>JAOWBW010000265.1:311842-917569 GCA_026119855.1 Campanula takesimana | reverse complement strand
ACCATTTCTCCAGCTTGAATCTCGTTCAATCCATAAACCGTGCAATCCATCTCCAACTGAGACCACTCGACCAATCTCATCTACTTGAAAATTCGTGTAAAACGTTGCTAATTCTACTTTCTAATAGACTTATTAGTGTGTTGGTCCCAGAAGGGCAACAAGAGGTATGAAAATTGCTAGAGGGCGGGGGGGGTGAATAGCGATTTAAAATTATTTTCAAACCCTTTTGCAAAGCAATGGCAAATGCGCACGACTCTTAAATTGGCTAAGTATAGCGCGCAGCAAGAGTGTGAAATGCACAGCGGAAGTCTTAAAGCAGTCACTTATGCGCAGGGAGTATGCGCAGAAGTGTAAATACGCACGCACTAAGTTTTAGCTTAAAGATAGGCGCAAGATGGAACTAAGGCAAAAAGCTCACAAACACAATTCTGTGCAAAGCAATACAATCTACAGATCAAACAAAACAATATATGAGTATAGCTTAAAATGTAGAATGAAAAGCACAAACAATAGACACGTATTTGGAGAGTTCGATCGGAAAAGATCTACGTCCTCTACCAAGATGGTTAGTCTTGGATTTCTAATGGAGATCTATTATGAGAGAGAGTTACAGATTACAACGATTTAGAACAAACTATCTCAAAGATCTATAATCTATGAATGACAAAATCCTAGACAATAACCAGTGTTTTCTAGAAGTATGATCGATAAGATCAGAACTTCAAGAGGTGAGTGTGTGTATCAGAAATCTGGGCTCTTGAATCTATAAGATGGAGAGCACAAGATTCTGGTGTTATTAAGGCTTATAGGATCTGGGCTTGGATTGAGTATGAAGGTGAGAAGAAGGATCTTGAGAATTCTGGAAATGAGCAAGCAATCTTCAAATCTTCAAACTTTCTCTTTGGAAGCAATTCTTTAGCAATTCAAGCAACTTGGAAAATGAGGATGAGCTTGCTATTTATAGCTGAGCTCCAAGAAATAGCCGTTGGGGAGCAGAGCAAGGACGATGTGCTGTCACAGTGGATTGGTGCGCACGTGTCCTTTATAGCCGTTGGAGACAGCAAGTTGACAGATTTCAACTTCTTCTAGAAGGATGACAGCTGTCTTTATATTTGAAATTCAAACTAGAGGCGCGTCTCCATCTACGTGTATGCTGAGTGTATTTGATTTGTCGTTTGTCCACATCAGCATTTTGGCTCATTCGAAAGCGTAGCTTGAGATGACGCTTTCCAAGTTATACAAAGGTAGGTCAAGAGATGAAAGAATAAACCAAGGCAGGTCTTTCGTGCGCATGATGCTCATGCGCATAGGATGCGCAGAAGGTGATGCGCTGCGCATGGAAGGATGCGCACCAAAATTGGCTTTTTGCTCTTTTGACCTTGAATCCAAAGCTTCAGCCCTAACCTCTAAGCCTAGTCTATAAAGAGGACTTAGCTAAAAATTGAAGTTATAAAAACTTCTTACATAGGGTCCTAAAGTCCTTAAAATACACTTAGGTGATGGTA
This sequence comes from Campanula takesimana, assembly GCA_026119855.1. Lineage (NCBI taxonomy): Eukaryota > Viridiplantae > Streptophyta > Magnoliopsida > Asterales > Campanulaceae > Campanula > Campanula takesimana. The sequence goes on along the minus strand of JAOWBW010000265.1, from coordinate 916,064 downwards.
TCAATCAATTCTAACAAAGTAGGAGGGTTAAGTGATAAGCATACCCAACAATCTCCCCCTAAATGATTGATGCCATTACCTACTATAACAAAGGCAATTCATTGTACTTGATAATAACATGTCCATAAGAATAGAGAAATGATAAATCATGTCTCAAGTCAATGTACACACTAGCCAATGCTATAGATTTCTAGTCTATCCATAAGAAATTAAATTACAATATAGGAAAGACATAAATATCACTCAGAGCATACAAATGATATGAGTTTAAGTTTAGTATGCGTTTAAACTGAGTGTTTAAACATCATGCAATTAAATATGAGCTGTTAAGGATATGCGCATGAAGTTTATAAGATATGCAATGTTCCACAAACGAACAGTTTGAATTGAACAAGGTTTTGTGAAAGTGCAATGATGCTTTCTTCTCATTAAAACTTGAAAGGTAAGAGTTACAGAGTACAAGTTTTACAATGGAAGAAAAATCAAAGCAAAAAAAAAAAAAAAAAAACTTTGCGCATCAAAAACTTACAATTGCGCAGCAAAACAAAAAGATTACAAAGTTTAGTCTATATGAATTCGCTGCAGAGCTTCGCGCATCTCATTCTGTAAGATGTTAAACTTGTTCATCAACTCAATCTTCAGTTGCTGAAACTTGGCGTTGTATTCCACCACTAGATTCACATGATTCTCATACCGCGCGCATCAGCGCATTATCTCTTTGGATGTCTTCAGAAATTCTGTTAAAGCAATTTTCAAACGCCCCCATCCGATTTCCAAAAGATTGAAGGGACGCAGCCATGGAGTCCTGGATTTCTTTATGCGCATCAACCAAAGTCTTGGTTAGCTCAACCTGAACCATGTTCTGACTGGCTTGCATATCTAGCATAGCCTGGTTCATTCTTCCATTAAAAGTATCACTGAACTGAACTAAGCAGTCAGTCATATGAGATTTGAGCGCATTAATGGAGGAGGAGCTGGAGGCAGTAGGCGCAAAATTGTCAATAGACTTGATGACTTTAGTAGACTCAATCTGAATGATTTCTGTGATGGTTTTGGCTAAGGAAAACAAAGCTTCATTCAACCCATGCACAGAGGGAATCTTAGTGAGCGCAGTAGAGATTATGTCGAAGTCATGCTGGATATCTTGGCGCAGAAGATCAAAATCTTGAGAGGGCGCAGCACCAGAACCAGATGCATGCGCAGCACCAGAACCTGAGGGAGGAGGCATAGTTTCAGAACTGGTTGCCTTTGTTACAGAACTCTCCCCCTTAATGGCACAATCAATAGCCTGAAGGAAACTGGCTTGCGCATCGAGCCGTGCAGACTGCGCATCCAGTTGCTCTTGAATCTTAGTTTGCGCAGTGACCACTGAAAGTGCTGGTTTGCGCAGCAAATGATTAGCCTGGATAGTCTGGAGCATGGCCAAGATTTGACGCATGTCAGTTGATGAACTTGAGGGATCTGAGGGAGCAGTTCCTGGAGTTACAGCCGGAATAATTGGAGAAGTTTGTGATGCTCCAGTAGGTTGCACAGGAGTGACAGCAGCAGCAGGAGGCTCTGGCGCATGAACAGGAGAGTGATGCGCATGGATAGGAGAACGATGGACCTCATAATCTTCTGAGCTCGAGTCTTCGCCATCTTCAATATAGGCGCATCCTCATAAACAGTAGGATCAGGCGCATCATGAGCAAAGCCTTCACCATCAATAAAGACTGGTGGGGCTTGCTGCGCGACATTCCTTCGCGCAACAGCAGCAAGTCTTGCTTCCCTTGCTATATCACGCGCAGATTTTTCAGAGCGCGGACGAGAATGCCTTGGAGAATCTGATTCAAGATCAGATAAATCTTCACAGTACGGTTTGAGGCACGTTTCTTAGTAGCAACCTTCTTAACCCGGCGCTTGGGAGTAGACTTCTTTGCAGAAAGTGGGACTTCATCCTCACTAGAAGTATTATTGTGCATGGGCTTTGCAGTCTCTTTTGCTTCTCCCCCTGAGATTGAGCAGCCTTGGAAGTTCCAGTGAATTTGGAAGGGCTGATGAGAGGATCATTGAAAGCACCTTCAAATTCATCTTCTTCTTGAGGCGCAGGAGGAGTAGAGGCTCGATTTGATTGGGAGCAGTAGGAGGCGCAGCATCAACATCAACTTCTACTTGGACATCTTCATCAGACTCATCCAGTAGGGTTCTTGATTTCTTTGACTTCTTCTCCTTCTTGTTGATTTTCTTCTTAACGGGCACAGCAGCCTTGGCTTTTCCTTTTTCTTCAGGAGCAGGAGCCTTGGTCTTCTTTGCTTTCTTAGGAGGCTCAGGGTCCGAAGTAGCCTTGCGCTTCGGAGTTTGCGCAGTAGGCTCTTTAATTGTTATCCCAGGCGCAGCAGTAGATTTGCTGGCCTTCTTCTTCTTGCGCAAAGGCGCATCAGCAGCAATGCCCTTGCCTTTCTCCTTGTCGCCTACTTTGCTTGGGACCGGCTCAAAGAAGGATTCAATTTCTGATTCAGATTCAGAGGAGGAAGCTTCAAAAAGTTCACCACTGGAGACAGGAGGAGATCCTTGATCTTCAGGGTGAATGTCCTCAAAAACTTCAATGGGATCAGCAGCCCAGAACATGCAGTAATCAAAATTGTTGACTTCATGGCGAAAATTGTGGAGAAACACACGAGTATAAGTGCGCGATGAGGTCACATCAACTTTGAGAGAGGGGTCTTCATCAACTAGCTTGCGCACAGAAGGGAAACGCATGAAGATAGCAGTAAGAATTCTGCAGTGCGTTTTGTACTTGGCTGGTCTCTTTGGATTAGCAGCTTTCTTCTTATATACGCGTACGCAGCGCACTAGCTCTTCAAAGATAATCTCAGCCCAGCTTAATTTCTTCTTCTTGAAGATTGCAGCGCAGCACATCCATTGCTTGCTGATGAATGTGGACTTGTTCCCATTCTTGCAATTGATTGTATCGCCAATCAAAGTGCAGAGATGGAACATCAACTCTCCAAACTCCTTCCTATCATGGTTGTTGTATTGACCAACCAGAGTAGGAATCTTTATCAGCTTCTGCGCAACACCATCTTGCACATCCTGAGGAAGCTTCTTCTTGTTGCACGCAGGCAATCCCATAGTCTGACGAATATGCGCATAGTTGATGGTCACAGAAATCCCACTGATAGAACTTTTTAAGCAGGGCACTGTGATGTCGTCGTATAAGCGCTCGACCTCTTCTGCGTTGCTGAAGAATTCGTCAATGTAAGAAGGGAGAATGAAGGATTGTCCTTTGGTGAAGAGAGGAAGAATGCCCGACGTGTCCATGATTTCGATCATATAACATCCAAGCGCATCGAGCTTCAAGTCCTCTACATCGAGTTCCCATCCAGGGATAAAGTAGTTTAGATTCTGCGCAAAACAAAAATGAAGAATTAGATCTGGTCATGCGCATGGAGAGAAGCGCATGCGCATGAGCTATATGCATAGCGCATGAACTAGACTCCATACTTAGAAAGATAAGAAATGAAAAGGGTAAAAATGTCCAAAACAAACAATTTTAAACCAAACGCCTAAAAAGGGCGCGAAACGCAAAAACACAATCAAGAATCATATCAAGGCTTGTCATATGACTATTTATCAAGAACACGAAGAACATGTATTGAATACACGAAGAACACGAAGAACATAAAAATGTCAAATTGCTCCAAAATGCATAAAAAGCACATCAAAATGTTCGTAATGAAAAATCACACACAAACAAGTAAACCATAACAACAATATCATAAACATACAACCAAGATCTGAGAAAAACAGAAGATGAATTTGAAAAGACAAAATAAATAAATTCAAACAGAAATCCACTCAATCGATCATTGATCGTAAACACAAATTACATAAATGAAAAGCTGAGAGTAAAACGAACACACAGCATCAAATAATTTGAAAAACGAGCAACGAAACATAGAGAAATCATAAAGGGGAAAATACAGACCTTCGAACTCCATCAATGGTGGAAAACTAAAAGATTGAGATTGAAGTTCTTACCATTTGTGGATCCTCTTGCTTCTTGGAAGATGAAGTGGATGATTTCTTGGGAGCCATGATATATATATATAGAGAAGATTTCAAGGAAAAGTAGAGATTGAGTGCAGAGAGAGAGAGAAAGATGTCAGAAAGAGAGGAAGGCGGTTGAGGAACGATTTAGCAGAGAAGTGAGGAGAGAGAGAGACGGCGGAGTAGGTTTTAATCATATAAAAAAAATGCTTACGTCATGCGCGCTGACAACAAGTTGGTGAAAGTCAGGCGAGTGGGGCGCACGCGCAAGTGAGTTGCACGCGCAGATGACGTGGCCCATTGAGGAGCGCGCGTGAAAAGTCCTAGCCGCGCGCGTGTGTCAGTCATTAATGGTCAAAACGAATATTTTCCTATTCCGTCATAATCAGCACACAAAGAGCATTAAATGCGCGTCACTCAATGCCTTTGCATTAAATGAGGTGGGACGTGCGCAGAGGGCAGAAATGTAATTTCCCAAAAAAAAAATCAAATAAAATGACGAGGGAAAATAATAATTACACAAGTACCCTTGCGAATTATGCTGACTCAGCAAGTCAAGGACCTAAGTGAAACTAAGAGAACGTACCTTAGATCCAGGGGGTCATGCGCATGATCAATATGCGTAGCTTTAAAGTGCGCAGAGTTTCAAGATAGAAAAACATCAACGGTTTTACCTTATGCGCATAGCTCCGTGCGCTTCTTGTGCGCAGGCGCATGGTGTATGTCTAACTTAGAATTTTATCAACAACAAAGTTATTAGTATTGACAAAATTTAGCTGAGTTCGAGCATACCCATTTCTCCTCTAAGAAAGATGAACCTCTTAGCATCAAGTGCTTTTGTAAGAATGTCGGCGATTTGATAGTCGGTTCCCACGTGTTCTAGATGTATATTCCCTTTTTCCACGTGGTCTTTGAGGAAGTGATATTTAATGTCGATGTGTTTGGTCTTCGAATGCATGACAGGATTTTCAGAAACAACAATTGTTGAAGTGTTGTCGCAATAAATGGGACAATTTTCTTCTTTGATGTCATAGTCCGCTAATTGCTGCTTCATCCACAGAATTTGACAGCAACAGCTTCCAGCAGCGATATATTCTGCTTCAGTTGTAGAGACAGAAACTGCCGCTTGCTTCTTACTTGCCCATGACACAAGTCGATATCCGAGGAAATGACAAGTGCCGCTTGTGCTTTTCCTGTCAATTGTGCATGCTGCATAATCCGCATCTGAATAACCTACAAGTTTAAAGTTCGAATCTTTGGTGTACCAAAGTCCAAGGTTAACAGTGCTAGAGAGATATCATATAATACGTTTCACAGCAATTAAGTGTGCTTCTCTAGGGTCGGATTGATAACGAGCACAAACACAAACACTAAACATAATATCAGGCCTACTAGCAGTAAGGTAAAGGAGTGAGCCAATCATACCTCGATAGAGCGTTTGATCAACACGTTTACCTTTTAAATCTTTGTCAAGTTTGTTGCCGGTAGCCATTGGAGTATCGTATGCTTTGGCGTTCTCAAGTCCAAATTTCTTGATTAAGTCCTTTGTATATTTGGCTTGATTGATAAAAATGCCTTCACTCATTTGCTTGATTTGAAGTCCGAGGAAGAATGTGAGTTCTCCCATCATACTCATTTCAAACTTGCTCTTCATTAGTTTCTCAAAACGCTTGCACAACAATTCATTAGTAGAACCAAATATAATATCATCAACATAAATTTGAACAAGTAATTTATGACCATTATGTTTGGCAATGAAAAGAGTTGTATCGATTTTACCACGAGTGAAGCCTTTTTCAATGAGAAACTTTGATAGTGTATCATACCATGCTCTTGGTGCTTGTTTGAGTCCATACAAAGCTTTCTGGAGTTTGTACACATGATTTGGAAATTGTGAATCTTCAAACCCAGGTGGTTGAGCAACATAGACTTGTTCTTGGAGTTCGCCATTTAGAAACGCACTCTTCACATCCATTTGATATAGCTTGAAGTTCTTGTGAGCGGCGTAAGCTAGAAATAATCTGATAGCTTCAAGTCTTGCTACGGGCGCAAAAGTTTCATCGTAGTCAATTCCTTCTTCTTGCCTATAGCCTTGTGCAACCAATCTTGCTTTGTTTCTTGTGATGGTTCCATTCTCATCCATCTTGTTCCTGAACACCCATTTCGTACCAATTACTCCATGATCATTTGGTCTTGGAACTAGAGTCCAAACTTTACATCGTTCAAATTGATTGAGTTCTTCTTGCATTGCAACAACCCAATTAGGATCTTGGAGCGCTTCATCAGCCTTCTTCGGTTCAATTTGAGAGATAAAAGCAGTGTAAGCATCAAAGTTTGTAGCTCTCCTTGTACGAACACCAACTTGTAGATCACCGATGATATTAGCAATTGGGTGACCTCTAACTTCACGAATTTCAGGAGGTAAGTTAGGTTGAGTCGTAGAAATTTGAAGGTCTTCAATTTGTACATCTTCACCAGATTCAAAGTCATTGAAATTTGGGGGTTGAACTGGCTCAGAATTGAAATTTAGGTTTACACCAGATGCAGCAGTAGAAATAGGCACGTGAGAGGAATCATGAGGCGCATCATTTGAGTGAGGCGCAATAGAGGATTCACCAGGCGCATTATACATTGAATTAGGCGCATTTGATGTAGATGGATTTCCTTGTGTTGATAGATTCTGATCTTGAGTGGGCGCAACATAAATAGGAGCACCTGTATCATTTAGCTCAATAGAATCATCAGCAACATTTAGAGCCAAATGTGGCTCAAGGAGAGAATGTTCATCAAATGTAACATGTACAGATTCAACTATCACTAATGTAGTTCTATTAAAAAGGCGAAAAGCTTTAGAGTGTTTGGCATACCCAACAAAAATACCTTCGTCGGTTTTGGCATCGAATTTACCTCTATGTCCGTTTCCGTTGTAGACGATATAACATTTGCAACCAAAGATCTTGAAGAATGCAATGTTGGGAGTTCTACCACGCCAAAGTTCATACGGAGTCTTGTTGTGAAGTTTGTTGATGAGAGAACGATTTTGAGTAAAACATGCAGTGTTGATAGCTTCTTCCCAAAACTACTTAGGCAATTTAGCTTCAGCTATCATCGTCTTTCCCGCTTCAATCAACTTCCTATTCTTTCGTTCAACAACGCCATTTTGTTGAGGGACTCCGGCGGTTGAGAAGTTGTGATCTATCCCATGATCTTCACAGTATCGAGCAACACCGTTATTCTTGAATTCTGTTCCATTGTCGGATCGAACACTAACGATGTCATCTTCTTTTTGGGTTTGGAGCAGTCGAAATAAGGTGGTGAGAATATCATAACAATCATCTTTTGTAATCATCATCTCCACCCATGTATATCTTGAATAATCATCCACCACAACTAGAGTATACTTGTTTCTTCTAATACTTGCGGTGGTAACTGGTTCAAATAGATCAATGTGAAGCAGTTGCAAACATCTTGTAGTTGAAGGATTTGACTTGCTTGAAAATGACTGCTTCGGTTGTTTGCCAAGTTGACAAGCGGCGCACTTTTTGTCATGATGATCAGCAACCTTGGGAAGTCCTTTGACAAGATTATTCCTGCTGAGTTTAGATAGATACTTGAAGTTCAAGTGACTTAAGCGCTTGTGCCACAACCAACTATTTTCGTTCACACTTTTTGCTACAAAACAAAGATTAGTACTAGAGTTCATACTATGGAAATCAATAATATAAATATTTGTCTTACGATATCCCGTGAGTAAGATAGCTCTAGTTTTGCCATTCTTGATAAGACATTGCATTGAAGTGAAATGGAATTCTAATCCTTTGTCGCAGAATTGAGATATGGATAATAAGTTGTGCTTGAGCCCTTCGACGAGTGAGACTCTTTCAATGCACACTTTGTCTTTCTTGAGCTTTCCATATGCTACAACTTGACCTTTGTTATTATCGCCAAATGTTACGGAGGGACCTCTTTCTTCATGGACATCTTCTAATAAGGATTCATCTCCAGTCATGTGTCTTGAACACCCACTATCGAGAATCCATTCATAATTTCTAACTTTTGAAGATCCAGCCATGAAACAAAGAACCTGAAATATAGACATTTAAGCAGGTCCCCTTTATTCCTTTTGGGTCCTAGTGTTAGCAACTTTTGACAACCCACTCTTGCTTGACCTTAGGGTTTTTACGTCCTTTGGCATTGGGAGTGAATCGCAAAAGGCATTCCATGGCCTTGTGTCCAGAACAATCACAAATGGAACAATGATGAAAGCCACTAATCACATGAGTTTTCACAAACTCTTTACTTTTCTTAGGGATATCATTCTTCCTTGGGTCAGATGAGTCAGCCTTAACAAAATCTTTCTTTTGAAATTTTGGAGCGCTTTTTCTAGGAGTGCGCATAGATGCGCATGGCGGTGAGGCGCATGGCTCCTTGGCGCATAATGATTACTTGTAGAAGGAGCGCTCTTGGTTTCAAGAGGGATTTTGCTAGAGGATGATTCATCTGTAGCTATATCTTTCCCATTAGCTTTCCCAAATTGCTTCATTGGGTAGACATAATGGAATGTTTGTCTCTTGACTTTTTCCTGTCCTTTACCCATTGAATTAGAATGTTTTTCCTTGGGAATTTCAAAAGTTTGTTGGTTTGTAAATTCACTATTTCTTTCAGCACAGACATCACATTTAAAGTTGTCACTAGTTGATGAGAATCCCAAGCCACTTTTATCACCACTGACTTTTTGGGACTCAAATATGTTCTCCATAGTGACACGAGAATTGGACCACTCATTTGTAATCTTTTTAAGATCAGTAATTTGAGCAACCAATTCATCGTTTTGAACTTTAAGAAGTGAGTTCTGTTCTGTTAGAAAAGAGTTTTTAACAGTAAGAGGAGTCATGCTCTTTATCTGCTCCTTAAGGAGGGTGAGTTCAGATTTAAGTAGAGATTTCTCGGTCTTAAGCTGGGAAATTTCATCACATGATAGTGCTAAAGCTTCCTTAATACTATCAAATCTAGTGATTACCTTTTCAGCCTTTTTGAACAATTTTTCTTGTTCAGCAATCACTTCATCATCATTGATTTTGGAGATTGGAGCAGTTGGTTCAACTTGAGGTCTAATGTAAGCTCCTTTTCTCAACTTGTTCCTTGTACTTAGATCGCACCGTGAGAATAACAATCCACCATCGCTTTGAGCCGGAGTGAGAAATCCTTGTTCCACGAGCTCGCTGATGGTTGGTCCTTTCTTCCTTTTCTCTTCTTGAAAACCTGCAGATTTCTTGATAGGTTTATTCAATGCATTCATATCAGGAACATCCTTGGAGAAGTCATCATCAGAATCATAAGTATCAACTTCATCATCATTTGCCACCAAACAAACGAGTCCATCATCGGAATCTTCATCGCTCTCATCTGAGTCTGTTTCAATCCAAGTGTTCTGCTCATTTGCTGGTGCTGCTTCTTCCGCAACCATTCCCTTGTGACGAGTGAATTTGGGAGTGAACTTGGGAGTATGGCTGCTCTTCTTCTGCATATATTCAAATTTTGGAGTTGGGCAGCTTGAAGCAAAGTGTCCTGGTTTCCTGCAATTAAAGCAAACAAGATCTTCTTTTCTTTTAGAATCACTACTCCTCGTGAATTTTGGAGGAGCTCTGCTGGAAGATCCTTGAAATTTGTTGTTTGAGCTGGGTCTTGTGAATTTTCCGAACTTTTGAAATTTCTTCACAAATAAAGCGAAGTCTTCATCATCCATGTCCAATAGCCCAGAAGTAGAAATTTTGGGATCTGTGCTTTTCTCAACTTGAACTTGAGCTTGCGCAGGTGCTTCTTCTCTTTGCGCCACCATTGCAATGGACTTGGATTTTCCTTCAGTTTCACTTATACGCTGAAGCTTGAGTTCATAGACTTTGAGATTTGCATAAAGATTTCTAAGTGTCCATACATCCAAAGTTCCAGCGTCTTCTAGGGCGCTTGATTTATGTAGGTATCTTGATCCAAAAGCTTGAAGAAAATTGACATTTAAATCTTTGTTCGAAAACTTCATGCCAAGTGAAATACATAGATTGATAATTTCACAAAAGTGTTCATAAGTTTGTCTTAAGGTTTCACCGGGAAGTTGAGAGAAATTGTTGAATCTCTTTTGTACTTCATATTTCTTGTTTTCCTTGCACACGGTGTCTCCTTCTATATGTTCTTCAATAGCATCCCATAACTTATTGGCGGTAGCACAATGCATGACTTGTTGTTTCATAGCCGTGCTTAGAGTGCTTAGAAGAATGTTTCTTGCTTTACCATCATTTGCAACTCTCCTTGTTTCTTCCTCAGTCCATTCTTCCTTTGGTTTCTTGACAGTTGGTTGAACAGCATTTGTACGCGGATTTGGATTCGCTTTCATAGGAATGTAAGGTCCATAAACCACGGTGTCATGAAGTCTTTCATCGATTGAGTTGAGATGAGTTAAGATGTTGAATTTCCATACGTCAAAATGATCTTCATCAAAGACCGGAACGTGAGTGTAGTTTGCAGTTGCCATAGGTTTTGAGTTTGCCATATCGAATCGGCACCCAAGCTGCTAAGCTTGAAAAACAGAAATGTTTTATAAAGGTGTTTGCTCTGATACCACTTGTTGGTTCCAGAAGGGCAACAAGGGTATGAAAATTGCTAGAGGGGGGGGGGGTGAGTAGCGATTTAAAATTATTTTTAAACCCTTTGGCAAAGCAATGGCAAATGCGCACGACTCTTAAATTGGCTAAGTATAGCGCGCAGCAAGAGTGTGAAATGCACAGCGGAAGTCTTAAAGCAGTCACTTATGCGCAGGGAGTATGCGCAGAAGTGTAAATACGCACGCACTAAGTTTTAGCTTAAAGATAGGCGCAAGATGGAACTAAGGCAAAAAGCTCACAAACACAATTCTGTCAAAGCAGTACAATCTACAAAGATCAAACAAAACAATATATGAGTATAGCTTAAAATGTAGAATGAAAAGCACAAACAATAGACACGCTATTTGGAGAGGTTCGATCGGGAAAAGATCTACGTCCTCTACCAAGATGGTTAGTCTTGGATTTCTAATGGAGATCTTATTATGAGAGAGTTACAGATTACAACGATTTAGAACAAACTATCTCAAAGATCTATAATCTATGAATGAACAAAATCCTAGACAATAACCAGTGTTTCTCTAGAAGTATGATCGATAAGATCGGAACTTCAAGAGGTGAGTGTGTGTATCAGAAATCTGGGCTCTTTGAATCTATAAGATGGAGAGCACAAGATTCTGGTGTTATTAAGGCTTTATAGGATCTGGACTTGGATTGAGTATGAAGGTGAAAAGGTTGATCTTGAGAATTCTGGAAATGAGCAAGCAATCTTCAAATCTTCAAACTTTCTCTTTGGAAGCAATTCTTTAGCAATTCACAAGCAACTTGGAAAATGAGGATGAGCTTGCTATTTATAGCTGAGCTCCAAGAAATAGCCGTTGGGGAGCAGAGCAAGGACGATGTGCTGTCACAATGTGATTGGTGAGCACGTGTCCTTTATAGCCGTTGGAGACAGCAAGTTGACAGATTTCAAACTTCTTCTAGAAGGATGACAGCTGTCTTTATATTTGAAATTCAAACTAGAGGCGCGTCTCCATCTACGTGTATGCTGAGTGTATTTGATTTGTCGTTTGTCCACATCAGCATTTTGGCTCATTCGAAAGCGTAGCTTGAGATGACGCTTTCCAAGTTATACAAAGGTAGGTCAAGAGATGAAAGAATAAACCAAGGCAGGTCTTTCGTGCGCATGATGCTCATGCGCATAGGATGCGCAGAAGGTGATGCGCTGCGCATGGAAGGATGCGCACCAAAATTGGCTTTTTGCTCTTTTGACCTTGAATCCAAAGCTTCAGCCCTAACCTTTAAGCCTAGTCTATAAAGAGGACTTAGCTAAAAATTGACGTTATAAAAACTTCTTACATAAGGTCCTAAAGTCCTTAAAATACACTTAGGTGATGGTATCAATCAATTCTAACAAAGTGGGAGGGTTAAGTGATAAGCATACCCAACAGTTAGTTCCGCAGCTCTTGTCGAGAATTCCATGAGGGTTTGTACACTTTATAAATATTTCATCTTTAGAAATTTTGTATATTTATTTCTCACAACAATAAAATTTTTAAAGGCTTATCGAATAATACGTATCAAAATCAAATTTGAACGGTATAAACCTAGCACCACCATGGGTTGAGTCATATTTGGAAAAAATCCACTAAGGCTAAAATGCCTACCAGGTTATCAGGCCTAGATGCCTATAATGCCTAGTTGGTTACCAGGCCTAGATGGCTATAATGCCTAGATGGTTACCAGACCTATATGGTTACTAGGCCTAGATGGTTACCATGCCTAGATGGCTACAATGCCTAGGACTACTTGGAGTATTACGTGCCTACCAAGGCTTCACACCAAACCTTGGACCTACAAGAGGACTTACATAACCTGGGACATGAGCCAAGCCCACCTAGCACAACACTTCACCTCCTCGGCATTCATACATGCCGACCAAGCTAATAGAAGACAAGGATCAAGTCCTGGATACCACATACCTTCCTCAGCCTTGCCTAGGCCGACCACAAGGAAGCATGCCGACCAACCTAGTCCCAAGGAGACCAAGTCCCAAGTACCATGACTGCCCTCCTAGGTCTCAACCATGACGAGGCGAGGAGTCCATGACGAGGACGAGGAGTCTCAGGACGAGGTGTCATAAACCGAGGACGAGACCAAGACATCGACATCTTCACATGATAGTCGTCAGAAGACGAAGACCATGCAATAAAGGAACCATGGTCCCCTAATACCAACACCCCTCCTTAGACAAGACGAGGACAAGATTACCAAGTCGAGATCACCAAACCGATATGGGTCCATCGAGCCGACTTGCGCCATCCACTCAGCACCAAGACAAGACCACCTGGTTACATAACCAATTCATCCTAGACCCATCTAGGCATCATGACATGCCGAGATGAAGTCGTCAGGCCGACATAGGTACAACAAGGCCTGAACCCATGAACCAGGCCTCAAGCAATCGTGGTTATAACCAACACACCTAGCTCGACCTCTCCCATGAGCCGAGTTAGGATATACAAACCGACTCAGCTCATTCTTCAGTGACTAAGTCTTGCTCTCCTAATACAAAATGGAGTCTACAAACAGAGTCCAAATCATGTACAAATAAGGAGATCCTTTCCTAACAAGGAGACCTCATCTACAAGGACTACAATCCTTATCAGGACTCTACTTCCCAAGAATACGAGTTCTACATCAATACGGGCTCCTTGACTTCCTTAACAAGTCAGAGCTAGTTCACATACATCTTTATAAACAGGCCCTCAATACAAGAAACGGAAAACGAATTCTTTTGGCTCTTACTCTGGTCAATTGATTTCTATTTGTTTTATCTCATACAAAACATATTCTTACTCTCACGCCGGAGGGCCTTCGCTGGTGAAACCCCGGCTAGTTTACGTTTATTTTTTCGTGTGTGTAGATCCGATTGAGGAGTCCTCTTTGTTGGGATTATCCGAACCGTTAGACGAAGGGCTGATCCAGTACGTTTTTGGCAGCATCAATTTTGTTCCATTGCCGGGAAACGTCATCGGAGAACTCTCAAATTCGGATAACCACGTCTCCTCATGGCCGGACAACAAGCCGACGGCCAATTCGCAAGTGTCACCCAAGAGGATGACCAAAACCAACCACAAGTTGGAGCCAACGATCAGACCGCCGGCGTGGTCAATCAAAACGTGGCCAACAAAGCCGCCAACCTTCAAGAGCTTCCTCCTCCACTGCCCCTACCGGTGGAGGTATGCATACGCGTTCGAGGGGACCTCCCCTAGAGGTTACTCACACCTATGGTCGTCGAAGGCAAGGAAATAACACGACGGCACAACCGTAGATTGATGGGGCTGGACCATCTAGGCCCCCTCCCATCGACAGAAGGACCTTAATCCAGCAAAACTTAGACACACTCCAACAATTGGCAGCAGCTCAAAGAGCTCTTTTGGAGTATGACCCAGATCATTCCATGGCACATCTCCTCCAACCTTCCAGATCTAGGATCAACGAGGATGATCGTAGGAATGACAACAGGGGAATCCCACGCGATGATCACTGACGTGACCGGGATCAGCGTGATGCACCCCCCGAAAATAGAGGAAGCCGACTTGTAAACCTTATCAAGTATGGTTGTCCCCTCACACATATATCTTATCAACAATATTACATCGTTCTAATGTTGTAGACACCTCATACAAAACGTAAATCCAAAAGAAATTCGAGTGGGTAAAAAAAAGGACCGTGACTTTCAACAAATAGAGAGAAGACAGTAACTCTCAACAAACAAAGAGAAAAAAAATGAGGCGTAGGAAGAACAAATCAAATATTTAGAGCAAAGTGAAATTGTTTCTTCAAAATTGCCAAATCATCAGAATCATACAAGTCATAGAAATAAAAAAATGTACTCCTTCCCAATTAAACCTACTCCCAAAAGGATCAGATTTGAAAGAATTATGGCTTTTATAAAATAGATAGGTAGATGGAGTGCACCCTTTCTCAATCCCTCAATGCTTGGGAACCAAGACATCAATTCTTCTCACATTTCAAAATTTTCAAACGGTCATCTGCATTCTGCAACAAATTTGAATCCAATCTCTCTCTATCGCCCGTTAAACGATTTTCCTCTCCCTTTCACAATCCTGTTGAATCTCACTCTTCTCTATCTCTCTCTCTCACTCTCATACACACACGCACACACTTGTTTTCTTCACAATTCACTTGATTAGGGATTCGTTTACCCTTCAAATGAGTGAACAATTTTGAGGTTTTCACTCAATTAGGGTTACAAATTTCCATTTGATTGTTTTATCACATAATGCCCTTCATCTCAGAGGCAGCTAGTGCCATTAATGGCCGATTAGGGTTCCATGAACATCATAATAGCTTGGTGGAGAAATCAGTGATGCCATCAGTCGTTCGGAGCAGTGTGCGAGATTCAGGGGAAGACCAGGCTGCTGGAATGACGAATCAGACTATAGTCGAATCCCGGGATGATCCTTCATTATGGAAATATCAAATTTGAGGGACGTCCAGTGAAAGGACGGGACCGAAAGTGGAGATTTGGGTTTGGTAATGCCCTGATTCGACTAGGCCAGATCAACTAATTTCTGCTATAACCAAAAAAAGGTATTGTTATGTCTTGGTTTTTGCTTCTCTATATTTCCTTCAAATTGATATAATATTTGCAAGAAATTTGGATAATTATCATGATGGTCACAAACAAAGAAATTCATCTGAAAAGAAAAGATGAGAGTTTGGTGCTTAAATTTTAGTAGACACTTCTTTTTGGGACAAACCAAATTTGAAAACTAATTCCCTAAGCCTATCGTTTCTTCTAATATGCATAGCTGATGAACTACCATTAAAGTTTTTGTTGTATTTTATGACTAACTGATGGAGGTTACTAACTGAATTCCTCGAAAGCTAGGCTATTAGTGTGCAGTGTTGTAAAATGGAAAAAAAAAATAAATGAAAAAGGATAGAAGAAAAACTATTTTTACATTTGTCTCAAGATTATTGGTGACCAATCGAATATGTAGCTATTTCTTGTTACTACTTCACTGAATGAATTTCAGCTTTGATTTTAATATGTGATATTCTTTGAGGGACGGATTTAGCTAAGAGTTCCATAGCAATGCTGCTCATTTGGTTGCTAAATGTTCAACATAAAACATGGTTATATTTTTCCCTTAGTTGGGAGCTTTCTGCAGCTCGTTGTGCAAACTTTTGGTGGTTGTTCTGTCCTACGACAAATGTAGAGTTTTACTTTAAATATTCTCTTTTTTCCTTAAAAGGGTGGTACTTACACATTAAGTGGGATATCAATTCGTCTTACTAGTTTTGATACTCTTTATATGCTGAGATATCTATGCAAAGATCTAGTAAATGTGTAAGGCAAGAGAGCAGTCAAACAATTACTTGGACTGGGCCTCCTGTATCACGGTTCCATTTTGATTATGTTGCAGATGAGCATGTTACCCAGGTACCAT
This sequence comes from Campanula takesimana, assembly GCA_026119855.1. NCBI lineage: Eukaryota > Viridiplantae > Streptophyta > Magnoliopsida > Asterales > Campanulaceae > Campanula > Campanula takesimana. The sequence continues at coordinate 899,959 of JAOWBW010000265.1, read as the reverse complement.
TCCAGCTACTTATACTTCCACTTTACTTATTGTGTTTTCCTTTTCATGTAATGCACTATCTTTTGTAACTTACCAGGAGATGTTATTTAAAGTGGCTGGGTTGCCAATGGTAGAAAACTGCAGGGGAGGCTACAATAGTTGCATGTTTGCCTATGGTCATGTGAGTTTGCCGACCTCTATATTGGTGTTGTGCAATTCAGTTCTAGGTTTGCATTTTGTTGATCAATATATTTGTTTATTTGGAGACATTGATGGAGACACTCGAAGACATAGCTTTAATTCTGGAATGACACGGAGGGATGAGAATCTAAGGTTTACTTGCAAATGTTCTTGACCTGTTGGACCCATCATCCATTAATTTACAGGTATGATGAACCAGATCATGTCTTTGCTTTTGACGGGAGGAAGAGTACGGCTACCAGTTATACCCTCCGTCCCAATATGGAAGTCCAATTTTATTACATTTTCCAAATTTTCTCTTGAGCGAGCACGTTTAATTTTTTTGGACATTCATTTTGGGATGGAGGGAGTATAATATTTCTAGGTCCTTTTCAATAAGAGAAAAAAATGGTCTATGTAGATGAGAAGAGAACAAGAAAGGTTATATGTTGATATGGTCACTGAGGTAGAAGTTTCAAGTGCCCTAGATGTGATCCAACAACTAGTTCAGGTTTGCTATAACTTCTACTCAATTTATTTGGCTAAGTTCTTCATATGATTTGTATGCAACTGACTTTCTTGTCTGTCAGCTCGTAAGCCTTCCCCTCAATCTGCTATTCGCATGTGTTCACTGGTCAGTGATCATCTGTATTGTTTGGTTACTTTTGTTAACCTAAATTGTTAGTGCGTGAAAGTATCATTTGAGTTTTCGTATGCATTTATAGTTAGCATTCCAATGCCTTACTCAAGGCGCTGTCTCGAAACTTAAACTGTACTTAAGTATAAAAATTTGTTAAATAGAAAGAGGCGACTCAATTCAAAACATGGTCACATGGCCTAAGAATAAATTCCTCTAATTCTAATTCACACACTGCATATTGATTACTGGGATTACACATCTGTACTACCTGTCTAAAAAAGGAATCCTCCTACTACATACCTTCCATTGTTTTTCTTTTCCTTATTTTTTGACTAGTTAGGTACTGAAACTGTAAAGGTGCATTTTTTGTGATAATTTGATTAAAAGACCATAGTTATGTAGTTTGAAAATCATTTTTGGTTCACACCATGATGCCATTGTCATATTATACTACTTTTTAGGTGCTGAAATAGATCAGAAGTACAATTTCACAATTGATTGGGATTTCGGGTTAAATTTTAAAGGTGCTGTAGTGTGCGTAGTTTATAAGTAACCTGGGTCGACAAACTATGCTACCTGTGACTTGTTTTTTGTTTATTGTTTTTTGTTTATCGCTTATCGTTTTTGTATTTTTTTTTTTGTGTTTTTCTTTTCTGTTTCTAGTGTTTTGTTTTATGTTTTTAGTGTTTTGTTTTCTCGTTGTTCTCTGTTTTTGTTTTCAGTTTTTCGTAATTCAATATTCGTTTTTGTTTTTTTTTTTGTATTTTTGTATTTTTGTCTTTTGTTATTTTTTTATTTTTTATTAATTATTTTTATTGTTTATTTTTTATTAACTATTTTTATTGTTTATTGTTTATTGTTTATTGATTATTTTTACAGTTTATTTTTTATTGTTTTCTCTTTGTTCTCTGTTTCTGTTTTATGTTTTTAGTTATTCGTTATTCATTATTAGTTTTTTTTTTTTTTCTTGTTTTGTTTTGTTTTCTCGCTGTTCTCTGTTTCGATTTTCAAGTTTTCGTTATTCAATATTCATTTTTTTAATGTATTTTTGTCTTTTTTTGTTTATTATTTTTTTTGTTTATTGATCATTTTTATGGTTTATTTTTTATTGATTATTTTTATTGTTTATCTTTTATTGATTATTTTGATTATTTGCTCTTTATTCTTTGTTTCTGTTTTCTGTTATTCGTTATTCATTATTAGTTTTTGGTTCTTGTTTTGTTTTTGGTTTTCATTTTTTTTGTTTTTGTTTTTGTTTTTGGTTTTTGTTCTGTTTTTTTTGTTCTTTTTTTTGTTATTGGTTATTAGTTATTGGTTATTAGTTATTGCTTTTTGGTATTGTTATTGTCTTTGTTTTGTTTCTAATTCATAAGTCATTATGGTTTTTGTTTTTAATGTTAGTTAATGGTGATTTGATTACGTTTTGTTTTTGAAATGAATCTTTGTGGATTCTGTTGTTTTTGAATTGTAATTTTGAGAATGTTTTTATTTATTAATTGCAAGTGTGAGACCTTTGCCAATGCTTGTGAGTTATTTTGTAAATTTATATTTTGACATTGCTCTTTCTTGTAGTTTTTAACTTATTATTTGTTGTCATGATTATTTGTTATTGTTTTTTTAACTGTAATATTGAGGTTGCTAATGTTGTATTTTTGAGTGTTGTTGTTTTCCGATCGAATTATTGTGATTCATATTGTTTTCTTAATGTAGGTTAACATTATTATTGTTAGTTTTTTTGTTTGCTTTGAAAATTCTTATTGGATATTTAAAGTAGTACGAGCATCGATTCTTTTCTAGCACACAAGGTATAATTTTTGCCCCTACGAATTAATCTAAATAAGTTTGACCTAATTATAATAATATTTTTTTACCAATTAGTTAAAAGGTGACCTTTTACTTTGTATTTCATATTTTATTTTTATATATTCCATATAATTGGATGTTATTTATTGGAGACACGAGAATCTTTATTAACGAAAGTGAATCCACGAGCTATATAAGAAATAGGTAAACAATTTCAATTTTCTCCATTTATTAAATTTATTATTTACGTAGTTTTGCCACATCTAATAATTTTGTTATTGCCTTTTTTCTAACTTTAATATTTAAACAACTATTTTTTAATTTTTATTGATACTTTCCAAATGTAATTTTGCAATACTTATTATTTTCTTAATTGATGTAAGTCGGAGATTATTGTTGTTGTTTTATTTGTTCTAGTGGCAGTATAAGCGGTTGATATTTTCTTTTGAGAATTTGAAGGAGCGAGAGCATGATGATATCACTCAAGGTAATTTTGATGCCACCAATGAAGTAAGGGAGACCTAACTTGAATTTAGTTTTACTAACATTTATTTTAAACATATTAACGACACAATTTTTGTTCCCACCAACATCCTCCTCTCTTCTTCCTTTATCTTTCATCCTCCCCTCACCCTCTCACTTCCTCACTTCCCATCCTTAGTTATTTCAAAGGCAATTATGAAAGTTCAATAAACTTAACTCTTAAATTATGGAAATGTGACTATTTTATACACTCCCTCTATCCCAGACTGGGATAGAGGGAGTGTATAATATAGCAATGGGAAGGGACGTACGGATACTTTTATCCCATTTGTGTTAAACATAGTTTATCATGTATTGGTTGAAAGAAAATACTTTTTCCAGAATAACTAATACTTATTGATTTTTGATCAATTGTTTTGTCCAACTAATGTCAGCTTTTAGATTTATACCATTCTAAACTTTTATTCTTATATCGAAATTTATTGCATTTTATTAATTAGGAGGCGTGATGGGGTGAGAAACTAAAGTTTACTTGCAAATTTTCTTTCCTAGAGATATACAATGAGCAAACTCTTAACCTGTTGGACCCGTCATCAATTAATTCACAGGAATCATGACCTGGTTCATGTCTTTGCTGTGATGGGAGTGGAGAATGCTCCTGTCAGTTTTATGAATTCTCTGTCCTTAATAAAGATAAATTAGAGGCATGGCATATGTAGATTAGAGAAGACACCAAGAAAGGTGCATATGTGGATAATCTCACTGAGTTAGAAGTTACAAGTTCCCGAGATGTGATCCAACAACTTGTTCAGGTTTGTTATAACTTCTTAATTTATATGGCTAAGTTCTTCACGTGTTAGGTATTTAACTAATTGTCTCGTCTGTCAGCTTGTAAGCATTCCCTGCATTATGCTATTCATATTGCATTTTGTCTTGTCTATATCAAACTAAAGTATTAGTTTGCGAAAGAATCATATGAGTTTTATATGCATTTAAAGTCAGGGATTCAAACCATTCCACAAGGCGCTGTATCTGACCTCAAACAATCGTCCTCTCAGATTCTTAATGTTCCCATATAAACACAGACAAAATGGCCTAAAATCTAAAGATGTGGGGTCTCAAACATTGTGGCAATAGATACATGGAATGTGGCATATTGCTACATCTTATGGGCTTCATCTTGGAGGCAGCTAGTGCCATTGAAGGCCAATTTTTCGTGTTTGCTAAGCCACTGGTGTGCAGTGTCATAAAAGGAAAAAAAAATGAAGAGGGAATGGAGAAAAACTACTTTTACATTTGTCTCAAGATTATAGGGGAAAATTGAATCTGTAGTTATTTCTTGGTACTACTTACTTCACTGAATGAGTATCATTTTTTATTTAAATAAGTGATATACATTGAGGGACTGATTTAGTTAAGAATACATAGCAATGCTGCTTGTTCACTTGCACAATGTTTAACCGTAAGAAAACGGTTATGTTTGCCAAGGATGTGTAGAGCTTTCTGCAGCTCTTCATGCAAACTTATGGTGGTTGTTCTGTCCTATGAAAAATGTAGAATTTTACTTTAGATATTCTCTTATTTTCTTGAAGGTTGGTACTCAGTCATTAATTTAGATTTCAATACTTCTTACTAGTTTTGATACTCTCTAAATGCGGGTTATTATCAGAAAACGTCCATTGACTAGTGCAAGATATCTGTGCAAGGATCTAGTAAATGTGTTAAGGCAAGAGCAGTCAAACAATTACCATTTCAGCTACTCATACTTTCACTTTTAACTTCATTATATATTCCTTTATCATATAATGAACTATCTTCACTTTGTAACTTACCAGGAGATGTTTTTTAAAGTGGCTGGGTTGCCAATGGTAGAAAACTGCAGGGGAGACTACAATAGTTGCATGTTTGCCTATGATCATGTGAGTTTTTCAACCTCTATATTGGTGTTGTGCTATTCAGTTCTAGTTTCAGCATTTTGTTGATCAATATACTACCTCCGTCCCAAAATAATCTTCACGCGTTTTTTGCCATTACTACGAAGGAACTTTAAATAATTTTAGGTTGATTTAGTTATCCAAATGAAAATCTAAAACTTGTTATTGATAGTCTTAGTGATGGTGTATCAATAAAAAGTTTTAGATTTTCATTAGTATAATTAAACCAACCTAAAATTATTGCTCAAAGTTTCTTCCTAATAACGGCGAAAAAAGCGTGAAGATCATTTTGGGACGGAGGGAGTATTTGTTTATTTGGAGAAATTGATAGAAACACTCAAAGACTTAGTGTTAAATTGTTAATTCTGGAATGACACTCTAGTTTTTTGAGCACTTGTTTTCACGAATACAAAATGTAAACAACGATACATTCTCTGTTTCTTATTTATATGTTTGTAATGCAAGTCTCAGAAATTTCTAATCCCAAAATGAGGGGTGTTTGCATATAGGGATGCACGAGGGATGAGAATTTAAGGTTTACTTGCAAATGTTCTTTCCTGGAGATATGTACAATGAGCAAATTCTTGACCTGTTGGGCCCATCATCTATTAAACAGGTATGATGAACCAGAATCATATCTTTGCTTTTGATTGGAGGACGAATACCCCTAACAGTTATACTCCCTCTGTCCCAATATGGAAGTCTAATTTTATTTTTATTTAATTTCTCTCTTGAGCAAGAGCAAGTATAATTTTTTTGGACATTCATTTTGGGACGGAGAGATTATAATAATTGTAGGTCCTTTTTAATTAGAAAAAAAAATGGTCTATGTAGATTAGAGAAGACAATTGGTAAGTCACTGAGGTAGAAGTTTCAAGTGCCTTAGATGTGATCCAACAACTAGTTCAGGTTTGTTATAACTTCTACTCAATTTATTTGGCTAAGTTCTTCATATGATTTGGTATACTGACTTTCTTGCCTGTCAGCTTGTAAGCCTTCCCCTCAATATGCTATTCACTTGTGTTCACTGGTCAGTGATCATCTGTATTGTTGGTTACTTTTGTTAACCTAAATAGTTGGTGCGTGAAAATATCATTCGAGTTTCTGCTATTCGCATGTGTTCATTGGTCAGTGATCATCTGTATTGTTTGTTTATTATATATATATATTTTTATTGTTTATCGTTTATGTATTTATTTTTTTTGTTTTTACTTTTTTGTTTTCTTGTTGTTCTCCGTTTCTGTTTTCAGTTATTCGTTTTTTTTTTTGTTGTTGTTAAATTTTTATGTTTTATTTTTATTGCTTATTGTTTTCTTGTTTTCTGTTTATGATATTTTTGTTTTTTGTTTTCTATTTGTTGATTATTATTTTTTGTTTATTGTTTTTGTTTTTTGTTTTTTGTTTATTTTTTATTTTTTACTTTTTTTATTCTTAATTGTTTTCTCTTTCTGTTTTCCGTTTTCACTTATTCATTATTAGTTTTTATTTTTATTTTTAGTTTTTACTTTTACTTTTACTTTTATTTTTATGTTTTATTTTTATTTTTATTGTTTATTGTTTTTTTTTTCTTTTTTCCCCTCTTTTTCTCATTGACTTTTTTTTTGCTTTTGTTTTCTATTTTTTTGTTTATCTTTTGATTTTTTTAAATATTTTTTGTTTATCTTTTATTTTAATTGTTTTCTCTTTGTTCTCTTTTTCTGATTTTCATTTTCTAGTTTTCTGTTATTCATTATTCATTTTTTGTTTTTGTTTTTCGTTTTGTTTTTTGTTTTTTTTTGTTTTTTTTGGTTTTTAAACTTTAGTTATTGTTGTCTTTGTTTTGTTTGTAATTTTTAAGTTGTTATTGTTCTTGTTGTTAATGTTAGTTGATGATGATTAGATTACCAGTTTTCAGTTATTCGTTGTTTTTTTTGTTTTTTTTTGTTTTTTTTTTTGTTAGATTTTTTTGTTTTACTTTTATTGCTTATTGATTTCTCATTGTTTTCTCTTTATGATATTTTTGTTTTTTGATTATTATTTTTTGGTTTATTGTTTTTTTTTATGGTTTTTTTTTTTTTTTACTTTTTTTTATTCTTAATTGTTTTCTCTTTCTGTTTTCAGTTTTCAGTTATTCATTATTAGTTTTTATTTTAGTTTTTAGTTTTATTTTTTGTTGCTTATTGTTTTCTCATTTTTTTTTTCTCTTTTTCTCATTAACTTTTTTTGTTATTGTTTTCTATTTATTTTTTTGTTTTGATTTTTTGTTTTGTTTTTTTTTTTGTTTATCTTTTTTTTTCTTCTCTTTGTTCTCTTTTTCTATTTTTCATTTTCTAGTTTCTGTTTTCAGTTATTTATTTTTGGTTTTATTTAGTTTTGTCTCTTTTTTTGTATATTTTTTTTGGTTATTAAACTTTTGTTATTGTTGTCTTTGTTTTGTTTGTAATTTCATATCTTTTGTTGTTAATGTTAGTTGATGATGATTAGATTACTTTTTTTGTTTATAAATTGAATCTTTGTGGATTGTGTTGTTTTTGAATTGTAATTTTGAGAATGTTTGCCAATGCTCGTGAATTGTTTTTTTTATTATTTATTTATATTCTGACATTGCTCTTTCTTGTAGTTTTTAATTATTATTTGTTGTCATGATTAATTGTCTTAATTGTGCTTGTTGTTAATATTGATGTTGCTAATAGTATTTTGAGTATTGTTTTCCAATCAGTTGCGATTCATATTGTTTTCTTAACGTTAAAATTATAATTGTTAGTTTTTTTGATTGCTTTAAAACTTCTTTTAAGGAATTTGAAGTAGCACGAGCATCGATTATTTTCTTTGCACACAAGGTATTAGGTATTATTCTTGTCACTGCTAAATTTAGTTTTGAGTTTGACCTAAACAGAATTTTGCTTTTTACCAATTAGTTAAAAGATGATTATTTATTATATATTTCATATTTTATTCTATATATTACACATATTTGGATGTTATTTATTTAAGACAACGCGAGAATGTTTATCAATGAAGTGCATCCATAAGATATATAGATAAAAAAAAAAAAAAAACTTCTAACATTTTCAGTTCTCTCCATTATTAAATTTACTATCTTGGTTTTATTCCACATTCTAATATTTTTGTTATTGTCTTTTTTAATTTTAATATTTGAATAGCTATTTTTTTATTTTTATTGATATTTTTCAAATGTAATTTTGCATTTTTATTTTCTTAACTAATGTAAGTTGGAGATTATTGTGTTGTTTTGTTCTAGTAGCAGTATAAGCGACTGATGTTTTCTTTTGAGAATTTGAAGGAGCGAGAGCATCGTATCTCTCAAGGTAATTTTGATGCCACCGAAGAAGTAAGAGAAACCTAAATAGTATTTCATATTTATTAACATTTATTTTATCTTCCACATTCTGGTTTTATATTGCACATGCTCTAATGTTATATAGATTGTCAGATGAGAATCTTTGCCAATACAATACATCCACGAGATATATAGAGACGATAGAACTTGTTTGATTTTCACCATCTGGTTAGTATATTATCTTATCTAATATTTTTCACTTTCTAGTTTCTTTTGTCTTTTTTCTCATTTTATTATCTATATGACTACTTGTGTTTGATTGTTATTGTCTATGTTTTGATTGCAACTTTTGGTGGTGGTTTTGTGCTTGTAATTATTTTCAATTTTCCTTATTGCTAGTATTGATGTAATATGTTTTATTTGTTGGTTACTCATTGTAATTGAAGTGTTAGTTGTTCTTATTATTATTGTGATTTTTCTCAATTGTGTTTAATGATATTTTTGTTTTTATTTGATTCTGAGACCATTCTTGTTTTTGTTGTTGACGTGTTGCAATTTTAGCTCCTAAGTTGTTATGTTTTACTCCCTCTGTCCCTAAATGAGTGTCCATTTTCAAGAAATCTTTGTCCCAAAATGAGTGTTTTTTTTTTATCTTATCTTTGTCCCTAAATGTTTTTTTTCGAAATTTTTTTCACCGGTTTCTTTATACGTGCAAAACTAAATGTTTAGAAAAGAGATTACAAGATTATATATGAATCTTTGCTACAAAATTGTACACAAAGTTGAGATTTTCAATGTCCCTTAAAATAAAATTTGGACACTCATTTAGGGACAGAGGTAGTAGTTGATTATGTTGTTGCTCTTAGTGTTGTTGATAATGATTTGATTGCAATTGTTGGATTGTTTTCTGTAGATTGTGATTGTTGTCTATGCTTACATTGCAATTGCTAAATTTTGATAATTGTAATTTTAGTTGATGTCGTTGTCATTATAACTAGCGGGTAACCCGTGCTTTGCACGGGAAACCAATACTATGTCTTAAAAAATATTTTAACTATAGTTTACTAATATAGTAATCATCATTTTAACTAATATTATTAATAAAAAAAATTAATCTATATGATTACTATTATTATAATAACTATTATAATTAATTAATACTATTGATAATAATAGTTAATATACATTAATAGTAATGATTAATCTATATAATAATAATTATTAAATAATTATTATAATAAAATAATATTATTAATAGTAATAGTTAATTGATATAGTAACTATTATGACTAACTAATATTAAAAATTAATAATTCAACTTATATAATAACCCGTGCTTTGCACGGGAAACCAATACTATGTCTTAAAAAATATTTTAACTATAGTTTACTAATATAGTAATCATCATTTTAACTAATATTATTAATAAAAAAAATTAATTTATATGATTACTATTATTATAATAACTATTATAATTAATTAATACTATTGATAGTAATAGTTAATATATATTAATATCAATGATTAATCTATATAATAATAATTATTAATATAATTATTATAATAAAATAATATTATTAATAGTAATAGTTAATTGATATAGTAACTATTATGACTAACTAATATTAAAAATTAATAATCTAACTTATATAATAACTATTATAATTAACTAATACTAATACTAATACTAATAATAGTAATAGTTAATGTATGTAGCCTATTATAGTTAACAAATACTATTAATAGTAAAAAATAACTTATAAAGTAACTATTATAGTTAACTAATACTATTAATAGTAATAATTAACTTATATATAGTAACTATTATAGTTAACTAATACTATTAATAGTAATAGTTAACCATTATAGTTAACTAATACTATTAATAGTAATATTTAACTTGTATTGTAACTAATATTGTTAACTAATACTATTAATAGTAATGGTTAACTTATACTATTAATAGTAATAGTTAACTTATAATATTAATAGTAATAGTTAACTCATATAATTACTAATATGATTAACTAATAGTATTAGCTAAGAATGAGAATATCAAAAGTCATTACATTTTAGGATGATGTTGATGTGGCTTCTCTAAATTCAAGCTTTTACTAAAACATGTACACATGTCAAACCCACAACTCTCCTCACTAACTTTAATATATATATATATAGATTTTGAAGTTAGTGATTTATTTGTTTGTTTGTTTCACATTGTGGTTTAAGTGTTTGTTGTCTTTGTTATTATTTTTATATTTCTTGATTAAATTTATGATACTTTTGTTGTTTTTCTTGTTTGTTTTTTTGGTTGGGGTAGGGGGTTGTTTGGGTTTTGTTTTATTTTTTCTTTTATTTCTTTGTTTCTTTTAATTTTGTTTTTTATTATTTGTTGGTTTCGCGTTGATATTTTGTTGTCTTTGTTATTGTTTTGATCTCTTTTCCTTATATTTATGATATTTTGTTGTATTTCGTGTGATTCCGAGATTGTTTTTGTTATAATTTTGTTATATTTTTTGGGGGTGGGGGTGGCATTGTTTTGAGTTTTGTTTTAGTTTTCTTGCTTTCGTTTTTTGTTTTTGTTTATTTTGTTTTTAGTTTTTTTTCCTATTTTTTAAATTTTGATTTTTGTTTATTGCTTTTTTGCCTTTTTTAGTTTTTTTTTTTGTTTTCTTTGTTTTCTTTTTGTGTTTATGATATATTCTTGTTTTTAATTTAATTTTGAAACCATTCTTGTTGTCTTTGTTTTTGAATGTGTTCTAATTGTAGTTCATAGGTACCATGTTTTATTTGGTTGTGTTGTTGCTATTGGTGATGTTGATGATGTTTTGATTGCAAATGGTGGATTGTTTTGTGTAGATCTGATACCTAGATGACTACTTTTATTGTTGTATGTGTTGTTTTTGTTTTTGAATGTGGTGTGTTTGTTGCTCTTGGTGTTGTTGATGATGATTTGATTGCAATTGTTGGATTGTTTTCCGTAGATTTGATATCTAAATGAGTACTTGTATTGTTCTATGTGTTGTCTTTGTTTTTGAACATTTACCAATTGTATTTCATAGGTTGTTATGTTTTAGTTGGTTGTGTTGTTGCTCTTGATGTTGTTGTTGCTGATTTTATTGCAATTGTTTGATTGTTTTGTATGTGTTTAATATCTAGATGAGCACTTCTGTGTTGTATGTGTTGTCTTTGTTTTTGAATGTGTTCTAATTGTAGTTCATACGTTGTTATGTTTTAGTTGGTTGTGTTGTTGATGATGATTTTATTGCAAGTGTTGGATTGTTTTGTGTAGGTTTGATATCAGATGAGTACTTTTGTTGTTGTATGTGCTGTCTTTTTTATTTTTGAACGTGAGTTCGCAGTTTGTTACGTTTCACTTAGTTTTGTTGTTGCTCTTGGTGTTGTTGATAAAGATTTTATTGCAATTGTTGGATTGTTTTGTGTAGATTTGATATCCCAATGAGTACTTGCGTTATTGTTGTATGTGTTGTCTTTGTTGTTGAATGTGTTCCAATTGTAGTTCATAGGTAATTATGTAGTTGGTTGTGTTGTTAATCTTGGTGTTGTTGATGATGATTTGATTTAATTGTTGGCTTGTTTTGAATGGATGTGATATCTAGATAAGTACTTCTGTTTGTTGTATGTGATTGTAATTGTTTATGTTTCGATTTAATTTTTGGTGGGTTTCTGGTTATTATCAGTTTTCTTTATTGTTTGTTTTGACGTTAGTGTAATGTTTGTTAGTTACTTGTTGTTATAGTTGATCTATTTCTTTATTTTGTTATTATGGTTGATAATGACAATGATTTGATTGCAATTATTGCACTATTTTGTTTAGATTGTAATTGTTGTTTTGTTAGGAATAAACCGACTTAGTCAAACGAGCTTGCTCGGTTTTTCCATATGGATCGAGCAATAAGCCCATTGAGATAAAGGCCCATCTGGCCTAGACCCCTAAAACGAGATCCAGCTCGTTTATCACCGAGCTCACGGGTTCATCGTTATTAATCAAGTTTCCACCAGCTCGGCTGAGCCAAGCTGGCCATAAGGAGCAAACACAGTAAGAAGGTAGACAAGGAATAGACGAGCGTGATCCAACTAGGAGTCCTATACGGGCAAGGAGTCCCCTACGAATCAAATAAATAAAAGAGATCTCATTTCCATATCAGGATACACTCAAATCCTTACAAAATAGGATCTACAACTTGGAAAACAAGCAAACCTGTATAAATAGGGGTCCCTAACCCTATTTTGAGGCCTGGTTTTTTTTTTCTCCCGATTTATCTCATGTCTTATTTTCTCTCTCCAAGAACATCTAACTTATTCTCACGCCGGAGGGCTTCGCAGGTGAAGCCTCGACCTACCTTACGTTTTTTCTTTTTCAGGCTACTTGAGATTTTCTAGATATCCATCAGAGGGTCCGGTAACATTGATCACAACTTTGGCTCGATCAATTGGTTCCATTGTCGATAAACGATTCTTGCGTACCTGAATCTCATAAGTATAACCCTAATATTGGAAATAATGTCTGAAGCACGTTCATCAAACCCAGGGACCCCGGCAAAAACAATACTATTGTTCCTAGAGTGTTTAATGCCTCAGGCGAGAACGTCCCCTTCATGCAGAGTCCGGCTAATAACCAACGAAATCAGAACGTTCCTCCTTCTGACCGTGTCACACGATCTTAGGCAAGCGCTATACAAAAACAGCAGGCCGTTAACGCTACCGCCGCTGCCACAGCTACTGTAACCGTTGCTCCCACCGCCCCTAGGACTGCTAATCCCACCGGCAGGCGCCCTGCGACAGCTGCGTTCCGTTGGTAACCTATTCTCAGCGACCCCCCGCCGTCACTACTGATGGAACCGAACCCATCGCTCCTCCACCTGCTCTATCGGTGGCAGAACAAGCGACCGCGCTGAATAGAAGATTGAGTCTCCTATACAAAATACAAGAGATTCAAAACAAGTTGGCCGCCTTAGGACCGAAATATATCGGCAATCTGCATCCTTTGCCCACCTCGTTATGAGCTGGTATGCCTTCCATGGATGTTCCTCTAACAGGAGAACAGGGTGTCGTTCATAATGCCGCCATCAGCCCATCAACTAACTTTCAGAAGAGGGTGACTCTGAAGAACGTCGCCTAAGAGCTATTTAGTCCTCAGTTGCCACCTATTAAGGATGCCTACGGGTAATGTTGGGCACCCACCTCATGGTCACGAGCAGTGTTATAATCAATGAGATGAGGACGAAGAGAGCTCCAAGTCGGGAAATCGGGGCCAGGTCGATCCCCTCATAATAGACTCGCTGAGAAGAATGTTGGAAATGGAATCGAGCTGGAGGACTTCAAAGAAAACGGCCAATGCCATGGCCCCATTCGCCAAATGGATAATGGAGAACCCCCACAACCATATGTGAAACTTCCTTCACTCATCAAGTATACGGGCACTAAGGACGGTAGAGACCTCATCCATACGTTTGAAGCAATAATGGCTTTGGCCCATGATGATGATCTCCTGTGCAAAGCAAGGGTTGACAGCCTCGTACTCTCCTTTCAACTGGTCCACGACGAGTTGGGAGTCTGTGTGAGACTTCAAACTTTTGATTCCCATTTGTTTGGCTAGGTCGATCCCTGCGACGAGCGCTTCGTACTCGGCTTGATTATTTGAAGTTGGAAATTTGAATATCAAGGCCTTTTCAACCGTGAGGCTGTTTCCTGGCTCGATCAGCAGTATTCCAGCTCCGCTATGGCTCTTGGACGCCGATTCATCTGTGAATAACTGCTAACACTCCGGAAGCTCAATTTGACGATCGTTGGTTGGTGGAAGTGGATCCCGCTCGTTACTGAACGTTGTCTCTACCATAAAGTCAGTCAACGGTTGCGCTTGGAGGGACTTTCTTGGTTGATAAGAGATGTCAAACTCGGCGAGTTCAATCGACCAATTCAAGAGCCGCCCAGAGCTGTCCGGTTTGTGCAAAATCTTTTTGAGGGGTGCATTAGTGTACACCACTATGGGATGAGCTGAGAAATAAGCCCTCAATTTCCGAGCGGCCACCACTAGAGCATAGGCTAGCTTTTTGGCATTGAAATACCGAGATTCTACATCATTGAGAGCTTTGCTAGTATAGAAAACCGGCTTGATTCCATTCTCTTGCCTAGTCAGCACGACGGCAACTGGCCTATCTGTGACGGCAAGATATACATACAATGTTTCACCTGGGGTCGGGCTGCTGAGTAAAGGGGGACTGCTCAAGTACTCTTTCAGTTGGCGGAAGGTTGTGGAACACTCTTCGGTCCACTGAATTTCCTTTCCTCCTCGTAAAACCTTGAAGAAGGGCAGTGACTTCCTTGACTGATACAGGTTCTTTCATGTTGAGTAGTGAGGATATCTTTTCAGGGTTTGCTTAAATACCCCTTTGTGATACCATGAAACCGAGGAATTACCCTGCAGTAACGCCGAAGACGCATTTGCTCGGATTGAGTTTCATCTCGTTGGTCCTCAAGTTGTCAAAGGTCTCCAGAAGATCTAAGCAGTGGTCTCCGTCTCTCGTCTTGATTACCATATCGTCAATATACGCTTCCATGTTCTTGCCGAGCTGACTTTTGAAAACTTTGTTAACCATTCTCTGATACGTGGCCCCTGCGTTTTTGAGGCCGAATGGCATTTTCCTGTAGCAATTAGTTCTCCCGCTTGTTTGAAAAGCTGTGTTCTCTACGTCATGCTCGGCCATTTTGATTTGATGGTAACCTGAGTAGGCATCCAAAAAGCTGAGCGTCTTATGGCCGGCTATGGAATCGACGAGTTTGTCTATTCTGGGGAGTGGGTAACAATCTTTGGGGCAGGCTTTATGTTGGATGTTATGCTCTAGGCCCTTGAGAAAAGGCATATGCGTTACATCATAGCTTCATAGTTATAGATATAACAAACTCGATTATTATATCTTTTGCATGTTTATTATAATAATCATTGTCCCTAGCACTTATGAAGGGCTAGCATGAGTTTAATGGATAATCATATGATGATTATGGTGCATAGGATGGGGATTAAACTTATGGGTACTTGTTGGAGAACAATGTACTGGATAGACCGGTTATTAGATTTATGTAATGGTCAAATGTCATAATTAGATCTCATAATAGTTATATCATTTGATATCCTTAGACCTGAGATTATCACGGTCTTCTACATGATGAACATTATGTTTGACGTACTCAAACGCTACCCCTAACCGGGTGGTTATAAAGGCTACGATTGTCATAATCGTATTCTTGTAGGGAATAATGATAAGTCAAGATGGGATTTGTCCCTCTCTCAAGAGAGATATCTGCTTGGCCTCTCGATGAGTGAGATTGATGATAGTGTACGGCCGTACCCGAATGAATTGAAGTGTTCAATATCATTTGCTCATATCAATCTACTCGGGATCGAGAAAGAATTGGAAAAACATAAGTTTACGTGGACCATGACTTATGTCCAATATGATATCGCGTGACAAAAGGATTGTGATATGTTCTATAAGGTTACTTTGGACTTTCAAAGTTATACTAATTGGGTAGTCATAATTAGGGATGGAAATTTTACCGAACCCGATCCGTATCCGAGACAATCCGACCGGGGATGGGTGGGTTTGGTAATAGATTTTCAAAATCCGGCGGGTTCGGATACGGGTTCGGCATCTGCCCGAGATCCGCCCGTATCCGGCCCGTATACAACCCGAATGAATTTATACCCATATCCGACCGTATTCGACCCATATCCTACCCGTGCCCTATATTAAGCTATTTACTATTTTACCCTTATTTTCAATTATTATTACAACCATGCCCTTGTATATATATACTGTGTGTGATTGTGTGAACTGTTCAGTAATCAGTACCTAGGGTTTTCTTTCAATTGTTCAAACCCGCCGTTAGGACTTAGGACTAAGAGAGAGAGAGAGGCGACGCCGACGATTGCACAGACGACCGACCTCAGCGACCAGGCGACGCGACGTCCAGCTCCGGTCATCACTACGGATTCTGTTTGCATTTCATGTGATCTCTTCTGTTTCGATTCTCATTTTCTAATCCCGATTTCGAATCAATTCAATTATTAACTAAATTAAATCTCTCAGTTTGAAGGGTTTTCTTTCAATTTCAAAGTTCAAACCCGCCGTTAAGACTAAGAGAGAGACAGGGCGATGCCGACGATTGAACAGACGACCGACCTCAGCGACTACGGATTCTGTTTGCATTTCAGGTGATGATCTCTTCTGTTTCGATTCTCATTTTCTAATCCCGATTTTGATTTCGATTTAATTTTGATTTTGATTTCGATTTCACATTCATGCTTTATAAGTGGGGCTGTTCGTCTAGGGTACAGTTTGTTCTTGAAGGAATTGTTGATTTATATTGTAAATTATGGCTTTGTCATGAACATCATTAAATGTATTTTCAGTAATCTATTGCTATCATAAATCCTTTTCTCAGTTCCTTGTTCATTTTGCAAGTCAGTAGGTCCTCTAAGCTGTTTGTTGTTGGGTCTCTTAATAACTTTATCTCTAAAGGAAGTTTAGCCATTATGTTATGTGGATAGAACAAAAATCAATAATTTTATGTGTTTTGTTGATCTAGCATGATTTAAGAGGCAATAAATTGAGTAGTTTCTGATCTTACAAAAATAATGGACTGGGGACAATGGCAATAAAGTTGATGGAATTGGTCATGACTTATAATTGTGTTCTTTTGTAGCATGACATTTATTTGGGCAGATCATCTTTTCAAATCCAACACTCCACGTGAACTTTCTCCTAATTTTCGAATTACATCTGAATCTTTTGGGCAATCTGTACACATAGATATAAACTAAATTGACTTTTCTTTTTAATTTATTAGATGTCTAAAAGAAAGGCTCATGAGATTGAGGCTAGTAATGATGATGATGATGAGCATGTATATGAGAAGGGGGATGAACCTATGCGAGATTCTCAAAGTGTTGCTGCTAGTAAAACACCGGTTGGTTCAAGCCCTTCTTTGAATGAGACTGAGTCTTCTTTGGAAGGTACTAGCCTTAAGAAGATTTTAACTTCTGCTGTGTGGAAAGAGATGACTAGAATAGTTAAGAAGGACGGGGTTGTTCAAGCTATTTGTATGTATTGTAAGAAGGCCTTGAATGGGGCTAGCAGCGCTGGTACTTCTCATTTGAAAAATCACTTAGCTAGGTGTAGAAAGACTAGAAATAAAGATGTTGGGCAAATGTTGATTCAAGCTGGTAAGAAGACAAAGGATGGTAAGGTGGAGTACCGTGCATTTGCTTTTGATCAAGTCCGATCAAGAGGCCATCTTGGGGAAATGGTTGTGTTACATGAATATCCATTAAGTATCGTAGATCATCATGGATTTCGTAAATTCATAAACAACCTCCAACCCTTATTTGACCCGATTTCGAGAAATACTATCAAGAGTGACATTATGAAGATGTATCATTCTATGAGAGAGAAATTGCTTGAGGGATTAGAGATCTTGAACTCGAGAGTTGCCATTACTACGGATATGTAGACCGCAAAACCGACCAAGAAAGGATTCATGGCAGTCAAGAAAGGATTCATGGCAGTCACTGCACATTATATTGATTCCTCGTGGGTTTTGCAAAATCGAATAGTGAGGTATGTTTTAATTTACTAGCACAAGTTTTAGTTTTCTCTACTTACCAGCTGTTGTTTTTTTGTTAAAATTTCATGTTTATATTTTTCTCTTTATTTTAGGTTTATTTATGTTCACCCTCCACATAGTAGTGATGTCCTCACAGAATTTCTTGTTGAAGCGTTAATGGAATTAAATCTTGATACAAAGTTGTCAACTATCACAGTTGATAATGCATCTTCAAATGATGCTCTGTTGGATAAGATGGTTGATAGACTAGATACTAGCACACTAATGTTGAGGGGGAAAGTTGTTCACATGCGATGTTGTGCACATATTTTAAATTTGATTGTGAAGGATGGGTTGGAGGTTATTAAGAAAGAAGTTAAAAATGTGAGAAATAGTGTTGTCTATTGGACGGGTTCCCGTAGTAGAATTCAAAAGTTTGAGGATGCGGCCCGCCAATTATCCCTTAAAGACATTACTTCTTTAGTTCTTGATTGCCCCACTAGGTGGAATTCGACTTATATCATGCTTGAGACGGCCTTTAAGTATAGACTTGTATTTCCACGATTGAAACTAAAAGAAAAGTCTTATACTTGTTTACCTAGTGAGGAAGATTGGAGAAGAGTTGAAAGGAATATTGAGAAATTGAAAAAGTTTTATGATGTGACATTGATTTTTTCAGGAATTTCTTATCCTACTTCTAATGAGTTTTTTCTACATGTTTGTGAGATCAAATTGGCATTGAATTATTGGGTTTTTGATTCCGAACTTTTTATTTCCGATATGGCACAAAAAATTCTTGAGAAGTATGATAAGTATTGGAGTGAATGTCAGGAAATTTTGGGAATGGCATGTGTTTTGGACCCAAGATTTAAGATGAAGCTTATTGAGTATTTTTTTTTGCCTAAAATTCATGGAGAAGAGTTAGCTTTTTTTTGAGATTGAAAAAATTCGAAATTCTTGTTACGATTTGTTGAATGAGTACAAAAGTGAACAAAATGTGAATAAAACGGTTGTGAGTGAAACACCCTCTTCTTGTTCTTCGGGTGGTGGTTGGAATGCAAGTGATAGGATTTCGGATTTTAAGAAGTTTGTTTATAGTACATCAAGTCAAAGGGGTGTAAAATCGGAATTAGATCACTACTTGAAAGAATTTGTGTTGCCAATAGAGGGAAATTTTGATGTATTGGCATGGTGGAAGACTAATGGAGTTAAATTTCCAACTCTACAAAAGATCGCTAGGGACGTGCTTGCTATACCGGTTACAAGTGTTGCATCCGAGGCGGCCTTTAGCACAGTGGAAGATTGATTAGTCCCCATCGTAGTAGATTGGCTCCCAACACATTGGAAGCATTAATGTGCACTCAAAATTGGCTACGGAATGAAAAGAAAGGTAAATTTGTAAATTTCACTTGTATATATCTCATTACCTTTTTTGATATAGGTCTCTCATTAAGTGTGGGTATGGTGGACAACATGGCAACTTGTGGTGATGATCTTGATGTTCAAGATTGATTGGGTAAGGAAATTTACTATGACAATTATTTATTTGGTTATTTTTTGTCTTTGCTTTATAGTGTTAATTATCTCTTTGTTTATTTTTAATTATGTAGATTTTATTGACATGGAGTTAGATGATGCAATGAGATTGAAGCGGGGAATGAAGACTTCTTGAAATCCTTTTGGTTTTGAATATTTGTTATGGATTGATTTATTTATGTTGTTTGGTTTGTAACACTAAATTTGAAAGTGTTTGGATTTATTTATTTTGTTTGGTTTGTAACACTAAACTTGAAAGTGTTTGTGTTTGTGATTGGTTAGTTGGAATTTGGTTAACTAGTTTGAAGTTAGTAGATGTTTGAAGTTAGTAGAAGTGTAGACAGAGACAATAACTATGTTTGTGTTTGAAGTTGGTAGCTGCTCTGCTCCTGCAGCCCTGCTAGTATGTTTTTTTTTTTTTGGTGAACTGCTAGTCTGCTAGTATCATTCTATGGCCAGTAACTTTTTTTTTTTGGTACATGCCAGAAACTATGCTTGTTTGTTGATTTATGCACAAATGGGCCTTCTTTTTCAAACCCAAGGCAATGAGAGATGGGCTAGGCCCAATTTTTTTGAAAGAGATGGGTCAGGCCCAAAAAAAAAAAAAAAAAAAAAAAAAAAAACTGGGCGGATACGGGCTCGCCATAATCGGATACGGGGTCAACAACCTCGGGTCGGATACGGGTTTTGCGATATCCGGACCGTATCCGACCCGTTGCCATCCCTAGTCATAATGGCTTGCTAGAGTCCGCTTATGAATTACGGGTTCAGACTGGTTCAGACTCGTTGCCAACATAGTATAATCCTATTGGGTCACACACAATAGAACGGATTGGAAAAAGGCTGAAAAATGGGATTTTACTGAAGGCGACCGTACGGCCACAAAGCCACCATACGGCTCCAATGGAGCCGTACGGCTGGCGCCCCGGCTTTGTACAGTTTGTTCAGTTTTTTTATTACACAAGGAATCTCAATCCCAAACGGAATTAGGTCAGACCCTCATATAAGATATGCAGCCGGGTTTGACAGCCTCTAATGTTGATTTTGGAAATCAATAACCATTGTTTTAGATAGAAACAATAAATCATAGAAGGTAGGATTATTTATTTTGTGATCCATGATTATCAAAATACAATAATCAATGAAGCAAGATAATTCCGACGAAGAAATCGTTTCTTCACCAAGCCTTGGGTCTTGCAATCCAGATCAAGAAGGTGTTCTTGATATCCGTTCGACGTGTTGATACCGATAGAGGGTGTTTGCGTTAGCACCTCAAAGTCCGTGTTCATGGATTCGATCTTCAAGGGTATGTTTTCTTTCATCTTGTATTTAATATAATCAACATGCACGGATCCGGGCTCATGGGTGTTTGATCTTATGTTTTATTCCGCTGCGCATGATGCATCAAAACCCAACACTTTATTGAGGTCGGTGAAGTACACGCACATCCTCCACTTCCCGTTGGCTTTCTTGACCATTACTACATTGGCTAACCATGAGGGATAGTAGGCCTCCTTGATGATCCCTGCTCGTAATAGTTTACTCACCTCCTCCTTTATAGCCGCTGCTTGTCGGATGAAAAGACTCTCCATTTCTGTTTGATCGGTTTTACGCTTGGATCGAGACTGAGCTCGTGGACGGCCACTTCCTCCTTGACCCCCCTCATATCTTCGACTTTCCAAGCAAAAACATCAAGGCTTGCCTTCAGGAGGGTAAGCAAGTCATCTCGTTCGGCCGCAGAAAATTGCTTTCCAATCTTGATCGTTTGCTCAAGGAACTCGGGATTAATTACGACCTCCTCGAGTTCGTTGATCGGTCTGAGCTCGGGTCCCTCTATGAATTGTAGGGTATCCAAAATGATGTCTGTGATTTTCTCTACATCATCACCGGTTAGGGTTGGAGCTTCATTCTTTATGAGACCGATCATGCTACGCTTCACTATCTTCCAGTCTCTTTCAATTTCCTCATCCGTCTTTATTTCGCTTAGTGCGCCGACCAGCATTGTTTCCGACGTTTTCATTGCTTTGATCTCAGTGCCTTCCATAGTGCCTTGTTCATGCTTTCTTTTCATCTTCCTTGTTTCCATCAAGTATTCCAGGAATTCTTGAGCTCGGCTCCGTAGACAGCCTGTCGCGCCCCAGACCCGTGGTCCTACTTGGCCCCACGCTCGGGACACGATTGGAAGACGTTATAAAACACCTTTAGAAAAAAATTTCGAAATATACTTTCATAAAGTTTAACAAATCCACACTTGAAGTTCAAAGACTTCCACTGACTTTCAAACAAACTTTCACAAACGAAACTATTTAGCCCGAAGGCTTACAAACCTTTATACAAATGTACTCACACCAACATTATCCAAAATATAGGTGTTAGAAGACGATGAAGTCAAGGAAACTCTACCCAAAAGGTTATACATTTATGTAATGTAACCTTGACAAAACAAAACCCAACTCTTACCACTTTCAACGTCCTCCCGTGCCAAAGTGTCCTATCCCCTGGACTTACTTTTATCTAAAACCGTAAACAAATAAGGGGTGAGAATGAATCTCAGTAAGCTAACAAATTGCAACTACGTTACATGCTGATATGATAATCATAAAGAAACAATATCAACACGTAATCATATAGCATATAGCACATAACATGAGAGGCTCCCTATCGCCAACCGTCCCATACCGGTTGGAAATAACGACCAACTCATCATACAACACATAGTGTAAGAGTAAACACTCCTACGAGAATACCAAGCCAAGGTTTACCGAAGTAACATAACCATCTGAGAATACCATCTGAGAAAACCAGTTGAGAAAACCATCTGAGCAGCATAAATAGCTGAAGCCGGGATCCCGAAAACCAAACCATAACCAATAGAACCAAAGTAACAACGGGGCAGCATCAACAGCTGAAGCAGGTTCCGGAACCATATAACACAACAACAACAATAGCGGGTGAAAATGACACAAAGTCATACCCCTAAATGCTCACAGAAGGGAGCGAGTTCATCCCATCCAAGGCCAATCTGGACTGAGGATAAAGGTACCAGTGGACAACCTTATAGTGAACTTGGCTTGTGTGCCACTATAATTCTCCCACTGCCCGACTCAAGGTACCAATGGAAAACCTTATAGGGAACTTAACTTTTACCCCTATAATTTTCCCACTGCCCGACTCAACAACACAAGACAAGCTGGACTTTACACGAAAGCACAATATTAAATACTTGCTAAACAACAACAACTAGGGCAATGATTCTAAAATAAGGAACCAAGCCAAACACTTCAAAAGATGCAAACACGTTACTCATAAAAGAGTTCACAACATTGACATTAAGTCACAACCCACTTCCTTTATTAATGACATTAAGTCACCTCACAAGCTTGCACCCATTCACAATTAATCCAAAACACATCAAAAGGATGTTCCATAATACCCATTTAATACTTAGTTAAATTCCACATCCCAACTCATTTGTTCATAAAGGAACTATTAACAAACACTAGAGTGTTCCACGGTGCCCAACTAAGTCAACTAGAATAGTACTACGGAACCTAGACCGAGACTACACCTTGATCTTAAACCTCAACAAAAAGACAACCATTCTAATCTGGAACCATGCGGCCAATAGAACCATTTCATAGTACTCGAAAAGAGCTTTCCAACGATAGTTTACACGTCCAAAACGGAGTCCGGACGAAGAAGTTATGGACTCCGGAAGATTGAACGTAAAACGGACAATTTTATAAAATGTTCGGCCGCACACATTCAAACTCCCTGTTTTGGGGTCCGATTTTCACTCCTTTCGTTCTAAATCTTAGGAGTACCTATATATACTTCCATCCTAACATTTAAAGACAAGAAAACTCAACTCCCGTCCCACGAATAATAGTATAATTTTATAATATACTTATTTAACATTTAATTCAATTTAATATTTTACCGTCCCACAAGTAGGAGTATACTTTCAAACACTTATACTAACATTCTCAGGATATAAACATACTCCATATACATACTTGCATACAAACCAAGTCACTTACCCAGTATAATTATACTCCATTTGTCCCAAATAAACAAGTATCACAAAAAAATTCTTTTCACAATAATATCACCACATATCACACATATAGCAAATATATGACTATTTTACTATTTAAGGGGAATTAGTAACTTACCTATTTCCGGAAAAAGTATCGCAGAAATATGTTTTGTTCGGGTAGAAATGACCTACTCAACGCCCTGATCATTTTTATATAATTAGTTTTTAAAACGGGTAAGTAAATAAAAAGAATTAAATCGAAATGGGTTGAACTTACCTTTTCTTCGTGGATACAGAGAGAGTAATGAAAAGAAAGAAATTGAAATGTTGCACGCAGAGGGAGAGAAGAGGTGAGGAGATAAGAATATAAAGATTTTTATAAAATTTTCACTTTGGTCCTTCTACTTTCATTTTCAACAATTACTGAACTTTAAAGTTACACTTTGGACCCTAAAGTTTCAACTAACTCATTTATTCTTTTTAACAAAATTACTACTAACACATTAACTACCACATATGCTCAAATAATATATGCAAGTCATAAAAATATTTTCTAACACATAAAATGCACACATAAGTTCAAATTAAAATTCCCAAAAATATAAAATAAATAGGAACGGGTTTTGGGGTCGTTACAATCACTCCCCCTTAAAGAAAATTCGTCCCGAATTTTAGGATTCACTTACCTCGACCCTCAAACAACCAAGGATACTTTCTTTTCATTTCATCCCGAAGCTCCCAAGTAGATTCTTTCACATTATGATTTCTCTATACAACTCTAGCAAAAGGAATACTCTCATTTCTCAATTCTCGAACTCTAGAATCAATCACTTGAACTGAATGTTCCTCCTAAGACTTACTCGATTCAATATCCTCTAAAACTTTAGACATACATGAGAAGAATCATAAACAGATTTGCGTAACATCGATATATAGAACACATTATAAACCTTATCAAGAGAAAGAAGTAACACAAGATGATAAGCCCAATTTCCAACTCTTCTCAAAATCTCAAAAGAACTGATATATTAAGCAAACTCCACGAGAAGTAAAGGTATATCCCACGAATTCTAAGAATCAACTAAACAAGTTCTCAACATGTCCTCAAGAATCTGAATGGTTCTTTCTGACTGGCCATCTGTCTGAGGATGAAAACATGTACTAAATCCCAATTCTGAATTCAAAGCCTTCTGAATTGCTTACTAAAATCAAGATGTAAATAAGGAACCCATATCTAATACCATGCTCGTACACATCCCATGAAATTGAACTATCTTCTGAACAAATAAGTAACAACTGGAATTAACATTTATACCCTCAAAATAAATAAGGTGAGAAAACTTGGTAACCAATCCGCTATCAATCAATCATCATTGATCTCATCTATTCAGTGTAACTCCTTTAATGAAACTTTTCGCAATAGATTCATACCCACTCAGAAATCTCAAAGGTTTGTGACAAGCCAACTGATCACTGATATTTTACTTCCAGATTATTCGCAACTCAAGGACTTAGTTGAATGCTTAGAATTTCTCGTGTCAACAAATAAAACGTAACTCTTCAAATTTATCTCAATATTCTACATTTACTTGGATTCATAATTAAATCTTGTGAATCTCTTCAAGTACCTGCAGTTGAATTCCATCACGTATGTTGGTTCCACTAAGTGTTGACTACATACTCTGCTATCAAAAGTTAAAATTCCATTGATAATCTTCTATGGTTGAAATCATTCAATAGTGTAGGAACTTAAAGCTTTCACAATCTCAAAATCACGCCATGTCTCAACTCACAAAGACTCCAATATGTCAAATCCTCTACTACACTTGCCTTTCCCGGATGATATAACATGTATGCTACTTGCATTGTCTTATGTATAACTCTTCTTGAGGAAACAAATACGTCAACTCTCATGGTCGGTAAGCACTTCAAATATAGCTCCACAAAAGTCATTCGCTAATGCAATTGATGTATAATCGCAATCAATCTCAAGTTATGGGTAGGATAATTTTGGTTCATAATGAATCAATCTTCTCGAAGCACACATAACTACCATACCATTCTGAATGAATGAATATCTCAATTACTCCTCGAGGCATCTCTAAGAACAATGAATTTATTAGATCCACTATAATAGTAAAACTCGACATATCCACTAGAAAATAGTAACACTGATCATATCCTCTAGATATCTGTAATACTAGTCAAATCCATTAAGCAATATCAATACTAAAGTTGTCATCAACTCTCGTTTCAACAATTAAAAACTCGTTTCACTCTTACCAATCCATCGAGAAAGTGTATCTTCCTGTGTCATATAGTTAACTGTGTAGCTACCTTAGAAATCCATCAATGAATCTCTAACCATATGCCAATCTCAACAAGTTACATACCTCTGCTACTGAAGTGGATTTTTCCAATTCCTGTTGCTTCCATATTTAAAGAATCAATAACCATGTCTGAGTTGAAACTTCCTCAAAATAATATATCCTCTAACAAGAAGACATAATGCCTTGATTTCACAACTGTTGCCTCTCACAAAGCAATCCAATTACGGCTACAGATACAACTCAGCATATCCAACAATACCACTGAAGTAGTTGTTAATTCAAACGCTATGACCACAATTTATGATGCCCATACCTGGTATGAAAAACCGTCGTTGACATACACCCAACTCAAATTTTCAACTAATGATAATCACTTCAAGTCAAACACTGAATAAACCACTGATCTCTGAAGTTGATCAATTATATCCCCCATATAAAATAACAAGTGATGATTCGTTATAGTCATCTGGTTGAGCTCTTAGTATTCAATATATAATCGCAAAGTACCATACCTTTTCATAATAAACAATACTGATACATCCCACGTAGATATACTAAACGTAATGAATCCCTTGTCAAGAAATATCTCAAGTTGAATCTTCTACTCCTTTAACTCAACCAATGTTATGGATATATTGCACTAGATATCAATACTATAGCATGATACCGCAACAACTCAAGATAACCCAAGGTTTTCATCAATCATGTACCACTCAATAGAAAACATATCTGAGATCCCACAAAGGAAGAGTACATTCTCTAGTTTAGCTCTAGACACTATGCTGCCAACCCTTTTTCAATAAGTACCTGCATAAAACACTCAACGTTACTCACTCTCTACACAACTACCCTCCTAGGTCACCTAGTCATTCTAGACCATCTACAACCTAGCTCTGAAAACCAACTGTCGCGCCCCAGACCCGTGGTCCTACTTGGCCCCACGCTCGGGACACGATTGGAAGACGTTATAAAACACATTTAGAAATTTTTTTCGAAATATAATGTCATAAAGTTTAACAAATCCACACTTGAAGTTCAAAGACTTCCACTGACTTTCAAACACACTTTCACAAACGAAACTATTTAGCCCGAAGGCTTACAAACCTTTATACAAATGTACTCACACCAACATTATCCAAAATATAGGTGTTACAAGACGATGAAGTTAAGGAAACTCTACCTAAAAGGTTATACATTTATGTAATGTAACCTTGACAAAACAAAACCCAACTCTTACCACTTTCAACGTCCTCCCGTGCCAAAGTGTCCTATCCCCTGGACTTGCTTTTATCTAAAACAGTAAACAAATAAGGGGTGAGAATGAATCTCAGTAAGCTACTAAAATGCAACTACGTTACATGATGATATGATAATCATAAAGAAACAGTATCAACACGTAATAATATAGCATATAACACATAACATGAGAGGCTCCCTATCGCCAACCGTCCCATACCGGTTGGAAATAACGACCAACTCATCATACAACACATAGTGTAAGAGTAAACACTCCTACGAGAATACCAAGCCAAGGTTTACCGAAGTAACATAACCATCTGAGAATACCATCTGAGAAAACCAGTTGAGAAAACCATCTGAGCAGCATAAATAGCTGAAGCCGGGATCCCGAAAACCAAACCATAACCAATAGAACCAAAGTAACAACGGGGCAGCATCAACAGCTGAAGCAGGTTCCGGAACCATATAACACAACAACAACAATAGCGGGTGAAAATGACATAAAGTCATACCCCTAAATGCTCACAGAAGGGAGCGAGTTCATCCCATCCAAGGCCAATCTGGACTGAGGATAAAGGTACCAGTGGACAACCTTATAGTGAACTTGGCTTGTGTGCCACTATAATTCTCCCACTGCCCAACTCAAGGTACCAATGGAAAACCTTATAGGGAACTTAACTTTTACCCCTATAATTTTCCCACTGCCCGACTCAACAACACAAGACAAGCTGGACTTTACACGAAAGCACAATATTAAATACTTGCTAAACAACAACAACTAGGGCAATGATTCTAAAATAAGGAACCAAGCCAAACACTTCAAAAGATGCAAACACGTTACTCATAAAAGAGTTCACAACATTGACATTAATTCACAACACGATCCTTTATTAATGACATTAAGTCACCTCACAAGCTTGCACCCATTCACAATTAATCCAAAACACATCAAAAGGATGTTCCATAATACCCATTTAATACTTAGTTAAATTCGACATCCCAACTCATTTGTTCACAAAGGAACTATTAACAAACACTAGAGTGTTCCACGGTGCCCAACTAAGTCAACTAGAATAGTACTACGGAACCTAGACCGAGACTACACCTTGATCTTAAACCTCAACAAAAATACAACCATTCTAATCTGGAACCATGCGTCCAATAGAACCATTTCATAGTACTCGAAAAGAGCTTTCCAACGATAGTTTACACGTCCAAAACGGAGTCCGGACGAAGAAGTTATGGACTCCGGAAGATTGAACGTAAAACGGACAATTTTATAAAATGTTCGGCCGCACACATTCAAACTCCCTGTTTTGGGGTCCGATTTTCACTCCTTTCGTTCTAAATCTTAGGAGTACCTATATATACTTCCATCCTAACATTTAAAGACAAGAAAACTCAACTCCCGTCCCACGAATAATAGTATAATTTTATAATATACTTATTTAACATTTAATTCAAGTTAATATTTTACCGTCCCACAAGTAGGAGTATACTTTCAAACACTTATACTAACATTTTCAGGATATAAACATACTCCATATACATACTTGCATACAAACCAAGTCACTTACCCAGTATAATTATACTCCCTTTGTCCCAAATAAACAAATATCACAAATAAATTCTTTTCACAATAATTTCACCACATATCACACATATAGCAAATATATGACCATTTTACTATTTAAGGGGAATTAGTAACTTACCTATTTCCGGAAAAAGTATCGCAGAAATATGTTTTGTTCGGGTAGAAATGACCTACTCAACGCCCTGATCATTTTTATATAATTAGTTTTTAAAACGGGTAAGTAAATAAAAAGAATTAAATCGAAATGGGTTGAACTTACCTTTTCTTCGTGGATACAGAGAGAGTAATGAAAAGAAAGAAATTGAAATGTTGCACGCAGAGGGAGAGAAGAGGTGAGGAGATAAGAATATAAAGATTTTTATAAAATTTTCACTTTGGTCCTTCTACTTTCATTTTCAACAATTAAGCCCCTGAACTTTAAAGTTACACTTTGGACCCTAAAGTTTCAACTAACTCATTTATTCTTTTTAACAAAATTACTACTAACACATTAACTACCACATATGCTCAAATAATATATGCAAGTCATAAAAATATTTTCTAACACATAAAATGCACACATAAGTTCAAATTAAAATTCCCAAAAATATAAAATAAATAGGAACGGGTTTTGGGGTCGTTACACAGCCCACTCCGGCTGGAGTAGGAAACTTGACTCTCTGGTGAGGCAAGGTAACGACCATTCCTAACTTGACCTGGCTCGGGATCCCCAATATGGCGTGGTAATCACTTACTACGTCTATGACCATGAACGTGACCGTCTCCTTGACTTTGTAAGGGGCGGAGCCGAGCTCCACGAGGAGGTTAATAGTCCCTTTGACATCCACTTTATGGTTAGTGAACCCTTCCAGCCGACCAGCATATGGAATAAGCATACTATCTAATAGTTCCATTTCCTTGAAGCACTTATATTATAAAATATCCCGGGCTGCCTCGGTATCAATCAGCAGTCGGTTTGTTTCGCAATTTTCGATCCTTCCCTCCAAGTTGATCGATTGCTCCCTAGCTGTTTTGCTTGCTGCCAGCTCATTTAGGGAAAAAGAGATCGTTTCCTCTTTTTGTTGTTCCATGCTTGTACGAAGGGCACTTTCTTCAAACGGTAAATCTGGTTTTTCAAGGCGGTGATTGACAAAGCTTCATCATGGATGACCCCAATTCTCTTCCTTGGCGGTCGCTCCTGCTGCCGCTCCTCGTATTTCCCCTTATTATCATGAGCTCGCTTGCCGTCTCTTTTGACGAAACGATCTAACTCCCCTTGGTCAACTCTCTGCTGTATGGGCCGCTTTAATAACAGGCAATTTTCAGTCTCGTGTCCGAAGTCTTTATGGAACGCACACCACTTACCCGAAGCTAACCTCCCCTCCTCGTTACCTACTATGGGTTGAGGAGGGAATATCTCAATCAAGTTCATTATTTCTTTGTGAGACCTATTCAGGGGAGTGAAAGTATCCGTCTTATCTTCCCTTTTCTCGGTACCCCTTACTCAATTCTTCCCTTTCCTCGAAATTGTTTCTCTTGTGTCATGATTGTCCTTTTCACCGGTCATGCTGGAATCAACCCGGATTTTACCCTTCTCTTTTTTGGTTCTCTGGTCGGCCAGCTCGGCCTGGGCTACCCGATAGGCCCTCTCGTATAAATCTCCCTTCGTTTCTGGCGGCCTTATCTCAAATTCAAATTTGAGCTGGGAAGCTCTCATCCCTGCTGTGAAACAGACCATTACCATGTCATCCGTCAATCCCTCGATCTGTTCGGCTAAATCACGGAACCTTTGATAGAAGCTCATGATAGTTTCAGTTTCCCCTTGCTTGACATTAGTGAGGTCGGTTGGACGTTTCTTATGGTCGCCGGCTGTTGAGAAGTTCTCAATGAATTTACTCCTCAGAATTTCCTAGCTATCGATACTACCAAGAGGAAGGGCTCGGAACCAAGCAAGGGCCGGACCGTTTAAGGTGCTTACCATGGCTTTGCACAAAACGCCGTCGTCATGGGAGACAAAGGCCATGATTGCTTCAAATGTGTGTGTACGTGGTCACGAGCGTCCTCCGAGCCAGTGTACTTGGTCAACGAGGGGAGCTTGAGGTAAGGTTGCGGTGGGCTTTCCATAATCCACCGAGCAAATGGGGCCACAGTGTTCGCGATCCTCTTAGTGTTCCTCCTGCTCGACTCCATTTCGTGCATTCTCCTTTGCAGGTCCACGATTAGGGGATCCAGGGCCTCCCTATTTCCTGATTTGGAATTTTCTTCATCATCTCTCTTGCGGGATTGGTACTGAGAAGGGTTGTGCCTCAGAGTGGTTGTCATGCGGCTCGTCGTCCGTTAAACTCAACATTTTCTGGAACACTCGGTCCTCGGGGTAGTGGATTCCTCAGCCCGGAGGTAGCTTCCTGCTCGATCAGGTTATGCATGCCCACATTGGTCACTGGGTTCTGAATCACCCTTTATAAACTGCCACTAGGGACGGGAATGATAGGTGGATGGTCCCGTGACAAGGGCATCGAGGGAAAAGTTGGAAGATTGGTAATATGCTCTGGCCCTAGGGTTGCCAGCTCATCATAAATCTCTTGGATTTGCAAAAGCAAGGTTAATCTCCAGTTTAACGCCGATGCCTGCTCTGTCGCCGCCCCATTAGTGGTGCCGCTAGTTCCGGCTCCATTCACGGGGATTTCAGTCGTTCGCTGCACATAGATCACTTGAGGGGGTCTCCGGCCTCCCTGATCGCCGGCCTGAATGGTGAGGTTCTCCGGGTTGGGGTTTTCCAAGGTGGGATTTACAGTAATATTTTCCGTCGTGACGGTGGCAGAAGAGGTAATACCGGCTACTCCTGCATTTTGTAGGTTCATCAAGGCCGATTGAGAGCGAGTTGTGCGGCGGTTCTCGTTCGGCGGATGGGGCCGATAAGGCTCAATGTCTCCGGGAGCTATGAAGACTCCGGGAATAATATTTTCTGGGTTTTCGGAGGTCATGTGAGAGATCTGGGGACAATATCCCGAAGAACGAAATGAATCGGAAGATTTAGGCTAACAAGACTTCCGTTCCCGGTAATGGAACCAATTGATTGAGCCAAAAATGGGATCAATAGTGTTGTTGGTGTTGTATGATCTAGGCACGTTATTTGAACGATTAATGTTATCTATTGATTATGTTTTAGTAAAGATAATGAATGTTGATTATTATATCTTTTGCATGTTTATTATAATAATCCCCGTCCCTAGTACTTATGAAGAACTAGTATAAGTTTAATTAGATAATCATATGATGATTATGTGTATAGGATACAAGTTAAACTTATGGGTATATGTTGGTGAACATATACTGGACATGACCCAAAGATGAGGTTTATGTCATGGTGTAAGGACCCCAATCTGAAATTAACCAACCTAGAGGAATTCTTAGCACCATTCAGAGATAAACTGATAGGCTGGGACCTCACTAAGATAAACCTAAAATTCCAGGACTACTATGGAATTAAAATTAGAAAAATCCAGAAGCTCGCCAGGCTGAGCCGTACGGATGGTATGGACGCGGGAGGGGCCAATTCGTACGGATGGTTTGGGCACCCTCAGTCCTTATAAATTGAGACCCTTGCTGATCATTTCAGGGGGGGAGAAAATCATTTTGTGAGTGTAAACTTTGTCAGATTGAGTGCAGGTTAAACACATAAACACATTCTTGAGTAAAAAAGAGAGAAAGAAGATAGGCTTTGACACGCCCCCAAGTCCCGGGATTCCCTAATAGAACCTCGAACCTGGTGCGCGTGACTAACAAGAAATGAGAAACTGAATGACATTTGCTTATATCAAACTGACATCATATATATACTCAAGAGGAACGATCTAAGATAGCTCACAACGAATTCTATACCAAGAAAATTAAACCAAATGTGGTTATATACAAGTACTATACAAGTCTACCCAAGATAATGAGTCTAAACAACTGATACAAAATCGTCCTCACCAAAACTGGAAAGGGTAACAATCCCCAACAAGAACGACCTGCCAAGTAGGCCCCTTCTAAGTCGAGCCTCACAACGTATTAACACTTGCTTTCCTGGGGGGGGGGAACAAATAAACAAGGAACGGGGTGAGATAAATCTCAGTAAGTTACTAGATACAAGTACAAAACATGTTATCATGTAATCATGTAAATCAAGAAGATTATCAAGTAATCATGCTCAAGATGTCATCAAGTAACAAGTATATGAAAGGCTAAGCCAACTCATCAAGTAGCTAGCACATAAAGCTAAACTATCACGTTACAAAGGATATTCCAACCTTATTCCTCCCAAGTAAACCATTGTTGTCGTTACTTATTGCAGTTGACAAATCACGATCAATCAAGTTGCTGATGTGCAGTACACAAGAGGACCCGGTAACCAGTGTCACTCACAAGAACAAGATTCACGAGGTGTTCACGAGTTTAGCATTCACTTTTATCAGGCGTATTGCTCTAATAAAGGAAGCTATGCCCTTACTATGGCCTGTAGTAAGGGGTCAAGCGCAGATACATAGATCCCCGATTATCACTTAGCCCCAGCACTCGCGATAAGCGTGAACCTATATATCTCCGAACAAGCAAGGAGAACCAGTTGGACTCACACAAGAATGCACAAGTAGGTATTTACTTGAACTACGAGAGTAGAACTAATCCAAAAGTAGTGGACCAGTCCTTCATGAACCATATAATTATGTGCTCACCAAAACTAACGAGAATAGAACCAAGTCCAAAAGTAGTAGACAGTCTTTCATGAACCATGTAATCATGTGCTCACCAAATATCAGTACACGTATGCAATATTTGCGAATACAAATAAATATAACAATGGCACGTAATGTGTCCACGTAACACAATCAATCCAAGTTAGATTCTATTAGTAACAGACCCCAAACAAGTAGTAGGGTACATCATTCTATGTCACTTTGTCATATGCCATATTTGCATGTACATATTCATATAATCTTTAACACATTAATGTGTCTATCACGATACCCTTACTTTCAAGTAGAGCCCAACATCTTAGACTCTAAGCACGTAGTCGAATAGGTCGTCTTGTACCTAGTCACAATCATACCTCGCGTATATGTATCGTTAACAATCGAATACATTTTCCAACACATATTGTGTTCTGTAATCATTCTTGTTGACTTAAATCGTAGGATTCATAGTTATATGAATTATCTTTGTATTACACTAGTCCCTCATTCTTTAGGAACTCAACTCAAGAACAAGCTATCTTCTATATACTTTATTGAGTATATGCACGATTAAAACCAATTACTAGCACATTAGTGCTTGTTCATAGCACTTTTAATACACACGTATTATATTCGAGTATGTAGTAGAGTTGTTCATTCTCTATCTAGTTCCACATTCCAATTCTTTGGTTATTCATACCATATATCAAGTAGTCAACAAGCCACATTCTATCAAGTAATTATGTGCAAGATTTGCGCATACACATCAAGGATAGTTCTAACACGTTAGTGCTTGTTCATAGCACTTTTAAGTTCATTACCATACGCACGTATTGGTTTCAAGACATGAACAAGAGTTCTTCCTTTTATATTCAAGTTCACACTCTAATTCTTTGGATGTTCAAGCTAAGGATCTTGTCCTGATACTTCTAGTGTTCTATAACACTTACAAGATTACTACCATACACATGTATTGGTTTCAAGGCATATACAAGATTTCATCATCTTACATTCAAGTTCTGAATCCAATTCTTTGGATGTTCAAGACATGTACAAGAATTAATTATCTTATACTCAAGTTATTATTCCAATCTTTGGATATTCAAGTCATGTACAAGATTTAATTGTCTTATACTTCAAGTTCAAGCTAAGTAGATGAGTTATACATCTCATACTTACAAGTTCTTAATCCCATTCTTAGGAAGTTCAAGCTCAAGACATTGTTCTAATGCCCCTAAGGTGCACAAACATTGGATTCAAGACATATACAACACATTAGTGCTTGTTCTTAGCACTTTCAAGACAATTAAAAGAGTTCTTACTCTTAGGCTCAAGTTCTCATTTTAATTCATTGAATATTCATGTTCAAGACCAAGTTCTGATGCCCCTAAGGTGTCACAACACTTGCTAGGACATCTTATACTAAGGCTATATACCTTAACTAGGGTTACTTCCAACTTATACAAACTTTAAACAAGCTTTTTATTTTTCAGGGCACCCGGGCGGGCGCTCAAAACATGTAACGCCCATCCTTAATCTCGTTAAATATTTGACTTATTTGTTAAATTCTTGACTTGCTTGTTAAATTCTTGAATAGCATAATTATATTCTATTTTATTTGAGTTAATTATTTAACTACTTTAGAAAATTAAGGTGGTTAAATGTCAAAGTTGGAAGTTTAGGGGCCTTTTTGTCAAAGTTAGAACTTGAGGGGCCTAGTTGCAATTCTTGGATAGTTGAAGTATATCAAGTTGGGTTGCCTTCTTCCTCAGCACTTTCTCAATTTCTTTCTCGTACTTTCTCTCTGTTTCATAAAGAAGGTTTAGGATTCTTCCTATTCTCGACTCCTCGAGCTTAATTATCCCTATGTTCGTGATTCTGATCCCGGATAAATATTCGTGGCGCTGAATAGAGCGTTTCCGACCGATCAGAAATTAATTTGGGTCAACTTGATTTCGGACTAGGTAAGTTATTAGCTCCCCCTTACTTGTAATAACATGCATATATGTTATTCCCGCTACTTGTTCTTGTTAAAATTGTGTTTTGAGCAATTTTTGTGATACTTGTTAAATTGGAACGAATGGAGTATTTCTTGGTACAGAGAGATGCTAAATGCTAAATGGGTTTGCAAACATATTAGGAATTTATACTCCTATTCGTGAGACGGTAAAATAGTAACTTGATTTAAATAGTATTAGAGAAATTGTACCATTATTTGTGGTACGGGGAAATGAATGGAAGTATCCCTAAATGAGTATATTAGTATATTATAAAATTGTACTTATACTTTTGGGGACGGTGAAATATTAAATTGGAATAAAAGGAAATTATCCTATTATTTATGGGACGGTAAAAGAAATGAATTGAGCTTGAAATAGTGTCTTGGGTATTGCCTAAGGGTTAGTAAAAGTATACTCCTACGCTTGGGGACGGAGATTTCTAAGCCTGGAAAGAAATTTGGGTTTGCTGAGAATTTGGACCAGGCGCCCGCCCGGTTAGTGACCAGGCGCCCGCCCTTTTGGCCAGAAGTTTTGGGTTTCAGAAAGGCTTGGATGAGCGCCCGCCCGGTCCCCTGTTTCAACCAAAGTGTTTTAAACCTAAATTAAATTGAAAGCTTATCCTTTGTTAAGGCATATAGCCTTAAGATAAGATGTCCTAGAAAGTGTTATGACACCTTAGGGGTATCAGAAGTGAGTCTTGAACATGATTACTCATTAAATTAAAATGAGAACTTGAGTATAAAAGGAAGAACTCTTCTTTATGTCTTGAAAGTGCTATGAACAAGCACTTATGTGTTATGCTTGTCTTGGAACCTATGTTTGTGCACCTTGAGGGCACCAAATTAGTGTCTTGAGCTGGAATATCCTATGTAGGGGATTATAAACTTGTAAGTATGAGTTGTATAGCTCATTTTACTTAATTTGAACTCAAAGTATTCTTGGTCTAGGTTTAGGGTACTACCCTAGATGGCCTAGATGAGTGTTGTAGAACACTCTAGTACTGAAAAATAGTCCCTTTGTGATTAAATGAAATGTGGACTTAAATCATAATTAAATGATAACTTGAGTATAAGAGTAGTAACTCTTTTATGTGTCTTGAAGTTAATGTTTATGTACTTTAGGGGCACCAACTAATGTCTTGATCTTGAATGTCTTAAGAAAAGGATTTGAAAATAACGTGAAAGATGTATAATTCATCTTCCTAGCTTGAACTCGAAGTATAAGATGTTTAACTCTTGTACATGTTTAACCATCCAAATAAATGGATTGAGAACTTGGATATAAGATGATAAAATCTTGTATATGTATTGAATGTCTTGAATGTCTTGAATGTCTTGAATGTCTTAAGTTGAGACAGTAACTTGAAGTATAAGACAATAAAATCTTGTACATGACTTGAACATCCAAATAATTGGATTAAGACTTGAATATAAGATTATAAAATATTGTACGAGCCTTGACACCAATATATGTGTATGGTAATAAACTTGAAAGAGTCTTGATGTGTATATGCAAATCTTGCATATATTTAATTGATAGAACATTACTTCGTGTGTCACGACCCGAAAACTAGGCTCTATTTTATTAGTTATTAAATGATTTTTATTTAATTATTTGCTTATTTATTTATTTAAATTATTATTTATTTAAATAATTATGTGTGCAATTTATGTGTTATAATAATTATGCCTAGCATTTTATTTGGGTCATTTGTGCTAGTGTAGAAATGTTGAGTCTTAATTGTTAGTGGGGAGTATTGTGTGTAGTGTAGAGGAGGGGGCCTAAGTGAAAATTCTTTAAAACATTTCCCTACTCCCTCCCTACTCCTTCTCTTCTCCCTCACTCTACTCCATCTTCCAGCCCATTTCTCTCTCTCTCTCTCCCAAAAGAAAGGTAAACATTTCTTCTTCCTTCTCTCTTCTTTTTCTTCATCTTCTTCTTGTTATCATTCATTTCTTAAAACATGAACCTTGTTTAGATCGTCGATAGGATCGCGTAGAACCAAAAAGAATTGAATTCCGTCAACTTTGAGATTTATCAAGTAAGTTACTTTTCCCCCATTTTGATGCTAAAATGTTCATATCACGTTTATATGATGTTTGATGTGTTATATTTGAAGCTTGATTGAGTTTGGAATTTATTGGGAATTTATTTTGGGTTTTGATCAAAAATGGTGAAATCTTGAATGTTGGGTTTGATTCTTGATTTTGGTTGTTAAATGTTGTTGTTTGAGTCTTTTTAGACTTATTAGTTGTGTTGGTACATTAGTAAACTAGTTGGAATGTTGGATTTTGGTGGAATTGTGTTTTGGGTTAAAAATGGAAGAACACAGGTTGTTCTTCCCGATTTCCGGCAGACCAGAGTATTGGGCGACCGCCCAAAAATGTCTGGGCGACCGCGCATCTATCTGAAAGCTTTTGTTCTTGTTTGAGGGCTTTTTGGGCGACCGCACAGTCCCTTTTGGGCGGCCGCACAGAACCCCTGAAAGTTTACATTTGTTAATTTTGCGTGATTGAAGAATGCGTTTGGTCTAAATCTTGGGTGTCCTTCTAGTTGACCTTAGTGAACATTGTAGTACACTCTAGTGATAGAATTGGGTCCTTTGTGATGAAGTTTGTGATGGAAATTAATTAAGGGTTAATTGGGTTTTTGAACATCTTATTGAGGTATTGTTGGTTTGACTTATCTTTGTGATGATCATTTAGTATATGTTTGGGCATCTTATGATGTGTTCGTGATCATGTTCTAATAAGTGTAACCTTTTGGATTCGTTTGGGGTGTTTAGAATGGATTCGTTATGAACGGAGATGAAGCGTGAATTGGCAATTGGGTACCTACGGTTCGATTAACCCTAAGATGTATTCATTCGGATTTCTTATTTGGAATTCCAGGTGTGATGAGGTGGTTGAGTTCATAGTCCTAGTATATCTTTTGAGTAAATGTTTATGATCACTTTGGTAATAGTCATTGTGCTATTTGTGAGCGACCGTTTGGGTTGTGCTCTTTATGAGTAACTTGTGAGTATCATATTTAGGATGTATTTGGTACGTGCCTTATCTTGGAATCGTTATGTTTTAATGGTCAATGTTGTTGGACTCTTTTATGAGAAACTCTTTGTGCTATTGTTTTTGAACTCTTCTTGAGTAATCGTTTGCATCTTTTGTGGTGATTAATTGGTATGATTCCCTACTTTGGAATCAATGGTTGTTTATTGTGCTAGTATTCTATTACTTAGCCTTTACTTGAAAGTCCAGCTGGTATTTTGTGTGTGTTTGGGCGATGCGAAACATTATGATGGCACAGCCAAGTCCATTGTGATTGTTGACCATTGTTTTGCCCCATTATTACCCTCCTCCAGATTGGCCTTGGATGTGAGAAGAGCTAGCTCCTTTGTGTGCATTTTAGCTTTACTTGGAGCATGACTTTGTGGCATGTCTCCCGTCCTTTGTGACACTTCATTTGGTTATTGGTTCCGGTACCGGGTTTCTCTTCAGCTTTCATGCTACTATGAAGATGGTTTGTTGATCGATGGGTTGATCGGTCGCTTCTGACCGGGGTTTTCTCTTCGAGCTTTCATGCTGCTATGAAGATGTTGATTATTGATTATTGAAGCTGCGCAGCGACCTTTATTTGGTTCTTTCAGTTGGGTGAAACCTTGGCTATGTATCCACTTATGAGTGTTTATTTCAGCTTTATGTGTTGCATGTTGAGCTGGTCGTTATTTCCAACCGGTATGGGACGGTTGGCGATAGGGAGCCTCTCATTTGTTGTTATATGTTTATTTATATGATTGATTATTGGATGTTACCGTTCGTCAGCATGTCACTTATTATTCCGCTGCTATCTGTCTTATGTTAATTGCTATTGGTCATTGCATATTAGCATGTCATGTAGTTGCATTTGTAACTTACTGAGATTTTATCTCACCCCGTTTATTTCCATCTTTGTTTTTCCTTAACCCCCCCCCCAGGAGGAAAAGGATTAGGATTCGCGGTTCAAGGAGGACGTCGAGAGGATTGAGATTTTGGGGCAGGTTGTTATGGATCGGTTTACATTATTTAAATGTATAACCTTTTGGGGATAGTTTTACCCTTTATTGACGTCATTAAGAATTGTATATTTTATTCTTTTGGGTTTAAGCTGTGGAGCTTATGTTGGATGTATATTGTTGATTTAATCTTGGATTTGTAAAACCTTGTGTTATCATCTTTTGGTTCAAAATGGAATTTTTAACTTCGGTATTTCATAGTTTTGGTTGTAAGTCGACGTCCAGCTCGCGATCTCGGCCCGCGGGGTTCGGGGTCGCGACAGTTGGTATCAGAGCCATGGTTTGGCTCTAAGTATAAGTCTAGGTGGACTAGTATGACCTAGGAGGGTAGTTGTGTTCGGAGTGAGTAACGGTTGATGTTTTATGCAGGTAATTGTTCTCAATGGCTAGAAGAGCTGGTGAAGACATCAGTGGGACTCAGAATCTTAATGGTCTAAGGGATGAAAACCGTGCAATGTTTCAAGGGAGGTTTGAAGCGGCCGTGAAATCAACTCATGACCAAGGGCCGAGAGAGGAACATGTAGCACCTCCGCGATATGGGTTGGAGCAGTTCTTAAAGTTGAAACCAAGTGAGTACGACGGTGAGCCGGATGTGAAGAAAGCCGAGCTATGGATAGAATCGATGGAGAAAATCTACGATGTCTTTGGTTGCACTGATGAGGAGAGGGTTCTGTTTGCAGCATATAAGCTCGTGGGGGCTGCGGAACATTGGTGGAAGGCACTGAAGACCAGTTGGGATGCGGCTCTTGTACCATATCCTTGGGAGTGGTTCGTGAGGAAATTCAAGGATCATTTTATCTCTCTAGTGGATCAAAACCGGAAAGAGATCGAGTTCCTCAGCTTGGAGCAAGGCATGATGTCAGTAGCACAGTACTCGGCTAAGTTCGCTGAATTAGCCAGGTGTTGTGACTACCTTGTGCGGACCGAGGAGCAGAAAGCGATGAGATTGATCAGGGGTTTGAAGACAGCTATTAGGACTCAACTTTTAGCCCAAAGAATTCAACCTTTTCAGGATGCGGTGGATCGAGCCTACTTGATTGAGCAGGACATTGGGGAACACAAAAGGAAGACTGAGATGGTTAACCCGGGTAAGCAAGGAGGCAGAGTAAGTCACAACAGCAACATTCGGATAACAGAGGTAATTCTGGAATGCAAACTCGATTCAGAGGGCAACTTCAAGGGCAACCAACAGTAGGAAATCAAGGTTCTAATAAGGGGACACGAAATGGGAATGTCTGCAGCTACTGTCAGAGGAAAGGACA
Organism: Campanula takesimana; assembly: GCA_026119855.1. NCBI lineage: Eukaryota > Viridiplantae > Streptophyta > Magnoliopsida > Asterales > Campanulaceae > Campanula > Campanula takesimana. The sequence continues at coordinate 859,294 of JAOWBW010000265.1, read as the reverse complement.
CTCAGAAGACAAGTGTTGGAAGAAGCAAGGAAAGTGTGTGAAGTGTGGTCAGTTGGGACACTTCGTTAAAAATTGTCCGAGGTTTAGAGTTCAGTCATCGGGGACAGGAACTGGAATACCACAGGGTCAGAAGAGGGATGCTTCGGGGAAGCCCAAGGTTTCGGGTAGAGTATTTGCAATCAATCAGCGCTCACCAGGTAACGGATAATTTCAGGAGGTATTATTTTGCGTCGTGAGAGCGAGCGCGTGCATTTTAGGATCATCGCATTTATGTGTTTCTGTGCATTTAGTCGCATTTATTTCTTCTGAGTCTTTGACTTATGTGTTGTAGGTATCTACTCCTATGGAGGAGTTTAGGGTATCTGATGAAGTCTTATGTGCTTATGATGTGCTTAAAGTATGGTTATGTCTCACCTGCTAAATTAGCCATGTTGCTATTACAAGATTTTGATGTTACTATTGCTTTAACCTATTGTTGTAGGGGATTGTTATATTCTCCATTCCTAATTTCTTAAAACTGTTTGAGACCGTTCCTTTGGGTAGAGTTATACCTATCTTTTCTTAATTGAAATCCGAGTATTTAGTTTCGGTCAATTTGTTGGGTGTAATTATCATTGTAAGGTTTCTACTTTCTTCTAAATAGTACCTAGTGTTTGAGGAGAAGCTTGGGTTAAATTGGGGTGTTGTGGTACAAGGTTGTAATGCTAATATTTAGATCAAAATCCATATTGTATCGGTTGGGTTATAGGAGTTGAGGATTCAATGGGGATCTCTTAAGGAAAATTTTGGTCACTTTTAGTGCATCTCCGTGAATGTATCGGAATGGAGTAGTATGGAGAGGTGTACGATTTGTTAAGGATGATGAGTTTGTTGCAGGAGTTATGATCATTAATGGTGGTAAGCGTGTTAAGTTAGAAAGAACTAAATACATTTTGGGAGAGTAATAATTTCTCGATCTATGTTAAAGGCATTTTGAAATTTTTGGTTAGATAGTGGTTCTATGGTTCTAAATCCCTTCTTGGTGGCGTTTCCCGAAGAGGATCAAGGGTATGTGAAGGAAGTGGAGTATCAATACTTGGGCATATTAAAGAATACTACGATTTGGTATTGGGTCAGTTGGAACGTTGCTAGCTAATTGGTTTATTATGATGGTAGTACTATTGAGCCTAAGTATCATTAGGTTAATAAATGTATGCGTGAAAGACTAACTTGGGTTAGCTATTGAGGATTTGAGATTTGTTGATTTCCTTGGGTATATGAGCACAGATTATTAACTAAAAAGGGAGCTAGAGGAAATCCCTTGAAGATAAAATTTAGATCATTTTCGGACGGTTGCGTATTCGTAATTATTTTAGGCTTTCAAGGATTGGAGTTTTATGACGATTATATTATGGAGTAGATTTAAGTGAACATTTTGTATTAAAATTTTGGGTTTATATTACGCCTCTAGTTTAAGGTGCTACCTAGAGCGAGAGCACTATAATGGGAACCCTTAGAGATATAGCCTTTGGTGAATATTATGGGGATGGAAAAATTTCTTTAGCCTTTCATATTTTAAGAGCTAATCAAGCTCGAGATGGTAATGTTTTGAAATTTGGGGAATAATACTAAGTATGCGATTTACAAATGGAAGTACCTTTGCAGTGTAGTTAAGGTTATGAATAAGGCGAGCTTGAGATACCTCGAGAATTATGTGTGGAATTAATTTGGATTCTTCGATTTTAGTACGGATTTTGATTAGTAATGAAGATAATAATGGAATGATTCGGTTCGAGAGGTGGTGTTATCGTAAGCATTACTTAAGGTTACCTTTTAGTGGGTTAGATTGGACAATTGAGGAATTTGAGAAATGGAGGAACTATCGTATCCGTAGCTATTTGGTCTTTCGGGTAAGTCTCGTTAAAATTCGGGTCGAATTTTCTTTAAGGAGGAGTGAATGTCACGACCCGAAAACTAGGCTCTATTTTATTAGTTATTAAATGATTTTTATTTAATTATTTGCTTATTTATTTATTTAAATTATTATTTATTTAAATAATTGTGTGTGCAATTTATGTGTTATAATAATTATGCCTAGCATTTTATTTGGGTCATTTGTGCTAGTGTAGAAATGTTGAGTCTTAATTGTTAGTGGGGAGTATTGTGTGTATTCTAGAGGAGGGGGCCTAAGTGAAAATTCTTTAAAACATTTCCCTACTCCCTCCCTACTCCTTCTCTTCTCCCTCACTCTACTCCATCTTCCAGCCCATTTCTCTCTCTCTCTCCCAAAAAAAAGGTAAACATTTCTTCTTCCTTCTCTCTTCTTTTTCTTCATCTTCTTCTTGTTATCATTCATTTCTTAAAACATGAACCTTGTTTAGATCGTCGATAGGATCGCGTAGAACCAAAAAGAATTGAATTCCGTCAACTTTGAGATTTATCAAGTAAGTTACTTTTCCCCCATTTTGATGCTAAAATGTTCATATCACGTTTATATGATGTTTGATGTGTTATATTTGAAGCTTGATTGAGTTTGGAATTTATTGGGAATTTATTTTGGGTTTTGATAAAAAATGGTGAAATCTTGAATGTTGGGTTTGATTCTTGATTTTGGTTGTTAAATGTTGTTGTTTGAGTCTTTTTAGACTTATTAGTTGTGTTGGTACATTAGTAAACTAGTTGGAATGTTGGATTTTGGTGGAATTGTGTTTTGGGTTAAAAATGGAAGAACCCAGGTTGTTCTTCCCGATTTCCGGCAGACCAGAGTATTGGGCGACCGCCCAAAAATGTCTGGGCGACCGCGCATCTATCTGAAAGATTTTGTTCTTGTTTGAGGGCTTTTTGGGCGACCGCACAGTCCCTTTTGGGCGGCCGCACAGAACCCCTGAAAGTTTACATTTGTTAATTTTGCGTGATTGAAGAATGCGTTTGGTCTAAATCTTGGTTGTCCTTCTAGTTGACCTTAGTGAACATTGTAGTACACTCTAGTGATAGAATTGGGTCCTTTGTGATGAAGTTTGTGATGGAAATTAATTAAGGGTTAATTGGGTTTTTAAACATCTTATTGAGGTATTGTTGGTTTGACTTATCTTTGTGAGGATCATTTAGTATATGTTTGGGCATCTTATGATGTGTTCGTGATCATGTTCTAATAAGTGTAACCTTTTGGATTCGTTTGGGGTGTTTAGAATGGGTTCGTTATGAACGGAGATGAAGCGTGAATTGGCAATTGGGTACCTACGGTTCGATTAACCCTAAGATGTATTCATTCGGATTTCTTATTTGGAATTCCAGGTGTGATGAGGTGGTTGAGTTCATAGTCCTTGTATATCTTTTGAGTAAATGTTTATGATCACTTTGGTAATAGTCATTGTGCTATTTGTGAGTGACCGTTTGGGTTATGCTCTTTATGAGTAACTTGTGAGTATCATATTTAGGATGTATTTGGTACGTGCCTTATCTTGGAATCATTATGTTTTAATGGTCAATGTTGTTGGACTCTTTTATGAGAAACTCCTTGTGCTATTGTTGTTGAACTCTTCTTGAGTAATCGTTTGCATCTTTTGTGGTGATTAATTGGTATGATTCCCTACTTTGGAATCAATGGTTGTTTATTGTGCTAGTATTCTATTACTTAGCCTTTACTTGAAAGTCCAGCTGGTATTTTGTGTGTGTTTGGGCGATGCGAAACATTATGATGGCACAGCCAAGTCCATTGTGATTGTTGACCATTGTTTTGCCCCATTATTACCCTCCTCCAGATTGGCCTTGGATGTGAGAAGAGCTAGCTCCTTTGTGTGCATTTTAGCTTTACTTGGAGCATGACTTTGTGGCATGTCTCCCGTCCTTTGTGACACTTCATTTGGTTATTGGTTCCGGTACCGGGTTTCTCTTCAGCTTTCATGCTACTATGAAGATGGTTTGTTGATCGATGGGTTGATCGGTCGCTTCTGACCGGGGTTTTCTCTTCGAGCTTTCATGCTGCTATGAAGATGTTGATTATTGATTATTGAAGCTGCGCAGCGACCTTTATTTGGTTCTTTCAGTTGGGTGAAACCTTGGCTATGTATCCACTTATGAGTGTTTATTTCAGCTTTATGTGTTGCATGTTGAGCTGGTCGTTATTTCCAACCGGTATGGGACGGTTGGCGATAGGGAGCCTCTCATTTGTTGTTATATGTTTATTTATATGATTGATTATTGGATGTTACCGTTCGTCAGCATGTCACTTATTATTCCGCTGCTATCTGTCTTATGTTAATTGCTATTGGTCATTGCATATTAGCATGTCATGTAGTTGCATTTGTAACTTACTGAGATTTTATCTCACCCCGTTTATTTCCATCTTTGTTTTTCCTTAACCCCCCCCCCAGGAGGAAAAGGATTAGGATTCGCGGTTCAAGGAGGACGTCGAGAGGATTGAGATTTTGGGACAGGTTGTTATGGATCGGTTTACATTATTTAAATGTATAACCTTTTGGGGATAATTTTACCCTTTATTGACGTCATTAAGAATTGTATATTTTATTCTTTTGGGTTTAAGCTGTGGAGCTTATGTTGGATGTATATTGTTGATTTAATCTTGGATTTGTAAAACCTTGTGTTATCATCTTTTGGTTCAAAATGGAATTTTAACTTCGGTATTTCATAGTTTTAGTTTTAAGTCGACGTCCAGCTCGCGATCTCGGGCCGCGGGGTTCGGGATCGCGACATCTTGATTACTTGAAACATGATATGAATAACCAAAAGAGTTGGGATACGGAACTAGATAGAGAATGATTAACTCTACTACATACTTGAATTTGATACGTGTATATTGGAAGTGCTATAAATAAGCACTAAAGTGTAAATGATTTGGTTTTCAATCGTGTATATACTCAATGAAGTATATAAAATATAAAGAAGATATCTTGTCTTGAAATGAGTTCCTAAATAAAATAGGGACTAGTGTAATATGAAGATCATTCATATAATCGTGAATACTACGATTTAAGTTAATAAGAATAACTACAGAACACAATATGTGTTAGAAAATGTATTCGATTATTAAAGATACATGTACGTGAGATATGACCGTGACTAGGTATGATGTGACCTATTCTACATATTTAGAGTATAATGTATTGAGCTCTATTTGATAGTAAGGGTATCGTGATAGACACTTTAATGTGTAAAACGTGATATGAATATGTACGTGCAAACTTGGCATGTGACAAAGTAATATAGAATGATATACCCTACTACTTGTTTGAGGTCTGTTATTAATAGACTCTAACTTGGATTGACCGTGTCATATGGACACTCTACGTGCCATTGTTAGATTGATTTGTCTTCGCAATGATTGCGTGCGTGTACTTGTATTCTCGTGAGCACATGATACATGATTACATGGTGCATATTCTCATGAGCACATGATACATGATTACATGGTGCATAAAGACTGGTCCACTAGTATGGGACTTAGTTCTATTCTCGTAGTTCAAGTAAACATCTACTTGTGCATTCTTGTGTGAGTCCAGCTAGTTCTCCTTGCTTGTTCGGAAATATATAGGTTCACGCTTGTCGCGAGAGCTGGGGCTTAAGTGACAATCGGGTCCCTATGTATTTGCGATTGACCCCTTACTACCGGCCATAGTAAGGGAATAGCTTCCTTGGTTGGAGCAATAAGCCTGACTTAAGTGAATGCTAAACTCGTGAACACCTCGTGAATCTTGTTCTTGGGAATGACACTGGTTACCGGGTCTTCTTATATACTGCATAGCAGTCTCTTGTTCTTGATCGTGGTTGTCCTCAGCTATACAAGCATCGACAACAATGGTATTCTTGGGAGGAATAAGGAAGGATTCAGGTAATGATACGTGATAGGCCTATGTGCATCTTGGTGAGTTGGTCTAGCCTCTCACACTACTTGACTACTTGTTACCTGATCATATCTTGAGCTTGATTACTTGTTGAGTTGGCTTAGCCTCTCCTATACTTGTTACTTGATGATACTTGATATATGATTTCTTGAGTATCTACTTGAATTGCATGATAACATGTCATGTAGTTGCATGTTAATAGCTTACTGAGATTTATCTCACCCTTTACTTGTTTCCCCCCCCCCAGGAAAGCAGGGGATAGTACGCAGTGAGGCTCGACATAGCTGGGAACGTACTCCGCAGGATGTTCTTGTTTGAGACTAGTGTCCTTTTATACTTTGGTAAGGACGATGTTGTATGAGTTGTTAAACTCAGGGCTTGTTTGGGGTAGACTCGTGTAGTACTTGTTGTCTCTAGTCAGTTCTTGATGCCAGCTTATTTGCTAGGCATGTCTTCCGCTGTATGTAACCATTTTGGTTTTAATTTTCTTGGTTTAGAACTCGTTATGAGCTATCTTAGCTCCTTACTCTTGAGTATATATACCATGTCAGTTTGTTTCTAACAGGTATTGTTCCTGTTCCCCGTTAGTTTCTTGTTTCTTGTTAGTTACGCGCACCAGGTTCGAGGTTCTATTAGGGGATCCCGGGACTTAGGGGCGTGTTAGGTTGGTATCAGAGCTATGGATTAGCTCTATGCCTGGATAGAGTCTATGGCCTAGGTTGGGTTAGTCTTGGGTGTGTTTTCGACGCCGAGTGCTTCGTTACTTGTTGTCATACCAGGCATAGGACTGGTGTTGATAGTGTTGATCCAATTGGATTAGATGATTCGAGAATCGAGAGTGTGAGTCTTCAAAGACTTAGGCGTATCTATCTTGTCTTGTGGACATTGTTTCGTGCTATATATGCATGCTTGTCCTTATCTCGTGAATTGCGTGGAAGTGTATTCTCTAGTAAGAGACTATGTGTTGATATTGTTATTAGTAAGAGCTTGATAGAAGTGTGGGTGATAACACCCTATACGTTCTATGTTGACTTGGTCGTGTCACCGGTATGGGACATTGATGTGATACGTGTTATGGCTTGGCTCTTACGTGTTATGATTCGGCTTTCTATATGTTATGCCATTCTTGTTTGCCACAATAGATGGTGAATAGTTCTATGCTAGTATGCTTGACTATTTTTATGAGCATGATATAATTATGTATAATATTCATGTTCTGCATTGAAAGTTCGAACAGTGTTATCGAGATTGTACTGGGTATTTAACCTATGTGATTGACAGTGGAATTCCTACTGAGTAGTACATGTTACTTGACGAGAACTTGGGTTATCTTGAGTGTTTACAGTGCAAATACAGTGCTGACATCTGGATTAATATTCTTGATCTCGATTGAGTTAAACGAGTTGAAGATTCGACTTGAGAAATTTCTTGATGGAGGATATATCTATGTTGAAGTAAGTATCTTTGTTGACCTATAAGTGGAAACAACCAAGGTACGTGTGTTCTTGAGATATTCTTGATCTTATTAGAGATTCATTAATGAATTTTGAGGGCAGCTCTATCGTTAATTATTTGACACGGAAAGCTACATCTTTCGATGGATTGATATACGTGAAGTCAATTTTTAATATTGAAATGATGGATGACCACGACTTCAGTATTTGAGATTTCTTAGTGGATTTGACTAGTATTACAGTGATCTGGAGGATATGACCAGTTCCATTATTTTAGTGGATATGTCAAGTTTCACCAATATAGTCGATTGACTAATCGAGTCTGCTTGACTTTATGTGTTTCGATGTTATAATTGATACATCTGGATTGCATAGAATATTTGTGAGCATACGTGTAATATTTATTTGTGAGTATATGTGTATAGTCTTGATGCTCTTGAGTTCTATTTGTTAATTATATATGTTATAATCTTGATCAGTAAAATTCGAGGACGAATTTTCTTTAAGGTGGGGAGGATGTAACGCCTATCCCGAATCTCGTTAAATATTTGACTTATTTGTTAAATTCTTGACTTGCTTGTTAAATTCTTGAATAGCATAATTATATGCTATTTTATTTGAGTTAATTATTTAACTACTTTAGAAAATTAAGGTGGTTAAATGTCAAAGTTGAAAGTTTAGGGGCCTTTTTGTCAAAGTTAGAACTTGAGGGGCCTAGTTGCAATTCTTGGATAGTTGAAGTATATCAAGTTGGGTTGCCTTCTTCCTCAGCACTTTCTCAATTTCTTTCTCGTACTTTCTCTCTGTTTCATAAAGAAGGTTTAGGATTCTTCCTATTCTCGACTCCTCGAGCTTAATTATCCCTATGTTCGTGATTCTGATCCCGGATAAATATTCGTGGCGCTGAATAGAGCGTTTCCGACCGATCAGAAATTAATTTGGGTCAACTTGATTTCGGACTAGGTAAGTTATTAGCTCCCCCTTACTTGTAATAACATGCATATATGTTATTCCCGCTACTTGTTCTTGTTAAAATTGTGTTTTGAGCAATTTTTGTGATACTTGTTAAATTGGAACGAAGGGAGTATTTCTTGGTACAGAGAGATGCTAAATGCTAAATGGGTTTGCAAACATATTAGGAATTTATACTCCTATTCGTGAGACGGTAAAATAGTAACTTGATTTAAATAGTATTAGAAAAATTGTACCATTATTTGTGGTACGGGGAAATGAATGGAAGTATCCCTAAATGAGTATATTAGTATATTATAAAATTGTACTTATACTTTTGGGGACGATGAAATATTAAATTGGAATAAAAGGAAATTATCTTATTATTTATGGGACGGTAAAAGAAATGAATTGAGCTTGAAATAGTGTCTTGGGTATTGCCTAAGGGTTAGTAAAAGTATACTCCTACGCTTGGGGACGGAGATTTCTAAGCCTGGAAAGAAATTTGGGTTTGCTGAGAATTTGGACCAGGCGCCCGCCCGGTTAGTGACCAGGCGCCCGCCCTTTTGGCCAGAAGTTTTGGGTTTCAGAAAGGCTTGGATGAGCGCCCGCCCGGTCCTCCTTGAGCGCCCGCCCGGTCCCCTGTTTCAACCAAAGTGTTTTAAACCTAAATTAAATTGAAAGCTTATCCTTTGTTAAGGCATATAGCCTTAAGATAAGATGTCCTAGAAAGTGTTGTGACACCTTAGGGGTATCAGAAGTGAGTCTTGAACATGATTTAATCATTAAATTAAAATGAGAACTTGAGTATAAAAGGAAGAACTCTTCTTTATGTCTTGAAAGTGCTATGAACAAGCACTTATGTGTTATGCTTGTCTTGGAACCTATGTTTGTGCACCTTGAGGGCACCAAATTAGTGTCTTGAGCTGGAATATCCTATGTAGGGGATTATAAACTTGTAAGTATGAGTTGTATAGCTCATTTTACTTAATTTGAACTCAAAGTATTCTTGGTCTAGGTTTAGGGTACTACCCTAGATGGCCTAGATGAGTGTTGTAGAACACTCGAGTACTGAAAAATAGTCCCTTTGTGATTAAATGAAATGTGGACTTAAATCATAATTAAATGATAACTTGAGTATAAGAGTAGTAACTCTTTTATGTGTCTTGAAGTTAATGTTTATGTACTTTAGGGGCACCAACTAATGTCTTGATCTTGAATGTCTTAAGAAAAGGATTTGAAAATAACGTGAAAGATGTATAATTCATCTTCCTAGCTTGAACTCGAAGTATAAGATGTTTAACTCTTGTACATGTTTAACCATCCAAATAAATGGATTGAGAACTTGGATATAAGATGATAAAATCTTGTATATGTATTGAATGTCTTGAATGTCTTGAATGTCTTGAATGGCTTAAGTTGAGACAGTAACTTGAAGTATAAGACAATAAAATCTTGTACATGACTTGAACATCCAAATAATTGGATTAAGACTTGAATATAAGATTATAAAATCTTGTACGTGCCTTGACACCAATATATGTGTATGGTAATAAACTTGAAAGAGTCTTGATGTGTATATGCAAATCTTGCATATATTTACTTGATAGAACATTACTTCTTGATTACTTGAAACATGATATGAATAACCAAAAGAGTTGGGATATGGAACTAGATAGAGAATGATTAACTCTACTACATACTTGAATTTGATACGTGTATATTGGAAGTGCTATAAATAAGCACTAAAGTGTAAATGATTTGGTTTTCAATCGTGTATATACTCAATGAAGTATATAAAATATAAAGAAGATATCTTGTCTTGAAATGAGTTCCTAAATAAAATAGGGACTAGTGTAATATGAAGATCATTCATATAATCGTGAATACTACGATTTAAGTTAATAAGAATAACTACAGAACACAATATGTGTTGGAAAATGTATTCGATTATTAACGATACATGTACGTGAGATATGACCGTGACTAGGTATGATGTGACCTATTCTACGTATTTAGAGTATAATGTATTGAGCTCTATTTGATAGTAAGGGTATCGTGATAGACACTTTAATGTGTTAAACGTGATATGAATATGTACGTGCAAACTTGGCATGTGACAAAGTAATATAGAATGATATACCCTACTACTTGTTTGAGGTCTGTTATTAATAGACTCTAACTTGGATTGACCGTGTCATATGGACACTCTACGTGCCATTGTTAGATTGATTTGTCTTCGCAATGATTGCGTGCGTGTACTTGTATTCTCGTGAGCACATGATACATGATTACATGGTGCATATTCTCATGAGCACATGATACATGATTACATGGTGCATAAAGACTGGTCCACTAGTATGGGACTTAGTTCTATTCTCGTAGTTCAAGTAAACATCTACTTGTGCATTCTTGTGTGAGTCCAGCTAGTTCTCCTTGCTTGTTCGGAAATATATAGGTTCACGCTTGTCGCGAGAGCTGGGGCTTAAGTGACAATCGGGTCCCTATGTATTTGCGATTGACCCCTTACTACCGGCCATAGTAAGGGAATAGCTTCCTTGGTTGGAGCAATAAGCCTGACTTAAGTGAATGCTAAACTCGTGAACACCTCGTGAATCTTGTTCTTGGGAATGACACTGGTTACCGGGTCTTCTTATATACTGCATAGCAGTCTCTTGTTCTTGATCGTGGTTGTCCTCAGCTATACAAGCATCGACAACAATGGTATTCTTGGGAGGAATAAGGAAGGATTCAGGTAATGATACGTGATAGGCCTATGTGCATCTTGGTGAGTTGGTCTAGCCTCTCACACTACTTGACTACTTGTTACCTGATCATATCTTGAGCTTGATTACTTGTTGAGTTGGCTTAGCCTCTCCTATACTTGTTACTTGATGATACTTGAGATATGATTTCTTGAGTATCTACTTGAATTGCAGGATAACATGTCATGTAGTTGCATGTTAATAGCTTACTGAGATTTATCTCACCCTTTATTTGTTTCCCCCCCCCAAGGAAAGCAGGGGATAGTACGCAGTGAGGCTCGACATAGCTGGGAACGTACTCCGCAGGATGTTCTTGTTTGAGACTAGTGTCCTTTTATACTTTGGTAAGGACGATGTTATATGAGTTGTTAAACTCAGGGCTTGTTTGGGGTAGACTCGTGTAGTACTTGTTGTCTCTAGTCAGTTCTTGATGCCAGCTTATTTGCTAGGCATGTCTTCCGCTGTATGTAACCATTTTGGTTTTAATTTTCTTGGTTTAGAACTCGTTGTGAGCTATCTTAGCTCCTTACTCTTGAGTATATATATCATGTCAGTTTGTTTCTAACAGGTATTGTTCCTGTTTCCCGTTAGTTTCTTGTTTCTTGTTAGTTACGCGCACCAGGTTCGAGGTTCTATTAGGGGATCCCGGGACTTCGGGGCGTGTCAAAACAGACCGGGCGGCCGCACACTAGCAGGTGAATCCTTTGAAAAATACTTCAGATAGATGGGCGGTCGCCCAATGAATTTGTGCGGTCGCACACTAGACGATTTACATCAAATGCTCAATTCTTTCCCAGGTTAAGAATTCTCCGTCCCAAGCGTAGAAGTATACTTTTACTAACACATATACACTACCTAGGAGTACTTAACACAACCAGGACATTCTTTCAAGTGTATTTCATTCTTTTTACCGTCCCACAAAGAATAGAATAATTTTCCTTTATTCCATTTAAATATTTCACCGTCCCAAAAGTATAAGTATTATTACTAACACTTCAATAACACTCATGAGGGCATTTAACAAGCTTAGAACATTTCTTTCAATTTTTTTCTCTTCTCTGTACATAATATAAAAATACTCCCTTCATCCCAAATTTACAAGTATCACAAAAATCATTCGAATCACGAAATTAACAAGCACAAGTATCAAGAATAACATATAGGCATGTTATTACAAGCAAGGGGGAGCTAGTGACTTACCTACTCCGAAATCAAATTCACCCAAACTAATTTTTGTTCGGCAGGAAATGCTCTACTCAGCGCCCTGATCATTTATGCGGAGTCGGATTTTCGAACAGAGGCATAATAAAGCAAGAGGGATCGAGAATAGGGTAAACCCTAACTTTCTTCTGAGACAGAGAGAAAGTACGAGAGAAACAATTTTGGGGAAGCAATAATCTGAGGAAGAGGCAACCCAATGTTTATCCTTATGAACTTTCAAAGATTTGCAATTAGGCCCCTCAAGTTTCACTTTTAACAAAAAGGCCCTTAAAGTTTCAATTTGAGCATTTTAGCCCCTAAACTTTAATTTTTCACAAATGATCCTAATGTTTCAACATGAACACTTAGGACTTAAACTTGCTCAATTAGTTAAATAATTAACTCAATTAAAATAGCATATAAATATGCAAGGCAAGAATTTAACAGGAATTAGGACGGGCGTACATCCTCCCCTCCTTAAAGAAAATTCGTCCTCGAATTTTACTGATCGAAATTATAACACATATAAATAACAAATAGAACTCAAGAATAGCAAGAATATGGTATACCACACCATATTATCAATTACATGCGAGTATTATTCTCACATAACCTTCTCGATACCGTGACTTTCCCATGAAACTTTCACAAGAAGTATTCGTGCTCAAGACATTTTCTTTAGAATCAAGTATCCATACAAGCAATTACCCATATACTAAGTAATTCGTGTGATGGAATTTCCGCTACATCGGAAACTCATACAATAGCCACAAGGAAATCCACTTCACATGCTCGCAACATATGATCAAGAAGCAACCTCGGTTAAATATCCAGAGTGCTCAGAAAAATTATCATAATCAAGATGTAAAACAAGGTGTAGAACAAGATGTAGAACAAGAATCCCCGTCATATATTATATCCACAGGTATTCCATGTAATTAAGATGTATCGATCATAACATCATAACACATAAAGTCAAGCAGATTTGATTAATCAATCCACTATAACCAATATCATCGGGACTTATCTATTAAATGATAATCCTTCCACGAAATCCATCGCAATATATTCATATATTCACAAATCTCGAAGGATTATAACAAATCAAACGATCTCTGATGTTCTGCTTTCAAATAATCGCAATTCAAGGATTTAGTTGAATACTCAGAAATTTTCCTCCCATTCAGTACCATCAATCATGAAATACAAGTCTTTATGTTCAATGAATCCGCTAATACAATAGCCGTAGGATCACAATCAGTTTCAAGTCATGAGTAGAATTATTCTATTCATAAAAATTCAATCTCCTCGAAGCATATACAAGTACGTTACCATTTTGAATTAACACACGTTTTATCTCGTGTTCGAGCTTCACTATGCATAATGAATTTATCATATCCACTATATCGGTGAAACTTGACATATATACGAGAAAATAGTAACACTGGTCATATCTTCCAAATAACCATCATATTAGTCGAATCCACTAGGCAAGGTCAAATACTGAAGTTGTGGTCATCCATCATTTCAATATTAAAAAAATTGGCTTCACATTTATCAATCCACCGGAAAGTGTAGCTTTCTGTCTCAAATAGTTAATGATAGAGCTACCTTCGAAATTCATTAATGAATCTCTAACAAGATCAAGAAAATCTCAAGAACATGCGTACTTTGGTTGTTTCCACTTATATAGGTCAGCAAAGATGCCTGAAGTAAACCCACTTCAAGATAATAGATCCTGTATCTCTTGCTAGCTTTTGGAAACAATTGTTTCTCTCGAGAAATTTCAATACAGTCAATTCTCAGTATGCGACTTGGTATACACCAATAGGTCATTAATCAATTCATCGCAAAGAGAGCTAATTATGGTTTGAAGATATTATTCATCAAATCCATCAATACTGCTAGATCACATATCAATCGAAATAGCATAATCACGAATTCATAACGAGCATACCTGATATGAGAAGATGTCTTCAGTATATCCTCATAGTTGACTTTCCAACTAATGGTAGCCACTTATCAACACAAACACTGAATAGACCACTGATTAACTTCAGGGATCAAATAAACCATCCATACATGATAACAAGTACTGGTTCATTATAGTCACCTGGTTGAACTCTTTGCATTTAATATGAAATCGAAAAGTACCATATCTCTTCATGCCAATCAATACAGATACACCCCACGCAGATATACTAAGCTGGGTGAATCCTCTATCAAGAAATTCCTCTAGTTGAATCTTCAACTCTTTTACTCAACCGATGTCGTGAACATTGATTTAGATATCAGCACTATATTTGTACTGTAGCAACTCAAGATAACTCAAGGTTCTCATCATGTATCATGTACTACTCAGTAGAAATTATATCTGAGATCTCACAAAGAATGGATACATCATTCAATTTTGGTGTAGACATTCTTCCATCAACCACATATGCTAAATATTCAGCACAACCTTGATAACCATTTTCGAGCTTTCAATGCAGAACATGAATGTCATACATAATTATATCATGCTCATATAAATAGTCAAGCATACTAGCATAGAAATATTCACCATCTATTTTGGCAAACAAGAATGGCATAACATATAGAAAGCCAAATCATAACACGTAAAAGCCAAGCCATAACACGTATCACATCAATGTCCCATATAGGTAACATGACCAACTTAACATATAACGTATAGGGTGTTATCACCCACACTTTTAGCAAGCTCTTATAAATAACGATATCAAGCACATAGTCTCTTACTAGAGCATACGTCTTCACGTAAATCAAGAAATGAGGACAAGCATGCATATAACACGAAACAATGTCCACTGCACAAGATAGATACGCCTAAGTCTTTAAAGACTCGCGCTCTCGATTCTCAAACCATCTAGTCCCCACTAGATCAACACTATCAACACCAGTCCTATGTCTGGTATAACAACAAGTAACGAAGCACTCGGCGTCAAAAAGACACCCAAGACTATCCCAACCTAGGCCATAGACCCTATCCAGGCTTAGAGCTAAACCATAGCTCTGATACCAACTGACACGCCCCCAAGTCCCAGGATTCCCTAATAGAACCTCGAACCTAGTGCGCGTGACTAACAAAAAACGAGAAACTGAATGACATCTGCTTATATCAAACTGACATCATATATATACTCAAGAGGAACAAGCTAAGATAGCTCACAACGAGTTCTATACCAAGAAAATTAAACCAAATGTGGTTATATACAAGTACTATACAAGTCTACCCAAGATACTGAGTCTAAACAACTGATTCAAAATCGTCCTTACCAAAACCGGAAAGGATAACAATTCCCAACAAGAACGACCTGCCAAGTAGGCCCCTGCTAAGTCGAGCCTCACAACTTATTACCACTTGCTTTCCTGAGGGGGGGGGGAGACAAATAAACAAGGAACGGGGTGAGATAAATCTCAATATGTTACTAGATACAAGTACATAGCATGTTATCATGCAAATTAAGAAGATTATCAAGTAATCATGCTCAAGATGTCATCAAGTAACAAGTATATGAGAGGCTAAGCCAACTCATCAAGTAGCTAGCACATAAGGCTAAACTATCACGTTACAAAGGATATTCCAACCTTATTCCTCCCAAGTAAACCATTGTTGTCGTTACTTATTGCAGTTGACAAATCACGATCAATCAAGTTGCTGATGTGCAGTACACAAGAGGACCCGGTAACCAGTGTCACTCACAAGAACAAGATTCACGAGGTGTTCACGAGTTTAGCATTCACTTTTATCAGGCGTATTGCTCTAATAAAGGAAGCTATGCCCTTACTATGGCCTGTAGTAAGGGGTCAAGTGTAGTTACATAGATCCTCGATTATCACTTAGCCCCAGCACTCGCGATAAGAGTGAACCTATATATCTCCGAACAAGCAAGGAGAACCAGCTAGACTCACACAATAATACACAAGTAGGTATTTACTTGAACTACGAGAGTAGAACTAATCCAAAAGTAGTGGACCAGTCCTTCATGAACCATATAATTATGTGCTCACCAAAACTAACGAGAATAGAACTAAGTCCAAAAGTAGTGGACCAGTCCTTCATGAACCATGTAATCATGTGCTCACCAAATACCAGTACACGTATGAAATATTTACGAATACAAATCAATATAACAATGGCACGTAATGTGTCCACGTAACACAATCAATCCAAGTTAGAGTCTATTAGTAACAGACCCCAAACAAGTAGTAGGGTACATCATTCTATGTCACTTTGTCATATGCCATATTTGCATTTACATATTCATATAATCTTTAACACATTAATGTGTCTATCACGATACCCTTACTTTCAAGTAGAGCCCAACATCTTAGACTCTAAGCACGTAGTCGAATAGGTCGTATTGTACCTAGTCACAATCATACCTCGCGTATATGTATCGTTAACAATCGAATACATTTTCCAACACATATTGTGTTATGTAATCATTCTTGTTGACTTAAATCGTAGGATTCATAGTTATATTAATTATCTTTGTATTACACTAGTCCCTTATTCTTTAGGAACTCAACTCAAGAACAAGATATCTTCTATATACTTTATTGAGTATATGCACGATTAAAACCAATTACTAGCACATTAGTGCTTGTTCATAGCACTTTTAATACACACGTATTAGATTTGAGTATGTAGTAGAGTTGTTCATTCTCTATCTAGTTCCACATTCCAATTCTTTGGTTATTCATACCATATATCAAGTAGTCAACAAGCCACATTCTATCAAGTAATTATGTGCAAGATTTGCGCATACACATCAAGGATAGTTCTAACACGTTAGTGCTTGTTCATAGTACTTTTAAGTTCATTACCATACACACGTATTGGTTTCAAGACATGAACAATAGTTCTTCCTTTTATATTCAAGTTCACACTCCAATTCTTTGGATGTTCAAGCTAAGGATATTGTCCTGATACTTCTAGTGTTCTATAACACTTACAAGATTACTATCATACACATGTATTGGTTTCAAGGCATGTACAAGATTTCATCATCTTACATTCAAGTTCTCAATCCAATTCTTTGGATGTTCAAGACATGTACAAGAATTAATTATCTTATACTCAAGTTATTATTCCAATCTTTGGATATTCAAGTCATGTACAAGATTTAATTGTCTTATACTTCAAGTTCAAGCTAAGTAGATGAGTTATACATCTCATACTTAAAAGTTCTTAATCGTATTCTTAGGATGTTCAAGCTCAAGACATTTTTCTAATGCCCCTAAGGTGCACAAACATTGGATTCAAGACATATACAACACATTAGTGCTTGTTCTTAGCACTTTCAAGACAATTAAAAGAGTTCTTACTCTTAGGCTCAAGTTCTCATTCTAATTCATTGAATATTCATGTTCAAGACCAAGTTCTGATGCCCCTAAGGTATCATAACACTTGCTAGGACATCTTATACTAAGGCTATATACCTTAACTAGGGTTACTTCCAACTTATACAAACTTTAAACGAGCCTTTTATTTTTTAGGGCACCCGGGCGGGCGCTCAAGACAAACCGGGCGGCCGCACACTAGCAGGTGAATCCTTTGAAAAATACTTCAGATAGATGGGCGGTCGCCCAATGAATTTGTGCGGTCGCACACTAGACGATTTACAGCAAATGCTCAATTCTTTCCCAGGTTAAGAATTCTCCGTCCCAAGCGTAGGAGTATACTCTTACTAACACATATACACTACCTAGGAGTACTTAACACACCCAGGATATTCTTTCAAGTGTATTTCATTCTTTTTACCGTCCCACAAATAATAGAATAATTTTCCTTTATTCCATTTAAATATTTCGCCGTCCCAAAAGTATAAGTATTATTACTAACACTTCAATAACACTCATGAGGGCATTTAACAAGCTTAGAACATTTCTTTCAATTTTGTTCTCTTCTCTGTACATAGTATAAAAATACTCCCTTCGTCCCAAATTTACAAGTATCACAAAAATCATTCCAATCACGAAATTAACAAGCACAAGTAACAAGAATAACATATAGGCTTGTTATTACAAGCAAGGGGGAGCTAGTGACTTACCTACTCCGAAATCAAATTCACCCAGACTAATTTTTGTTCGGCAGGAAATACTCTACTCAGCGCCCTGATCATTTATGCGGAGTCGGATTTTCGAACAGAGGCATAATAAAGCAAGAGGGATCGAGAATAGGGTAAACCCTAACTTTCTTCTGAGACAGAGAGAAAGTACGAGAGAAACAATTTTGGGGAAGCAATAATCTGAGGGAGAGGCAACCCAAGGTTTATCCTTATGAACTTTCAAAGATTTGCAATTAGGCCCCTCAAGTTTCACTTTTAACAAAAAGTCCCTTAAAATTTCAATTTGAGCATTTTAGCCCTAAACTTTAATTTTTCACAAATGACCCTAATATTTCAACTTGAACACTTAAGACTTAAACTTGCTCAATTAGTTAAATAATTAACTCAATTAAAATAGCATATAAATATGCAAGGCAAGAATTTAACAGGAATTAGGACGGACGTTACAGGCTTAGAACCAAAATTGGTGAGGCCTCCTTCTCCCCATCTTCTCTTCATCTCACATTCTATTTTCTTTTTTTTAATTTATGTTATGTATTTATTATTTCTTGCAAATATTATGAAATAGAACCAAGCCTTGGAGTGATCAATTGTGCCCTTCATACCTAGTGTGTGATTGTGCGTTACAAACCATGATGATCAAGACTTGTTATGTTTAATGTATCTTTATTTCATTGTCATTTATATTAATGCACTTTACATTCAAGTCTTTACTTTTATTGTCTTTAAATTAATGCAATTTATCTCCAAATCTTTACATTTATGTTGATTTATTTGAGTTTGATTAACTTTGATGGTAAAGTCTCAATCTTTACCCTTCAAAGTCTTGATCAACTCATAATAATGTCCCTTTTGATGGTAAAGATTCAATCTTTATCCATCTAAAGGTTGATTTCTTGTTTTCCCAAGGTTTTCCTTGGATGAATCATTCATTTGGATGTTAAAGTTCCAATCTTTAACCATCCAAATGATGATCTTGGCTCAAAAGCCATGATTCACCAACTTTTTTCATATTTCCCCAATGATTGTCTTGATCACACCCAAAAACCTTTGTTTTTGGTGTTTAACTAGTGATCAATGGCATAGGGATGATCTAATTCATGTTTTGTAACTAGTAAATAAGTTGAACAGACCCAAATCAGTCCAGTTTTAGCAGAATCCCCTGTTTCTGCCTGAGACTGGACTGATTCCTGAGAATCTGTTAAAACCCCAGGGATGACCCTCCTAGCCCGGCTAGTTTGGCCAGAGGGATGATTTTTCAGTTTTTCCCCTCTGTCTGTTAAACTGTTTACAAAGTAACCTTTTTTCGTTAAGTTTCTAACTGATTTTGTTAAAAGTCAGTTTCTCCCACTTTTAAAACACACACACACACACACTTGCACAATTTTTAACAAAATTTAGGGAGACTCGATTTTTCCGAGGCGCTTTGGGTGAACTACCGGTTAAGTTCTTCCCAAAGCGTAACCTGACCTCCGAATCCTTTATCTCTAAACTTTTTTTCGTTAAGTTTGGGTTTAAAGTTAAACTAACGTGGCGACTCCGTTAAATATTGAAAGTTCCGTGTTTGATTCTCCGGGAACACTTCGTTTTATTTCCCGCGGGTATCTTACACATTGTCAGAATGTCATAATTAAACCTCTAATAGTTATATCATTGAATCCCTAGACCTGAGATTATTACGGTCTTCCACATAGTGGAGATCATGTTTGACATATTCAAACGTTACTTTTAACCAAGTAATTATAAAGAATATGATTGGCATGATCAAAGCTATGTAGGAAAGAGTAATAAGTCAAGATGGGATTTTCCCTCAATATGAGAGATGTCAGGCTTAGACCCCTCGATGAATAGTGTTGATGAAATGCATGGTCGTGCTCAAATGAATTGATGAGATCGATATCATTTGTATTATCAAACTATTCGGAATCGAGAAAGTATTGAACATTTTAAGTTGACCATTGACCATGGCTTACGTTCAATGACATCGTGGACAAAAGGATTATGATATGTTCTATAATGGATTAACGAACTTTGACAAGTTATATCATTTGGGTAATCATGATGGCCTGCTAGGGTCCGCTCATGATTTATGAGACAAAGTGTGTTTGGACTCATTGCCAACTTGATATAATCATATGGGGTCACACACAAGAGAACGAATTGTTAAAAGGGAAAAATGGCATAATTTTGGTCTGGCACGACCGTGCCATTAATCGACCAAGGCAGGCACCTGGCAGCTCAATCGGCACGACTGTGCCAAGTATAAAGCACGACCGTGCCAAACACAAAGCACGACCGTGCCAATAATGGCCGGCTGGGAAGGCAGACACACACGGATTGGCACGACCGTGCCAGTGTTGTTTGGTCAGAATACTTGCAGAATAATTAAGTGACAGGATTTAGGTTTCCTAAGTCCTTAAGGGTTAAGGACTTAGACCTATATAAATATCCTTTCACCAGCCATTGTATATGATTGATTCACTTGTTTGGAGAAACATTATTATTGATCAAGATTGAGAATCAAGATCAATAATTCATAAAATCATATAGTCCCTTTTTGATCTAGCAGTCAAGATTAAGAAAGAGTTCTTAATATTCGTTAGCGTGTGGATATCCATAGAGGGTGATAGCTTAATCATGTTTCTGTTCGTGTTCCTGCGTTCGTGATTCGAAGAAGCGCGAAGAACCAAGATTGAAGATCAAGAAAATTTTAAAGCTCCATCACGGTTAGTATTCTAGATTCAACCTTGTATTAATCTAATCATCTTGAATGGATCTAGGCTTCTGGGTTTATTCCGCTGCGCATGATTGTGCAAAACCCAACAAGTGCCGAATCCAAGGTTGGATATCTAGAACGCTTTGCTTAGCCTGAAAAAGATGAACAAACGTGAACTAGGTCGGGGCTTCACCGACGAAGGCCCTCCGGCGCGAGAATAAGTTAGATGCTCTTGAGAGAATAAACACGGAAAGAAAAGAGAGCTAGGAGAGAGAAGTTCACCTCTCCAAAAGAGGTTGAGGTGCCTATTTATACCACAAAATAGATGCTTCGTCACCTACATTCCCCTCCTCAAATCTAGGGATTTGGATCTATCCATAACAGTGAGTCACCTTGTCCGTACTAGGACAACAGTTCTAGAAGCTGTTAATGGGCCTTTGGGCCAGGCCTCTGATCTCCATACAGATGATGGAGATTGCTCTAAGTCCCAGTCCAGCTCGTTTATACCGAGTAGAGGTATGCCGAGGTCCGACCAACGAAGGGAAGCGCGGTCGTGGGGACATAACGGGCTTTCGGTGTTCTCTAACATGGACAGTTCCTACCAGTTCAGCTCGTTGGCGACGAGCCGAGCTAGTTCATGTTACCGCTTGGAGAGCGTGGTAATGATTGGAGCACGACTTAGTGTTTGCTCGGTTCCTAGATGATATTTCTCACTCGTCTACTAGAAGATACCGAGCTGAAAATAAAGGAGAGCGACCAGCCGGTCTAGCCCAGTTAAGCTTGGATAGTTCGAGCTGCGTACCCGTGTGTCCCAAGTCGGGTTATGCCTTTCAGTGGCTTTTTTTTTTCTTTTATTGTTCTTCGATTGATATTTCATCCACACACACTAGATCTTATTCTATTTTCCTTTGTGATTGTAGTATAATTTTCGCATACTAGTTATGTTTTAGAAAAATATATTACATACTTAAAAATTTAGTAGAACCGGACCGGAACCAGACCAATGCAACCTTTTCTTAAATGTGTCGGTCCGGTCCTGGTTCTGAATTTTTATAGAACCGTAAAATTGGTCTGGTCCCAGTTCTATGAATTTTTAGCAAAAACCAGACCGGACCATAAACACCCCTACCTCAACTACCGATCAAAGAGTAATATTGAAGTAGTAGGGAGTAAATGTTAAATTAATCGAGTATTACTTGATTTCAATATTAATGGCAACCTCAACTATTAATCTGAGTACGAGTGTAAAAAATAGTGAAAATTTTGAGAAAAACTAGTTTTACACTCGTTTTCTTTTTTTTTTTTTGTAAAACTTGTTTTACATTGTTTTCATTTTATAATGTAAAACAAATTTTACACATTTCTTAACGTAAAGCAAAATTTTATAAGGTTGACTTCAAAATATATTAATGGTAACCTCTTTTGCATTTTATTTTCGTGTTTGTGTTGCCTTTTTTGCATAGTCCTCAATCACATAAATTATCGTAAATATGTTTTAGACCAACGAAATACTATTGCTTAATCTCAATAGGGGCGATGCTAGGATTACAAAAAGTTTACAAAATGAAGTGGAGATATTTTATTTGTTGCATCGAGTGTGAACCCGTCACGTTCTTATTAAAAACACCAATACAATTATGACACCTCATTTTGTATTACATATTTTGTACCCATCTTTTTTAACTTTATTATTTCTCTTTCAATAGTTGCGTTAAGTCTTGTATAATTTTGTAATACTCATTCTGTCCCAGTTGAAGTTTTTTACTTTCTTTTTTTGTATGTCCTAGTTTAATGTTTTTAGTTGCTTTATTTTTTAATTGACAAAGTAACAATGTTTTGACCAATCTTTTCCTCATTATGTTACAAAAAAATCATCACTTACTTATCTACTTTTAACTCAATTTGCTTATAAATTGACAATTATATCATTCTCACATTACTATTGTTGACTCGAATTTGTCTTAGTTCCTTAATACTCCCTCCATCCCAAAATGATTTTCACATTTGACTATTCAAAATGAAGGATACAAGATGTGGTGGCGATATTTCATTGGCTACATCGATAGTGGACCCAGGGGCGGGCCCACCTTGTGGCGAGCGGGGGCGACGGCACCCACTCGATTTTCAAAAATAATTTTTATTAATTTTTTACCCCTGTCTTATTAGGATATATACTTAATTGTGCTAAATGATATGCATTAATGCAAGTATCTCAGTTGGTAACTTGCTTTTTATTCATAACTTTATGACTTGGGTTCAACTCCTTGCAACAGCATTTGAAAGAATTAGCTATGCAAAGTCTTATTTGTATTTTTTCTTTATAATCACTTTAATTATCATAAATATTTAATATTTATTATTCAAATTAATTTTTCCCTCTATTATGATATATGACCTTTTTCAAATAAAAATATATCTTATAATTATTATTTTTTACCATCAATTTAACGGACATCAATGATTTTCTTTTCCTATTTTTTTTCATCATTAGTTATTGTTTAAAAAAAAAAGTAGTTTTAATCATATATAAATAAATTACTCCTTTAAAGATTATTCAAGGTTTGGTTCATATTTAATGTAAGTATTTTTTTTTTTTATTTCTTCGTAACATAATCTTACTATTTTTCAAGTAAATTACTGCAGTAAGAAAATGATGAGTTAGAAATTAGCAGATGTTTATACAAAACTTGTGTCTTAAATGATTACGCCAATTTCATGTTGGATTCGTCGATTTGTATTATATTGATAAAATTTGGGATTAAGTAACGTAATTTTTTTTTGCACCCACTGGATGTAAATCCTGGGTCCGCCACTGAGTGGACCCGACACACTCCAATTAAAAACACCAATATAATTATAACACTTCATTTTGTAAGCTACATTTTGTAGACATCTTTTATAACTTTATTATTTTCCTTTTTTTTTTTTATGGGAGTACTATCAATGTAGCCCAAGTTCCTCTCTATCTATCCAGTTGTAGGGGCAAAAACTATATACACAGCCCGGTAAATACACAGCCCATTTAATTCCATCGCTGCCCTTGCACGTCTCGTGTATACTTACACGAGATGAGAGCTTACATCTCGTGTACATATACACGAGATACATCTCGTGTAAGTACACACGAGATGATATCTCGTGTATGTAGACACGAGATGTAAGCTCTCATCTCGTATAAGTATACACGACATAGGCATCTGAGCCTGCTTTTCCACAACCGCAACAGCAAAAGCAACAATAAACATAACTTGGAATGAAATTTGATTCTCAAATAGGACATCTCCACAAAACATCAATAGACCATTACACATATACTATCGCCTAATTGTATACCAAATGAAAGTGTTAACAAGGATAAGCATATAATTCAAACATTCATACAAACTGGATAAATCAAAAACCATTACACATATACTATCCTATATGTAATCTTCTTTGTCTTCTTGCATCGGTATCCTCCTCATAGAGTTGACTGAACTCTGCTATCCTATCTTGGTATGGGAGGAGTAGTTGGCTTGCGGTTGGATCACAGCGGTTCCGATAAAGGTTTGGTGGTGGTGGTATTGGGTAATCATTGCCTAACATGCGCAGCTGCAAAAGTAATAACAGTTAAATACAAGACAATGAAATATAATGAATATAAGTAAGACAACTAAATATAACTAATATAGATGAGACAATTAAGTTTCATACCGCTATAAAATGGTTTCCATTGACTTGTCCCACCACAACTGTGTTCACCGGTGGTTGTACTGGTGCAGTCACTGGAAGGCATAACATACCACCGCTAGTCGAGTAAGAAATGAACGCCACATTATACCTCGTGGCAATGATGTGCCCAAAATCTGGGAGCTCCATCCAATAATCACTGGGCGCCGTCCGGCTATAGCAAGCAATCTTACGTAAGAGTTCTCTTACCGATATCCAAGGTAGAACTCTTTCGTAAAGGTCTTGGCGAGCAAGCACCTCATTGTAACATTCTGTGCGCACTTCAGCCCACTTCTCCTCATCTCCGTATATCTGTGCTGCTACGGCTCTATAGCCACAATGTCCATCTGATGCCACATCTATGATGCCTCCAATACGCGGGGTAATGAAAGGCGGAAAAGACTCTACATACGGGTAGCTGTATAAACTAGTATAATTGGGCTGTCCATTTCCCTCTCCACGACCCTGACCCTGATCCCGACCTCGACCTCGGCCTCGACCCCGTCCTCTCCCACGACCGGAAGGAGCTACTGGTGGATGAGACGTAGGAGTACTAGCAGGGGTAGATGGTGTGGGTCCTAAAGGTGATTTCCGTTTGCGGGTGGACTCCGAACTCGCTTGGGTTGATGCAATGAATGCACATCTAGACCTGAAATAGGGCAAAGAAAAAAGAGTGAGAAGCATTCATACTGTTGTTTGAAAGTGTTAAAAAAAATTGATGTTGCTGATGATGTGTCTCGTGTAAGTCCACACGAGACATATCTCGTGTGGTTTTACACGTGACAAGTCTCGTGTAATACAACACGAGATATGTCTTGTATGGACTTACACGAGACACATCAGCAGCAGTTAAACAGTAGCAGCAACACAACAGCACAACAGCAACAATACAACAGTGAAACATCCTCTGGCCCACCACCGGGGTCCCTCTGAAGCTGCCATGATGGTGGCGCATCCTGACCCCGCCTCCTCCCGTGTCTCAGAGGTCTAGGCGGCTCTAGTTCATCATCATCCTCATCATCCTCCTCCTCCTGCACCCCCACCTCCACCTCCTCCTCCTCCTCCTCATCATCCTGCCCCCCCCCCTCCTGCCCCTCCCCATCCTCCTCCCCATCATCACTATCACTCTCCTCCTCCCCATCATCACTATCCTCCTCCTCCTCCTCACTATCCCCATCGACCGCCGCCTCCTCCTCCTGAACATCATCAGCTGCTGCCGCCTCCTCCTCCCTATCCTCCTGCTCATCATCAGCTGTGGCATCCTCGTCATTCCGAGCCTTGCTCCGGTTTTCTCCTCTCTCCAAACGCTCTTCAGCCTTCCTCTTTCTAGCTGAAACGGTCATAGGATCACGTGCCTACAAAAAACACAAATAAGAGACAATACATTAGCGACAGTTACAGTAGATTAAATAAATGAACACAATGCTGACTGATAATTCACAATATTCAGAAGGATCCATCTCGTGTAACACCACTCGAGATGCATCTCGAGTGGGTTTACACGAGATGACATCTCGTGTAACACCACTCGAGATGCATCTCGAGTGGGTTTACACGAGATGACATCTCGTGTAACACACCCGAGATGCATCTCGAGTGGTGTTACACGAGACACACCAATTTCAATTTCAGAAAATACAACGTACTTTGGGAATATAGAAATGTAAAATAAGGTTAAAAATTGCTTACCTTTTTCACAGGCGCTGTAGACGAGCTAGTACCGGCGGCGATGTGGGCGGCGGTTGTGGCGGCGGCGGTCCCGGCGGCGGTCTTGGGTATTTTAAGTTTCACCATTTCAATTTCGAAAGTTTTTTTTTTACTGTGAGAGAGAGAGGTGAGAGAGAAGAACAGAACAGAGCGAGCGAGAGAGAAAGACGACGGGGACGGTGAGCGACGACGGTGAGAGAGACGTTAGAGAGACCGTTCGTTTCTTTCGTCGTTTCAAACCGAGAGAGAGAGAGAGGGGGTTAGGGAGGGAACGTGAGGGAGAGTGAAATTGAAAAAAAAATATATATATATATAGGGGTACTTTGGTAATTTAATGGGGCTGTGGAAATAATGGGCTGTGTATATAAACCAATCCAGTTGTAGGGTACAATATATGGCCGTTGCAAAATGGGTCCACATTTCAATCAAACGGTCATCTCTACAATTTTGAATCCAATCTCTCTCTCTCCCTCTCCCTCCAGTCCATGACACAAATCTCCTCACTTTCATATTCCCGTTTGAATCTCTCCTTTCACACACACACACACTTGTTTTCTCACTCTCTACACAATTTACTTGATTAGGGTTTCGTTTTACCCCCCCCCCCCCAAACGAGGGTTTAATTTTGAGGGCTTCACTCAATTAGGGTTTCAAATTTCCGCTTGATTGATTGATTTCGCACATAATGCCCTTCACCTCAGAGGAAGCCGGTGCCGCCATTAAAGGCCGATTTGGGTCCCGTGAACATCATCATAGATCGGTGGAGAAGTCAGTGATGTCGCCGGTAAAGAGCTCCCCCAATCTCATTCTCAAGGCCGAAATCAAAGATAGTGCTGGTATCCATTCATCTTCTTCTTCAGTCAATCGGAGTTTCGTACGAGAAACAGGGAAAGACCAATTTGTTCAGGTACTTTTTTTTTTCTCGTTTATTTATTAGCTGTTTGAAGAACTTCCGGGGAAATTACAGAGCGGAAATTAGAGATATGGGTTTGGTAATTGCTTGATAATTCCAACTTGTTATTTGTTGGTTTTGATTATCTTTATTTCCTTCATATTGCACAGTAACTTTTAAATGTTGCTAGAAAATTAGATATGGATCATGCTTCTCACAAATAAAGACGTTTATGCCGAAAAAAGTGTATTCCCTCCGTCCCAAAATGAATGCCTAAAAAATTTTCAAATTTGCTTTTGATTAAGATAAATTTTTTAAAAATTTGGACATTCATTTTGGGACTGAGGGAGTATTATGTTACTCCTTTTGGGGACAAACATAGTTTGAAAATTATGATGTGTTACTGAGATTATCATTGCCTCTAATATTCATAACTGATGAACTACTATTGATTATATTTTACTACTAACTGATGAAGTTACTAAATGAACTCCCTGAAAGCTAGGCTGCTGGTCTGCGGTGTCGTAAAAGGAAAACATTTCTTACATTTTCTCAATATTATAGGGGACCCATCGAATCAGTAGTTATCTCTTCCTACTACTTACTTCACTGGATGAATATCAATTTTGATTGAAATTAGTGATACTCAATGAGGGACGGATTCAGCTATGAATGACTCGCTCGCCTGGAAACTTGTGGGGGGTTTTCTTTCCAACGAAAAATGTACTACCTCCGTTCCAAAATGAATGTCCTAAAAAGTTCAAATCTACTCTTGATCGAGAGCAAACTTGAATATTTTTTTTCAGACATTCATTTGGGACGGAGAGAGTACAAATTTTACTTTAGATATGCTCTTATTTTCTTGAAAGGTTAATACTACTTATTCATTGAGTAAGATACCAATTATTCTTACTAGTTTTGATACTCTTTATATGCAGGATATCGACAGAATACCTCAGTTGAGTGAATGTGTTAGAGAAGAGAGCTGGCAAACATATATTTGTACTAGGCCCCCAAAATCACAGTACGCTTTTGATTATATTAGCAATCAGAATATTCCAATTCTTAACGAGGAATACTTTTATATATGGAAACACGGCATGAGAGTTTTAATGGACTCCATTGACGAACGCTTGTTCGAATGTGTTTCGAAAGGTCCTCTTGTACCTATGAAGGTCAACACAGATCCAAAAACAACAGCCAAAAATCCATTTATTAAAAAGCCAGAACAAGAATGGACGGAGAAGGACGAAGCTAATGCAAGTATTGATGGGAAGGCGTCTTACATCATATCACGTGGCCTCGAAACTTCAGCTTATCAACAAGTGGTCAATTGCACAACAGCAAAGGAAATGTGGGATGCCATTGACGAGTACATTGATGGTGATGATGAAGCTAGAGCCAAGAAGCTGAATCTATACATCCAGCAGTTCAATAACTTCAGAAAAGATCCAAAAGAAACGCTCCGCCAAGCATATGACCGTTTTAGTGAGATACGGTGTAATTGCTATGCGTTAGGAAAGGAATACACCAACAAAGAATTGAATATGAGATTTCTTTCTGGGCTAGATAAACAATGGTTTATGAAGACTATTTCGATAGAAGATTCTAAAGATTTGAATCAGATGACTCCACTAAGTCTCTATTCGAATCTCAGAAACTACGAGTTTTTAATCAATGAATTTCGTAGGAAGGAAGAACTTCAGGATTCGAGTCGAGGCAGTAGAGAAAGAAGCTCAAGATGGTGATCATTCAGGAGTCGAGTTCAGTGTCTGATTTTGTTTATGAACTTGTACCTTTTAACTTCTTGTCTCTATATCTTTTGAACCTCTTTGTATCTCTTTCACTTTGCACTTATGTAAGAATTTAGTAAAGTTAATGAGAAGAAATGCATCTTTGTTAGGTTCCAAAATTTTATTTCATTTTGTACAACAATGTTGGCATTTTGAATTTTTTTCATGCGCTTGATCATAGCTTACATTCTTTTAGTTCATCAAGTTTTTGTTAGACCCGACGGGGTTTAGCCCAATTATGTGACATGCGGGTTCAACTTAGTCTGTGAACCAAAATTATTGATACATGCCTAATTAATTAATTTTAGTCAAAAAAACATTAGGGGCTAAATTAATTTAGTCATCTAGTACAATTAAAATTGTACTAAACCTTAATGAGCCCACTATCTTTCTATACACCTTGATGGACGGTAGAGATCGATTAGGATTAGGGTTTTTGTTCCATCTTGTGCCTATTTATATTAATGTCTTTTAGGAATTAGGGTATCATAACTTTTGCCCTACAGCTCCTAAGAAAAATACACACACTCCATCATATGTGCAATAGGCCAAGGAAGTGAAAATCAAGACTAAGTTCGAAGGCTCGTTCCGCATTTAATCCTGTTACTATTACGAGTTGTCTTTCCTCTATTGAATCTTTGAGTGGTGCAAACTTTGCTACACGGAAAGAGCAGATCAGCATTGTTCTTGGAGTCTCATATTTGGATTTAGCCTTACGTGTGGACGCTCCTGCACAAGTCACAGTTGAAAGCTCTGCTGAGGCTAAGGCTAAGGTTGCTTATACAACGTGAGAGCGTTCCAACCGCATATCCTTACTGATTATGAAAGGCTCCATAAGTACTGCTATTTGAGGAGCGATTCCTGAATCCAACAATGCTAACGAATATCTTGCTCACATTGAAAAGCAGTAAATGGGCTCTTCGAAGGCACGTGCTACTACACTCATTACAAAGATGGTTACCCTGAAGTATGATGGTGTGAGTGGTGTGAGTGAGCATATCATGAAGATGAGTGACATGGCTGCCAACTTCCATGGACATGGATATATCTGAAGGCTTTCTCATTCACTTCATTATGACTTCTCTTCCAGTGCAGTTTAGTCAGTTTAAGATTAACTATAATTCGCTAAAAGTGAAATGGAAGATGAGTGAGCTAATGAATATGTGTGCTCAAGAAGAAGAAAAGCTTAAATCTGAAATGATTGAAAGTGCTCACGACATCACTTCTGGGTCTTCAAAGGGGAAAGAAAAGATGCATGCCTAAGGTAACAAGAAATGGGATAAGAGTATTTCTACCACAAAAGCAGAACAGGCAAACCCTTCTACTTCAAAAGGCTCGGGCACTCCCAAGTGTCGCTTTTGTAGAGAGAATGGACATATAAGGAGAGAATGTCCTAAGTTCCGTGAGTGGCTAGAGAAGAAAGGTATTTCACCAATATACGTTTGTTGTTAATCTTTTACAATTAATGCTACTTTAAATACATGGTGTATTAATACTGGTACGACTGTGCATGTTATTAATTTATTGCAAGGATTCCTTTCCGTGATGAAGCTAATTAAAGGGTTTGACAACTACTAGTAACAATGGAGAGAAAGCTTGTGTTGAAGCTGTATGAACTCTCCATTTAGTTTTGGAGAGTGTTTTCAATTTTGGATTTAGTTGATAATGTTTATGTTCTCAGTATGTCTAGAAATCTTATTTATGTTTTGAAACCTTATTTATGTTTCTAAAACTTAACGCTTATGTTTTTCGTTTAAGTTTGAGAATTAAGACTTCTCTTTTTCTCACTACTCTGAAGTTGTTGGTTTTGGTATGTTAGAGGGAAACCTCTACAAATTATATTTATATGCTTCAACTTCGGAATCCCTATACTCAATGAATATGAGCGATGTTGTTGTTAAAACTGGTTCTAAGAGAAAATTAAAGGATGATGATTCTTCTAGAGTGTGGCATGAATGTTTAAGCCACATATATAAAAGAAGAATGGAATGCCTAATCAAGGAAGACATTCTTCATCCATTAGATTTCTCTAATTTTTAGCACATGTGTAAAAGGATTTATTGAAATTGTTTTGTAAAAGATGTTAAATGTGGAGCTAACTGAAGTACTAGGCTTTTACATGATAAATCAAAGCACTAAATGTTTTTTTACGATCTACAAAGCCGAAGTTGAAAATCAACTCGACCTTAAGATTAAGATTGTGCGATCTGATAGGGGTGGAAAATATTATGGTAAATTCTCTGAATTAGGTTAACACCCTGGACTTTTTGCCTTGATTTTAATGGAAAATGACATTGTTTGTGAACATGTTATGCCTGGTACACCTCAACAAAATAGTGTTGCTGAAAGACGCAATCGTACCCTTATAAACATGGTACGAAGTATGTTGTGTCGAACATATCTACTCGAGTTTCTATGGGTTGAGTCACCCAAAACAACTATGCATATACTTAATAGAGTTCCGAGTAAGTTTGTGCCCAAAACATCATATGGATTTTGGACACAAAGGAAACTATGTTTTGCATATATGCATGTATGGGGCTGTCAAGCAGAGGCCAAAATGTTTAGTCCACACATTAAGAAACTTGATCCCAAAACTGTAAGTTGTTAGGCTACCCTGAAAGATCTAAGGGTTTTGGTTTTTATTATTCATCTCATACTACTAGCATTGTTGAAACCAAGTATGCAGAATATTTAAAAATCATCAATTTTAGTGGGAGTACACCTAGAAAGATAAATCTTAAGGAAAACCAAGAACATATTTTAATCATGTTCCTCAAAATTTTATCCCAACAGTACCCTTCAATGGGGTTCCATCTTTATATATTATTGATAGCACTGTGGCACATGAGGTTGCACATAATGTTAAACCACAAAATGTTGAGCCTAATAATCCTCATGCTAATGATTTAACTCTTTGGAGATCAGAGAGTTAGAAGGCCCCAACATAGCTGTGGTTTGTGTATCTTGATGATATTGACTATGATTTTGGCATTGCAGATGATCCTAAGTTCTTCCATGAAACTATTAGATGTGACCATTCAACTATGTGTCTTAATGCTATGAAATAAGCGTTGGAAAATGTGGTGGATTTATGTATATGCCTAAAGGTTAGTGGGAGTTGTTGGTGTTGGTGCCCTAGGCACGTTTAATAAACGTTGTAATTGTTATCTTTTATTCATATTAATAAAGAGATGTTTTGATTATTATTATTGTTCATGTTTACTTATAATAATCTCCGTCCCTAGTACTTGTTAGGTATTAGTATAAAGGCTAAATGATCATGGGATGATCATGTTAGATTTATGGGTACTTGTTAAGTACTGGACATGACCCGCTTTATGAGATCTATATCATGGTCAATGTCATATATATATATATATATATATATATATATATATATATATATATATATATATATATATATATATATATATATATCATATTAGTTATGTCAATTGAATCCTTAGACATGTAGTTATTATAGTCTTCCACTTGATGAACATTATGTTTGACATATTCAAATGCTACCTTTAACCGGATAGTTATAAAGGGTATGATTGGCATAATCGGATTCATGTAGGGAAGAATAATAAGCTATGATGGATTTGTCCCTCTTCGGAGAGATGTCAAGCTTGGGCCTCTCGTAGGAATGATGTTGATGAAAATGTTCGGCCGGAGTCAAATGAATTGATTAGATCAATGTCATTTGGATTATCAACATATTCGGAATCGAGAAAGTATTAAACAAAGACAAGTTGACTTATTGACCATGACTTGTGTTCAATGACATCGTGGACAAAAGGATTGTGACATATTCTAAATGGAATGCGAACTTGTATCTAGTTATACTATTTGGGTAGGTATGACGGTTTGCTAGAACCTAATCATATCTTATGGATTTATGTTTGAACACATTGCCAACTTAGTATAATCCTAGAGGGTCACACACAATAGAACGAATCCTAAAAGGACTATATTGGAATATTGGGTCGAAGGACCATTTGAGGATTTAAGGAAATTAGAGGAAGAAAAGTGGAATAAGGGAGGTCCGGTCGGACCAGGAAATAGACCCGAGCGGACCATGATAGGTCCGATCGGACCCTATGCTGTACCCGGCCGGACCAGTCGGTTTCAGGAGAAACTTTCCTTAATCCATTTTCTTGCGGGTTTAGACATAAGTTACCTATTTGGAATATGTCTAACTTGTATATAAACAGCACTACTTCGACCTAAATCAGTACATAAGTTTGTGCAAGTCTCAAAAGAGTTTTTGAGAAAATTATTTTGTTCTAAGAAATCCCTAGATTAAAGAACAAAATCATACACAATTTATATTCCATATAGTTCATAATAATTGTGAAAATGTGTTTCACAATTTTGGTCTAGCAACCAAGATCAAGAAGCTCCTTGATATTCGTTCGTGGTGTGGATACCGCTAGAGGGTGAAGCTCATCATCTTCAAAGTTCGTGTTCTTACTTGTTCGTGATCAAGCTTCGATTTTTCCACCAAGATCAAAGACTAAATTCAAAGGCATCAAGGGTTAGTATTCTAGTATTCATATTGCATGTATTTGATATAATCATATGAACGGATCTATGGCTTTGGGTTTCATGAAAATTTTAAATGCTTAATTCCGCTGCGCATGTTACTACGAAACCCAACAGGAGTAAATTTCTTATCTTTACTGCTTGTGCTCCCAGTGTTGCCCTTGTTGTTAAGGGTGACAAATTCAGTCTTTTGCGGTTGGGAGACCACTAAAGATTTACTGTGATGATCAGACTGAATTTTTGTTTTCCAATAACAACTAGTCAAGTGAAGAAACAAATCACATTGACATTAAGTATCTTATTGTGAGGGAAAGAGTCTAAGATCAAATAGTATCTATTCAGCATATTAATACTTCTGCTATGCAAGCGCATGACGAAAGGCTTTACCACCCTGTCTCTTTCGAGAGCATCTTGATGTAAAGACAAATCTATTATTTCTTTAAAAAAATAAATAAAACAAATGATAATTATTCTATAATTGAACAAAATAGAACCTAATAGGGAGATTGTTACTGTATCGGTTGAATAGAGGCCAGCAAATCTGAGCAGTGTCCTAAGACAAAATTTTGTCCCCGCTTGTGCTGCAGTCTTGGACGTTTGCCTAGAGGAAACAACTATTCTGGACAAGTTTTTGCACAAGAACTTGTCCCTAGCGAATCTACTTTATGTGTTTCAGAAGAGAAAGAAGGAAGAAGATGATGAATTTTTTTTCTGTGTATTCCACAATCTGCAAGTGTGTTTATATAGGTTTTGGATTTGATCTTGTACAGACACAACTGTACAAACCAACATAACTGCCTAATGAAAATTGTTGTGGCGGTTGAAAACTGTCTTACAATATCCAAAAAAGAATTTACAAATAATATTAAAATCTTAATATTAATTTATAATAGTTTCAGCAGCCTATTTGGTCTCCAAGATTCGATCTTTTTGATTTGGAAAGACGTGTGACATGGGGCTATGCCCGATGACTTTTGTTCGTCTCGAAAAGAGCTTCGATTTGATATGTAGTGTGTTCCGTGGTTCATTCAGAATCAAAAGTTACGCTCATTTTAGCGCACACACCTAAAATCTCCAAAACCTTGAAAGCTCTATTTTCAATAAACACTTTTGATTTACCATGATCCCTCACAAGTTCCAATAATTGCTAGCATGGGATTGGTAGATAGTTTTTCTCTTTAAAGGGAGGGTTATTTTCTTTTAGACTATCTTATCAATTATCACTTTATGTTTCTTGATTTTGGATATTATGACTTACAATTAGATACTTCTTGATAAAGCGCGCATTTGAAGTTTTATGAAACTAACACTTATGTTGAACCTCATGAATATGGTTGTTTTGTTATTTTTATGAGACCATTATATATTATGTTCATGACTATTAAGATATTTGACCGTTATATTTATAAAGATATTATAGTTGTGACTAGAGGACGGTTGTGTGACAATAATGGATGCATATACCACCTCTAATTCGATTATAATGTTTTGTTAAACATGACCTTACTTATGGGATGATTGTCTGTTCATTTATAATTAATCTTATGAGTATACTCTAAGTTGACTCTCTTGGTCAAGTGGGAGAATGTTAGACCCGACGGTGTTTAGCCTAATTATGTGACCTGTGGGTTTAACTTAGTCTGTAAACCAAAATTATTTATACAAACCTAATTAATTCATTTTAGTCAAATAACATTATGGGCTAACAATCATCTAGTACAATTAAAATTATACTAAACCTTAATGGGCTCAATATCTTTCTATACTCCTTGATAGACGGTGGAGATCGATTAGGATTAGGATTTTGGTTCCATCTCCTGCCTATTTATATTAATGTTTTTTGGGAATTAGGGTATCATAACTTTTGCCCTACCACTCCTAAAGAAAATACACACACTCTATCGTACGTGCAATAGGCCAAGGAGGCGAAAATCAAGACTACGTTCGAATGCTCGTTCCGCATTATTATTCAGATTCAAAATTTCAGTGGCTTCCGGTATGACTTCGATTCATTCTATATGTGTATATGAAAATTGATCCGCAACTTGATTATGACTTCAAGTCTTACAAGCTTAATGTTTCTTACAGTTTTTACATTCAATTTAAATGCATGCTTTGCTCATACATTCATTTGCCTTATTATTTTTATGAAAGAACTTTTTGCCATTGTGGAGATATTAAAAAAAAAAAAAAATCTTTACTAAAAAGCAACTCTTACTATTGTGGATGCTTTTGGGGTATGAATTAATTCAATGTTCATTTGAAAATGTTCGGGGAAATGGCAAAATAGGGTCCAAAATTTGGAGATTATTCAGACATTGGGATCTAATTTTTCAATTTCATCAATTTTGGTTCCAAAGCTACAAAATTTTATCAATATTGATAATTTTTGACGAAATCTGTTAAAAATGCAGGCAATTTAGTAAATTTGATATGGGGTTTAGTTGTTTTGAAGTGATGTAACACCCAACATCCATAATAAGTGTCATTGTAAGAGTTTTCAAGAAATATATTTGTTTATGCATTGCTTGTACAATGATAAAATTAGTCTTAGATTATTTTCATATTTATATACGCGACATTTGTTATTTGACGAAAAAAAGGAGTAATATATATTAAAACTAATCTTCAAACTATCAGATTATAAGAATTTGGTATTGGAAGTATTGAATTTTGTTTTAGTTTGCGGTTTGAGCAAAGAGTAAAAACAATTTTGGGAAAAAGATTAATGTTGGAAACATGTGTAACTATGTGAATGAAATTGCGTGCATTTCCTTGAGAAAATTATTCGTTGATTAAAATAGGTTATAAGGTGGACTAATATTTTCTCCATGTAAATATTAAATTTGGTGTGTCCAGTTTAATATAGGATAGTAGGGAAATTTGAAGATAAAATGTTAATGGGTAAGTTGGGGAGTGGGTTTGTATCCCACATGGGAAAAAAAAATAAAAGACTTCCAAGGCTCCTTCCTTTTAAAGGGCTTCCCAAATGGAAAAAAATGAGGAAAAAATGTTCCAAGACCATTGGTGGGTAAAATCAATTTCATCTCAAGCATGTGAGGCCCCACTTGTTGCCCTTTACTTATTTTGCAATAATTAAATGCATCAATGGTTTTAGACCTTTCTTGCTTAGATTTCTCTTTAAAACATGCCTCTAAACTCCATGCCTATCTAATAGGCTTCCACAAGTTCCAAACTTTGTTGGAGTTTTGAGCACATAGTCACGAGCATGAGACAACTCACATCCCTAGAATCATACTCATGTTTCTTGTGATTGTCTCCTCCGCCCTAGGGGCATTGGCTTCGGGTTCTCTAGGAATAGGCCTATCAAGAATGTACAACCCTTCTTTTGCCTTAGAACGATTCTTAAGCTCAGGATCCAATCCATGAAGTTTGTACCATTCTCTTGAAGCTTATGTTTATCAAGGATTGATCGCAACGAAGTTAGTTGTCATAATCTACAACTCATGCAAAATTTTCAAAATTTTACAAGTACCAATCTCATTAAAGAGATAAATAATGTATTCTTTCAAAAAAAAAATTACTCTCACTAAATTATATAACCTTCTTTATACATCCAATGTATAATATAATTTAAATGGGCTAAGATCCAACTTTAATTTAATTTCAAGTCCGCTAAGGCGGATTACACAAAATCAAATTAATTAGGTAGACAACCCTGTCAATCATATCCCATATGACTCTTAGATCCTTTTTTCTGAGATTCTTTTGAGATTGGGCTAAAATACAACTTTAATTTAATTTCAAGTCCGCTAAGGCGGATTACACAAAATCAAATTAATTAGGTAGACAATCATGTCAATCATATCCCATATGATTCTTAGAGATCCAATTTCAAAAACATGTTTAAACTCAAATTTGCCTAGGCCCAAAACTGTTTTGACGCCTAATTAAGTCCAACCATTTTAAACGTATAGTTAATGTGCCTCGCTAGGGCGTGCCCACATTATCTATCTTGCTCATACATAAATAAAGTAAATGCACCTCGCTAGGGCGAACCCACATTAAAGTCACCCATGTACTAACAAGTGTTTTAA
The DNA here is from genome assembly GCA_026119855.1 of Campanula takesimana. NCBI lineage: Eukaryota > Viridiplantae > Streptophyta > Magnoliopsida > Asterales > Campanulaceae > Campanula > Campanula takesimana. Next base: position 821,564 of record JAOWBW010000265.1, on the reverse strand, counting down.
TCATGGCGTGGCGAAAAAGACTTAAAACTTTCTTGAAGGTTTTATCTCCTTATAGCATACAACACATTTATGAGTACATAAGATAAACATGTTACGCATCAAGTTTAGCCACTAAATTAATCATCATTAATTTAAGCATAATATTTATGTGTCATTAGTTTTTCTATAATTATGAGGATGAGACTATTTGAACTTTGGTTATCATCTCCAAATCAAGACAACAAGAAGTGCGGGCGAACTAAGCCATAAGGCAACCACAATTCCGCACTAATTCAAGAAACCAAGAAAGTGGTCCATGTGGCCGAAACTATGCAATAGATGGTTATCATCTCCAAATCATGACAACAAGAAGTGCGGACGAACTAAGCCATAAGGCAACCACAATTCCGCACTAATTCAAGAAACCAAGAAAGTGGTCCATGTGGCCGAAACTATGCAATAGATGGTCTCGATGAACGTAGGCCAATTGCATTCACAATTCCACATGGATCTCCAAACATGAATCAAGAACTTTGTTTCTCAATTTTAGCAATTATGAACTCTTCATAATTCTAACTTCGTTTTATCTTTGAATCTTTGATTGCGATCAAGTTTGGGAAACACAGTCTCGATGAACGTAGACTAGCCATCTAAACCTTGATCCAATCTCAGAATCACAAGATCAAAACAAATAGAAAATTCAAAACCTAAGATCCACACCCAAACCCTAGCACAAGCCCCCAAACCGGAACCCTAGGTCCGGCAGGGTCTCTTCTTGGGTCCAGTCGGATCCTTTTCTGAAAAATCAAAAATTTTAAAGTTCCAAAATTTTTCTCAAAATTGTTTTTCCCGATTCAATTAAGATTTGGTGTTCTTGGTGATCCAATCACCATGATCATCAAAACCTTGAATGAACAATTCATGAATCCCTAGATTATCAAAACTTTGATCCAATCAAAAATTGATAACCCAAACAATTTTTAAATCCACCATAATTTTTATTGCGATTGAATAGTGCGATTAAAGTTTATGAAACAATAAACCACATAAAATCATATAACACATAAACATCATGATCCCAATATTCGTATCATGATAGGTACATAAACAAGCAATTTATATGCACACAACATGATCTAGTATTGAAATAATCAACATGAACGGGGCTCTGATACCACTGTTAGGTTTCCTAGTAACATGCGCAGTGGAATTAAGCATTTAAAATTTTCATGAAACCCAAAACCCATAGATCCATTCATATGATTATATCAAATACATGCATAATAATGAATACTAGAATACTAACCCTTGATGACTTTGATTTTGCAACCTTGAATTCGGTGGAGGCTTGAAATCTTGATCACGAACAAAGCAAGAATCACGAACTATGAAGATGATAAATGTCAACAAGTCAACTTGTTTTGTTCAATACTTTTCTCGATCCCGAATATGTTGATAATCCAAATGACAATGATCCAATCAATCCATTTGAGTTTGGCCAAACATTTCATCAACATCATTCCTTCGAGGGGCCCAAGCTTGACATCTCTCCGAAGAGGGACCAATTCATTTAGCTTATTATTCTTCCCTACGTGAATCCGATTATGTCAATCATACCCTTTATAACTACCTAGTTAAAGATAGCGTTTGAATATGTCAAACATAATCTTCATCAAGTGGAAGACTATAATAACTTCATGTCTAAGGATTCAAATGACATAACTAATATGAGATATATGTACGATATAGACCATGACATAAATCTCATATAGAGGGTCATGTCCAGTACCTTGTTCCAAACAAGTACCCATAAATCTAACATGATCATCCCATGATCATTTAGCCTTTATACTAGTGCTTAACAAGCTATAGGGACGGAGATTATTATAAGCAAACATGAGCAACAATAATAATCTTAACATCTCTTTATCATCATGAATAAAATGATAACTTATACAACGTTTAACAAACGTGCCTAGGGCACCAACACCAACATTATACACACTCGTAAAATTGTTTAATAAACCCATAATCCACATTCTTTCAAAAATGCCATTCAAGGAAATGTCAAAAGTAAACTTTACATATATTGTACACCCCTTTTATACATCCGTAGTGGTTTAATTCTACATATTGTACCAAGTGGTTGAATTCACCCGTGACATCGATCCACCCAACTACCAACCCATTAATATTTCACCTTCCCCCACTAACTTTCACCATCCTATTTCCCTACCCATTTTTTACTCCATATTGTGATAAAAGCCAAATCATGGTTGATATAGACGCCAAAAGGATGTAAATGTAAGCTTTCTTTATTTTCTAAAACAATGTACTTATTAGTGTCTAAAAAATACAACGTAGCTTTATAATTTTTTTTTTTCAAATAATGCAATATTCAAAACAAAAAATGGATGACGTTTAATAGTTAATGTTTTGATGATGGGATTGACACCCGTTAAATATTTAGGGAGTGTAAATGTTTTATCCCCAAGGATATCCCTAACCCTTCTAACTGATATATATCCCCAGTTTCTTCAACTTCTCCCAAAATCACCCACATTCACCCAGAATTATCACCCCCTCTTCATCTTCTTCTTATTCCGGCCATAATTGCCAATTTGTCGGAACCTTCACATTCACCTTGTTGGTCCCAGAGGGCAACAAGGGTATAGAACCGCTAGAAGGGGGGGTGAATAGCGGTCCAAAACTTTTTCGAAAATACCCTTAAAATCAACCGAGTACTTATCAGTTTGGCCAACTGCGGTTCAAAGCACAAGAACCGAACTGATAAAATGCACAGCGGAGTTTGCGGTTTGGCCAAATAGGTTAGTTAAAGAATTGGGAGGTTTGACTCAGGTTGAGAAAACACTATGATGCAACTGAATAGTTAAACTTAAAGTTCAAAGGAAAACACAATTCATCTTTCAAGTCATTTCGTATATGAAGACAAGTAAAAGACCACAAACAAGAAAGATAAATATCAAGACAGAAAATAAAGATCAAACACACAAATTGAAGAGATTCGTTCTTAAATGAACTACGTCCTCTACCTAGATGGTTAGTCTAGGATTTTTTTAATAGCTACTAGACTTGTATTAATTTAGAGGAGGTTTCACAAGATGGATCTAAACTCTAAACAATAAGTCTAACCTAAGCTATAATAACAACCGGAGTTTTCGAAGTATATAATCTATGTGATCATATAAATCGGGTGTGTGTGTGAAAATAAATCAAATGCTCTAAGTATCTAAATAATGGTTGAGCAAATGGAAGTCTTTTGGTGGAAAGGCTGAATATGAAAGGTTGTTAGGCTTGAAGCTTTGATGAAGAAAGCTGGGTTTGCTATGGAGATGGTTTGAAGATATGAATATCTGGGTTTGAATCTTCAAAGCAAACTTGAACACTTGGGAATGAATCTCTTGAAGCTCAGCAACCTTCATTGTTGAATAATGGAGGCTATTTATAGGCAGAGCACCCTTGTGACCGTTGGGTAAAGATTTGAATCAAATCTGAAGGGTACAGTGCTGTCGAAATCCCATTGGTTGAGCTGTCATTTTTGTCCTTGGTTTTGTCTTGTAGTCCTAGGTAGTTGTTGCACCACTACCTGACATTTGTCCTTTATTGCAGAAAGGACTAACGGTAAATAATTCAAACTGATAGACAAACCGACATTCCTTGCAGAAACTCCAAGTTAACTTAGAGTTATTTTGACATGACATAACAACATCCTTTTATGGTTAATGTTGGGTATGCTTATCACTCAACCCTCCTACATTTGTTAGAATTGATTGATACCATCACCTATAAGTATTTTTACGGACTTTAGGACCTCATGTAAAGAAGTTTATAACTTCAATTTTTAGCAAAGTCCTTTTTATAGTATAGGCTTAGATGATAGGACTTGAAGCTTTAAAGAATCGAAGATTTCCTAAGCAGGACTCACTTCACTGCGCAGGATGTTCTCTGCGCAGGTCGCCACTGCGCATAGATTTCTTGCGCAGCCCTTGACCCCTGCTCAGTTTTTAAGATCTTATTTCCTAAAACTCCAAAGATCTTTTTGTGACCAAGCATGGTGCGCATGCTGCTCATGCGCTGAATCCATGCGCGCCGGCAATGCGCATGTCTTTTGTGCGCGGACACAACCTTGGTCAAGTTCCTCATCTCCTGATCTCACTTTCTAGAAAGTTTGGAAAAGCGCTTAGAAGATGCACGCTTATTAAAAAGCTGAGGTGTGCACAAACGACAAATCCTGCACACTCAGCATAGCCAACGGTGGAGATGCGCTCAAACATAATATCTCAAGTGAAGACAGCTGTCAACCTTCTAGAAGAAGCTTTTGAATTTGGTCTTCATGCTCAGTCTCCAACGGCTCTAAATTACCTGCGCACCAATCATATTGTGCCAGGTCATCATCTTTGATCAGAGCCCCAACGGCTATAAAGGACACCTGCGCACCAATCATGTTGTGCCAGCTCATTGTCCTTGCTCTGAGCTCCAACGGCTATATTCAAGCTCTCAGCTATAAATAGCTTGCTCATCTTCATTTCCAAGCTGCCTTTGAAGCTGCCTTTTGATTCAGCCCCTTTCATCGGCCCTTGATCATCTTCGTTGATCAAGATCCCTTTGTTGGCCATTATGCTTCAGAGCTCGAGTTTCATGCTTCATTGAGAAACCCTGAAGATCTGAAGTCTGCTGCTTAGTTTTTCCAGATTCTTTAGAACAGCCTTCAAGATCTTCAAACCTTCAAAACTCCTGCTCATATCACAAAGCCTATATCACCAGAATTCTTGGTGCTCTTCATCTTTCATATTCATAGAGCCCAGAATTTCTGTCACACACACACCTCTTGAAGCTTTGATCATTTTGATCGAACTTCTTGAGATACACCGGTTTAGTCTAGGATTTGTTCTTCATAGATAATAGATCTTGAGTTAGTATTGAGCTCAAATGTTGTAATTTGTAATACTCTCTCATATAATAAGATCTCCATTAGAAATCCAAGACTAACCATCTTGGTAGAGGATGTAGATCTTTCATCGATCGAACCTCTCCAAATAGCGTGTTCATTTTACTTATTGCATATTCTCTGCTTAACTTTTTATGAACTGCTTTGTTTGATCTTTCAGATTGCCACTTTTTGATGATGTGATCGTTATTGCTCATTCGCCTTAGAATCCCGTTTTGCGCCACTCTTTAGCCTCATACTTAGCGCGTGCGTTTTTATCTCTGCGCAGTATACCCTGCGCAGAGCTGCTTTAAATTTCCGCTGTGCATTTCACACTCTTGCTGCGCGCTATACTTAGACAAAATAAGAGTTGTGCGCATCTGCCATTAAATTGCAAAAGGGTTTGAAAAGAATTTTTAAAACGCTATTCACCCCCCCCCCCTCTAGCGATTTTCACACCCTTGTTGCCCCTTTAGGGACCAACAAGTGGTATCAGAGGTAACACCTTCATAAAACATGTTTCTGTTTTTCAAGCTTAACAGCTTGGGTGCCGATTCAATATGGCTTCAAATCTAGGGCAATGGCTAACTCTTCACATATTCCTGCGCCTGCTCAAACCTTATCAAATTCAGAAAGCTCTCCAAACCTGGTGGATCCTCAAGCAAAGATCCGTATTCTCTTTCATAGAGGCTCAAAGAAAGATGACTTGGTTTACTACAGAAAGCCAGGACATTACGCTTCAATGCCTCCTTCAAAACTTGAGTACAAGGAAAAGCAACCCTGCGCACAAAGCATCAAAGCAGTGCAGAATGGTTGCTGAGGAGAATTGCGCAGAAAAGGAGCTAAAGACAGAATGACAAGCACCTATCTGCCAGAGCCAACTTGACAGAAGCTGCGTCATCACCAACTCCGTAGCCGCGCAAGGAATTTCTCAAAGTATGCTGATCTTAAAAGATAACCCTGCTGTAGAGCGCAAGTTAATGTTTCAACAAGCAGGAAAGATCTACTTCACTGCGCTCTCTCAAGCTCAGTTGATATCGATAGTGGATTCTAGACACTACTAGAGATGTCAACACTCTTAAAGGTGCGCACGAAGGAAGAGATCACTCAGTAATATATGGAGACAACAACAAAGGGAACATAATTGGATTTGGACTAATCATTAAAGATAGTCTCAAGCAACCTGCTCTCCATATCACAATTATGAAACAAAGCTCTGGAATGCCATATCACTTCAACGCTGTTACACCAAAAATGGCATTTCTGGACTAACTTCGCTCACAAGGACTCGTAAGACAAATTTCCAATCTATATGATCTTACCGCTATAATTTCTATTTACTAATCCTTGTTTTGTAGCAATAAGCTTAAGTGAAAACAGCTAGCAATGGTATAAGCACCATGCCAGCTTAGTAAGCAACCTGAGCAGTTTTTCTCCAGCAAGATTGCTCCGATGTCAAATCGCTTACATCCGCTTCACCTCATATGTTTGAACCGCTCACTACCGCGAAGTTTTGGACCAACCTGTGGTATCTCTAATGATATCCTGGCTGCTCTCCTTCTAAATCTCCAAACATAGAAGACATCAATAGAGTTCGACACTTCAATGGAACAGAATTTATGAACATCGATGTCGCTCAATATTGTGAGAATCAACAAATGGTATTCTTCACAATTTCTCTGCTGCTGGAGTTCCGCAACAAAATGGCGTTGTGGAAAGAATCACTCGTTGATTGAGGATGGTTAGACAATGATAGTAGAAGCAGCAACGGTGCATGTTTTACTCAAAATAAAGATCCCTCATCAACAAAGCCTACGTCTATACTCCATACGATCTATGGAGAAAGAGAAAGCATCCAACATTACCTTCTTCAAGTTCTTTGGCTGCAAACGCTATAGAGGTAAATCCGACGCCAAAACAGATGAAGGAATTCTCGTTGGGTATGCTAATCATTCTATAAGCTTTTCATGATCTTAATAAGATAAATCTCTAGTCATCTTAGTATCTGTACATGCTACTTTTTAATAAACATTCTCTCCTTGAGCCACATTTGGCTCCCAATGATTCTGATGACTCTGCTGAGCTTTTTAGACAGATGCGCAGTAATTCTATTCCTGCGCAGGACATAGATCAAGCAAATTCATAATCAGTCCATCTCATGCGCATACTATAAATGCTGCGCCTGAAGTTGCAACTCCTGATGCGCAAACACCTCCTGCGCATGATGTTTCTCTACTTCAACAAATCACCTTTGATGATCGTGATGCTGAAGCAAATAAAATTCCCATTGATCTTCGTATTCCTATCATCACAATATAGGGATTCGCACATCTAGAGCATCAAACTTTGCGGTGTAGCATTCGTTTATCTCTTATGTCGAATCAAAGAAGATTGATAGAGTGCTCCATGTTTTAAGATGGATCGATGCTATGCAAGAAGTGCAAGAAAAGCTCATCCAATATTTAGCGCTTCAATGGGTGTTCGGAAACAAGATGGATAAGAATGGAAGCATCATAGAATCAAAGCAAGAAAGCTTTGTATGGTCTTAAGCAACCTCCAAGAGCATGGTACAATACGCTATCAAAATTCCTACTAGAGAAAGGCTTCAAGTGCGGTAAAATCGATACAACTCTTTTTATTGCTAAGTATAATGATCACTCCTTACTCGTTCAAATTTATGTCGATGATATTATATTTGGTTCTACTAATGAGTCTTTGTAAGCGCTTTGAAAAGCAAATGAAAAGCTGGTTTGAAATGAGCATGATGGGAGAACTCACATTCTCCCTCGGGCTTAAAATCAATCAATTGAATGATGGCATCTTCGCAAATCAAGTCAAGTACACAAGGAGATTAATCAAGAAGTTTGGACTTGAATGCTAAAAGCATACAACACTCCAATGGCCACAAGCAACTAATTTAACAGACTGAAAAGGTAAAGTTGATCAGACTACATCTAGGTATGATTAACTCTCCTTTATCTTCCGCTAGCTGGCCAAGATATTATGTTGATTGGATATGTGCGCACTATCACGCTAATTCTTCTAAAGCACACAACTGCTGTAAAAAGTATTAGATATATTTTTAGCTCTGTTAACCTTGGACTTTGGTACACCAAAGATTCGAACTTTAAACTTGTAGGTTATTCAGATGCGGACTACGCAGCGTGCATAATTGACAGGAAGAGCACAAGTGGAACATGTCATTTCCTTGGAAATCGACTTATAGCATGGGCATGCAAGAGACAAGCTGCTGTGTCTATCTCCATTACTAAAGCAGAATATATTGCTGCTGAAAGCTGCTGCTGCCAAATCTTATGGTTGAAGCAACAACATGTAGACTATGGAATTCATGAAGAGAATTACCCAATTCTCTGCGATAATATGTCCACCATAGCAGTTTTTCAATCCTACCAAGCACTATTATCAAGCTCATCAACATCTAATATCATCTCCTCAAAAATTAACAAGTGATCTCTTGAAAGGAGAAATGGGTATGCTTAATCTTAGCTAACTTGTCCATATGATTTATTGATACTAACGTATTTGCTTGATAAGTGTGCAAAATAGGTTAAGTTTCATGCGCCCTATGCAACACCTGCGCAAACAACTGTCTGCGCATGAAACAACAGTTCTGAGATTTACAGAATCTCTGCGCTATCAATACGCTGCGCATAACTATCCATGCGCAAATCATCGTGGACCGCAGGTAAGTGTTCCATTCATTAGATTTTTCACATAGGTCCTTGACTGAAAAGTCAACGCTGAGTCACAAGGGTACTTGTGTAATTCATACTTTCCCGCGCTTTTAATTTTTGAACTTTCTTGGGAAATTACCTTTTTACCCTTGCGCATGTCCCATTGTCATTTAATGCAAACTGCGATTGTGACAAGCGCCTGCTTTCGTATCCCTGCTCACCATTTAATGAGGAAGGTGATGCGACAGCCGTCAGCCTCTTTTCGCTGACACACGCGCGCGCAAAGACTGCGCACGCGCATTCCCCATTCGGCCACGTCACCCTGCTAACGTGCGCCCGTCCTTTCACTGACTCACCATTTATGAGGAAGTCGAATTGACAGTGACTGGCTTAGAACTTCACACGCACACGCGCGCATAGGCCTGCGCACGCGCGTTCCATTTTGTGACACGTGGTATTGCTATCCTGCGCCACTGCACATTTTCTCAACTTTTATTAGCTATCGTGCGCCTAACATCTCCTTCCCTGCTTAAACCGTTTCTCTCTCTACCTCTCTCTTCCCTCTAAATTTTCTCTCTAAATTCTCTCTCTTTCTAACCTCTGCTCAAAACTCTCTATTTTTTCATCTCCTGTTCTTTATCTTCAACCTAAATCTTTCTTCTCTCAAACCATTTCAATGGCGCCTAAGAAAACCAAAACTCAACCAGAAATCATCATCTCCGACTCTTCTTCGCACTCTGGAAACTCTCAAGAAGAAGAAGTAGAACGACAATCAAGGCATCCCACCGTCAAAGACATGGTATGTTTCACTATAACTCCTTATTTTTTCCGCCATTGTTGTTCTTGAAGGTCTCAAGACTCCCTTTTTCGATTTCTCCCTTATTTACTGATCATTTTTGAAATCGATCGTTGTGTTGTGTTCGTATTTGCCTGATCTATTCTTTCATATAGTTCATTTCATGATCAATGGTCGTTACATATTTTTTCGTCAATTTTTGAGCTTCGTAACTTCCTTAGCAGTCGAACCGTTTTTCTGAATTTCTGGGTTTGTTTTAATGTCGTTAACCATACTTTTTACATGGTTGACTTCATCCTGTTCTCGCCGTCATTTCGATGTACTTTTTGTTGAATTCTGTCAAGTTTTGTTTTTCAGTGTTCTTGGGTGTTCATGTTCTTAAATATTTTTTATTATTTTATTTAGTCTATTTTTCATACCCCCATCTTTGTGCTCTGCGCACAGTTTCCTGCGCATAGCTTTCTGCGCATATAGGTGTATCTATTTCTCTGCGCACACTTCTTTACAAGTATTTATTTTCTGTGCGCACGATCCCTCTGCGTATGCATTCTTATTTTCTTTGCGCACCCTCTACTTCCTGCGCATATTTTTGTTTATCATGGAACTTGTGCCAAGGTATATCTGCATTACTTGCATATGCGCACAGCTCCATAAGCAATAGGTTGTCTAATTCTATCTATTGTTTTACGCAGGGACATGTTTATTTCATTCTGGGTTGGGAACTTATTCCGGCAGATCTCTCATTAGATGCGATTGGTCGTCATCTGCTTCATCTTCTCAGCACCTCCGGCATTCTTCCATTATTCACTCTTGAGCAATCATTCATAGTGCCTGCTCTGTTAGATGAATTCTTCAGCACAGCAAAAGTTGTTCCTGCGCAACTTGACGGCAAGACAACAGACATGATCATGGCCACCGTCCAGAGCAGTGATGTAGTGGTTCACCCCAATCACATTCGCAGCCTCCTAAACTTCAATGTTGATAGCTCTTCAGTCAGCTATGATGAGGCTCATCAAAATGCGCTTGCACAGAAGCTCATTGGCATTCCTTCCCTCAACAAGAAATGGCCAATGTATAATAGAAAGGAATTTGGTGAGGTGATGTATCACCTGTGCACCCTAATTAGAGATTCCCTCAACTGCAAGAATGGAAATAATGGACATTTCATCTCTAAGAAGTGGGAATACTGCGCAGCCATCTTCAACGAAGATCAACTAGACTGGCCGCAGATAATATTCAATGAGATTGTGAAGGGGATGACAAGCTATGAGAAGAAGCTGAACGCAGGGAAGACCAAGTACCGAACTCACTGCAGACTGCTAACCAAACTCCTATTGACTTATGGTGAATTGGCCACCTTTGTTGAAGAAAAGTCAATCAAGAAGCAGTCTTGCGACGCAAAGTACTATTCTAGAGTACACCTTCAGAATTTGCGCAGTGAGATAGGCAACGCCGATTACTATGAAATCTGGCTGTCTGATGCCGCTCCCAACAAGGAACCCTGGATAGGCCCAATTCCTGTGGTCAAATCCAAGAAGAATGCAGGAAGATCTTCAACGGATGCTGCGCAAGAGACCGCAGAAGAAGCGTACAATCGCAAGGGGAAGGGCATTGCTCCGCTCAGTAGGAAAAAGCTCAAGGATATTCCTTTGGTTCAATCCACCAAAGGAATTTCTATCAAAGAGGCTGATCCTACCATCATTCCAGCTCCTGCTCCCTCAAATCCAACCACTAAGAAGCGCAAGGCTGCTTTCCGTGGTGATTCAGATGATGATACTGTTGAGGGGGAGCAAATGCACAAAGCCTCTCAAGAAGCCATCCCCAGTGCTGATATCGCACATACCTCTTCTCGTCTCAAGCAAAAGGTGCGCAGCAGTGCTAAAGGAATGAAGAAGCGCCGAACTAGTTCCGCAGCCACCGACAGCAGTGATTCTTCTCCTGTTCAACCTCCATCTTCAGCCCCTGAGACTCCTCCTACCTCTTCAGCTGAGCTGCGCCAGATCGTGCAGAGCTTGCATTCTGTTCAAGCGAATCAAGTCGCTACGCAGCTGCAGCTTAATCAACTCCTTACTGCTCAAACTGCTTTATTATATCGTCTTGATATGCAGCGTTTGGAGATTGATACCATTAAGGGGGAGAAAACTGCCAAAGAAGAAGCAAAGGCAAAGGAAAGCACGGAGAGTGCTAAAGCAAAGGCAAGTCCATCTGAGCCTGCGCAAGAAAAAGTTCCTATCACTTTGGAACATCTTATCCTGGACTCCCTGAAATCCATCAGCGCTCAGCTTGAAAATGTCAGCGCACAACTCAAAAATGTGTGCACCTTTGGAGCGTTTGATGGTGGACTCAGGGACATTCTGAAAAAGCTCAAGAAAACCCTTGCAGATGGGTTACATAGAGGATTTGATGACCTTCAAGCGCAGATGGTGGCTCAGATAGAGAAGATTGAACAAGGAGGCTCTGCGCATAATATTGAAGAAGTGCGTCGAAGCATTGCTAAGTCCATGACAGATTTTTCCGTGGCGTTCAACGACAAATTGGACTACGCAATGTTAGACATTCAGGCAAGCGTCAACACTCAGCGCCTCCATACTGACTCAAGATTAGAAGCTATGCAAACTGACATCCTGTCGGACAGCAGAGCAAGGTTCAGAGAGCTAGTGGATGACAACGCTGATATGCGCAGAGGAATGAACATTTATGTTGGAAAAGCTGTGGAGTTCCAGGACAAATTTCAAAATTTAAAGGTGGAACTCATGAACAAATTCAACGGTCTTCAGAATGAGATGCGCGAAGCCCTGCAACGGATCAACATAGATTAGATTTCCTTTGTAAGTAATTTGTTTTTTTTTGACTTTTTGCGCAGTATGTTTTATGCGCTTTCATTTCGTGCGCTTTTGTTTTTATGCGCACCCCTCTTTTGATTTTCCTTTTTAACACTTGTAATCTGTAACAGTCAATCCTTCAAAGTTTTAATGAGAAGAATGCATCATAAAGCTTTCACAAAAACCTTGTTCAATTCAAACCATTCGTTTGTGGAACATTGAATGCATTATTAATTAAACTCATGCGCATAATCTTTACTGCTCATGTTTTCTACGCATGATGTTTAAACATTCAGTTTAAACGCATACTTAAAACTTCATCTCACATTATTTGTATGCTCTGAATGACATTTCTATCTTTCCTATCTTGTAAGTTTTTAATCTCTTGGATAGATTAGAAATCTATAGCACTGGCTAGTGTGTGCATTGACTTGAGGCATGATTTACCATTCACATTTTTATGGACATGTTATTATCAAGTACAAATGAATTTCCTTTGCTATAGTAGGTAATTGCATCAATCATTTAGGGGGAGATTGTTGGGTATGCTTATCACTCAACCCTCCTACATTTGTTAGAATTGATTGATACCATCACCTATAAGTATTTTTACGGACTTTAGGACCTCATGTAAAGAAGTTTATAACTTCAATTTTTAGCAAAGTCCTTTTTATAGTATAGGCTTAGATGATAGGACTTGAAGCTTTAAAGAATCGAAGATTTCCTAAGCAGGACTCACTTCACTGCGCAGGATGTTCTCTGCGCAGGTCGCCACTGCGCATAGATTTCTTGCGCAGCCCTTGACCCCTGCTCAGTTTTTAAGATCTTATTTCCTAAAACTCCAAAGATCTTTTTGTGACCAAGCATGGTGCGCATGCTGCTCATGCGCTGAATCCATGCGCGCCGGCAATGCGCATGTCTTTTGTGCGCGGACACAACCTTGGTCAAGTTCCTCATCTCCTGATCTCACTTTCTAGAAAGTTTGGAAAAGCGCTTAGAAGATGCACGCTTATTAAAAAGCTGAGGTGTGCACAAACGACAAATCATGCACACTCAGCATAGCCAACGGTGGAGATGCGCTCAAACATAATATCTCAAGTGAAGACAGCTGTCAACCTTCTAGAAGAAGCTTTTGAATTTGGTCTTCATGCTCAGTCTCCAACGGCTCTAAATTACCTGCGCACCAATCATATTGTGCCAGGTCATCATCTTTGATCAGAGCCCCAACGGCTATAAAGGACACCTGCGCACCAATCATGTTGTGCCAGCTCATTGTCCTTGCTCTGAGCTCCAACGGCTATATTCAAGCTCTCAGCTATAAATAGCCTGCTCATCTTCATTTCCAAGCTGCCTTTGAAGCTGCCTTTTGATTCAGCCCCTTTCATCGGCCCTTGATCATCTTCGTTGATCAAGATCCCTTTGTTGGCCATTATGCTTCAGAGCTCGAGTTTCATGCTTCATTGAGAAACCCTGAAGATCTGAAGTCTGCTGCTTAGTTTTTCCAGATTCTTTAGAACAGCCTTCAAGATCTTCAAACCTTCAAAACTCCTGCTCATATCACAAAGCCTATATCACCAGAATTCTTGGTGCTCTTCATCTTTCATATTCATAGAGCCCAGAATTTCTGTCACACACACACACCTCTTGAAGCTTTGATCATTTTGATCGAACTTCTTGAGATACACCGGTTTAGTCTAGGATTTGTTCTTCATAGATAATAGATCTTGAGTTAGTATTGAGCTCAAATGTTGTAATTTGTAATACTCTCTCATATAATAAGATTTCCATTAGAAATCCAAGACTAACCATCTTGGTAGAGGATGTAGATCTTTCATCGATCGAACCTCTCCAAATAGCGTGTTCATTTTACTTATTGCATATTCTCTGCTTAACTTTTTATGAACTGCTTTGTTTGATCTTTCAGATTGCCACTTTTTGATGATGTGATCGTTATTGCTCATTCGCCTTAGAATCCCGTTTTGCGCCACTCTTTAGCCTCATACTTAGCGCGTGCGTTTTTATCTCTGCGCAGTATACCCTGCGCAGAGCTGCTTTAAATTTCCGCTGTGCATTTCACACTCTTGCTGCGCGCTATACTTAGCCAAAATAAGAGTTGTGCGCATCTGCCATTAAATTGCAAAAGGGTTTGAAAAGAATTTTTAAAACGCTATTCACCCCCCCTCTAGCGATTTTCACACCCTTGTTGCCCCTTTAGGGACCAACAGTTAAAAAGGGAATGTTTGTCTAAGGAATAAATGACATATCTTTAATTCTTCAATAACTGCTTTGCGGTTTCACCAAGCATAGGAGCGGTTTGAAGAATGATCTTGATGGGCGGTTTCATCAAACATGCAAACTGCAGTTTGATGAAAACTGAAGGGCTCCATGCTGGCGGTCTCAAGATGACGACTTGAAGCACTAAACCGCTAATGATACAACCGAACTATACTCAGCCTAGACAATCTAGAAATGGACTTATCTAAAAATTGAAGTAGAACTTCATTACATGCAGTCCTAAAGTCTATAAAAAGACACGTGGCATGGATCAATCAAATTAAGGTGGGTGTACTAACAATGAATCCTAACAATCTCCTCCTATTTGATTGATGCCATTACCACACTATGATAATAGCAAAACATTGTACTTAGTAAGAACATGTCTGAAATAAATTTCATGAAATTGCATGTCCCAAGTCAATGCACACACTATGCTAGATCATAGATTTCTAATCTATCAAAAACAAAGGAAATGAAGAAAAGATAGAAAAAGAAATGCATTCAGATGCATATAGAATGATATGATTTTGAGAATCAGAAATGCATGTTTAAGCTGAATGTTTAAAAAACAATGCACTAAAAAGTATTTTCATGATGAATGTAGTGCATGAGGTTTTAAGAAATGCAAGCATTGTTTCACAAACAAGCAGTTTGAATAAACAAAGTTTTGGAAACAGAATGCTATGCAGTCATTCTCATTATAATTCAATCATAAAGGATAGTAACTTACAATGTATGAATTACAAGAGATATCAAAAAGAAAGACTAAGAAATGAAATCTAGTCTACTTCATCTGCAGCAGAACCCCTTGCAGCAGCAGCATCATCTGCGGTTTGGTTTTGATCGGTTTGAGCGTCTGGAGCAGCTTGTTCTTCTGCGGCTTGAGCATTAACAGCAGGGGCGTTTTGATCATCATTCCTAGAACCGGAGCCACGGGCGGCTTCAAAAACAAAGTCAGCTGCACGAAGCTGAACTTCAGTCGGTTCATCAATCTTTAATTCAATTGCAGCGGCTTGCTTGACAAGTTTCCCGGTTCTATGCAGGATAAGCTCAGAAGAATCAAACGCATGCTGGGCCAAAATGTCAAGTTTCTCAACAACAGATTGAAGTGATGCATCAACGGCTTGAAACTTTAAGTTGCAAAGATCATTGTTGGTTCTGACAAGATCTTGAAGAGCCAGTTGATTTTCCAAAATGAAGTTCAATCTCTCATCTAATTGTTGTTGTCTTGATCTATCATCAAATCTCTCATTCACTCTCTCCCCCTTAATGGCATCAAGATCAGATTGTATAGTGAGGAGATGAGTGTTAAACCGAGAAGTGGCGGCTTGCTGATGAAACTGAAAGTTTCTAACCGCATCTATCAAATCGGCGGTCGAGGCACGAAGTGGTAAAACCGGATAGGAAGAAAATGAAGGAGGAGGTTCATCAGAATGAGTGTAGTCTGGCACAGACTCATCATCGGAAGAAAAAGAGATGGTATCATCGGGTTGATGGGAAGGAGAAAAATGCAGTTTAGATTTGCCTTTCAGGAGAGTATGTGCATCTTCTAAGGTGTCACCCATAGACACCCTAATGGCGGTTTCAAATTCTATGGGGTCAAAAGGAAGGGAAAAATAGTAAGGAATAACTTCGGTTTGAGGAGGGGGAGGAACATCATATCTCATATAGTCATCATAGAGAAAGATGGAAGGATAAGGCACAATGAATAATCTATAGAGATTGGGAATGCAAAGACAATTAAAGAACAAAAAGAATTGGGAGGCAAGAGTGGGATCATTCATAACCTGATAGGCTATTTCAGCCAAGAGCTGTTCTGCAGCGGCTAGAATGATTTGGTCCACAACAGCTTCCATATCATCTTTGGGAAAAATTGCATAAGGGTTGGGGCGGCCAGCCTTCAAAAATCGGTCTTCGGCTTTAGCGGCGGCACGGGCACGAGCTCCAGCCCTTCGTTCCTAGAAGTTTCAGCCTTGAACCTCTTCAGATAAGATGCCAGTTCTGTGGCACTCTTCCTTTTCTTTGGTGTCGGTTTTATGAAGGAAACTGAAGTCTGAACTGAAGGAGAAACAGTAGAGAGAACCGACGTTGAGCTTCAGTTAAAGCTAGCGGTTGAACGACGAAGATGGTTGAGCCAAAAATGTAGAAATCGAAGTTTGAGCAGTTGAGAGAACTGGAGTTGGCAAAACCGTTGTAGGAGCATATGGTAAATCAGGAGATGAGGATGGAGTATGCTCTGGTGAATCAAAGTTCAGTTTTCTCTTAAGTGAAGGAGGGGAGACTTCACCATCATTGGGTCAATACATGCCTTTCTCATCTCAGCTCTTTCTCTTAATTCTTTTGCAAATGCACCTTCAAGAGGTGAGTGATCTCTTTTGTAATCAGCCTCACTGAAGTCTACTGCTCCTGGTGGCCTTGACTGCCAATGTTCCAAAAAATCACTTTTCTTCACCAACTTTCTTTTTTTCTTTGGCGGTTGAACCTCAAGAATTGCAACATCTTGCTCAGGTTCAAGAAGTGCCTCAGACACATCAGTCTGCTCAGGAAAAATTTCAGTCTCAAACACCTCGGTTTGATCAATCTGAACTGCAGCCTCAGACACTTCAGTCTGTTCAGGCCGAACCGCAGCCTCAGACTCTTCGGTCTGCTCAGGCTCGGTTTGAGTAGAAGGTTTAAGGTTGGGAAAGGCTTTATAAATCTCAGCTAACTGTTCTTCAGAGAACTGAACAGATAACGGTTTAGAAGTTAAAGGTTTAGGAGGAGAGGAGATAGGGAGGAAAAGATGAGGTGAAGGAATGAGTTCTGGAATGGATTTGGCTTTGGCAGCTTTGAGAGGGGAGGCATCCATAGCAAAGTTAAGGGATTTCTCCACATTCTGATGTAATGGGGAGAGAGGTTTAACTTGAGGTTTTGGTATGGAGGGATTAGAAGTGATAGGTTTAGAGAGAGTAGGTGATAGTCTGATAGGGGGAAAAGAGGTTGAAGAAGATGAAGGTTTTGATGACGGTTTGGATGAGGGTTTAGGGGGCGGTTTGGATAAGTAGGCTTTTGTAATAATTCAAGGGATTTGAGTGGTTCCCTTTCTCTTCCTTGTAGCAGCGGTTTCCTTGGGACGAGCCGCAGGTTTAGACCGAACTGCAGGCTCCCCCTCAACCGCAGACTCCCCCTCAGCCTGTACAGCGGTTTGAGCTAACTGACTCAACCCCAATCTGTTCAAAGTGGCAGTCTGACCTTCATTCCTTAACATCGTAGCATGGGCCTGATCAGCAATGGCACCAGCATACGGTTTGTTTGACTTGTTGAGCCGAGCTTCAGGGAAAGGGCCACGTTTGGCTTCAGGCAAGGGATCCTCATTCCATACTGCCTGTGCAAACCGCCATCCAAATGCGGTTCTGAATGCATCAAACTTTGACGATCCAAAAATAGACTTCTCAATTGGATCCAACCAATAGTCCTTGTTTTCTGTAGAAAACTTGAAGATGTCAGTGTCTTGGTGCAAAAACTTAGTCAGAAGCCTGCAGTGGGTCCTGATCTTGGACTTCCCAGCGGCTTTAGCAGCATGGAGGCGGTTTAGGGCATTGATGATCTCCTTCATCACAACTTTAGGCCAGTGCAGTTTCTTCCCTTTAAGAATTGCCACGCAGTAAGCATACTGCTCACTGGTAAAGTTGTTATGGTTTCTATTTTTGCACATAACCCCAATATCTACCAAATCACATAGAAGTGACATAACCTCTCCAAAATCCTTCTTGGAGGAATTCTTGGTGGAGAAAGAATTAACTCCAATTAGCTCCATTGTAGTACTGCTCAGAAGTTCTGGTTTGATCCCCATAACTCCAGAGTTCTCAAGACCAGCTAGAACTGCGATCTTGGAAGCGGTTAGGACCACAGACTTGCCACAAACCGTGGACTTGATAGCATCTTCAAATTTCACTTCTCCGGTTTCCAGATCCCTTATCGGTTCTCCTCTTACATCCAGCAAGGCAGCATTTGTGGAGATCCCATTCTCAAAAAATTCAGCACAGATAATTGTTACAAATTGGGGTTCATCCATTAGGAACAAGGGCAGAAGCTTAGCATCTCCAAGCAGTTTGAGTAGCTTCCTCCCAACTGCATCTTGCTTGAATTCCTCCTTTAGAATTCTAGAACCGGGGACAAAGTTTGAAGGATCCTGAAAGATATTCTAAGTTAGAAGTAATTTGAAGAATGGCAGTTTGAAACCTTAAGCAAACCGCGGTTTGAGTAAGATTTACAAACTACAACAAGGAATCCTAACAATAAAAACATGCGTTTCAAGAAAATTAAGGGTAAAAGAGTAAAAACATAAAAGTAAATGAACAGTAAGAATAAAATGGATCAAAGAGGGAAAACTTTGAAAAAGAGTTTGAATGCACGAAGAACACAAAGAACAGAGTATGAACATGCAAAACAAAATCTTAACCAAAATGTGAAAGAATTATACCAAAACGATCACAAAGGGCAGATTCTAACAAAGTTCTAAATAAGCTAAGGCAAATAACAACACTAGAACCCAGAATTTGCAAATATGCGCAAGAACACCAAATAACCAAAAAATTGATTTTGCTCAAAATTGAACACAAATCATGAAATAAAGTAATCAATCAGTATATATAGGACAATGCGAGTTCAGGCCGACCAAAAATTCGAAGAAAAAGCATAAAATGATCAAAGGAAGATGAACAAGCTTTTAAGCTTCAACAATGGCGGACAAATGGAATAAACTGAGTTAGGGTTCAGAAATTCATACCATATCGGGCTTAGATGGTTTGGACGATGTAGAAGTAGAAGCCAGATCAATGGTTTTCTTTGGTGCCATTTCGAAAATTGTTTAAGTATGAAATTTTTAGAGTGAGAACAAAGAGAGTGCAGAGAGAGTGCAGAGGAGAAAGAGAGAGATTTTGCTGAAAAGAGTAAGAAGGTAAAAAGTTAAATTAAAATTTAATTTGTCTTTTATACTCAATTAACCACCTCGGGTAGTGGAGCGGGCATGACGACTGAAGGAAACTCAACCGTCAGTGTACCTGTCAATTTGCATTTAATGCGGCAGAGATAATTGCATAAATATCTTTAAAGAATGAAGTGACATAAAGTAGGGACTAAAATGCAATATCATACCTGAGCGGTTTGAGTAAACCGACTTACCTTTTCTCATTCTCGGTTTTTATGAAACCGATATCTCTCAGATGTGCTTCGGTTTCACTAGATTAAACCGATAGTTTGCTTTCTCCTTATGATTTGGTTCAAACTGACATTATTCTTCTTGACTCTTCGGTTTGACCGGAATCTTCAACCGAACTTATATAGCGGTTTCCAATTTTGATAGAACCGAACACTATTTCGTTTTTCTTAATAGAGCCAAAATACTTAACAAATATTATTAGACTAAGAAATAAATAGACATGAAATATATTAAGTTAGTTCCATCATACCCATTTCTCCTCGTAAATGAAAGAACCTTGAATTTTCAAGCGGTTTGGTGAGGATATCAGCAATTTGATCATCGGTTCCCACCTTTGCTAGAAAAATATTCTTCTTTTCAACATGATCTTTGAGGAAATGATATCTTATGTCAATATGCTTGGTTTTTTAGTGTTGAACTGGATTGTTGGAGATAGAAATTTCTGCAATACTATCACAGTAGATAGGGCAATTATTTTCAAATACTTCATAGTCTTCCAACTGCTGTTTCATCCAGAGAATTTGAGAGCAACAGCTTCCAGCTGCTATGTATTCAGCTTCAGCGGTTGAGACTGAAACCGATGCTTGTTTCTTGCTGGACCATGATACAAGCCGAGATCCAAGGAACTGACATGTACCACTAGTGCTCTTTCTATCAATCTTACATGCTGCAAAGTCAGCATCTGAATAACCTAACAAATCAAATGAAGATTCTTTGGAGTACCAAAGTCCAAGGTTAACAGAGCCACATAAATATCTAATAATACGTTTAACAGCTATAAGATGAGATTCTCTAGGGTCAGCTTGAAATCTAGCACAACACACACACTGAACATTATATCTGGCCTACTTGCAGTTAAGTAAAGAAGAGAGCCAATCATACCTCGGTAGAGTGTCTGATTCACTTTCTTACCTTGTTCATCTCGATCCAAACTGCAGGTCTTTTGCATTGGGGTATCAACTGGCTTAGCGGTTTCAAACCTAAATTTCTTGATCAAACCTTTGGTATATTTGGCTTGGTTGATAAAGATTCCATCATGACATTGCTTGATTTGGAGTCCAAGAAAGAATGTCAACTCTCCCATCATACTCATCTCAAATTTACCTTTCATAAGCTTCTCAAACTTAACACACATAGTTTCATTAGTAGAACCAAAAATAATATCATCAACATATATTTGAACTAATAATGAATGACCTTTGTGTTTAGCAATAAATAGGGTTGTATCAATTTTACCTCTAGAGAAGCCTTGTTCAATAAGAAATTTAGATAGAGTGTCATACCATGCTCTTGGATCTTGTTTGAGTCCATACAAGGCCTTCTTGAGCTTGAAGACATGATTAGGATATTTGTTGTCTTCAAATCCTGGCGGTTGAGCTACATAAACTTCTTCTTGTAGTTCATCATTCAGAAATGCACTCTTCACATCCATTTGATATAACTTGAATTTCTTGAAGGAGGCATAGGCCAGGAACAATCTAATGGCTTCAAGTCTGGCTACAGGGGCAAAGGTTTCATCATAATCAATCCCTTCTTCTTGCCTATAAACTTGAGCAACCAACCTTGCTTTGTTTCTTGTTGTAGTACCATTTTCATCCATCTTATTTCTATATACCCATTTTGTTCCAATTACAGTGTGATCTCTGGGGCTTTGGAACTAGAGTCCAAACTCTACATCTTTCAAACTGATTAAGCTCTTCTTGCATTGCAGCTACCCAACTTGGATCACTTAGAGCTTCATCTACCTTCTTCGGTTCCATCTGAGATAACAATGCGGTTGAGAACAAACTATGGTTATCTCTATGAGTTAAGCTTCCTCTTGTTTGAACACCAGAACTGATAGGACCTATAACATTGGTTGTTGGATGGTCTCTATGCTCATTGATTTCTGGAGGGAGGTCTTCATGAACCACTATTTCTTGAAGATTTTCTAGAGGAGGCTCTTCTTGATATTCATTGAAATCTTCATTGAAGGTGGTGTTTGGAACTGGATCAACGGTTTGAATGGGATTAGAAGAGTGCGGTTCTACAGCAATACCTTCGGTTTGATTTGGAGCGGCTGGAGAACCTGACGGAGCGGTTTGAGTAGGTTGGGTCATTTGCAACATTTGGAGCCATATGTGGCTCAAGAAAATCATGTTCATCAAATGTAACATGGACTGACTCTACAATTTTTAATGAAGTTTTATTGAAACAACGAAAAGCTTTAGAGTGTTTTGAATAACCAACAAAAATACCTTCATCGGCTTTAGCATCAAATTTACCTCGATGCTCTTTGCCATTGTACAAGATGTGGCACTTGCATCCAAATATCTTGAAGAAGGCAATGTTGGGTGATCTGCCTCTCCATAATTCATAAGGAGTCTTGTTGTGAACTTTGATGATGAGGGAGCGGTTCTGGGTGAAACATACGGTATTGACAGCTTCGGCCCAGAAGTACTTGGGAAGCTTGGCTTCTGCAATCATAGTCTTTCCTGCTTCAATCAAAGTTCTGTTCTTTCTTTCCACTACTCCATTCTGTTGTGGAACTCCAGCGGCAGAGAAATTATGATCAATTCCATGATCATCACAATATTGGGAAACACCATTGTTTGTAAATTCGGTTCCATTATTTGAACGCACGGCAACAATGTCATACAATTTCTGAGTTTGGAGCTGTCTAAAGAGAAGGTTACGATTCCATAAGTATCATCTTTAGAGGTCATCATTTCCACCCATGTATATCTTGAATAATCATCAACCACCACAAGTGTATAGCGGATTCCTCTTATACTGGCGGTTGGGACAGGTCCAAATAAATCCATGTGAAGCAGTTGTAAACAGCGGTTCGTTGAAGGCGCGGTTTTACTAGGAAATGACTGTTTGGGTTGCTTTCCAAGCTGGCATGCTTTACATTTTTCATCATGATGGTCAGCCACTTTGGGTAGTCCTTTTACTAGACCATCCCTGTGCAGTTTTGCTAGATACTTGAAGTTCAAGTGACTGAGCCGCTTATGCCATAACCAGCTGCTTTCACTTATATTTTTGGCTACAAAAACAGGGGTCAGCAATAGAAACAATATTGCTTAAATCTATCATATATACATCACCTGTTCTGTTGCCAGTCAGTAGAGTAACTCCGGAAGTTGCATCTTTGATGAAACAATTAGTTGAAGTAAAGTTGCAGTTCATTCCTTTGTCACAAAACTGAGATATGGAGAGAAGGTTGTGCTTGAGTCCTTCTACTAGTGACACATTTTCAATGGTCACTTTTCCACGTTTGATTGCTCCATATCCTATTGTTTCTCCTTTCTTGTTATTTCCAAACACTACTGGGGGGGCCTCTCATACTGATGAAATCACAAAGAAGTTCATTATCTCCAGTCATGTTTCGTGAGCAACCACTATCCAAGTACCAAAGATCCTTATTCTTCTTTGCGGTTCCAGCCATAAAACATGAAATCTGAAAAATAAACATGAAAGGTTTTGGTCCCCCTTATTCTTTGGGTCCTAGGGGTTAGCAGCTTTTTGGGACCCACACCTGTTTGACCTTAGGATTTTTACGTCCCTTGGCATTGGGTGTGAATCTTAAAATACAATGACCAGCACTATGACCAAAATCAGCACAAATAGCACAATGAATAAATCCAGGTTTTAGTTGCGGTTTTACAAACCCTTTACTGACCTTCGGTTTCTCATATTTTATTGGGTCAGCGGTTTTGGCTTTAACAAAGATTACCTTCTTGAGCTCAACCTTCCTCTTAGGTGCGGCTTTAGGGAAAATGATAGGAATTTCCTTAAACCGACTAGGAGCGGTTTCATCACTCAATACTTCCTTGGTTACCTCAGCCGCTATGGATTTCTCTTTCCACTTTGAATCTCTCCCAGTCTGGTTTTTAGGGTACTCAAAGAAATAATTTTGCCTTTTAATTTCTTGTTTTGGGCCCTTTTTACCAGCATGATTAACCTTAGGAATTTCTTTGGTTTGTTCAGTAGGTTTCACACCACCTTCGGCACAGAGACAAGGACACTTACACCCATCATTGGTTTTAAACCCCAATCCACTTTTATCCGAAGTAGGAATTTGTGAATTTAGGATTTGTTCCACGGTGACACCAGATTTAGTCCATACATCGGTCACTTTTTGAAGGTCATCCCTTTGTACGGTAAGCTCATGGATTTGGGTGAGAAGTACCTCAGTTCTGTCCTTCAGATAGCGGTTTTCATCCATAATAGTAGATATCCCAGCAATTTGGAGCTTGAGGTTTTTAATTTCCTCCTTGTGGGATTTACATACACGTTGGGATTCTTCAAGTTCCGCAGGCATTAGTTTATATGCCTTTTTAAGCACAGTGTGTTGTTGACATATAATATTAGCACGTTCTAGTACCTGGTCATCATGACTTTGGTCTGCTTGAACCTCAGGAGTGTAGTTTGGTGTTGTAGGAGCTTTGCTTAATCTAGCCTCAGGGGTCTTAGGTGAAACTGACTTCATTTGTTGATTTGGCAATGGAAGGCTTTCGTCAATTTCAATTCTTTCTTCAAATCCCATGAGACAGAGATTAGCGGTTTCTTCATCATCACTTTCATCTGAGTCTGAACCCATCCATGTCAGCGGTTGATTTCCTTGGTCAGCTACTATTCCTCTTCTTTTCACGAACTTCTTGTTGAATGGTTTCTTTGCTGGCGCGGCTTTACAACGTGGTTTGGGACAACTTGAAGCAAAATGACCTGGCTGTCTGCAGTTATAACAGACCAAGTCATCCCTTGTCTTGGGATCTGCAGTTTTGTTGAATCTGGTTGGAGGGACAAACTTTGCTGGGCCTTTGGATGGAAATTGAGATCTATTGTTTGTCCTGAACTTGGTGTATTTTTTCACATACAAAGCAAATTCTTCATCATCCATTTCATCAAAATCAACTTGAGTAGAACTTGAGGATTGTGATCCTACACTCTGAGCATAAGAACTTTGAGGAGGAGTGTAGGGTTGATGAGACTGCTGATAAGATTGATAAGATTGAGGATATGGTTGATGTGATTGAGGATAGGATTGGTGAGACTGTTGGTAATACTCAGAAGGTGCGGTTTGAGAATTGTATCTAGGAACATTTTGGTCAGGAGGAGCGGTTTGCAAGTGGAGGTGAGGAGCGGTTTGATGATGGTCTGGATTGTAGACAGGAGATGAGGTATTATTGAATGCAGCTAGAGAGAGTGTCTTAAATCTGCTTTCGGTTTCATAGACCTCTTCAAGCTTGAATTCAAAAAACCTTCAGCATGTCATACAAGTGTCGAAGATCAAGAGCTTCTAAGTCCTTGTTGTCTTCAATGTTAGTAGTTTTGATCAGCCATTTGCTACCAAGAGCTTGCATGAATCTCATGTTTAAATCGGTATTAGAATAGACATGTCCAAGAGAAAAACACACATTAACAATATCTATAAACCTCTCATAGCATTGTCTAAGAGATTCCTTAGGATCTTTAACAAAATAGTCAAAGAGTCTTCTCTGTTGATAGAGGCGGTTCTTCTTGGTATCTGAATCTCCTTCCAGAAAGTCAACTATAGCATCCCAGGTAGCCTTTGCGGTTTTGCAGTGAAGCACCTTAGAATGAGTCCTTAAGTCAACAGCTGATACTAGCATGGACATAGCTCTTCCATCAAAATCCACATTGATGCGGTCTGCATCGGTCCATTCACTTTCTAACTTCTTAACTTCAGCTTCTTCTCCTGCGGTTCCTGCACGTGGATTAGCTTTCATAGGAACATATGGTCCATCAGTAACCGCAGTCCACAGTCTACGATCACATGAAATCATGTGTTTCATCATCCTATCTTTCCAAAAGATAAAACTATCTTCATCCAGAATCGGTAAGTGATTCGAATTGGATGTTTGCATCATATGGGTGTTTGTGTTTGCCATTGGATCAGCACCCAAGCGGTTAAGCTTGTAAAAACAAGTTGGGTGGATATGCTCTGATACCACTTGTTGGTCCCAGAGGGAAACAAGGGTATAGAACTGCTAGAGGGGGGGTGAATAGCGGTCCAAAACTTTTTCGAAAATACCCTTAAAATCAACCGAGTACTTATCAGTTTGGCCAACTGCGGTTCAAAGAACAAGAACCGAACTGATAAAATACACAGCGGAGTTTGCGGTTTGGCCAAATAGGTTAGTTAAAGAGTTGGGAGGTTTGACTCAGGTTGAGAAAACACTATGATGCAACTGAATAGTTAAACTTAAAGTTCAAAGGAAAACACAATTCATCTTTCAAGTCATTTCGTATATGGAGACAAGTAAAAGACCACAAACAAGAAAGATAAATATCAAGACAGAAAATAAAGATCAAACACACAAATTGAAGAGGTTCGTTCTTAAATGAACTACGTCCTCTACCTAGATGGTTAGTCTAGGATTTTTTAATAGCTACTAGACTTGTATTAATTTAGAGGAGGTTTTACAAGATGAATCTAAACTCTAAACAATAAGTCTAACCTAAGCTATAATAACAACCGGAGTTTTCGAAGTATATAATCTATGTGATCATATAAATCGGGTGTGTGTGTGAAAAGAAATCAAATGCTCTAAGTATCTAAATGATGGTTGAGCAAATGGAAGTCTTTTGGTGGAAAGGCTGAATATGAAAGGTTGTTAGGCTTGAAGCTTTGATGAAGAAAACTGGGTTTGCTATGGAGATGGTTTGAAGATATGAATATCTGGGTTTGAATCTTCAAAGCAAACTTGAACACTTGGGAATGAATCTCTTGAAGCTCAGCAACCTTTATTGTTGAATAATGGAGGCTATTTATAGGCAGAGCACCCTTGTGACCGTTGGGTAAAGATTTGAATCAAATCTGAAGGGTACAGTGCTATCGAAATCCCATTGGTTGAGCTGTCATTTTCGTCCTTGGTTTTGTCTTGTAGTCCTAGGTAGTTGTTGCACCACTACCTGACATTTGTCCTTTGTTGCAGAAAGGACTAACGGTAAACAATTCAAACTGATAGACAAACTGACATTCCTTGCAGAAACTCCAAGTTAACTTAGAGTTATTTTGACATGACATAACAACATCCTTTTATGGTTAAAAAGGGAATGTTTGTCTAAGGAATAAATGACATATCTTTAATTCTTCAATAACTGCTTTGCGGTTTCACCAAGCATAGGAGCGGTTTGAAGAATGATCTTGATGGGCTGTTTCATCAAACATGCAAACTGCAGTTTGATGAAAACTGAAGGGCTCCATGCTGGCGGTCTCAAGATGACGGCTTGAAGCACTAAACCGCTAATGATACAACCGAATATACTCAGCCTAGACAATCTAGAAATGGACTTATCTAAAAATTGAAGTAGAACTTTATTACATGCGGTCCTAAAGTCCATAAAAAGACACGTGGCATGGATCAATCAAATTAAGGTGGGTGTACTAACAATGAATCCTAACACACCACCTCACCTCCTACACAGTCGACTGTAGGGGCGACCAATAGTACAAATCTAAACCAACCAACCACGTACCAACCGTACCAAACGCATTTGGTATACCAAAAGTTGACACATGGTATAAATATCTTATTTTGGTTGGTATACCGTACCAACTTTGAAAATTTGGTCGGTAAACGGTATGAATATTTGACTTTGGTTGATATACCAAGTACCAACATTATTTTAAAATGTGTTAAATTATTAATTATATACCTAGATGACCTTTGATTGGTTGAGATGTATATTTAGTTTTTTATTTAAAGACAATAACTTTTCCATTACATGTATTTCTATGTGAAAGTTCCTCACAAGTCAAGTTGTAAAAATCTCAAGTAAATTGATTTAATTTCTATTGTATAATAAAATTGTAGTGCATGTTTGCTTTTACCATTTTTAAATGCATGGTTCACCTGTTGTTCTTTATATTGTTCACTAATTAATGGAAAATGTAAGAAATTGTTCAAATAACATTTGATTTTTTTTTATTTAGTACTTCAATTCAAACTTGGTAGAGTATCACGTACCGACCATACCAACCAAGTACCAACCGTACAAATAAGTTGATATACCGACTTTGGTGGTTGGTAATGGTATGCATTTTCTTGTACCATGTTTAATTTGGTTGGTACACGGTATAGGCAAAATACACTTGGTATACCAACCAAGCCACCCCTAGTAGACTGCAACAAAATCTCCATCTCTCCCCCCACCTAGGGCTGTCAAAATTTGTGAATCTGTACCAACCAACTTGTGTACCAACCGTACCAATTATAATTGGTACGACCAAATCGGTATATCGACATTGTTGGTAGGTATGTCTACCGTACCAATTATGTATAATTGGTTGGTACACGGTACTGATATTTAATGTTGGTTAGTATACCAAGTACCAATTGTAATGTTTAATAATATTAAAAATACTATTATGTATTAAAAAAATAAAGTATATTGAACGACATAAACCGACCTAGTAGATGGGAACACGGACGAGAGGCCCAGCGTACCTAATGGACCTATACCGAGAGGCCCACTCACAAGCCCATGTTTATAGGTCGACATCAGTGAGGCCGAGCAGGCAGTCCTTGCCTAGGCCGAGTCCGAGAAGCCTAATCCCTAGCCGGCCTCTATGACGAGCCGAGTTAGATGACGGGCCGACTTGCATCGTAAACCTCCCATTATCATTGGGAAACCTCATACAGAATTATATTACAACTCTAAAATTAAGAGTCCTTATCTGAACCAAGATAACTCTCCTATCAGATAACAGGATATCATCCATCCTTATCAGGAGTCTATCTCCAAGGAATATGAGTCTTACATCACCACGGGCTTCCTGGCTTTCCTATCAAGTCAGAACTCATACACCCACGCCTATATAAATAGGTCCTCTACACAGGAAGCGGGTAATGAACTTTTGGCTCTAATCTAGTCAATTGATTCTCTATTTCTAATCTCCCATATCCTTATTCTTACACCGGAGGGCCTTCGCCGGTGAAGCCCCGGTGTAGTTTACATTTGTTTCGTGTGTGCAGATTCCATCATCAAGAACTGTTGCTGGGATTATCCGACCCGTTAGACGAAGGTTGATCCAACCAGATTTGGCGTCATCAGTTTGGTTCCATTGCCGGGAAATCGATTGATCAGTTCTTTAGTCAGACAATTCCAAGATCATGGCCGGAGAATTAGTTGATGGGCAAGAGGCCACCCCTTCTAAAGAAACCACAAGGGATGCACCGCCCCCCGACAACACAAACACTGCTGCACAGAACCAGAGGCTCCCACCTACGGCACCCGTACAAGGGGGAGGGATGCATACCCGCTCAAAGGGACCGGCCCCCAATGTTGTTAACCAATACGGGCGTCGCCGACGGACAGGATCCTGCAATAATGGGGCAGGACCATCACAACCGCCGCCACTGGACAAAAGAGCGTTGCTTCAACAAAACGTTCACACACTCCAACAGCTGGCCGAAGCCCAGCGGGCCCTGTTAGATCTTGACCCCGAAAATTCCATGGCCAACCTACTTCAGCCATCCGGAACGAGGGGGACAAATCAGGACGACAGAGTGAGCAGAAGGGAGCCCCTACAAAATTATAGACGGGATATGCCTCCCCGGAGCTGAGTAAGTCGCCCAGACGGACAGTTAGGAAGACCCAATCTAGACGAAGATCTGAGGGACCGCATTAATCACCGTCGAGAAGAACAAGAAGATGAATCCCCTGGAGTGAGAATTGTAGGGGAAAGACGTCGTGGGGACGCCCGACGTCATTCGCCTCTCAGACTAGATCCACCAAGGCGCACCCCACCCCGGCAGGATCCGCCCCTGCACACTCCACCCCGCCGTACTCCTTCAAGGCATCGCCTTGAACCGATCCAAGGTGCAAGAGGACGCCGTGATCGAAGCATAGTAAGTTCCAGTCATACCTCGGCATTCAGCACAGGGGACATTGTTGACCTTAGAGAGAGACTCAACAACATTGAGATGATGAATCAGGGGCACAGGAAACCCAATAATGATTACGATGCCATGCGCCCTTTCGCGCAGAGGATTAAGGATGCACCACCTAATCCGCAGTTAAAGCTCCCACATCTAGACAAATACTCCGGCAACGCCGACGCTCTGGATCACATCCAAGCCTTTGAGGCCACCATGGCCCTAGTGTCTAATCAGGATGACGTGCTGTGCAAGGCCTTTGCAAGAACCTTAACAAAGGCAGCTCGGTCCTAGTTCATGGACCTTGAGAAAGGTAGCATCAATTCCTTTGCCAGGTTGAAATCACAATTTCTGGAATATTTTGCTACTGCTGGTGCTAGAAAGAAAAGGTTGTCTGACCTAGCCAACATGGTCCAGAGCAAGAATGAGTCCACCCTAAGTTTCTACAACCGGTTTAAGGATCTTGCAGACTCAATAGAGGAACGCCTGACCGACAGGGAGATAATTGTATGCTTCACGAATGGTCATAGATCAGAGCAGCTAACTTATGAATTGTCGGTCAGAGAGCCCCTCACCAAAGCCGAGTTGTACCACGTTGCTTATGCCACGGCCATCGCCGAGGAGAAGAAAAAGACGTTATATGGTTATAAGGAACGAGACCGAGATCATGACAAGTCACATAACGGGAACTCTTCCCAGGGGACCAACGGGGGAAACAGCAAGGGCAAAAACAGGACCAGGGGGACCGAGACAGTCACCACATTCAATAAACCGATCTCTGAGATCATGAATCTGGTGGATCTTCCCAACCCCAAGCCTCTAAAAGACAACCCGAAATACCCAAGGGATACCACGAAGTATTGCTCCTATCACAGAGATAACGGTCACGACACCGAGAACTGTTTTGCCCTGAAGAAGATTCTGCAGAAATGGGCGGACCAAGGCAAGCTCAATCAGTTCATGACCAAGGACAATAAACGCCCAAGAGAAGAAGACAAAAACAATGATCAGGTCGACAGGCCACCGCGGGCTAGGTTGATAGGTGTGATCCGAGAGGAAATTCCATCCAACAAGAAACTCAAGGAGCAGATTTACGAGCTAAGTAAAGTCTTCCACATCCCTCCCTGGATCCATGAGAGGGAGGAAGTGATCAGTTTTTCTCCGAATGAATTGGCGGGAAACCGTGCAATGAGAGAACAACCATTAGCCATCACAGGCCGCATTGATAACTGCGAGTCGAACAGACTCCTCATAGACTCCGGAGCGGCCAAGGATGTGCTATATTATCGCACCTTTAAAGAGATGGAACTTCCTGATACAATGTTGACCCCGTATAATGGAAGGCTAGAAGGGTTCACTAATCATAAGGCCGATGCCAAAGGAACCGTTGACTTACTCCTGGAAGTCGGCACTTACCCCTACAAAACCTCGGCCACGGTCACCTTCATAGTCATGGATCTAGACAGTGATTACCATGCAATCCTAGGTGCACCCAGTCAAGGAAAGTTGGGTCTGGTTGCTTCCCTCCCTCACCAAAGGGTGAAGTTCCCCACCCCGGTTGGAATCGGGTGCGTCACAGGGTCACCGAAAGATTTTTTGGAGCACGTGATGAAGTCCAGGAAAGCAAAGGCCAAAATGGAAATTGATACTCCTGATAAAAGAATCACGGTTTCAAAATCAACCACGGTCACAACCTCAACGCCACATATCGGTGTTATATTGGCGTACATTGAAGATGAACCTGACGAGTGGGTTTCAACTAGGGACGAGGTTACCTACGGTTTAGACGGCTTTGGCTGCATCTCGATGAATACAGCTACGGACAACTGGGCTCTCGCCGTTGTCCCTAGCTCGGGGGCCACACAGCCAACTAATATGGAAACCGAGATCGAGAGACAACAAGGACATGGAAAACCTAAGTTTGGAAGGGGAAGACAAGGAAAAGGTCAAGCAGATCATTGTCGAGACCCTAGAGTTCAGAGACGGCCCCGAACTTAAACCAGTGGATCAGTTAGACGAGGTCGTCATCAACCCAGACCATCCAGATCAAAAAGTGAAGATTGGGAAGCAGCTCTCCCAACAAGAACGAGAAGAGCTCATTTCCTTGCTCCAAAACAATTTGGACGTATTTGCGTGGAAAGTAGATAACATGGTGGGAGTGAAGGAAGCTGTTGCTCTCCACAAACTGGAAGTCGACAAGTTCTTCAAACCGGTCAAGCAGACAAGACGAGTTTTCTCTACCGACAAGGAAAAAGCAATTGAGACCGAGGTCGATAAACTCCTCAAAGCCGGCATCATAAGAGAGGCAACTTACCCTGAGTGGCTTGCAAACGTAGTCATGGTAAAAAAGCACAATGGCAAATGGAGGATGTGCGTTGACTTTACGGACCTGAACAAGGCCTGTCCCAAGGATAGCTATCCCCTTCCCAGGATTGACAAGCTCGTAGACTCCATTGCCGGACATCAAACCCTCAGTTTCTTGGACGCCTACTCTGGCTATCA
Source organism: Campanula takesimana (assembly GCA_026119855.1). Taxonomy (NCBI): domain Eukaryota; kingdom Viridiplantae; phylum Streptophyta; class Magnoliopsida; order Asterales; family Campanulaceae; genus Campanula; species Campanula takesimana. The sequence goes on along the minus strand of JAOWBW010000265.1, from coordinate 789,455 downwards.
TCAAGTCAAAATGGCAGAGGACGACATAGAAAAGACGTCTTTCCAAGCTGCAGGCGGCGTATACTGCTACGTCATGATGCCTTTCGGCTTAAAGAATGCAGGAGCCACGTATCAGAGGATGGTGAACAAGGTCTTCAAATCTCAGATAGGCCGGAATATGGAGGCCTACATTGATGATATGGTGATCAAGACCAAGATCGGCAGCCATATACCAGATCTGGAGGAAACCATTAACAACTTAAAAGCTAACGATATGAAGCTCAACCCTAGCAAGTGCGTCTTCGGGGTTACAGCAGGCAAGTTTCTAGGTTTTATGGTTTCTCAGTGAGGCATCGAGGCTAATCCAGAAAAGATCCAAGCCTTGATCGATATGAGGGAGCCGACTTGTATTAAAGAGATTCAGAGGTTGAATGGGAGAGTAGCAGCACTCGGTAGGTTTATTGCTAAATCAGCAGAAAAGTCCCTCCCCTTCTTCAAAGCCTTGAAGGGAACCAAGGATTTTGCTTGGACGCCAGAGTGTTCGACCTCGTTCCAGCAACTGAAAGACTACCTCGGCTCTCTACCCCTACTTAGTAGCCCGGTCATGGGTGAGACATTGTACGTTTTATTAGCTGCAACCGACCGAGCCGTAGCAGCCGTGCTAGTCAGGGAAGAAGGCGGTATCCAGAAGCCGGTCTACTACGTCAGCAAAGCACTGTCGGATACCGAGAGCAGGTACTTCAATGCCGAGAAAATTGCTTATGCCTTGGTAATTGCAGCCAGAAAACTACGAGCTTACTTCTCGGCTCATCCCATCACAGTCTATACCAACGCTCCTCTTAGAAAAATACTTCACAAGATGGACAGCTCAGGACGCCTACTTAACTGGTCAATCGAACTGACCGAGTTCGATATAACCTACAAGCTAAGGAAGACTCTTTTGGCCCAACCTCTTGCAGACTTCTTAGTCGAGACCGCCTTTACAAGTGAACACACGGCGACCACCCGAAAAAGGAAGTTCCCTATGGATAGAGAGCCCTTGGAAGAACTACCGCCCAACTGTTGGGTCCTATACACCGACGGGTCAACTACCCAAGGAAGAAGCGGCGCCGGGGTCTACTTGACTAGTCCTGCCGGTGAGCATGTTGCACGTGATTTTATCAGGTTCAAGTTCCCTGCCTCAAATAATCAGGCTGAATATGAAGCCCTAATCCTGGGACTTGAAAGAGCCAAGTTCTTTGGCGCAACAAGACTGGTAGCATACAGCGACTCCCAACTGGTAGTGAACCAAGTTAAAGGGGAATACAACACCGAAAACCACATGCTGACCAAATACAAAGACCTCGTCCTAAACCTGACCAAGAACTTTGAGTTCTGGGATATACGACAAGTCGGTAGAGAATACAACCTGGAAGCCGATCTACTTTCAAAGATGGCAACAGCTTAAGACTCGGACCCCCTGATCATTTACACCGACCAGCCTGCCTATGAGAGACTGGAGATTTTGCTCCTAGATGACGAAGAAAGGACATGGATTGACGATTACAGGGACTATTTGGATAAGGGAAAACTTCCCGAGGACGAGTTAGAGGCTAAATCGATCAAAAAGAAGACGGCAAGATACATGGTCTGGAATGGCATCCTGTACAGAAGGTCATTCTCTAGACCTCTCCTAAGATGTGTTGCGCCAAAAAGCACCGAGAAACTCCTCGCCGAGGTACATGGGGGAATCTGTGGGGGACACCCGGGGGCCAGAATCCTTACCGACAAAATCATCACACTTGGCTACTATTGGCCAAACATGAGGGAGGATGCCCAAGCCTACGTAAAAAGGTGCGACAAATGTCAACGCTACTCCGACCTGCCCAAAGTACCTGCCGTAGAGCAAAGCTTGGTCATACCGACATGGCCATTCGACATGTGGGGAGTCGACATCATTGGACCATTTCCATTAGCCAAAGGGAGCAACAAATATGTAATCGTGGCGGTCGATTACTTCACAAAGTGGGTAGAGGCAAAACCGCTAGCAAAGATCACTGAAGAAAACGCCATCAACTTCATCCATGACTACATATGGTGCCGATTTGGAGTGCCGCACACTATAGTGACAGATAATGGCCTACAATTCTCTGATGCCTTCACCGAGGAGTTGAATAGATTGGGAGTCAAACACAAGAAGTCATCGGTCAGCCATCCTCAAGGCAATGGACAGGCCGAGGCCGCAAACAAACTTGTCTTAAAAGCACTCACCAAGAATTTGGAAGGCAGTCAAGGAAAGTGGCTGGACGAACTCCCCCTAGCTCTATGGGCCGTCCGTACAACCACTCGGGGGCCAACTGGGGAGACACCCTTTGCTATGACTTATGGTTCAGAAGCGATGGCACCAGCCGAGATGGCCTTGCCGACTTTCAGAGTAACCAACTATAACGAGGTCGTTAATGAGTACAACCGACTACTAGACCTAGACCTAGTCGACGAGTAAAGGGTGACCGCCCAACTCAGAATGATCAATTACAAGCAAAGAACCAAGGCCTACCATGACAGCAAGGTAAAAAAGAGAACCTTTGAAGTAGGTGACTGGGTACTCAGAAAAATTGAGTCGACACACCTGAAGTCACAAAGGCCCTAACGTCATCACCCACATTATACAGGAAGGGACCTACATGCTCAAAACTCCAGAAGGAAAAGAGCTTAAACACCCATGGCATTCCGAGCACTTAAGAAAGTACTATCAGTAGCATCTCGGTTAGCTATTTATTCTTTTTATCAAATTTTCAGTTTAGATTTCTATAGTCGATATCTAGTTGTCTTAGTTTGGTTTTATCAATAAAATTTCCTTTATTTCATTTACATCAAGATTTGATTATAGCACATGACACGGTCTCAGCGTTGTTTATAACGACGAGATCATCTAACGAAGTCGATGAGCACACTTAAAGCATGACTTCTAAAGCCTAGTGTCAATCTCTAGCACCCTGACGAAGTTGACGAGCACACTTATGCATAACTTCTAAAGCCTAGTCTCAATGACTAGCAAACTCACGAAGTCGATGAGCACACTTAAAGCATGACTTCTAAATCCTGGTTTCAATAACTAGCAACCTAACGAAGTCGATGAGCACACTTAAAGCATGACGACCTCGTCTAGTTCCAACAACTAGCATATAAGACGACTTGAGTTGATCCTAACGGTCAGACGACGTATCAAACCCAAACACTGGACGTTCGTCGGAACTCAATTGTAGACCACCTCGGTCGGAACATATAAAGCTTATTATGGTTTTCCACGTGGTGAGTAACCACGGCCTACAAACGTAGCCCGGACTGGCTATCGCATCTCGTCACATCAGATCGCTGAGACATCTCAAACCGAGATAAAGTAAACAAATTAATAACGAGAAAGTACTTAACTGAACAGGTTAAACAAAGGCTAAAACGCCTCAAACCGAGGTTCTCAAAACAAGTGTTTACGCCCTCAGCAAACACTGGGTCCAGGCCTACGAATACTTTGGGACATACAAAAAGTGTTTAAAACTCCCCCGATGACGTTGGGCAGAGTGAGACAAGTGCTAAATACAACTGTTCCAAGCCAAACCGGCTTTACAAACTGAAACATTAAGTCGTCAGATCAATCCACACCGGCACGTGCCTCATCCTCGGTTCGCTCTAGCAATTTCTCAAAGTTATCAGGCGCCAGCTCCGGAGGTTCCCAGACGGGCCTGTTGGCCTTGCGATCCATCGCCTTGATAACCCTGAGACTTCCTTCAGAGAACGGAATGAGAGAATGCGCGGCCCGCGCCTCAACACTGTAAGCGTCCTGATGATAGAGACGAGCACACTTCTCCAATGGTACATCAACTTCGGGATCGATATAAAGGAGACGAGTTAAATTGGACCAGGCATCATTGTATATGGTGCCGACTCTATCACTCAGGTCTGTCCTGAATTGGGGCCCGCTCTTATAAGCCTCCACGACCGCCTTCTCTTTGACCGCCACATTCTCCTCCAGATGAGAATACTGGTCTTCCAACAAGGCAAGCTTCTCCTCAACGGTAGCCTTTTCTCCCGCCAACGTCTCGGCACGCTTGCTCTCATCCTCGAGCTCGCTTTTCGTGGCTAGCAGAGACTCCTTCAGCTTTGAGACTTCTTCCTGAGACTGGCGATGTGACGCGTCAAGAAAAGATTTTTCTTTCTCTAAGCTAACCGCTTTGTCGTTAAGATCGTCAATGGAGCCTTTAAGCCTAGACACCTCGGCTTCTGTCTCCTTCAAGGACTCGTAGGCGTGGCGATACATGGTGTAATCGGTTTGGGCAAGAGATGCAAGCTACAAAAAAGAAAGAAGAAATAAATAACGACATAGAGCAGAAAGAGAATGGGATAGCCAGGAGCTTTACCTCGCTAAGGAGTAAGCCCTTGCGGTTCAACATTTGCTGGGACGTGGGTTTCTCAGCAATTAACTGCTCAATGGTATCCACATTCATGGCCCGCTTTATCACCGGACCGCCCTTCTTCAGAGCAAGGCCCGAACGAACCGACACGTCCAGACCCGACAGAATAGGGACACCACCAAACCTCTCTACCCAACTCTTCACCTCATCGTCAGGCAAAGCCAGGCTGAAAGCAGAATCATGAGCAGAGGGAGTTGCCTTTTTCGGAGCTCGAACCTCCCTGTGGATCTTTTCTGACCGTGATGAGCACCCCCACTATCTGACTCAATCACAACGCGGGTATCCTGGCCGTGACTCTGAGACAGACTATCGTGAGCAGCCTCTTCAGTCTCGGGGGCCACCACGTCGGCCCCCTCTCCAACTTCCCCAACAGAACGGTCCGACATAGGCACCGCGGAATCATCTTTGTTCTGAAGCAGCCTCTGCCTATCTTCCATGTCATCATGACGCTTCTCTAAGGCGGCAGCTTTAGACCGTTGCTTCTTCAACCTCGCTGCCTGAACAGGGTCAAGTTCCTCCAACTCGATCTCGGCAACTTGCTCCATAGTCAAAACTGCACAAAACACCAAGATTAGACCGAGACGAGGCATCAAAGATCAGGGGGAAAAAAGGCAAAGTTAGATAATTACATCCTATAGTATCTCCAGTCTTAAGGCAAATGTTGTTTTGCTCCTGGCAACGAACACAGTCACGAAGGAAAACAAAATTGGGATGGACGATCCAATCCGGGAACCTATTTCCCCTCAGAACGCTAAGGGGAAATAGCGGGGATCTTTCTCCAGTTCATTCCAATCCAAAGTACCCAAGTTGGAAAACTCCTCGAGTTTAGCGATCAACCTATCGCTCCATTCAGGCTTGTGGACCTTATGAGGACGGGATGGTGCGTATTCAGGGACGGCAAACTCCCAACCGAAATGAGACTCGACTTTAATTACATGGGAATTCCACCCCGACACCTTGCTGACTGTGCCAGAGATTGGGGTGATAATCTTGGGTTTGGAGGGATCGGACTTGATGGTCAATGTTCTCGTAGTCTTGTTATAACTCACGTTGAAGAAATGATCGAAAACAGACCTACACGGTTCAAAGTTAAGACTGCGACACAAGACAATGAAACTAACCAGGTACCGGACTGCATTAGCACCAATGTGAGCCGGCATCAGTTCCCACGACTCCAGAAATTCATTAATAAAGGGGTCAAGAGGAAGCCATAGTCCTAGTTGGAATTGTTTAAAGAAGAACGAGACCACAGCCTGGTCGTAGTAAAAGTTATGGATCTTTTCATCTGTATCTAAAGGAATGGCCTTGCTATAGTACAAACGATATTCCTCTCGATCCACTCCGTACCGAGAATAGAGGGCCTCAATCATTTCTTCACCCGATTTGGGGTGCTTACCCACAACGGGACCTGACTTCCCCGCTTTCCTACTAGTCATCTTGACACTGGCACCTCGTCTTGGCCTGGAAACATCAGTATCGAAGCGATCCACTATCCTATTGGAGGTTCTCTCCCCGGCCATACCTGTAGAAGAAGCAGAGGGGTTAGACTTATCGAGAAGCCTTGGAAAGGCCATATTCCCCCCCCCCCCCGAATCAACTACGGGGACCGAGGAGGTTGCACCCTCAAGACGAGATCGAATCAAGGATTTGTCTTTTACATAAAATAAATAAATATGGTCAAGGACTCTATCCTCGTTATCAAAGACAATCATGTCGGCATCGTCTTCCCCTCTAACCCTCGGGGCATAAAGGCCAGATGGATACCTCAGATCTTCCCTAGGTGACCCCCTCAAGTACAGGATATCCCCCACGGCTAATAACGACAGCATATTCCAATGCCCATTTGATTTAATATAAAGCCTATTGTTTCTTTGATAACAACCATACAAGGGATTTACACCCGAAATCAGAGGTCCAAACATTGGGAAGAAGTGAAAGTTCAAGAAATAAAGCTAGGAACAGTGGCGGACGAAGCGGCAAAACCCTCAAAGAAATGCTCGAAACCCCAAATGTGGAAAATCAACAAAAGGAAGGGGGAAGAATACCTTAAAAATGGAAAGAGATCGGAGGGAGCTAGTCGAGAGGCCGCCTTAGGCACTTTAATCGAAGCAGATTGAGGGGAGTCGCTCCAAAATCAGAGTTCTTGTTTGATTCGCCGGCGGCAGCCACACTACGCAGGTGAAGAATTGGAAAGTAAAAATATTTTCAAGGGTTTATTGTGAAGTATATATCGTCGGGTCGAAAATTATGGGTCCGGGTTTAAGTCGGACCTGACCCGCAATCCATGGGCAGCACGTACTCCCACTAACTCATCATGATCCACATTTAATGGACCGCGTTTTCGAGGTGACTGTCCCATCACTGGGACACGTGCACCAATCAATACAATGAGAAGACGAACGATTGAAGTGACTCAACCGCCGTTTGAGAAACACAAGCAGACTGCCAATGCTAGATCAACACGTGTCAAGACGAGATCTACAACAAGGATGCCAGTCGGCTTCAAAAATCCCACTTTTCGGATGCCTGGATCGACATTGAAGGGTTCAGCACATAGGTATAGCCGACACTCCTACAATGAAACGACATCCTTAGTGGTATCCAAGAACAGGATGAAACCGAGATGAAGAAAGGTCAAGTCGATGTCGGGCGGTGATTGAAATTATGGTTGAACGACAGGTGCAAATGCCTTCCATGCCGACATGTCAACTGAGATCGGATGATCGGCATTGTTCTATTGCAACATCGTGTAAAAGGTGATGATAATGAAAAGATTCAAGGTCATACAAATCGTAGAGAATTCAAAAACGAAGCAAGGAGGGCAAAGGAGAGAGCCCTAATATATATATATATTCAACAAAAGACCCCCACAGCAAGGCCGGGGGCTTAGCCTGTACAAAAAAGAAAGAGAAAAAAGGTTACTACTATTAGGCCAACATGAAGTTATTTATTTTTGGTTCTCTCGGTACAACTTCATCTCTTCCTGGAAAGCTTTGAAGTCTTTTTCTTCTTCTTCGTCCTCTTCATCAACCTCGCTGGAACTGTTATCCTCATCATCACTTGAGTCTTCATCACTGCCTTCGGCGATGGACTCCTCCCATTCATGATTGCTATCATCTGAGTCTTCACCATCCTGACAGTAATCCTCAGGCGAAAGTAAGGAGCCGTCAGCAGATTTTTCGTCATTCAGGACAGGTGAGTCCTTCGCGTCATCTGAGGAATCACATTCTTCTGGAAAAGCATTGTCACACTCTCTCTTGACCATGGATAAAGTTTGGGAGAAGGAAAGAAGGCAAGAATAATGTGGAAAATTGAAACACAGATTCTCTATTTATAGTACTTAAGATGGAATTAGTTGAAAGGTAATTAATATTTGGAGTCCAACTGGAGTTTTCCCATTCCAAGAAGAACAATGATTCAATTAGAATTAAATCCTACTGGCATCAGCAAATCGAAGCAAGGATTTTGGCGGCTACAACTGTCACATCAATCAACCAGAAATTAAATACCCAACAATTTCTATTCGGCATGCCGAGATAGAAACTCGGGGGCCACTGAACGACATAAACCGACCTAGTAGATGGGAACACGGACAAGAGTCCCAGCGTACCTAATGGACCTATACCGAGAGGCCCACTCACAAGCCCATGTTTATAGGTCGACATCAGTGAGGCCGAGCAGGCAGTCCTTGCCTAGGCCGAGTCCGAGAAGCCTAATCCCTAGCCGGCCTCTATGACGAGCCGAGTTAGATGACGGGTCGACTTGCATCGTAAACCTCCCATTATCATTGGGAAACCTCATACAGAGTTATATTACAACTCTAAAATTAAGAGTCCTTATCTGAACCAAGATAACTCTCCTATCAGATAACAGGATATCATCCATCCTTATCAGGAGTCTATCTCCAAGGAATATGAGTCTTACATCACCACGGGCTTCCTGGCTTTCCTATCAAGTCAGAACTCATACACCCACGCCTATATAAACAGGTCCTCTATACAGGAAGCGGGTAATGAACTTTTGGCTTTAATCTGGTCAGTTGATTCTCTATTTCTAATCTCCCATATCCTTATTCTTACACCGGAGGGCCTTCGCCGGTGAAGCCCCGGTGTAGTTTACATTTGTTTCGTGTGTGCAGATTCCATCATCAAGAACTGTTGCTGGGATTATCCGACCCGTTAGACGAAGGCTAATCCAATCAGATTTTGGCGTCATCATATATATCTTTCAATATTCTATCCCTATTCTATTCCCGAAATAAGGTTGAATGCAAAATTTCTTTCAAAGACAATTTGTATGTTTATAAATATTTGGCTTTTCATATATGAGACCATTCAGTGGCTTGAATGAACAAATTCAACATGTTTTAAAAGAATATATACAGTTACACTCCTCCATGATTCTTTTAATCTAGTAGTTACAAAAAAAAATCTCTTGTTCTTATATACTCCCTCCGTCCCGGCACAAGTGATACCAACTTTTGGGACACGGAGATTAAGAAAAATGTGGATATGTGTGGTAGAAAATAAAAAGAGAGAATGAATGGGGTAAATAGTAGTGTTGGTTGAATAAATTGAGCGGTGGAAAATGAAGAGAGGGAATGAATGGGTTTAAATGGTGGGGTTGGTTGAATATAAATATATTAAATTATTTTTATTTTGGGTAGTGTCACTTGTAGTGGGACAGACCGAAACGGAAATAAGTGTCACTTGTGCTGGGACGGAGGGAGTACTTGTTTCTTTCTCTCTCAGCTGATAATGTCTCATCGACAGATTTCATGCAGATTCATATCTCAACAAGGTATGCAGGTTAATATTTCTTTGTGGCCTTTACATAACAACATGTAGCATCTCAGTACAAGTACAAGAATATTCAAGCGGATGTCAATTTGCATATTGAAAAAGACTACTCTCAAGTTGTTGTTGTTGTTTTTTCTACATTACATTCTACATTTGGTATAGGCTAGTACCAACCGTACCAACTAAGTTGGTATACCGACTTAGTTGATTAGTAATGGTACATAATTTTATATACCAAATTAAACTTGGTTGGTATATGGTATAAGCAAAATGTAACTGGTATACCTACCGATCCAGCCCTACCCCCACCCTTGATTCTTACCCACCGACAAGGCTTCTTATATCCCGACAGCAAATTCGATGAGTCTTAAAGGATTCGAAGACTGAGAGAGAAGTTATCGTTGCAAATTTCCAAATCATTTTCGATGCTTTCATGATCTGGGTTTGTGCAAAGGGCAATTTGTTGGGAATTGACCCATATTACCAAAATCCTACTTCAATTAGGAAATAGAATTCTTCACATGATTTTGACAATCCTATTAGAATTAGAATTCGAGACAAAAAATCCCAACAAATCTCCCCTTGACTCATTCTACCACATCATTGTCATGTTTAACTTGCATCTTCCATGATCTACTTATTCCACCACGTCGTTATCGAACGTCTTCAAACTCAATACCAAAAACCACACCACTTGTGTTCTCCCCTCTAGTGAAACTTGTACCGCCGCTCTCCACTAGCGGAACACGCCGCCTGATCACCAAATCAGGAAGACTTTAGATACAAGACTTCTTTATGAGGTCACACAAGGGTAAATCCATACTTCCATCGAGCATTGGGACTTGATACTTCGATCCTCCAATATCCATATTCTCCAAAATATAAATTCTTCTAATCTGATGCTTCTGTCCGGACACAATTCCTGATGCAAAAGACATCAAAATCCAATCTCCACCTTTAAGATTGAAGATCTATGAGTCTCAAATACGCTCGCCAAAAATCAGTACGATCCAACGGTTAACGAACTCTCTACGCCTCTTTTACCACCGTTGCACTGAACAAAAACGGACCAGATCCGCTCTCTTATTTTTTTCTTCGATTTTGGATCTCTTCGGTCAATGCGACTTCTCCCTTTAACCAAGCTCTGATGCCACTTGTTGTGATCGCTCACCAACAATACAAATCGTAATAATAGAATCCAAAATAACACACGCACACAATCGAAGACACAACACGCAATTTTTCCGTGGTTCGACTTAAAGCCTATTCCACCCAATAATAAATATATTAAATTTTCTCGATATTACAAGAATGAAGACTCCCTCTCTCTCAACATTCTTGAATATCCTCACTAACGCATACAAGCATAAAATTTCTCTCTCTAAATTATATGTGTATGCTAACTCTCTCTCTTGAGTTCTATCAAAAACATAACTAGTGAAGCCTATTTGTATAGGGGAGACACACCCACTAATCCCCTCTTCCTCATATTCTCTCCTAAGGGGAGCCCTTCTTGGCACCACAAGGCACACCCAAATTATAAGCCATATACTCTTTATATAGGCACACCACAAACCATTTCCTAATACTATAAGAAAATCACTTTATCCTTCACCCATAAGGATTCACGATTTCCTTCCACACTTGCATTAGGAAACAATCATCCTCTCCTGATTTTTTGTCTCAAATTCTAATTCTAATAGGATTGTCAAAATCATGTGGAGAATTATATTTCCTAATTGAAGTAGGATTTTGGTAATATGGGTCAATTCCCTACACAATCTTTCTTGATTTGTGATTCCTGCTTTATTTTGTTTTAATTTTTTGCCGATGAAAACCATCGACCATCAAGAGGGAGAAATATGAATTTCAAGAGGATAATCAAGTGCTGCCATTTTATTTGGGTTCTGATGATTTGAAAAACAAAATCATAATTTAATAAAATAGATTCTGAAATCCAGATTTTGATTTGGTGAATAACTCAGATTTTGATTTGGGATATGGTGAAAAATCATAATCTGATTCTCGTTAATGCTACTTTGATGTTTCTTGATGTATTATTCTCGTTATGTTTATTTGGGATACGGTGGTGCAATGGTGGTGGTAAGGCATGGGTAGCTGTTGGATTTAACAGGAGTGATGGAGGAGTTGAAAGGTAAGATGGAAGTAGAATAAAGTTAGTTTTAACATTAAGATTCTGTTAAAATTTTAACATCTCATTTGGCCCATCAGAATTGCATCAGAATTTTCGTTAATATATTTAACACCGTTAGTGAAAAAACAAATTGGTTGCATTATTTGAAAACTAATTGAAAAGTACGTTGCCTTTTTTAGACACTAAGGAATACATTTCTTTATTTGATGCAAATCGTGAAAGTACGTTGCATATAGTAGTCATTTGTCTGTGGGCCGAACCGTAAACAAAAGTTGAGCTCTGGTCCAACGAAACATTATTTATGGTTCGGTCGAGTGTGGCCGAACCATATCCTATTGTTCTGCTGGGTGTGGCCGAATCATTTGAAAAGGTTAGGTTCTGGTCTGCTGAATCGTGTCATAAGTTACGGTAGTGGGTGGCCGAACCCATAAAATTCAAGTCGCAACTAAGATTTTTCAACGTTACATGGATTTTTGCCTTTGTTTGGTTCTTCAATGTCTATTCTTCAACCGCCTTCAAATTTAGAAAGAAATTAGAAGATTAAGAAGAATTTGAGAAAGGTTGAAAGAAAACTTAGGTTGAGAATCCAAAAACACTTAGAGAGAGAGTAAAAACTGATGGGTGTATGGATTGGGTGTGTGAATATGTGTGAGTTTTTTTGTTTTTAGGGTTAAAACGCTATAATAGAAAGTTCATTGGAAATGTATTATTTTAGAGAGGTTGATTTATTCGTACAAATTTATTCATCAATTTTACGGGTGTGTATAACAACACCCATCAATCTTTTTCTTAATTGTTGTACCCCAAAATTTGGTGTCACTTGTGCCGAGAGTACTCCCTCCGTCCCAAAACACCTTGTACTAATTTCCTTTTTGGGTGTCCCATTGATAAATTCCCTTTCTTAAAATGTACAAATTTAATTATTTTTCTATTTTTCCTACCCCACTTGTCATACTCACACATTTAATTTTGGACCCCACTTATAAATCTCACTCAATTTATCCTACTCACAACCTCTTTCCTACTGACAATACTTTTGAATTTATATACTCTTTCCTTAATTCCTGTACATCTTCGAAAAGGTGCAAGGCGTTTTGGGACACATGGAATATATGGTTAAAGAGAAAAAGCAATGTTAGGGGCACAAACTAATGTCACAAAATCTTGCTCACGAAATGAGGTGGCGATATTTTATTGGTTACATCGATAATGAACCCGCCACACTCTAATTAAAAACACCAATAACATCATTACACCTAGGATTTTGTGAATTTTTTTTTTTTGTGCCACTAGCATTATTCTAGAGAGAATATTCGTTAAGACTAGAGAGTAAATTATATAATCCGCTGTCCTAGAATGTCAATTCAATATTACACAGGGAGTAGGGCGTAATTTTATCATTAATAAATAGGAAGTCCGAAGACATATTTTTTCCCTTTTAAAAAAAGAGTCTCCTTTATTTTCACACTACGACTCCAATTCCATGCTGGTAGGCGTCCAACTCCTACTCTAAACAATAAAGACCAAATATTGGTATAAATACATAACTAAATAAATCAAATAAAATCCCCCGCACCGCTTGCAAAAAGGCACAAAACAAATCGAAAAAAAAAAAATCCTGCAAATTGGATTTACCCATCTCCTCTGATTCATCTGAAAAAAAAAAAAAAAAATTCCCAAATTCCGCAATTTCTCCTCCAATTTGAATTCTGACAGCAATAACTTGGTTAATTGTCAAGCTTTAGGTTTCGATTTGTCAAAAAATGTTTCCAGGAATGATGGATCCTGAGTTGATCCGACTTGCTCAGGAGCAGATGAGTCGAATGTCACCGGCCGAGCTAACGAGGATCCAGCAGCAGGTCTGATTTTGTAGAAAATTTTGGTTGTTGAGAGAAATATTTGCTGATTTGAATTAGGTTTTGTAATTTTGATACCCACATCGTGATTATATATCAAGGCACGAATTTTAATCGATTTGGAAATAATTTATGATATTGGATTACTGTGTTTCAAATGATTTTTTTTATTCTAACCTCTTGATTTGATGACAAATAGTTTGTCGATTATGAGGAAAGTTCTTATGGAGAATATTTGACAAAGTTTGATTTAATACATTGGATATTAAGCTGTTATGAAATTATTAATGCGGAAATTAAAAATTGAAGCAAAACCATGTAGATTTTTGTAGTGTTGAACCAGGTAAGTCATGGAGATCACTAAAGCTCGGGGATCATTGTAACATCACTGTCATTTTTAAAGTCCTTTTTCATTAAGAAGATTTATGATTGTTGTTTTATTGGTTTAGTTATTCTGCCTCGATTTGAACTGCACTGCCTTTGTAATTAACTTTGTGATCTTTATTTGACATTGTAGATGATGTCTAATCCCGAGTTGATGAAAATGGCTTCAGAAAGCATGCAAAATATGAGGCCTGAAGACTTGAGGCGTGCTGCAGAACAGTTGAAGTCAACCCGCCCTGATGAGATGGCTGACATCGGTGCAAAGATGGCCAATGCCACACCTGAAGAGATAGCTTCAATGCGCTCACGAGTGGATGCTCAAGTGAGCTATGAACTAAATGCAGCTCAGATGCTGAAGAAAAAGGTAATAGATCTGTTAATATGTCATGGATGTTAATAATGTTTTCATTCTTGAACGCAAATTTGTATAACAAACTGATAAGAAAAAGGAATGGCCCATTGCGTGATAGAGATGCATTATGTCATGGTAATTTACAACCTAATACATGTGGTAGCTAACAATATATTACATGCAGCCTTAGCCTTCAAGTCAAAAGGATATTTCTAGAGTTCAAACTTTTGACCTCCCCTTCTATTTTCCGTCACCTCTGTTTAAGTATTGGGTGTGTGAGTGTTTGATGTCAGGGACAAGTGATTATTGTCGTTATACGTTATGGAGAAATGGTTAGAACTGTCGTAAAATGCTTTTATTTACTCCCTCCATCCCGTAACAACTTGCACCAATTTCCTTTTTTGGTTAGCAAGTCCTGCTTTCCTAAATTGTCCACTTTTATTCTTTTCTTTTTACTCTACCGCACTTGTCATACTCATGGGTCCAACTCTTAAATCATCATACTCACAACCCCTTTCCCACTCACAATACTTTTGAATATATTTACTATCTCCTTAATTCCCGTGTTGAAGAAAAATGGTGCAAGTTGTTATGGGACGGAGGGATTAGTTGTTAGGCAGGTCCTAAGTAAACTGTATGATCTGTAATGAAAGACCCAAAAGGAGGTAGATAGGCGATTATTTGATCTTGTTGGATAGACTTTTGAGAAGTGGCCCACACATTCCATTTCTTATCCAAGGTTCTTGTATGTAACACAAACATGTGTCCCCAAGTGTCTGTGTTACAAGCTTAAGGTCTACCTTATTGATGCTTAAGGGCTCACCTTCCATTTAATTAAACCCATGTTTCCCGGGTTCCTTAGTAATTTTCATGGAATAACTGGTGCTTTGGCCATTATTTGATAATTTTTAATTATTTTCAAGAATAAGAAAATAATTGAATTTGCCCCTGGATTCAGTTGTATTATTTTGATTTGATTGACTGATTAGGTTAGTTGGATAAATACAATTGATTGTGACTTCTGGGATTGAAGAGAGGGGGGGGGGGGGGGGGGGGGGGGGGGGGGGGGGGGTTCACCCTCATTTAGGGTCTTAGGGATCTGCAACGTATGAGGTAACCTGGAATGCTTGTAGTTCCTCTAAATTACCTGGATGCTGTGTTTTGGTTTAGTTGGTGTCATTGCCGATGACTTGCACAATGCTTATCAGAGGAACCTCTCATGCGTGATATACGTAAGTCTAATGGTACATAAGTCCATGGTTATAACTTGAGTTATATAACTTATCGCAATTACAGGTCTATTAGTTACAAAAGAAAGAAAAATAAAGAATAAATTTCATGTCTACCTTTTCCCTTTCATAAGAGAGGTGAGAGCCAGGAGTTTCTATGGGAAGGTGGGGTGGAGTGGGTAGGTTTTACCCTGCTCAGTTTGGGTGCTTGATAAGATTTGTTTTGATTGATTATTTAACGAGTTGTATTAAGGTGGCTTCCACTTCTTCTTATTCATCTTCATCTAACCCTTAATTGCAGTGGGTTCCATATTTGTAAGGGTTTATTTATTGAAATTGGTACCATATTCATAAGGGTTCGTTTATGTTGTCGCAGGGAAACGAGCTTCACAGCCAGGGAAAGTTTAAGGAAGCCTTACAGAAATATCTGCTTGTAAGTGCAACAGTTGCAGATCTTTTCGTTTATTCCTTGCATTTTCTTTATGTTACATTTAAGGTTCCCATTGTAGCTGAACCCTAACTGCTGCAATGTTTAGATCTAAGTTTCCTTGTTTTATTTATTCATCTGGTTAATCAGGCAAAGAAAAACGTGAAAGGTATTCCAGCATCGAAAGGAAGAACTATCCTCTTGGCTTGCTCACTTAATTTGATGTCATGCTACCTAAAAACAAAGCAGTTCGATGAGTGCATAAATGAAGGTACAGAGGTATGGACAGTTCATATTTTTTTGAATACATTTATCTTCAAATTCCATACTTGTTCATCTTAATTTATAAACTATCACATCACAGATTAAAGCTTGCAGCAGGAAGATCCCTTTCAAATAATTGAAGAAGAAACTAAATGCTCTTTCCTATTATAAAAAAATTGCTGCATAACTTTGGAAGAGAAGTAAATCCTTTTACTCCCTCCGTCCCTAATTGAATACCCGTTTTTAAGAATTTTTTGTCCCAAAATATATGTCCTTTTTGGAAAAAACTGCCCCTAAACGTTTTTTATTAATTTTTTCACTAGTCTCTCTATACTTACAAAAGTAAATGTTTGGAAAGTGGATAACAAGAATATTTATGAATCTTCGCCATTCTATTTTATAAAAAGTTGAAATTTTGAGAATGTCCCCTAAAATGAAATTTGGACATTCATTTAGGGACAGAGGGATTATTTCTTTTCCTTATCCCCGTCTCTGAGTATGTCAGATACCGGATGTCCTTGACTCGAAGTAATTCACTTTTGGAATCAAGATCATTTGCATTTATTTATAAAGATGAGTTGATAAAAAAACACTTAAATAGTTGCATCTCTTCAGGTCTTGGAGTATGATGCAAATAATGTCAAAGCCCTTTACAGGCGGGGCCAAGCCTATAAGGAATCTGGAGATCTGGAAGTGAGTGATTATTTCCTTTGTGGCTTTTAATTTTGGTTTCAGTGTTATGTTTGTTGTGGTTATTACTTTATTCGTCCATTTTCAAAGCTGCTTTTGTGATCTTATGAATTTGTTAAAACATGTTAGAATGCAGTATCGGACTTGACTAAAGCACTTGAAGTTTCTCCTGATGATGAGACTATTGCAGAAGTCTTAAGGTAGGGGATAATATTGTTTTATACATACGAGTTTTACTTGCGGTATGCACATGTTTTACTTATGAATTGTTACAGCTTTTATTCGAGAAACATGGCAAATACTTGATTGGTAACAATATGACGTTTTGTGATATGGTTATCTATTAAACAGGGGGGTGACGGAAAAATTAGCAGAACAAGGTGGTCCACGTGTGACTAGAGGTATGTATTTCGTGTTAGAATTATAATTTAAGTAGGGAAATAACCCCCCCTCCCCCTAACATTTTGGTATTATATTATGTTTCATAGGACTGGTAATTGAAGAGGTAACTGAGGATCAGGATCCTTCATCCGAAAAGGTTGAAAGTTCTGCATCGGAACCACAAAAAACCAGTCAGCGGTTCAAGAGTCAACAAGATACTACGAGTAGGATTCCAAACAATTCAGAGTATTTGCAGACTCTAAAAGATAATCCCGAAGCTATCAGGTTCCATTATGTCCGATTAAGATAATCAAATTTTATTTTTCATCATTACAAATTTTCTTTACCGCTTTCTACTTGTAGGCTTTTATTAATCTTATTTTATACCCCTCTTCTTAGCTTCACTAAGTTAGTTCACTGCGTTAGGCGGTTAGCATATTCTTAAGTTTTCGGTCCATCTTTGACCATTGTTCCTCTGGTTTCTGTTTTTTTTTTTTCCTGCTGTCCTACTTTGACCACTTTTGACTACAGTCACGCATCAGCACTGGTATCCACAACTGTGGTCAAGGGGAGTGATTCTGCATTTCATCAATTTTTATATAATAACTGCATTTGAAGGGTAAAGAGCTTAATATTTGTTCATATTAGGTGATTTTTCCAGCTAAAATGGAAATGGCTTTGAAAAAGGATGGTGCTTCACTTGTTTGTACGTTAGCTGTACCATTATAAGATCACACTATACTATCTCCCCTTTTTTCAGAAACACGACACTTATTTTGGGACAGTCTAAAAAGGAAAACGCGGCACTCATTTTGGGATGGAGGGACTAGATATGTTTATACATACATGTATACACCCACATGCACACTATGTTTAGTTCATGGATTATATTACTGAAAAGTTTATATTTGTGATCTTTAAAAAAAAAAAAAAAAAATCTTGGATGATTTTCTGAGAATGCATTTGATACCACAATTAAAGTAATATGCTTTATGAGTTTGTGAAGAATAAAAGATATGGAAGGAAAGTCTGTGAGCAGAAGTTTTGACAAAGCTTTAGGATTCTGTAAATCAAAATGATATACTACATGACTATCATTATCGTTGACACTACTGTTTTTCCGTTGTATAAATTGTTTAGACTACATACTCTCTCCGTCCCACTACAAATGACCCATTTCATTTTAGGAATGGGAATTACGGAAAAGTGTTTTAAAAAGTAGGTTTTGTGAGTATGAAGGAGAGGGAAATTGGGTAAGTGAATAGTAAGTGGAAAATTATTGTACGACAGGTGGGTCCCATGAATAAAGAATCAATATAAATTTCGTTTTTAGGAAAGTTGAATTTTCCAATGGGACGTTCAAAAAAATGGGTGATTTGTTATGGGACGGAGGAAGTATATCTTTATGATTGAAATATGGAGCAAAGTTTTTTTTTTCCACCAACTTTTCCTTACTTCTTCTGTTCCTGAGTCCTCGACTGTTCTGTCCAGTTTTTATATAATGCAAATATAAAGTTCAACTGATCATTTTTTCTTATTCTTTTGTAGATCCTTCCAGAACTTTCTTTCTAGTACTGATCCAGAAACTTTGACTTCTCTGGGTGCTGGAAGACCAGATGGGATCTCTCCCGATATGATGAAGACAGCTTCAAATATGATCAGTAAGATGTCACCGGACGAACTCCAAAGAATGCTCCAGATGGCTACCTCATTCCAGGGCGAAAACCCTTTGTTGAGGGGGGAATCTGACATGCTGAAAACGGCAAGTGATATGATGAGTAAAATGCCTGCGGGAGAGCGTCAGAAAATGTTTGAAATGGCATCATCTTTGAATGGGAAAGCTTCTGCTTCATCTTCGAATGGATTTAGATCAGAAAGTGTCACTAATGCTAGAGAAAGTCGTGAAAGTTTTACAGATAATGGAAGTGAGAGTAGTTCTTCTCAAGGGTTTTTGAGTTCAAGAAGTGCACCTCAAGAGAGCTTCCCAAGCTCAAGTTCTAACTTGCAAGAACAAATGAGAAATCAAATGCGAGATCCAGCTATGCGACAGGTACTTACACATTTCTTACTTTACACACACACACACACACACGCACACTCACACACACACACACACACTCACACACACACACACACACACTTTTCAATTCTGTCATCCGCTTACACGCATGAGCACACGCACACACCCCGATAGGGCTTGCTTGAGGGACAATTTCTTTGATTGGGTTCAGTGTGGGAATATGATTCTTCAAGTCCTTTGCTATTTATAGCCATTTTTTTTTAATTTTCTTTTTTTATCATTATTGGGTTTATGATCAGTTCCTTGAGCCATTTTCTCCCTCGGATGAGTCTGTATAAGGGTAAAAGTGTCAATGCTGGTTGCTGCCCAAAATTGGGTGTTTGTTGCATGTGGATGGAAAACTAACGTTTTAATCTTTAAAGTTAACTGGCGTTTAGTCTTGTGGAAGTCCAAGTGTATTGGAAATGGACAGGTCAAAGAGTGGTATGCTTTGTGTTCTCCTAAATCGCCACAATGTCATTTCTAATTACCTTAATACCCTCAATCCCGAACTTAATTCATCTTCATCATATCCACAACATATCCTCACTGCCAGCCTTATGTGCATCACAAGCTTCTAATAGAAAAAAAGGAGAGAGAAATGTGCCAAATTTAAATTCCGAGCCACTATCTTTGAGATTCTACGTGATCAGTTTTCTCCAGTTCTTCCTTTTTCAGATTTTTTGGTGGAAGCTCCGCCAAAAAACAAAATCCTTTTTTCTTTTGAACTCATTAGTGTAGTAGCCTAAGTCTATTCATTTTAGAACTTTATACTCCCTCTGTTTCGAGTAAGTTGCAACATGTTGACTTTTTTTGGTCAACAAAAATGAACTTTGACCAACCATTGGTGACGATCTAATGATCACAATGAAATTCTAAAATTTGTAGTTGATAAATTATTAAGTAATTTATCAATAACAATTTTTAGAATTTCATTGTGATCATTAGATCGTCACCAATGGTTGGTCAAAGTTCATTTTTGTTGACCAAAAAAGTCAACATGTTGCAACTTACTTGAAACGGAGGGAGTACTAGTTTATATGCTACACAGAATAACGAACAAAGACCATTTGGGAAGATTGTATCTGGAATTTGAGTCTTAATCCTAGTCAAGACAGCAAACTCATTCAAATCTGGAGGACTGTATAAGTAGGAAGAAGATATAACTCTAGATAATACTCCCTCCGTCCCAGAAAGATAGTCCCTCTTTTTTCGTTGTTACTACGAGGGAACTTTGAGCAATTATAAAGGCTACTTATAATTATGTTAGTGTGAATCTAAAAATTGGTATTAATAGTATTTATAATGGTGCATCAAGAACAATTTCAAAAAATTCATTAGAATAATTAACAGTAGCCTTAATTATTGCTCAAAGTTCCTTCTTAATATCCATGAAAATAGGACTATCATTCTGGGACAGAGGGAGTATATCCCATCATTATCAACCTGAGGCAAAAGGAAAGGATAAAAAGAGTCGAGAAGAGAAACCAAGACACATTCTAGAAAGCCAATGATGCCTGCAATTCTCTTGCCGTGTTATAGCCTTTGACGACCTCTGAAATCTATAGCCTTGGCTCAACGAGAGACCAAAAAGAACGTAGCCCCCTGAACGCCAATCAAATTAAAACCATTTTACTAACAGTTTAGATATTTTTTTCCCCTTGACTTGCATATTTCCGAATCATTCTATACCCCATAATAAACTGATGAGAAGACAATATTCCATGGTCTTAATGTCATGTTTGATATCAATTTCTTAAAATTTGGCAGATGATGTCATCCATGATGAAAAATATGAGCCCCGAAATGATGGCAAATATGGGCGAACAATTTGGGTTTAAGCTTTCTCGGGAGGATGCAGAAAAAGCTCAACAAGCCATGTCATCTTTGTCACCAGAGAGCCTGGATAAAATGGTAAGTTCTCCATTAGTTATGCAATTTTTAGATGCCTTTTGTCCTGCTGAAACCATATACTCCCTCTTTCCGTAATTGAATGTCCATGCTATCAAAATTGTGTCCATAAATGAACATTTCTTCTTCTTTTTTTTTGTTGGTAAAATTACTAAATTCTCATCGTCAGTCATGATGTTTTTAATTTGTACTTGTGGTGATTATGTTATATTGTGAGATAATTAAGGCTATTTATGTACATATGCCAGTAAAATTGATTATAGGTCAACATATTTCAATCTTCCTCAAAATCAAATATGAACATTCATTTAGAGACGGAAGAAGTTTCATTTTCAACTCCTATAAGTTGAAGGCTCTTCATGAAAATAATCATTTGGAGCTAGCCCTGGATTTCCATTAATGTGAAACGTACACTTGTATTTGTTGGTAATTAGATTTTGTATTTCTGATGGTAAATTTTGCTATTCGAGGAAACATTTTACAACATATTGACTATTATAACCTTCATTTTACCGCCTAGTTTGAAATTAAACACGTACACCTAGCTTGAATTTAAGCGATGCACCTAGTTTGAACTAAAATGTTTTTAAGGGACAATCTAGAAAATCAGTAGACTGTGTCAACCTTTTCTTAATTTGCACTTTTTTCCTTTTTCGTTTTCCCTTTAAATGTTTTTTTTTTAAACTATTATTATTTCTATTACTATATTTTTTCTCAGTTGAAGTATTTGATCAGTGATTTTATTATGAAGCTTGACTGCGATTCTGATAAATAAACCCCCCCTCCCTCCCTCCTTCCCTTGATGTTACAGATGAGGTGGGCGGACCGGATTCAAAGAGGAGTGGAAGGTGCAAAGAAAACAAAAAATTGGCTATTGGGAAGGCAAGGTATGGTCATGGCGGTATGTATGCTCATATTAGCGGTCATTCTTCATTGGTTTGGCTACATCGGCCACTAGACTACCGTCACGCACACAGAGATGGATACTTAAAGTTGTTTAGAGATGTGAATCCAGGTGATCAATAACGGTTGAGGATGAGGAAAACAGTCGGAACTGTGTTTTGTAAAGATAGTCTTATTTGACTTTATTTATGGTCGAAACAACTGACATTTGACAAAAAAAAAAAAATTAAAAATTACTCCATATTATTGATAAATCCATCGAGTGATTTATCAATAATAATTTTGAAATTTAATTGTGGTCAAAGTTTACTTGTGTTGAAAAAATATATTTTTGGGACGGAGATAGTAAGGAGTATCTGTTGACTTGTCAGACTTGGACACTCTGGTAATAATTTTTTTTATGGATATGTCAGTTTGTTCAGTTTTCTTATAGTGATACCCATTAGTAATTATCAGGTAAACGGCCATCCTTTTTAGAAGTGAAAGACCCTTTTGGATTTTTAATCATGTGACACGATATTTTTCTTATTTTAATTCATACTCCCTCCATTTTAAAATGATGGTTTCATGTTTTTTTTTATTTGTCTCAAAAGTTAGTCCTATTTTTAAAATAAAGACCTCAAATCTTTTAATTTTTAAGGCTTGTAATAACATATTTTAAAAATTAAGCGAGGCTATCATTTTTAAACGGAGAGACTAATACTCTTTCCGGCTTAAAATGATTTTCCTACTTTTTCAGTTGTTATAAGAAATGAACTTTGAGCAATAATTTAACTATTTCAATGAAAATCTAAAACTTATTATTGAAAGTTGTTGATGGTCTAGTAATAACAAATTTTGAAATTTTATGAATAATTGAATCAAACTAAAATTATAGCTCAAAGATCATTTGTTATAACAACTAGCGGGACGAACCAGGATTCTTGTTTATCGTGTAGGACATAACTCCAGTACTTTCTAGGTGGGTTGCTTTTGTTAATGGGTAAATATAAAGTTACAAAAAAGTGCCACAAAATGTGGCTTACAAAATGATGTGTCAAAATTTTATTGGTGTTTTTATTAAAGTGTGTCGGGTCCACAATCGATGCAACCAATAAAATATCGCCACCTCACTTTGTATCCATCATTTTGTGAACTTCTTTTGTACCCCTAGTATTGCCCCTTGTTAATTTTTGTTGGAAATGGGTATCAAGAAATGTGGTTTTGACCACATTTTTGACCCAATTTTTAAAGTGATTTCATTTTATATAAATTAAAAATAAATTGCAAAATTGGAAATAATAATACTAAGGGCACAAAAAAATCACAAAAACTTGCTTACAAAATCTTAGGTGTAAAAATGTTATTGGTGTTTTTAATTAGAGTGTGGCGGGTCCATTATCAATGCAACCGATAAAATATCGTCACCTCATTTTGTGAGCAAGATTTTGTGACCTTATTTTGTGCCCCTAGCATTGCTCAGTTGGAAATATGGAAAGTCATGTATCCTACATTGGTTGGAAAATGAAAAAGATAAGAGTATTTAATATATCTCATCTAAAGAGGTATCAATCAACTAATCAAGTGTGGGATTCTAAGCTAAGTGGTCCATTGGGTCAACCATGCAAGCTAGTGGTCAACTGAGCTAAGTTTGGACTAGCTCAAAATTGACCCACGACCCGAGAAGGGCAAAATGGGCGGTTTAGGACGCACGTACGCATCGATCGCTGGAAGCCTTAAACTTTTGACAAAATTCGGATCGGTGGCAGTCCAGTGGTTCGATCCATACGTGTGGGTTGGGTGCGGCTCGGTCCAGTCCGGTTGGGCTTGGTGTGGTTGGATAGGCTTTAGCCTGTTTGGATGGATCCAGGTGCGGGTTGGGCTACCGAGGTGGAGCGGGCCGCGCATGGGCTTGGAGCGCGGATCGGATCCGCGTCCATGCGTGTATGGGCGCGGATCGGATGTCAGTTGGAGCGGTTAGGGGTTGCACCCGTTCACACTGGATCGCAGCCGGTTCGCTGAATCTGGTTCCTCGATCAGGTGCGATCCAACGGTCCAGATTCGCGAGATCCTAATTATGCCTATACCCCAACAGGTACCTATGACTCTTCAGAATCTATAAGTAGTCCCCAGAATGTTCAATTTCATTCATTCCAAACATCCAAGACATTCTAGCAATTAGAAAGACAGAGCATCTTGAAGTATAAATTCCCTTCAAGTCCAAAAGTTTTAAATATTCAGATTTGTTCGCCGAGGTCGTTAATTTGGAGTGCTATTAACGACAGTTAAAGTCGTTGCATCTTACGAGAAGATTGCAAGTAAACGTTAGCACCAGTGCGGGGCAATTACTTCTTACGAAGATTGTGTCCAACACAAGCCTCGACTAGACTCCGTCCCCATTTGCATTTATTATTTTCGTCATTATCAAGAAAGCTATTATTTTCCCTAACAAATTTGAATCTGAATGTTCCATTTAAAATGAATTTTCGATTTCCCAAAAGTTTTGTATTTCATATTGTATGATTTTTTATTTTATTTTTTTTAAAAAAAAACAACAATCAGTCATTATTAACAACAATTTTAAATGATACTCCCACTCATGATGCAGTATAATGAAATCATCAAAGTTTTTAGGTATGCAAGTTTTTACATAATTATGCTATTAATCAAGTCTCAATTTTTAAAAGCTAAATCATAGATAAAATTGAATATTTAGTTTGAGGTAGAAAGAGAGATTACGTTCTTCCTCTGAAATAGCTTGTCCATCAATGTCAACTAGTGATTTAGCGCGTGCTCCGCACAGTAATGGATTGGGAGCACATAAGGGAATGGGATGGCAACGATTAGTAAACTAATTTTCCTTAGATATCGAGTTCAAAAAGAAAAAGAGATACACCTAACAAATGACAACTTGAAATTTTATAGTAGGAGAAGCTTCTCCCTTTTTACCCATGTCTTTGAGAAATTATCTATTTGAATTTCATTATAAGAAATGGGGATGACTTGCAAACCAATAACGTTGAAGTATGAGGAGAATGAACAATCAAAAGTCTTTTTGATAACGTTTAAGCCGTTTATCAAAAATCAATGAGACCACTCATTTATGTGTAGAGATTCAACTTAATATACCATATTTGGTTTATTTTTAGATGGACGTAAACTCTAATGGTTTATTCATTGAAGATTTTGTTATACATTCAATGTAAATGCATTGAATTTCATGACCCTTAACATGTTCTCAACCTTTGAAATTTTTTAATCTATAATTGTAACTGAAGTGGTAACTGCTTAAGTCATAATAGTTTGATTTTGTTAATTTGGTGTTATGGATTATCAATATGACTATTGGAATTCCTTCAAAATTTAATAATATATTAAAATTAATTATTAATGAACAAATGATTGCTCACAATAAATTTAGTATTAACTTTTGCCCTTTCAATTCTCTATTCTAGATTATATATATGAGTATATTGCATCTATAGAAGATGCCTATAAGTAGAATTAGTCTTTTATAGTATTTTAAAATAATAAATTAAAGATAATAGTATCCTATATAGTTACTAATAAGATTAGCTAATACTATTAGTTAAAAATGAGAAAAATGAATAACCTCTTAGTTGTAGGGCCAATGCTGACATAACTTCATGAGACGTAAGATTTGATTAATTAATATTATTAATAGTAATAGTTAATAAATATAACAACTATTGTAATCAACTAATAATATTAATAATAAAAGTTAACTTATATAGTAACTATTATGGTTAACTAATGTTACACATAGTATTAGTTAACTTATATATATAGTAACTATAATAGTTAACTAATACTATTACTGGTAAGAGTTAACTTATATATTAACTATTATGGTTAACTAATACTATTAATGATAATAGTTAACTTATATTGTAACTATTATGGTTAACTAATACTATTAATAGTAATAGTTAACCTATATAATAACTAATATATTTAACTAATACTATTAGCTAATAAAAAGAATACCAAAAGTCATTTAAAATTTAGGGTGGTGATGACATGGCTTTACAAAAAGCAAGCATTAGCCGAGACATGTCCACGTGGCGATTCCACAACCCTCCGCCTCAGCTTTTAATATATATAGATTTGATGAAGTGAAAAAATAAAATCGTATTTCTAAGAAAATGATTTTAAATAGAGTAGGATTTTTAATAATAATATATCACTATTTTAAGAGAACTTTTATCTTGAGACGGTGAGGGTAAAAATATGGTTAAGTTTAAGATTGATATAGTTTATTGTGTTTGTTTGTTTGTTTGTTTTTTTTGTTTTTTTTTTTTTTTTTTTTTTTTTGTGAAATAGCGTGTTTTCAAAACATGTGATGACATTTTATTAAATAGCTGACACTATTTTAAGATGTGCGGCAGTAACATTTTTCTAAATAATCGAAGCTTGTTAACACAGTCACACTACAGCTGACACTCTTTAACATATGCACTGGCATATATGATTGTAATTTGCTATATTGATGAATGTAATAGTTATATAGAGTAATGTTATTTTTTTCTTTAAAAAAAGAGTAAAAATTTATGTATATAAACTGTTTGAATTTCAATTGAATGTAAGACCCTAGAAAGTGTTACAATTGAGAAAAAAAAAAAGGTTGCATTCATTTATTATAAAATGTAATATTAGTTTAGTTGTCAATCTTATGTTATTTTTAATCTATTTCAGCGAAATTGTGGTACATTAAAAAAAAGTGTTACATTTGAGAAAAAAGATGTTACATTTCTTTATCTAAAGCGTTACTATTGTTCAAATATATGTTTAGGACATAGAATTGCTTAATCCCAATCATAGTCATCACTTAGGATCCCCCAATTTTATTAAAACCTTTGTAAGGTACTCTTAGGATTCTTGGTGACCAGCACAGGTGTATTCCAACTCTTCAAACAAGGCAAACCAGCATGAGGAAGCAAATCAGCAGACCAGTAAACAAGTTGCCGATCAACTTACTAAAGAAGTTGCCGATCAACTTCATTCTCAACTTGCCGATAAAGAAAGACAGTCTGTACTGTCAGTCAGGTTACATCGTTTCATCTTAAAGTCAACCTTACTGATTGTCCCTGTCCTTTCATACTGTTTTATCTAAAAGTAGTTTACCTGCTCTGTAATGATTGCTGCGCCGTCTGACACATAGCTATTTTTAGCTATACTCTGTCTCTACTTGCTTTTTGCAGGTAACCGGTTGAGACAAAGGGGTCTTTACCCATCAGACTTTTGCGAGCATGCGGGTACCACATATCTTCGTCATTAATGCTAAAGATACCGCATTTAATGCTCCTCAACTACCCAGCTGGATATTCAAATTGCAAGCCTTCTTCTACAAGACTCAAGACATTTACTCCTCTTATAAATAGTGGACTTGGAGCATTGAAGAAGGTTGGTGAAAATAGAGCATTGAAGAGAGTTGAATGTTTTTTAGTATTCATTAAAGACTCAAACATTATGTGTCCATATAATCATTAGATCATTTAATAGGACATACACTTGTGTACCAACTCAAACAACATTGTTAGTATTCCCGAACTAGATCATATAAGGAATACGTTGTTTAAGTTATTCACACACCCACCTGAGTGAGATAAGTTCTCTTGAACTTGCCGCTCAAATACACTTGGTCAGATTTGTTTTACGATCCATTAGAAATTTCTAGAACTTAGTCTTTGTATACCGGCAAAGCCGTGCTTGTAATAGACTAGAGATATCTAATAGTACTCTTAACCCAAATCCAAGTTCTGACCAAACTTGGTAGAGGACGTAGCAGTATTTACAC
Source organism: Campanula takesimana (assembly GCA_026119855.1). Taxonomy (NCBI): domain Eukaryota; kingdom Viridiplantae; phylum Streptophyta; class Magnoliopsida; order Asterales; family Campanulaceae; genus Campanula; species Campanula takesimana. The sequence goes on along the minus strand of JAOWBW010000265.1, from coordinate 761,821 downwards.
TGTGAACCTCTCCAAATCCCTGTGTCTCTGTTGCTTACCTTATTATTGCCGGTTGGAATTCTATCACCGGCAGATTACATATGTTCTTACTGATTCATTGTAATTTCCATTGACCAATCTCTTGAAACTGCATTGAACTTTTAGAAACAACTTTGTGTCTAAACTAAGCTCTGAAAATCTTTTATACACTGATTTTGTGTGAGTTAAAACTAAGTCATATTTTACCCGCTGCGCTTACTGATAATAGTTTGCAAACTGATAAGTGACTTTGCATTTAAAAGTGTTTCTTTGTAAAAGTTTTAAAAAGGCTATTCACCCCCCCCCTCTAGCCTATTTTCCTACCAATTGGGCCTAACAGTTACTTTTTCTGGCGAGCAAAAAATGGTGTGAAAAAAAAAAAGTTGGAGGACAACAAAAAATAAAATTGGCTCGACTCAGCTTGGCGGCTCGTCTCAGCTTGAATGTGAGGTGTCGCACTCCGTGCGGCGGTCTCACAAGAGTCCACCCATTTGAAGATAAATAATGGTCTTTAACCAACAGCCGTACCCAAGTCAATGTGTTCTGGGGGTGCACTATCAATGTAAATATTATATAAAACCATTTTTTTCTTGTTAAAAATAAAACCGGGTGCAAGCACCTTGCACTATAGGTCCTCCCTTGATTGGCACTCTCTAAACACATGAACTGGTAGGTACTCAACAACACATTCATTAACACTAACAAAACAAAAGCACTTGCACTTTTAAACATTACTATTTACACTCTTAAACACTACCACTTATATTTATTTAACATCCTCGCTAATAAAACTTCAGAAACCATTTTGAGGGAGTAAACAAGATATTTAGGGCTTTTAAAACCATCTATATAATTTATAAAAGCAGAAACATTTCATCCTTCCACATTCAGCCACGTGAAATTATGACGTGGAAGTCCACGTGGCTTCGTTTTATTGGATAATGTATTCAAGACTTATTTAAGGGAATATTTTGACATTCATTTTTAATCTAATAGAATAAAAAAATTAAATTTATTTGAAATTTTAATAATGCAAAAACTACTATATTCAAATAGATGATTTCATAATTTATTCCTATCCAAATTTAAACCCTAAATCAAAATCATTTGAAATTGCATTGCAATCAATATTAGGAATTTGTCCATTTTGATGTTAGATTTTTTTTCCCCTCTCACAATCATCTCTATTTTATTCTTCTTTTCATTCAGTCAATTAAAATTTTTAAACCATCTACGAGGTGATTCCAAATTCTTCATTTTATTTCTCTTATTCAATTTTTTTTTCTGAGCGTGTAATGTGTTTATGTTGGAGTTCAATGTTTGTACATTATCATGTTCTCATGGTTGACACGTGAGATTTACATCAACATCAAAGGTCATTCAAAATACTTATTTAAAATTTTGAGATTTATTTACCTAATACTCCCTCAGTCTCAGAAAGATAATCTCATTTTGATTTTTATAGTCAACAAAAATAAAATTTAACCACATATTGGTGTCAATTTAATGATCACAATGAAATTATAAAAATTGTTATTAATAAATCACTTAATGATTTATCATTTACAAATTTTAGAATTTCACTAGAATGATTAGATTGTCAACAATGGTTGGTCAAAGTTTATTTTTGTTGACCATAAAAAGTCAAAATGTGACTATCTTTCTGAGACAGTAGGAGTATACCAGGCATGAAGAAAGCCATCTACTACAAAGAATTTTCAAATTCGGATTCTCTTTATTTTATAAAAGATAATTATCTCAACAAATCAAATCTTATTAAAGCTAAATACATACTCACTCTGTCCCAAAATGATATTCACATTTGTCTATTCAAATTTTTTTAAGGATAGAAACACTTGGTTCACTAGCCATGTTGTGTTTATGAACATTTAAGCCTAAATTATAGAAATAAGAAGAATTTTTGGGGACAATGAAAAATAGCAAATGAGAAGATCATTTTGGAACGGAGGGAGGAGTATATCATTTGTCAAATTTTGGTTAAATCAAATTATGTATAGTATCAAATCATTAAAATTTTAAATGTAGACAAATTTTGGTTAAATCAAGTTATGGATAGTATTAAATCATTAAAATTTTAAATGTGTCATAGTTGTCTTAGTTGGAATTTCCATGTGACTTGGTTGGAAGTTATTCGATTATAAGCTTAATAAAGATACCCTTCATCACAAAATCAACTCAAATCTAAAATTGGTGAATTGATTGGCTTGAACAAGCCTTAGCCTTACAAGTGAAATTTGAATTTGAATGGCTTGAAGAGGGCTCATCCATGAGAATTAGTAAGCCTGCCATTTAATTGTTCATATTCTTTATTCACAGTCACAAAAATTTAATCTAAGTAAAATGTAAATTATTTTAATTTTAATTTTTAAATTTTCAATCTAATAAACCTCAAGATAGACGTAAGATATGCCGAATTATATCCGCTCCCCTTTTCAAGCCAATGATCCTACACCAATGTGTACTTCTCTCTCATCTATCAATTGTTTTTTTCTCACAGCCTCCACTACCCGCTTCTTTTTTTCTGCCAACGACATAATAAGAACATGGTTGTTTAGGTACTTCAAACATACTAATATTTTCTTATTATATGTTTGATTAATTGTAATTTTTAGGTATTTCAAACATACTTTTTGCATAGCTGAAGATGGAGCTGAATGATTCAAAATGAGGTAAATTTCTAAGCTTGCTTTACTTTAGATAGGTTTATGAGCAACTGGAGAAAGTCTTATGGGATTAATTGCAATTTCTTCTATATACATCGCTTAGGGTAGATGATGTAGCTTTCCTTAATATTATTTTGTTCTCACTACTCAATATGTCGCGCCCCAGACCCGTGGTCCTACTTGGCCCCACGCTCGGGACACGAGTGGAAGACGTTATAAAACACTTTTTGAAAAAAGTTTTCGAAATGTACTTTTATAAAGTCTAGCAAAAACACACTTGAAGTTCAAAGACTTCACTTAAGTTTTAAACAAACTCTACAACCAACTTTCACAACGAAAGTACTTAGCCCGAAGGCTTACAAACTTTTAAACAAATGTACATACACCAACATGATCCAAAATAGGTGTGAGACAACAGAAAGTACGGTTACTCTACCCAGAAGGTTTCACATTTACATAATGCAACCTTAACAAAACAAGTCCCAACTCTTACCACTCCAACGTCCTCCCGTGCCAAGTGTCCTATCCCCTGGACCCGCCTTATCTAAAACAGTAAACAAATAAAGGGTGAGAATAAATCTCAGTAAGTTACTAAAATGCAACTACGTTACATGCTGATATGATAATAATAAAGAGACAATATCAACACATAATCATATAGCATATAGCACATAACATGAGAGGCTCCCTATCGCCAACCGTCCCATACCGGTTGGAAATAACGACCAACTCATCATACAACACATAGTGTAGGAGTAAACACTCCTACGAGAATACCAAGTCAAGGTTTACCGAAGTAACATAACCATCTGAGAATACCATCTGAGAAAACCAGTTGAGAAAACCATCTGAGCAGCATAAATAGCTGAAGCCGGGATCCCGAAAACCAAATCATAACCATAATAACCAAAGTTCTCGAATCAAACATAACCATCTGAGAGGTATCAACAAAGCAGCACAATGGCTGAAGCCGGTTCCGGAACCAAACAATCACAACAACAACAATAGCGGGAGAAAATGACACAAAGTAATACCCCTAAATGCTCACGCGAGGGAGCGAGTTCATCCCATCCAAGGCCAATCTGGACTGGGGAAATAGGTCCAGTGGAAAAGCCTTAATGCTTTCCACCTCCACTCGATAACACCCAAACCTGGGGAAATAGGTCCAGTGGAAAAGCCTTATAGTGAACTTGGCTAGTGTGCCACTATAATTCTTTCCACCTCCACTCGATAACACACAAAACCAGCTGGACTTTCAACAAGGAGCACAGTAATAAATAATTGCTAAAACAACAACAACCGGGGCAATGATTCTAAAATAAGGAACCAAGCCAAACACACCAAAAGATGCAACCACGTTACTCATAAAAGAGTTCACAACATTGACATTAGGTCACAACATAATCCTTTATTAATGACATTAAGTCAAACAACAATCTTGCACACACTTGAACACGATCCTCAACAACCAAGTATGTCGAACCCATTTCTCACACAAGGGATTCCAAAGTAAGAAATCCTACGAAAGCATCATAAAGATGTACCACACTCAAAATGAACCTAAACGGTTACATTATTCTAAACTCGATCACAAAGGACCAACTCCACAACAACGGACCATTAATACTCTTTTTGTTATTAAACACCTACTGGATTTCCGTAATATAATATTTAGAACCCAACTGAATAAACCACCTCATCACGTAGTACACAAGAAGAGCTTCGAAACGATAGTTTACACGACTAAATCGGAGTCCGTATGAAGAAGTTATGGCCTCCGGAAGGTTGAACCATTTTCTGGGAAAAGTGTGCGATCGCCCAAAAATAGTGTGCAACCGCCCAAACCTCCAAATGTACCAAAATTGCACTCCTTTCGTTTCACCATCTCACAATTATAACTTACTATACTTAATGTTTAAGACACAATATGGCTACAAAATCAGTTCTAAAACATCTTAAACACCAAATGGAACCCAACCAAACCAATAAAACAAATACTCATTTTGTCCCAAAATTACAAGTATAACAAAATTAATCCAAATCACAAAATACCAATCACAAGTATAATTTTTCTAACATACTACTATACTCACTTATATTTTCATTCATTTCCCCGTCCCACGAATAATAATATAATTTTTATAATATACTTATTTAACATTTAATCAAGTTAATATTTTACCGTCCCACGAGTAGGAGTATAATCTTTATTATCATTCTAACAATACCCAGGCACACAAACATGTTCAATTAACATACTTTCATTCAACCCAAGGTATATTTCCAGTATACGTATACTCCCTTTGTCCCAAATAAACAAGTATCACAAATAAATACTTTTCACAATAATTTCACCACATATCACACATATAGCAAATATATGACTATTTTACTATTTAAGGGGAATTAGTAACTTACCTATTTCCGGAAGAAGTATCGCAGAAATATGTTTTGTTCGGGTAGAAATGACCTACTCAACACCCTGATCATTTTTATATAATTAGTTTTTAAAACGGAGAAGTAATTGATAAGAATTAAAATTAAAAATGGGAATAACCCTTACCCAAAATAGCTAAAGATGGAACTCCAATTAATCACTTCACCGAATCTTAAAATCAAAGAGTTTGAAACATATTTCCATTCACTGTTTATCATTCTCGGATGAACTCCCAGAGACTTAGTTGACCCACAAAATTATTTTGTAAATTGTAAACTATCCAACAACTAAGTAATATTTATATTGGGTACTGTTGGTAGGTGAGTCATCAAAATATTTTCCATATTGACACGCATCAACTTAGATCACGTGATTCCATATGAGTCACCAAAATAAAGTTACTACCACCTCCTATTCATCTTTTCACTATTTTTACACCTAATATGATTTTGGAGCATGCTGACTAATTACTACAATATCCACTCACAAAACTTGGGCCCACAATTCAAACGAGCAATTTCAATACCAAAGCAATTATCAAATCGGACCGATCAATCGAAACACGTATCAATAAAATGGAGTACTACGATAAGACGGGTATAAAATGAAATGACACGGAATCGATACTGCGTAGTCTCCCTTACCATAATTACTACTAACTGAATAAATAACACAATTAATTAAATAATATAAGCAAGTCATAAAATGTAATGCAACACATAAAATGCACACATAAGTTCAAATTAAAATTTCCAAAAATATAAAATAAATAGGGACGGGTTTTGGGGTCGTTACAATCACTCCCCCTTAAAGAAAATTCGTCCCGAATTTTAGGGTAACTTACCAACACTGTCAAATAACCAAGGGTATTTCCTCTCAATCTCTTCCCGAAGCCCCCAAGTTGATTCTTCCACATTATGGTTCCTCCACACAACTCTAACAATAGAAATACTCTTAGTTCTCAATTCTCGAACTCTAAAATCAATCACTTGAACTGAATGCTCCTCATAAGACATACTCGGTTCAATATCCTCAGGAACCTCAGATAACACATGAGATGAATCATACATATACTTTCGAAGCATCGAAACATGGAACACATTATAAACCTTGTCAAGAGAAGGAATACAAGCCCGATCTCTAACTCTTCCCCATATCTCAAAAGAATTGATATATTAAGCGAACTCCACGAGAAGTAAAGATATATCCCACGAATTCTAAGAATCAACTGAACAAGTTCTCAACATATCCTCGAGAATCTGAATGGTTCTTTCTGACTGCCCATCTGTCTGAGGATAAAAAGTTGTTCTATATCCCAATTCTGAATTCAAAGCCTTCTGAATTGCTTGCTAAAATCAAGATGTAAATAAGGAACCCATATCCAATACCATGCTCGTAGGCATCCCATGAAATCGCACTATCTTCTGAACAAATAAGTAACAACTGGAATTAACATTTATACTCTCAAAATAGATAAGGTGAGAAAACTTGGTAATCAATCCGCTATTAATCAACATTATTAGTCTCATCTATTCAGTGTAACTCCTTCAATGAAACTTTTCACAATAGATTCATATCCACTCAGAAATCTCAAAGGTTTGTGACAAGCCAACTGATCACTGATATTTTACTTCCAGATTATTCGCAACTCAAGGACTTAGTTGAATGCTTAGAATTTCGTGTGTCAAACAAATCAAATGTAACTCTTCAAATTATCTCAATACTCTACATTTACTTGGATTCATAATTAAATTGGTCTTGTGTATCTCTTCAAGTACCTGTAGTTGAATTCCGTTATGCATGTTGGTTCCACTAAGTATCGACTACATACTCTGTTACAAAAGTTAAAATTCCATTGATAATATTCTATGGTTGAAATCATTCAATAGTATAGGAACTTAGGCTTCCACAATCGCAAAATCACACCATGTATCAACTCTCAAAACTCTAATATATCAAATCCTCTACTACACTTGCCTTTCCCGGATGATATAACATGTATTCTACTTGCATTGTCTCATGTATAACTCTTCTTGAGGAAACAAATACGTCAACTCTCATGGTCGGTAAGCACTTCAAATATAGCTCTACAAAAGTCATTCGCTAATGTAATGGATGTATAATCGCAATCAATCTCAAGTTATGGGTAGGATAATTTTGGTTCATAATGAATCAATCTTCTTGAAGTATACATAACTACCATACCATTCTGAAGCGATGAACATCTCAATCACTTTTTAAAGCATCTCCAAGAATAATGAATATATTAAATCCACTGTAATGGTAAAACTCGACATATCCACTAGAAAATAATAACACTGATCATATCCTCTAGATAACTGTAATACTAGTCAAATCCATTAAGCAATATCAATACTGAAGTTGTCATCAACTCTTGTTTCAACAATTAAAACTCGTTTCACTCTTACCAATCCATCGAAAAAGTCTATATTTCTGTGTCATATAGTTAACAGGGTAGCTACCTTAGAAATCCATCAATAATTCTTTAACCATATACCAATTTCAACAAGTTACATACCACTTCTACTAAAATAGGATTTTTCCAATTACTGTTGCCTCCATTGAAGGATCAAAAGCTATGCCTGAATTGAACTCCCTCAAAATAATATATCCTCTAACAAGAAGACATAATGCCTTGATTTCACAACTGTTGCCTCCCACGTAGATATATTAAACAAAGTGAATCCCTTGTCAAGAAATATCTCAAGCTAAAGCTTCTATTCCTGTAACTCAACCGATGTTATAAGCATATTGGACTAGATATCAACACTGCAACACGGCACCATAACAACTCAAGATAACCCAAGCTTCTCATCAAGTGACATATACTACTCAATAGAAAATATATCTGAGATTTCTCAAAGAAATGGTACATTCTCAATTTTAGATGCAAACACTCTGCTGCTAACCTCCTAAACCAATTACCAGGCACAACCTTGTGCTAAAAAAATTTAAACTTTAATGCATAAATAGCATGAATGCCAAACACATATATCTACCATGCTTAACTAAAGCACACTAGCATATAAGACTCCACCACAACACTATCAAAATCTTGCTATAGCAATATAGTTAAATCAGCAAGTAAAACATGCTCACAAATTTGCACATCACAACTGCGCAACACTCTATCAATCATCAAACATTCCCACTTAGGATAGACACCTCTAATACCTAAGGTAGATACTTAGGAGACACATGCAATCGAGAAGCAAAATGCACAGACACATAAGAATGCGAAGATCCAGGGTCTATAAGTGTATGTGCCCTCAAACTAGACATAAAAATTATACCTCTAATCACATTAGAAGGATCTGAAATCTGTTATTGATTAATGGCAGAAACACTATCCTGTACCTTAACCTTCCCTGAAGAATCCCCCTTTTGGCCCTGAGATGACCCAACTGCACTTCCTGATGCTTGTACCCTAAATCTAGGGCAATCCTTCTGAAAATGACCCAACTGACCACATCTCATACATTTACCTTGTTTCTTCCAACATCTCTCCTCAGAATGTCCTTCCTTCCGACAATAGCTACATACTCGTTTACCTTGCTTTTATGCTCCACTATATCGTCAATTTTTTCATTACAGTTTCAAACATACCTTGGAACATTGTTCGAACTTCTTCTCTAGCATTACCCGACCCTGAAGGCCCTGACTGATTTCCTTCTGTTCCAACCATTTTCAGTGATTACCTGCATAAAACACTCAACGTTACTCACGCTCTACCCAACTACCCTCCTAGGTCACTTAGTCACTCTAGACCATCTACAACCTAGCTCTGATACCAACTGTCGCGCCCCAGACCCGTGGTCCTACTTGGCCCCACGCTCGGGACACGAGTGGAAGACGTTATAAAACACTTTTTGAAAAAAGTTTTCGAAATGTACTTTTATAAAGTCTAGCAAAAACACACTTGAAGTTCAAAGACTTCACTTAAGTTTTAAACAAACTCTACAACCAACTTTCACAACGAAAGTACTTAGCCCGAAGGCTTACAAACTTTTAAACAAATGTACATACACCAACATGATCCAAAATAGGTGTGAGACAACAGAAAGTACGGTTACTCTACCCAGAAGGTTTCACATTTACATAATGCAACCTTAACAAAACAAGTCCCAACTCTTACCACTCCAACGTCCTCCCGTGCCAAGTGTCCTATCCCCTGGACCCGCCTTATCTAAAACAGTAAACAAATAAAGGGTGAGAATAAATCTCAGTAAGTTACTAAAATGCAACTACGTTACATGCTGATATGATAATAATAAAGAGACAATATCAACACATAATCATATAGCATATAGCACATAACATGAGAGGCTCCCTATCGCCAACCGTCCCATACCGGTTGGAAATAACGACCAACTCATCATACAACACATAGTGTAGGAGTAAACACTCCTACGAGAATACCAAGCCAAGGTTTACCGAAGTAACATAACCATCTGAGAATACCATCTGAGAAAACCAGTTGAGAAAACCATCTGAGCAGCATAAATAGCTGAAGCCGGGATCCCGAAAACCAAATCATAACCATAATAACCAAAGTTCTCGAATCAAACATAACCATCTGAGAGGTATCAACAAAGCAGCACAATGGCTGAAGCCGGTTCCGGAACCAAACAATCACAACAACAACAATAGCGGGAGAAAATGACACAAAGTAATACCCCTAAATGCTCACGCGAGGGAGCGAGTTCATCCCATCCAAGGCCAATCTGGACTGGGGAAATAGGTCCAGTGGAAAAGCCTTAATGCTTTCCACCTCCACTCGATAACACCCAAACCTGGGGAAATAGGTCCAGTGGAAAAGCCTTATAGTGAACTTGGCTAGTGTGCCACTATAATTCTTTCCACCTCCACTCGATAACACACAAAACCAGCTGGACTTTCAACAAGGAGCACAGTAATAAATAATTGCTAAAACAACAACAACCGGGGCAATGATTCTAAAATAAGGAACCAAGCCAAACACACCAAAAGATGCAACCACGTTACTCATAAAAGAGTTCACAACATTGACATTAGGTCACAACATAATCCTTTATTAATGACATTAAGTCAAACAACAATCTTGCACACACTTGAACACGATCCTCAACAACCAAGTATGTCGAACCCATTTCTCACACAAGGGATTCCAAAGTAAGAAATCCTACGAAAGCATCATAAAGATGTACCACACTCAAAATGAACCTAAACGGTTACATTATTCTAAACTCGATCACAAAGGACCAACTCCACAACAACGGACCATTAATACTCTTTTTGTTATTAAACACCTACTGGATTTCCGTAATATAATATTTAGAACCCAACTGAATAAACCACCTCATCACGTAGTACACAAGAAGAGCTTCGAAACGATAGTTTACACGACTAAATCGGAGTCCGTATGAAGAAGTTATGGCCTCCGGAAGGTTGAACCATTTTCTGGGAAAAGTGTGCGATCGCCCAAAAATAGTGTGCAACCGCCCAAACCTCCAAATGTACCAAAATTGCACTCCTTTCGTTTCACCATCTCACAAGTATAACTTACTATACTTAATGTTTAAGACACAATATGGCTACAAAATCAGTTCTAAAACATCTTAAACACCAAATGGAACCCAACCAAACCAATAAAACAAATACTCATTTTGTCCCAAAATTACAAGTATAACAAAATTAATCCAAATCACAAAATACCAATCACAAGTATAATTTTTCTAACATACTACTATACTCACTTATATTTTCATTCATTTCCCCGTCCCACGAATAATAATATAATTTTTATAATATACTTATTTAACATTTAATCAAGTTAATATTTTACCGTCCCACGAGTAGGAGTATAATCTTTATTATCATTCTAACAATACCCAGGCACACAAACATGTTCAATTAACATACTTTCATTCAACCCAAGGTATATTTCCAGTATACGTATACTCCCTTTGTCCCAAATAAACAAGTATCACAAATAAATACTTTTCACAATAATTTCACCACATATCACACATATAGCAAATATATGACTATTTTACTATTTAAGGGGAATTAGTAACTTACCTATTTCCGGAAGAAGTATCGCAGAAATATGTTTTGTTCGGGTAGAAATGACCTACTCAACACCCTGATCATTTTTATATAATTAGTTTTTAAAACGGAGAAGTAATTGATAAGAATTAAAATTAAAAATGGGAATAACCCTTACCCAAAATAGCTAAAGATGGAACTCCAATTAATCACTTCACCGAATCTTAAAATCAAAGAGTTTGAAACATATTTTCATTCACTGTTTATCATTCTCGGATGAACTCCCAGAGACTTAGTTGACCCACAAAATTATTTTGTAAATTGTAAACTATCCAACAACTAAGTAATATTTATATTGGGTACTGTTGGTAGGTGAGTCATCAAAATATTTTCCATATTGACACGCATCAACTTAGATCACGTGATTCCATATGAGTCACCAAAATAAAGTTACTACCACCTCCTATTCATCTTTTCACTATTTTTACACCTAATATGATTTTGGAGCATGCTGACTAATTACTACAATATCCACTCACAAAACTTGGGCCCACAATTCAAACGAGCAATTTCAATACCAAAGCAATTATCAAATCGGACCGATCAATCGAAACACGTATCAATAAAATGGAGTACTACGATAAGACGGGTATAAAATGAAATGACACGGAATCGATACTGCGTAGTCTCCCTTACCATAATTACTACTAACTGAATAAATAACACAATTAATTAAATAATATAAGCAAGTCATAAAATTTAATGCAACACATAAAATGCACACATAAGTTCAAATTAAAATTCCAAAAATATAAAATAAATAGGGACGGGTTTTGGGGTCGTTACACAATATGTTGGTATGTGACAAAAGTTAATGTAAATTTATAAGATTTCATGACATTGAGTTTTTTTATTTTTATTTATTTATCATCAAGAGATTATATATTTTCTACCCCTCAATCACATAACAAAAAAAATATTGCCTTTAAATAAAATGTATTAGTCAATTTTTACCACAATACAAGTAATTTACAACCAAGTAATACACATTTTAGAAAATGTTGAGAAATCAAATACGATATAGTATTCAATTTGAATAATTATATAATCAAATAGAAATATAACCGCATTCTCGAGTAAAAAAATATGCGAGGTGAGAGCGAATAGCGAATAAAAATGTCGAGTGTTATTGAAACTTCACAGGATTAATTCTATAGCTTTTATTTTTCATTTTCATGATTTATGTTGTAGTTTTGTAAGAATTATGTGAAACTTCTCAAAATTATATACCAAATGTTGTTACAAGTAAAGGTGGTTCAAGAATGCCCTAAGTTATGTGCCAGTAGTCTTAAATTTTATAAATGGTTGTTAATTATTATGCATTGCGTTCAATGAATATAAATGTAATATTACTTCCATAATATTGATAAGATTAATAATCACCTTAAAATAATACTTTCACTATTATGACAAGAAACTTTAGTTGTAGACCTTTGCTAAAATAATATGAAAATTTGATAATCTCATGAAAATTTGAAATTGGTTAATGATAGTATTTTTTTTAATGAATCAATAATAAAATTCAGAATTATGAGGATATATTAAAACTATAAAATTTGGGTCAAAATTGAATTGAGTTTATAAAAAAAATCAAAGTTTGACTCTTAAGTAAAGATGGAAAAATGGTGTTTTATGTATTCCTCATAATCCGCCTAACCCTGGTTCAGTTCATTCGAATACACCCTATTTCTGCTAGCTCACCTTGATCATTCAGTCAGTCAGCCGCATAAATGTTGATTTTCCAACGTAGTATGCATGCAGAATTGACCTTATGCGGGTTCAAACCAAGAATCAGGGGAGGAAAATAGATAAGTTGAGACAAAGGTGCAGAAGAGCTGGTGGCAGTGCGCAGTTGAAATTGGCGAGTTGAAATTGGCGACAGTTGCTGTGAGATAGTAGAACGTCGAGTATCGACAGTTATTTATAGTAATCTTGAGTAATGATGTTCTGCAAACATTTATCATCGACAACTCTTTATATATGATTTGTGTATGGTGCGAATAAGAGTAATGCTATAGAAGTAGTTATTGATAGTATGTATTATAAGATATAAATAATTATAATTTTGTTAATAACATGAAAGTAATTCGAGTTCATATTTTTCTAAAAGGTTTGCTCAACTAAACCTCATAAGTCACGTTGCGACATTATTTAATACAAAGGACATAATTAAAGTTATGTATTTCATTCAACAAAAATAGTCACTGCATAATAATGATATTTATTCCAACAAAAAAGAAAGAATTAAACATTAATTTTGGTATCTTTATTGAAGTATGATAAAAAATCATGAAGTTTTAATTATTGTTACTGATAGTTTTTTTAAAAAAAAAAAAAAACGACCATCAAAAATTGAATGAGACTTATCTTTTTGGGACAGAGAGAGTATTAGTTAGCAAATTGGTTCTTCTCTGATTATGTCTAATATTCCATCCGTCCAAATTTAATGTTTTTACTTTGTCTTTGCATGAGAATGAAAAAATAATAAATGTTATGGGTATGAAAAAGTAAAGTAGGAGAGAGAAAGTGAGTATGAAGTTTTTTGTTGTGAGAATGACATGCGTGTCCCGTTGTCTATTTTAGGTAATTAAGGAACGTAACAACCTTAAATTAAGGAAGACCAAAAAATAAATTATCTTAAATAGGGACAGCGGGAGTAGATTTTAATATTTTGAGTTTTCATGTCTATAATGTTATTAAATCATGTATAAAATTGCAATTAATTTATATGGATAACATTATTTGAAAAATATTAAGATGAAGGGTAAATCATTTGGAACTTTGGGTTTAAGTGAAAACAGCAAGATCTAAACTTTAATTTAACATAAACTGGAAATAATAAAATTCAAAAAACAAGGAAAATGAAAAAAAAAAATTGAGTTTCCAAGTGAATGAAATCCATATCCAAAATGAAATACAGGGAGTGGTTGCAAAGGATGGATTGATGGAGGTCAAGTAATTTTACGATTCATGCAAATTGCTTATAATAGTCGAGGATGATAGTAGAGGTTGTAGCAATTTGAGTTTCAGGAAGGTATAAATGCTTCTGTCGATTGCAAGAAGTTATAAGTGCTTTCGCCGATAACAGTGGTACAAACCCATGTGATGAAGGAGTTTTTATAATTTTTATTACAGCTATTACAGGCAAGTCAGACCAAGTCAAACAAAAAGTGGTGTTTCAAGTGGCAAGCTTAGATTGGAAGGGATATGGAAGTATGAATTGATGAATCGGTGATGTTGGAGGTTAAAGCAATATTCCCTCCGTCCCACCACAAGTGCTACTAGAATTGTAGGCACAATAATCAAGAAAAAATAGTAAATGTATGGTAGAAAATGAAGGGAGAGAATGAGTGGGGTAAATAGTAGTGTTAGTTGAATAAATTGTGTGGTGCAAAATTAATAAGAGAATGAGTGGGGTTGGTTGAAAATAAATATATTAAAATATTTTCATTTTGAGCAGTATCACTTGTGGTAGGACGAACCAAAAACAATTAGTGTCACTTGTGATGGGACTGAGGGAGTAGCTGCCATCGCCTTCAGATTCAAGGAAATAGTATAATGAAAGAGTACATCGACATGTTTGGGTGCTAGTGGGTGACGGTGATGGTGGTGCAGACTATAATGAGATGGGGCATTTGACACTACATATAATCCCTTCATCCCAGCTCACTTGACACTTATTTTCATTTTGGTCTCTCTCAGCTCACTTGACACTTCCCAAAATAATCTATTTTTTATACTTTATATTCACTCTACCCCACCGCTCATTCTCTTTCTTCCACCACTTAATTTATTCAACCAACACTACTATTTATCCCACTCATTCTCTCTCTTCATTTTCTACCACACATTTTCTTTATTTTATTATTTTTCCTTAATTATTATGCCACCACCTCTTGAATATCAATTGAGGGGAGACGGAGTGAATATTTAATTGTATTTGTACCAGCAAATATATACTCCCTCCGTCCCAGCTCACTTGACACCTGTTGATTAAAACTGGTCAACTTAGGGTCGTTTTGACCAACACTTTATAGAAATATTTATGTTCCAAAAAAAATTAAAATTATTATTGAGAGGATTTTTAATGCGATCATTTTACTTTTTTTAAAATTTTATTCGGATTATAAATATTTCTATAAAGTGTTGGTCAAACCGACCTTAAGTTGATCAGTTTTGGTCAAAAAGTGTCAAGTGAGCTGGGACAGAGGGAGTATTAAATTATACATTTCTAAGAAAGAGAAACACTTTTTTACCTTCATAGAATGTCTTATGTTCAAATTGAACAAGCGAAATGAAATCTATTTTAGATATTAAGTCCCATATAATCTGTAAGTGCAGACACTAATACTATCATAAGTGTTGTCATCATATCTCAGATGCTATACAGGCGAGTATTTTTGTGATAATTGCACATTTCTTTTATCTAACATTATTATTCCAATGATGTATTATTTCTTGCAATATATTTGTTGGTTTTTACAGGGGTTATGAAAAGATTAAAGTGAAAAGAGTTAATTATTTATAAAAGGAGTTTTATTTCTAAGTGTGGAAAACATGGGAAAATGAAGAAAAGCGTGGGGAGACTTTGTCAAAGGCTTGATTGCTGTTTTAAAGAGAGTACAAGAGCTTTGATGGAGCCAAGTACAAGGGGGCGAAGCATGGTCTTGAAGCTCAAGTAATTTGTTCCTATTTTTGTGGAACTTGAGCACAAAAGGAGGAAACCACTCAACCCACTCTCTCCCACTTTAGTCGAGTTATTCACACACATGGGGAGTAACCTCCAAGACTCCCTAGCCTATATAAAGACAATGATGAAGACATTGGAGGTGTGCCAAGAATCCATAAACACACTACTACACACATTCTTGCACAAGAAAAGATCATACACTCTTTGAAATATGAGCACAAAATTAATAAGTTAAGATTATTAAGGGTGTTGACGTGCTGTGCTTATGCAACTAATTGTATTTAAAAAAAAACAACTTTCTCTCTAATAACACTTAATTGTTTCTTTCTTGCTCAAATACAATAAACATGTGCATGCATTTGCAATTTATCTTAGCTAGCTTTAAATTTGACAAAGATGTTAATCTCTCCTTTCCAACATAAAGAACTTTAATTTTGGTTTAAAAAATCATTTTGAGACAAAGGTAGTAATAAAAACGAGACTAATTTTATTTATTTGTATCATCCTTTCTTTCTCTTTTTTTTTGTATGTGATTTGTATCACTACTTTTTAACTGGCCAATTAGTAAAACTAATGATAGTGAGAATAAAATACAATTTATTCATAATCTTATATTTTTTTAATCATATAACTTCAATTATATTTTTCTATTCTTAGCATTATTATGCTCCCGTCGAATCTCGACGGGTCACTCACTAGTTTATCAAGAAGCAAAACCCTATAACTTTGGTAGATCTCGGAATTTCCTTCGATTTGATACGCCGTGAACCTCGTAGTTCGTTTAAAACCAAAAATTACATCATTTGTAGCACATGCGCTCATAAACACATTCACTGACACAACAAAACAGGTACATAAGTATGGCAACGGGAAGGTTTGATACGAGTTCGACATTTCTCAAACTCGCTCCTACTGAACCCCTCTTAATCCCCAACCCGCCCCGCACTGGCAACCATAAAATCCGGACCCACCCATTCTCTACCCATTTAATCTAAAACTCGTATATATATATATATATATATATATATATATATATCTTTTTATGAAATTCGACTATTTTTTCTTTTTTTATTTCATGTATACATAAAGACCTTAAATAAAATATAAAAGCAAAAAATGCAGCACATCATTAAACATAAAATTACAATTATGCCTACTCTCTCTATCCTATAATAAACGACTCATTTTATTTTAAGAACATGAATTAAGAAAAAGTGTTTTAAAAGTAGAAATTATAAGTATGAAGGAGAGAGTTAGGGAAAGTATAGATTTATACCCATGTACTTAGATCTAAGATGCAGATATACCCTTATACAAGTTAATTGCTATATATGCCCGTGTACTTAAGAAAAATGTGCGGAGATTAGGACACTGTAATCTTTCTGTCAAAATTCTAACGGAGTCGCTGACGAGGCTACTTATTTGGATATTTGAAGAGCACACGTGGGATTTATGT
Source organism: Campanula takesimana (assembly GCA_026119855.1). Classification (NCBI taxonomy): domain Eukaryota; kingdom Viridiplantae; phylum Streptophyta; class Magnoliopsida; order Asterales; family Campanulaceae; genus Campanula; species Campanula takesimana. Next base: position 744,428 of record JAOWBW010000265.1, on the reverse strand, counting down.
TTTTTCCAAATGGACTTGTTGGACACAAAACGGGGTCGTTTTACTGATAATAAATAAAAAAAAACACAAAATAATAAGAAAAATAAAAAATGGAAAAATTAACATATTAAGAGAGATTTGAAAAATCAACAATAATCAACACCACTACATGAATCAAAACCGCATCATTGTGAAATTTGAAAAATCAAAATGAAAAAATTGAAATCATAAGAGAAATCAAAAATCAACACAGATTTCAAAAAATCTCATATTAAAAATCACCTAAAATTTATCAAAATAAAATCTGAAAAATCAATTCACATTGAACCAAATCGGGAAAATATAGAAATATGCCTCTGTACTTAGGTCAAAGATGCAGATAAACCCTTATACAAGTTAATTGCCACATATGCCCTTGTACTTAAGAAAAAGGTGTGGATATTAGGACGCCGTCAAATTTCCGTCCAAAAATTAACGAAATGGCTAACTACGCTGCTTATTTGGCTATTTGATGAGTACACGTGGAATATTTTCGCCAAATGGACTCGCTGATGTGCAACATGACAACATTTTAAGGGCAAAATAAAAATTTCACTATGAATGTTTGTTGATGTGAAGTTAGGGGGTTAAAGTGTATAAATTAAACATTTGACCTTTAAATTTTATTTCAAAAGGGGTTGAAATAAAACATAAAAAGTAAACTTACCAATTTTCTAAACATATATAGCGATCTGCAATCTCCCTCACTCATCAGTTCATCCTTTTCCAACGCACCCCTCTTCTACCTCAATCCCACATGTTTCGTCTCTTACCCTTCCACCTGCAAATCCTCACCCTCACCGCCTCACCCTATCTCCCTTCTGTCAACCTCGCCGCCACCGTTTTACAGTCCGTCCCACCCTAGATCTCACTTCAGCAATCACTCCTCCCTCAGATTCATCGGCTTTTTCTTGGTCCTTCCTCCGGTTTGCCCCACCCTTGCTTTCCAGTCCTCCTCCTCTCTCTCTCTCGCTTCCTCTCTCTTGAACGATTTTTTACAGATTTGAAGATCAATTGATTTCTTATGTTTGTCTGGGTGATTTCTTGGTTTTTGTTATTGAATTTTTAAACACATCTAGAATGTTGATCATTGTTTTTGTATGATTTGATTAAACCCATATTTTTATCTTTGATTTGTACGATTTGATGAATCTAAAATTTGGGATGTTGATTTTTATAGATGATTGAAAACAAGGATTTTGATTTTAATCCACTTGATACCTTTTTGGTAATGGTGGAATTGTGGCAGCGGGTGGTGACGGTTGTGACCTGATTTTTTTTTAGATGGTGGAATGGATAGCATTGGGTGGTGGCAGGGTAGGGGTGGTGGTGATGTTGGAGAAAATACTTGTAGGAGGAGAACACTAAATTATAAGTGAATTACAAATTTTTTTTTGAAATAATAAAAAGTTCTCTTTTCAAAAAAAATATATATAGTAATACGAAGTTAATTACTTTTTGATAGATTTTCTTGAGAAAATGAAAAAAAAAATATAGTCATTCATTGGAAAAATAATTTCATGTTTTTAAAAATAATAGGAATTCTATATATAAAATGTAATACTTGGTAAGAATATTTGCTGTAAAAAAAGAAGACTCAATTGGTTAAAATAAATAAATAAAAAGTTGATGAAAAAACAAAAAAAATTTGGGTTAAGTAGAAAAAAGTTTGATAAGTTAGGGACCTTTTAAGCATTTAACTCAAGTTAGGGGGAAAAGGTTAGAAAATTTCACATGACACCTAAGACACCCAGTCAGCCATTTCGTTAATTTTTGGATGGAAATTTAACGTTGTCCTAATATCAACACATTTTTCTTAAGTGCAAGGGCATATATAGCAATTAACTTGTATAAGGGTAGATCTACATCCTTAACCTAAGTACAAGGGCATATTTCTATATTTTCCTGAACCAAATCCCAAATCTCAATCAAAATCTAGATCGAAAAAATAATAACCTGTAAATTTTGAAAATCAAAAACTCGGTTGGTATATAGTTGAAATGAATATGACGAGGAAAAGAAGAGGTGGGAAGGGGAAGGGTCAGAAAAATAGGTCATGACCGTTTGTGTAAATGCTTGAATTGTTGAAGATTCGGTGTCCCCGGTGGAGAGGAAGTAGTCGGACCGAAATTGATTAGATCTTGAAGGCGGAATGGGTAAGGATGAATCAATGGGTAGGGGAAGAGGAAAATGGTTGTCGGGGAAGGAGGCGACATTGATGAGGCCATTGCAGGCGGGGGAGAGGAAATTGGTTGTCGGCCTTGCATTTGGATGGGGGAGTGCGAATGTGGTGGGAAAGGGAGAATGGGTAGGATGAAGAAGGGGGAAGGGTGGGCTTGAAGATGGGAGGGGTGAGTCTGGTGTGTGGAATGTACTTGCAGAGTGTGGTGAGTTTTTTTTTTTTTTTTTTTTTTTTTTAATAAGCAGAGTGTGGTGAGTTGAGAGAAAGAAAAGGGAAAATTGCCACCTAATCCCTCATCCTAACTGAAATTACCACCTAATCCAAGGCCATATTTTCTAATCCTCAAAACCATGTCGTTTTAAGGATAAAAATACCAACTGTCAATTTCTTTTCCACGTAGTTTAAATGTTTTTCCAAATCAGCAGATTAATCAGCATTTCCGTTAATTTTTGGATGGAAAGTTGACGGTGTCCTAATCTCCACACATTTTTCTGATAATACAGAGGCATATATAGCAATTAATTTGTATAAGGGTATATATGCAACTTAGACCTAAGTACGGGGGTATAAATCTATATTTTTCCGGAGAGAAAGTGTAGCATGGAATACGTTGTTGATAAAAACTATTATAAACACCCAAAATAACAAAATGAGTTGTTTGTTATGGGCGGGGGAGTAATTAATATGTAGGAAGCTATTATAAATAAAATTTATGCGTGTACGTGTTATGCGGGTTTAGAGTAATCCCTAACTAGTCACAAACCCGCCGTGTTACAAAAAATACTTTCCAAACTCTTCTCACGGTGGCAATATCAGTTTAGTGTAGCGGTAATGTTTTTGCGAGCTAGTGAGAGTGTTTGTGAAGTGTCAGCGATACTATCTCGAGTGCTTTGTAAGAGTGCTTTAGAGTGTCATATATACAAAACTAGTTTGTGACCCGTCGATACTCGACGGACATAGTACATCAGTTAAATAAAATCTATGATTGAGATTTGTTTAAAAAATACGTAAAAATAAATAAATTAATAATTTATGATCTTGAAAGGCTTTGATCTCCGAAGCTCGTTCCTCTAATCCCAGTCAAAGCATCTCTCCCTCCCATCTCCCCTTAGTGAGGGGAGAGGCTTTGATCCATAAGCTTTCAACTTTTTATTAATATTATCTCTCATGAATAAGTTTTATTAGTTTGGTCTTTTTCGGTGGCTTTTTAGTTAGCTTGTCAATTCCAAGTATGGAAAGTTCAAAATATCAAAAATATATATTGATTAAATAATAGTTTAGTATAAAAACATGTCACTTACATTTAAATTGGGATCACATGTGAATATATTTTATTAATTTGGTCCCTTATGATGATTTTCTTATCCGATTTGTCATTTCTATGACTTTCAATCGATTTCAAGTAATAACATCCACATGAAATGTCTAGAGTATTCTATCAATTGATAAACTCCGAAAGAGCTCTGTTATATTTCTCCGCTTCTTCATCTAAATTAATTCACTCGTAACCTTGAAACTTTTATTAATTTGGTCGCTCGTGAACATTTTTTTTTTTTAATTATTAGTTTGGTCTCTCATGGTGGATTTCTTTGTCAGTTTACCAATTGTAGGTATGTAATGTTCTAATAAATCAAAAATATACATGGATTACCTAATAGTTTGATATATAAACTTAACTCCTACATTAGTTTGGTCTGATTTGAATTTTTCTTATTAGTTTGATCCCTTAATATGGTTTATTATTCAAATTTTCCACCTAGTTCTATCAATTTTAACTCATTAAATTCAGATGACATGTCCAAAAAGCCTCCAAGTCAATTAATCAGTACTAAAAAAACCTCAAATATTTTTTGTCGCTCTGTTATCTAAATTAATTCACTCTAAGTAGTAAAATTATTTTATGGTATGTGTCGGCATAGATGTTTTTTTGTAAAGAACCTTTGTTTCAATAGACAAAAATGTGAGATAATTGAAATTAAGAGGGAATTTATTTACTCCCCATGTTACAAAAACTTGGTCTCTCTTTTTCCATTGATAATGTTGATGGAATTTTGAGAATAATTTAGGTTACTTTTATTATCTTAAAGAAAATTTAAAATTGGTGTTGATAGTATTTATAATGGTGTATCTATAACAAATTTTAATTTTTTATTAGGATAATTAAAAGTAGCCTTAATTATTGCTCAAAATTCATTCGTAGTAACAACGAAAGAGTTGAACTAATTTTTATGAGAGAAAATGTGTATTTTATATTTAATAAAACAATTGACTAAAATTTTAAATGTTAAAAATGGTGCATAAAACTTTTGTACATTTGAGTGTTGTTCAATTGGTTAACTTTCAATATTAAATCATCAACTATTTTTATTCGTCAATGATGTAGAAATCAAACTAAGTATTTGGTATGTTAGACAAATAATTCAGAAAAATAAACATAACTATTTAGGTAATAAAAGTAGATACATATTCATAATTGTAGTGATCAAAGAGAGGATAATAAAATTACTATAAGTTCATGATAAAAAAAAATTAAGTTAGAAAAAAAAATTACCCAGAATAAACATTCTTTTAGACAAATGAACAATTGAAATGCTTTACAGGAGCATCCACGTCTTTAACTACAAACCAAGGAATATAAATTTTGTGAAATTTCAACCAAAAAGATAACTAAAATAATATATAAATTATTGAATCATGCATAATCCTAAAGCATCATCTCATTACATATGTTCATTAATAAAATATTTATAATATTATATTTAATTATAGATGGTTAAAGTTTTAAATTTTGAATTTTGAATGATCTTAACATCCCAAAATGAGTAGATGTTTCAATATTGCGCCACGTGGAATTCCACGTCATAAATCCACGTGGCGCTCTCTATGAATGACATTTTACTCTCCTTTATTATATATATAGATAGATATAGATTTCATCCCGCATTTTAAAAAAGATGAGAGGATTAATCTTTAAGTAAGGAGTCAAAGGCATATATCCTCTTTTTCTTCTTCAGCTTACCGCGTGGGCTAAGTCAGCCGTTGCTTCCCCGGCGACGTAATTAAAAAAATAAATACAAAAGAAAAGAAACACAACAAAAGCCAAAAAGGTCAAAAGTCCACAACAACACAACTTCACACCCACAATTATCATCATCACCACTAATTCAATCCCCTTTTTTCCCTAGCCCTAGGGTTTTTCTCGAACAATCTTCCACTCCGTTTGATCGGCGTCGCCTTTGATCCGTCCCGATCAGTTAATTAATTGAAATTATTTCAGGTAAAATCTTTAATCTTTTCAACTCAATTGTTGTTCATATCCACACGCTCTTGTTTGTTTGTACTCATAGCTATATTCATGTTCAGATTAGTATTTTGTTCTGGTTACTCAATTGATTTTACGGCCATACTCTTATTCACTAGTTTTTGAAGTTGGGTTATCTGGATTACGGCGTAGTTTTTTTTTTTTTTTTTTTTTTTGAATTCTCGGTGAAACTTGTTATTTCTGCATTTTTTGTTGTCTTGTTTTAATGGCATGGACACATATTACGGTGGTGAAGCCATAATTTGTCAAATCTAGGGGTAGAAATTATGGGGGTCAGGATTCTAATATAGGCTTTAAAACATAAATATAAATAAAGGGGGTCAGAAATTAGGGAGAATAAAAATCACATTTTTTTTTTTTTAATTTAGTAGTGATTACATGTTGTTATATCAACATACAAGGGGGTCAATTAACATTCTAACCCCTTAAGAGTAGGGGTGGAAGCAGTGGGTGACCTTGCTAGTGCTCCTGGTAGTAGCCTTCAAATGGTTCTGATTTGACTTTCCTTTTGCGAGTCTGTGTGGCAATTATGGATGAAGATCACGGTCAAGTTATTTGCTTTCTGAAAGCAATTTTATGAGGTCTGACTTCAGTTTTCATTTTCATTTTTTGTGTGTGGATAATGATTACATTGGACTGTTAATCATTAACTCCCTCCGACCCATTTATATTGACCACAATTCTATTTTTAGGTGTCCCAACTTTTTTGACCACTTCGAAAATCAATACAATTTAATGTGTTGCTTTTGCTTAATATCCCTACTTGAAAAGACATTTTTTTTTTTGGATTTTGGTAATGTAAATTTCACATTTAAACAAGAGTATAAATGGAAATGAAAAAAATAATCGAAACAGTCATTGTGTATTTTAAACAAGTAGATGTTAACTAGTGGCCAATATAAATGGGACGGAGGGAGTTTATCTTTGTATGAAGTAGAGGGAATACATATAAAAAGATGATTTTTCGAGTATGTTTCCTTGGTCGCATTTGTAGAATCTTCTTCTCTTTCTAGGTAATCCCTAATGTGTAATACTCACTCCGTCCCAACAGAAGTGAGACTTCTTTCCCTTTTGGTCCATCTCACCACAAATGAGACTACAAATGAGGCTGCTCAAAATGGAAATGTTTTAATATATTTATATTCACCCTACCCCACCATTTAACCGCACTCATTCTCCGTCTTCATTTTTTCACCTCTCAATTTATTCAACCAACGCTACTATTTATCCCACTCATTCTCTCTCTTCATTTTGTACCACACATATAATACTTTTTCTTAATTATTGTGCCCACTCCTCTAGTCCTACTTAAGCTGGGACGGAGGGAGTATATATTAGTATATTGTTATTATTATCGCTATTGAAGGTGGACAAGGAGGCCATAGAGCCTTCCCTCGATCATACACAGTTACGCCTTGAAAGGCTACACAAAGGGGACTATAAATAGGCTAAAGAAGTATCTTTAATAAGATAATAGTTTCTCCATGATGTTGTGGGATCTGAACCCCTACCCTCCCCCTTTCTAGAAAGAGAAGGAAATAACACTAGAACATGAGCTCATTGGTCCTTTTCAGTAACTTGCTTCTAACTTTTACCCTATTTTTTTCAATAAACATTTTCATATAATAATGAGAGCTTTTGTTTTTGATGATCGTACTCAAGGGCTGTGTGCATTTTCCACAAAATGTTTGATTGTAAAAACTTAATCCTCAATTTTGATGGAGGGAATGTCCATTAAGCACTTATTCAGCTGCATAAATCAGTCTATTTACTCTCTCTTAATTGGATATAGTATGTTTGTTACAGAGTACTTTCCCTTATCTCTTAGAAACTAACAAATGTTGTGGAATACCTTTTCTCTTTTGCGTGGGAAGGTGTTTTCCTTGCATTTATGTGTAGACAATATAAACTCTTCACATTCTCCTAGTGCTCCTATTGGTGTGTACCCATAGTTATTAAAGGCGAAAGGAAGGGACGAGAGGTTCCTAGAAAAGGCAAAATGTCGGGTGGTTGAAAAGGGGGGGAAAAAGTGAGCAAGACGGTAAAATAGCACAAAAAATAGTAAAAAATACATATGTACCATTTATTAAACTAAGCGTCAACATCTTATGAACAACAATTTTGCATTAAATAAAGGTCACAATTCCACATGTAATTGCTACTTACCACAATCTAAACCATAGTTACCAGGAACGTTACTTCCCCCCCTCGTCCCACATCCCGGGTCGCACGTCCCGGATCGCGGTACGTTTGCGTCCCGGTTCGCCAGGGAACGCGACCCAATTCCACAAAAACCTCGTTCCAAAAATTAAAACAAAAAGGTGCGAATCTGACCTTTTTATCCCCGTCGGTTGATCGATTATCGTCTAGGTCCTTTTTTTGGCCTTCGATAGTTGTTGATTTCTGTCGATTGCGTCTGACTTTATGGAGATTGAAAGCCGTAATATGAAAGTCGATTTGGTTGGGATTGTGCGTTTCTTTATTATTAGATTGGCTATTTCCACTCAAGATCTTTAAAAGACAAATACACCCATTAACTGTACAACATTCTATTACTAACTGTACAACACTTTTTTATAGCACAAACTGGGTGTGTATAAAGACTTTATGAGTGTAAGTAACGGAAATCTTAAAAAATACTTTTTCTTTTGTGATATATATATACTCCCTCTGTCCCCGCCCGAAATAGGATTTTGGTAAATTTGACTTTACTTTGACCAAGTTTTTTGAAGAAAATATAATAATCCAAATAAAATTTTAAAAACTGTTATTGTATCACAATTAATAATACTCTCAATAACAATTTTTAAATTTATATTAGGATAATTATTTCTTATTTAAATTACATGGTCAAAGTATAAAAAAAGCTACCAAAATCTTATTTCGGGCAGGACAGAGGGAGTATATATATATATATATATATATATATATATATAGGTAGGTGCTCAAATGAGAACCTAAATATCGTGAGAACCGTGAGAACTTAATGTATCCAATGATGTATCCAAGTCAAGTAATGTATCCAATGATGTATCCAAGTGAACCATTGGATACATTAGTTTTTTACCTAATGTATCCAAGTTCTCACGATATTTAGGTTCTCACAGGAGCACGACCATATATATATATATATATATATATATATATATATGTTTATATGTATATATATATTTATATGTATATATGTATATACAGTGGCGGATCTAGGATGTTTTGACAGCGGGTGCACAATTTACACTAAAAAACTTAAAACATATTTTTTCGAAACGTGGTTAAATTACAATATGATACACCACTACAATTAAAAGTATATTTGCAACTATATAATGAATAGAAAAAATGTTTTGATAGAAAAATGTTTTTGATAGAAAAAATATTTACGAACAAAGGTTTTTGTAAAAAGGTTATTCATTTTAAGATAGAAAAAATAATTAAATAATGAAGAAGACCCAAACATTAATTAATTATATTTGAGATAATTGACAGAAACCTAAAGTGGACTAGTTATATAAACTTGTAGGAGAAAATGAGAGAGAATAAAAAATATACTCCCTCCGTCCAAAAATGATCTGCACGTTTGACTATTCAAACTTTTTAAAGATATGAGCATTTGCTTCACTAGCTATATTGTGTTTATGCACATTTAAGCCTAAATTGTAGAAATGAGAAAAACTTTTTGGGACAATGAAAAATGTCAAACGTGAAGATCATTTTTTTAGACGGAGGAAGTAGTAGTTATATTTGAAATTATTGGAGGAAACTCAAAGTGGCCTTGTTAAGTTGGAGTAGTAGAAAATGAGAGAGAAGGAAAAAAAAATGTCTTGGCTAGCAGAGAGATTCGAACCTGAGTGGCTTGCATCAAACAACTTTTAAGAAAAACGTTGCCGCCAAAACACAGAGCTACTTGTGATTATAATCAGGGTGTTATACATATAGACAATCTGCGGGTGCACTTAATATTCAGGATTTAAGAAAAAAAAAAAATTTTTAACTACAAATTTCAATTGACCGGGTGCACGTGTACCCCCTTCTACAACATAAGATCCGCCCATGTGTATATATATATGTATATATATATATGTATATATGTATATATACATATATATATATATATATAAAAAAAAAGGGCAGCCCGGTGCACAAGGCATCCCCGCATAGCGAGGGTCCGGGGAAGGGTCCCCACCACAAGGGTGAAATGTAGGCAAACCTTACCTTGCATTGCAAGAGGCTGCTTCCAGGACTTGAAGTTCCCAATAATAGCATACTGCGTTCCCAACGGGCGTACCAATTAACCCTACCCCCTACGTACCCAAAATTTTAAAAGTCACGTTCCTCGTTCCTGTCCCGAAACGTCCCACGTTCCTGGTAACTATGATCTAAACCCCAAAAGTGAGAATTCTAAGACAAAGGTCAAATTAATTCTGGCCTTCGCTCAACGGATAAAAGTTACACAAGCAGTTGTTTAAAAAAGAGAAAATAAATTCCAAAGCATTTTAGAAATGATAATAATATAGAAATTAGGTTAATATACATTACAAGCTATAATTCCATACCTAGAGATGCACATAAGAGATAGTTTAAGCTCCAAAGAACCAAATGAAACCCAAAGTAAATAGGGGGAAAAATCGCGGAATCCTAATCGGAAATAACAATTACAAACCTCGATTTAAAAATAAAATAAATCAAGCTACTGGTAGTGTTGTCGCTCTCGTTTGTTGTTTGGCGCACTTATTTTCTTTTGGTCACTTGCCTTTCACAACTATGCGTGTTACCTTCCGCTCGTTCACACACGCTCTTTTTAGTTTGTTGGTGGCACTCTTCTCTTAATTAGCTTTGTTGCTTTGCTTTTATCTTCTCTCGTTTGTACATTGAATTATTTGTAAGTGATTTTTAATCTTTTGTTTGTTCATTTGGTTCATTCGGAAGGATTTAAACTTCAACGCATGGAAGAAGGCACAAAGTCAGAGAACCATTTGACATCTGCTGCTGCTTTTGTGGAAGGTGGAATTCAGGATGCCTGTGATGACACTTGCAGCATATGCCTTGAAGAATTCTCTGACAGTGACCCTTCAACGGTACATACTTTGATTTCAATATTGTTTATTTGAATAGGGTTTGATACATCTTTTCCTGAGAGTACATCGGTCTCTCCTCATGCAGGTTACTGGTTGCAAGCATGAATTCCATCTTCAGTGCATTCTTGAATGGTAACTTGCTCTGACTAAGACTCTGGTTCTCGTTTTATATTAGGAAAAGTAGAGAAAAGTTTAGCCCCCTAGATGTGGTGGATCTGAGAATAGATTACGCGAAAGAATAGAGAATTGGCATGTGCGTATGCTCATCTTCTGCGATGCGCGTGGATGGGTTTATTCCCTTTCCGATTTTAGTGGCTTCTTGTTTGCCGTCATAAGTTTTTTCTGCAGAATTATAATATCAAGAAAAATACTTACTTTTAACAATTGGGAGATTTATGATCACAACCTATCTTTTTGGAGTTCTGAAGGATGCATAATAGCCTGATATCATATTTTTCAGTTGAGACTGTATGAGTGCGCTGGCGACGATTGTGGGAGATGAATGTCCTTAATATCCGTGTCTACTTGAACGTTTGTGACCACTAGCTGTACTTGGCATCATTTATGTGCATCCTTTGCTATCACTGATTCTTGCCTTTCAAATGTAGTTTTAAAAGAATATATAGCAAATTTATTCTTAATTGTGGGTTGTAGTTCTCTCCTCTCTACCCTCAAAACTGAGAACGCTGTTATATGAATTCGCTATACGTCATAGTTGATTGCATTAGCCATTTCCTCACTCTGACGACAAGCTTTGGTAGTAGCCTGATGTAACAACTATGCTCCTTAAACTTGTTTCAATTCACAGATATTTTGAGGATATGTTTTTCCAATTTGCTTAAATCTCTGGGGAAATTGCAATTTGATAACCCTGTGTTTGGCTCACTTTTGCAATTCCCTTCCTCAAAGTGAAAATGTGTCAATCTGATATCTAAAATTGTCATTTTGTTGCAATTTGTTTTTGGTAAAAACTAACAAGGTGTTAGTTTTTTGACGGAATCAAAGTTATGTGCCATACACATGCGTTTTAAGGGGCATATTGGTCATTTTGACTCGTATGAGAAAAAGGAAAAAATAGAAAGAAACAACACTAATGTATCTGCCCAACCCACAGCATTTTGATTTCTTGCCCCCCTCCCTCTTCCTCTCCACCCCCACCCCCACCCCTCTCCCTCCTCTCTCCTGCCTTCATCTCCTCTCCTTCAGTCACTCCGGCCTCCCCTTCCACACCCTCCGAAACCGTCCTCTCTTCTTTCCCACCTTCCCCAGTTCGCCCCCTCCCTCTCCTTCCCTGACTCCAGCCCCTACTTCCCGCGACATCATCCTTTTCAAGCTTCCCACCGGTATCTTCTTGCCCCCTTACTCCAGCTGCAAGCCATCTTTTAACCCCCACTATTGTACAAACTGAACTTTAAACTGAATTCCAATTTTCACATCCTAATTCGATGTTGAACCTGACACAATTGACAGAAGGAAAAACTATAGTTGAGATAATTCACCATATGCAGTTTCAAATCCAATACTCCAAAATGATGATGCCATCCCCTTCATCAAATTCGAATTGTAGACCTGTACCTGGCTCATCAAAGAACAATTTTCTTGAGAATTTCAGATTTCCCAACCAAAATTTCTCAATGCTCACTATGTTTCGGTCTGTAGGAATCAGAATATCTAACAACTTCATCCATAATTTTGGGTTTCCCACCAATAGTTTTCCACCTTAACGATTTTAGGTCTACAATTTTAGCTTTTATAAGCAAACATGATCGTAGCTCAGGCAGACGCTCGACGAGTCTCTCAACAGTAAACCTTTTTAACACCAATAATTTTACTTCTTTCTCGTCCATATCTACACATCTAAAAAAAATCAAAGTTATCAATATATGAAAACCTCAAAATTTTCTTAATCATCAATCTTAAGTTTAACCTACTTACATAATTGTGATGTGGGCAGCAACAATTATACTAATCTGAGTGTGCTTATCAACCTTAATTTGGACTACCGTGCAGTCTTCGTGATACTGAATTTTGTTTACTTGTTTATGTATACCTTAATCAATGTTAAATGCTACTACCTCTGTCCCAAAACAGATGTCCAAATTTGCTCTTTATCAGGAACACATGTGGACTTTCATTTTGGGACCCAGGGAGTAATATTTTTCATTTCTAAGAAACTGTAGCCTTTTTTATGCGGTTGCCATTGTGAATTTCGTATCAGTTTTTGAACGTTTTCCCGCAGATTTCAGTTTTTATTAGGGGCAATTTGCAGATTGGTAACCTGAGTTTGTCTAAAGTTTGCAATCCCCAACCTAAAAGTTCAATTTTGCAAATTGGTTATCAAAGTTTGTCAATTTTTTGCAATGTGGTCAATACACTAATTTTTCATTAATTTTTTAACAGACCTAAACACATGTGCAACGCACATGACTTTTTAAAAGGGCAATCTTGTCAATTTCTGGACCTAAACACATTTGCAATGTGGTGATTGAGTTGCACACCTCCAAAAATTGACAGGGTTGCCCTTTTAAAAAGTCATGTGCATTGCGCATGTGTTTAAGTCTGTCAAAAAATTAACAAAAAGTTAGTTTATTCACCACATTGCAAAAAATTGACAAAGTTTGGTAACCAATTTGCAAAATTGAACTTTTAGGTTGGGGATTGCAAACTTTTGACAAACTCAGGTTACCAATCTGCAAATTACCCTTTTTATTAGATATTTATTCATCTTTGCCCTTCAAAATCATGTCATATTTTGTGTCAGGAATTGTAAAGTGTTAGGGCATGTTAAATTTAAGGTATGCTCTATGGCAGGTCAAGGCTGCTTGTTGATGATTTATTAAAGTACTCACAATTAGTTTTTTTTGATGGTCAACACAAGTGGACTAACCGAACATTAGTGTCATCCCAATTGATTTTTATTTTTTTTAATTGATAAATCACTTGATTATATATCAATAGCAATTTTTAGAATTTTACTAGGATGATTAGATTGACATTAATTATCGTTCAAAGTTCATTTGGGTTGAACATCAAAAAACCAAATGGGACTTTCTTTCTGAGACGGAGGTAGTAGCAACTGATAAGTTTGGGATATTTTCCTCTGTACCAAATCAGTTCCGATTTTTCATGATCATGAACAAAATCCATATTCGTTTTTAGGATAGATGGAATGACGGAGTTGTATCTTTACATGCACACATTAATGAAGTCATTGAGTTTCAGTTTGACTCAATTGATGTAGGTGTCAACGAAGCTCCCAGTGCCCAATGTGTTGGCAGGACATCAGCTTGAAGGATCCTAGCAGGTATCTTCTTCATCTATCATTTTGATTTCTCTTTTTTTTTTTTTTTTTTTTTCATGAATACCCTCTTCATACACTCTATGTATCGACAGTCAGGAGTTACTTGACGGGATAGAGCGGGAGAGAACTATTAGGAATACTCCTTCAAGGAATACTACCATATTTCATCATCCTACTTTGGGGGAGTTTGAATTACAGCATGTATGCCTCTTATCTCTACTACTCCCTCCGTCCCAAAGTGATCTTCCCAATTTTTTTGTTGCTATTACGAATGAACTTTGAGCGAAAAATTTGAGTTGATTTAATTATTCTAATGAAAATCTAAAACTTGTTATTGATAATATTGTTGATGGTGTATCAATAACAAGTTTTAGGTTTTCATTAGTATAATTGAATCAACTTTAAATTATTACGTAATAACTGTAAAAAACTTTAAAAAGTTGGAAGATCATTTTGGGACGGAGGGTGTATTATTTATCTTCTTGCTTGAACAAATGACAATATTCAACATTCGCATCATCCTTTTGACTTTGCAGTTGCCAGTTAGTGCAACTGATGCTGAACTTGAAGAGCGTATAATTCAGCACTTAGCAGCTGCTGCTGCAATGGGGAGGGCCCGCCATATAGCTAGGAGGGAAGGCCAGAGAAGCCGAGCATCATCAGCTCAAGGCCGCCCACAATATTTGGTGTTCTCTACACACCCTAATTCACCTCCTACTCCCTCCGCTTCTGTCCCAAGAAGGGAAGGTGAATCTCCAGACCCGATTACAACGTCCTCCCCTGTCCAAGTTTCTCATGTTTCTTCGCCATCTTCGATATCAAGTGTCGTTCCTGCGAATCCACACGGTTCTTCCTCAACCAACAGGTATCTACGGTTCATATTCTTTAGTGGTCTTAACTATCAATTGAGGTTAACAAATACTCCCTCCGTCCCATAGTAAGTGTCGCACTTTCCTTTTTTGTCTCCAAAAATAAATGTCGTGTTCCAAATAAGGAAGTAATTTTGGTGCAATTTTCACCATTGCCTCCCTCCGTCCCAAAATGAATTTCCAGTTTTAAATTTAAGGAAAATTTAGATTCAAGTACTTTTAGTTGCATAAGTACATAAAATCCCTTAATGATCTCGCCATATTGCATGATAGTGTTGGTGTGAAGTAGAACTTATTGTTTGATGATGGATGATTTTGTAATTTCTCCAAAATTAGGACTTTCATTTTGGGAGATTTTTTTTTTGGAAAAATGGACATTCATTTTAAGACGGGTGGAGTACTAGGTGTTGACAAGTCAAATGCGACATTTATTATGGGACACAGGGAGTATAAATTTTGTGCAAAGCATGCTCCTTCGTTATCCCGGAATTAAACTCTGGTCCTCCATTTGGATGCAATAATCGTATTGATTGTCATCTGTAGGAGGTCCCCTACTCAATCTTCTCCAACTAGCCACGATACAGCTGGGCCATCCGAACTCCAATCATTTTCAGAATCCCTAAAATCTCGAATCAATGCCGTGTCGACGAGGTATGACTGATTTCATGAGCTCATATCATAATATTATCCCGGTAGAAACTTAACTAAAATGTATTTCTATATTCACTTTATGTCAAAAGATACAAAGAATCAATTACAAAGAGCACAAGGGGTTGGAAAGAGAGATTATTTTCGCGCAACGCGTCTATGGCAGATCCACCTGAAAGGGGTAGAGATGCTAATTCAGGTGTATCTACGGTGTCAAGTATGATGGACCGTCTTAATACCAGAGAAAATACTATAACTAGCTCTACTTCTGTATCAAACACATCGGACGGCGGGCCCCATCCAGATCAAGGGAATCGGCTTACTGCAGAACACGTGGTCAATCATTCTATAAGTGCGAATAACACTCAAGCGTCAAGTGCTGCACCTACTACTGCTTCAGATTAAGTGGTTTCCTAGCACAACCCGTTCGACTCATCCTTGCATTGTTTAGGTGATTTATCTTTGACTTCCATCTCATTCATTATTTGCATATGTTTCGTTTAACTAACTCTTTATGTGCTTAACTCATTCCAACTAATCCATGTTAGCATCACTAAAGAAGTAACACAATTGCTCCCGGTAATTTTCTTAGATTTTGTACGATTTTGGATATCGTCAGGGGGTTTGGGTATAATGAATGCTTATTTTTAGTATGATGGTTAAAGATGGATTTTGAGGGAAGTACAATGGTTCTTGATGTCGATGTGACGTACATATACACATATATATGCATGTTCTTATAATTCGGGCATGCATATATTTGTTGTAATTTCTGCAGTTGGAGGTTGTAAGAAGATGAAAATTTCTTTCATATTATTGCAGGTGGTTTTTTCCTTTCCTCAGTATCAGGCACAGCGGCAGTGGCACCTTGGGCTCTTGACTAGAGCGTCGATTGCTGATTGTTGTTTTGATAGAATAAAGGATATAGTAGAAAACTTTGTGTTGAGACTTGAAATCGGTATATAATTTATTGACTTCAATTTGTTCATATATAGTCATAAATTTAAAATAGAGACTATAATTTGATGTATGCCATGTTCAAATTGACTGTAAACGTAGATTGTGTTTTTATTTTATCTCTTATATCGTAAGATTATACGAAGCCGTCGTCGGGAAGTAATATCCTTATGGAGTGCTTTGTAATTTCTAGTCAGATGTCGGAAATGCATTTCTGACATCTGACTATAATTTGATGTATTCGATCTACTATTTCTGCATATATCTGCCCAGTTCATTTCGGGTTCAGATCAGGGGAGATCAACCTAGTTTTTACTCGCTTGAATTGTGAGTAGTGTTCGAGAATTATTTCTTTAATTCACCTTAAAATATTTACTCAATTTTTAATGTTTTCCTAATAAACATTTTAAGTCAAGACCATTACTCTGAGATTACCGGAAAGGAGGGATTATAGGTTTTATAAAATCTTTATGAAACTAGATATTCATTTTGTACTAGTATTTTCATTGGGATGGCTCTGTTGAGAACGTTACGTGGATCTAGACCCTTTGAATTTTTTTACGCATATTTTTAATTTTAGAGTAAAACTCTCAGAGTAAGTTTTAAGGTTGACTTTAAGAGTTGATTGTAGACTATGACTTGATTATGAGAGTTCAAAATTCACTAACTAAACTCTCATACTCAAAATTTCAACAAAAAATAAGAAAAATAGTGAACTCAAATACCAATTCTCACATACAAAACTAATACTACTCAATTTTTCATAAAAATAAGAATAATACTAGGGGCACAAAAATGTCACAAAATCTCACTCACAAAATCTTAGGTGTAGTGATTTTATTGGTGTTTTTAATTAGAGTGTGGCGGGTCCACTATCGTTACAACCAATAAAATATCGCCACCTCATTGTGTGAGCATGATTTTGTGATTTTGTTTTGTGCCCCTAGCATTGCTCAAAAAATAAATAGGAGTAAATAAATGACTAATATAACTAGTGATAAATGTTGGCTATGAAAATTAGCAAGAGAGTTCTTTATGAATAATACTAGGGGCACAAAAAAGTCACAAAATCTTGCTTACAAAATCCTAGGTGTCATTATTTTATTGGTGTTGTTAAGTTGAGTGTGGCGGGTCCATTATCGATGCAACCAATAAAATATCGTCACCTCATTTTGTGAGCAAGATTTTGTGACCTTATTTTGTGACCCTAGCATTGCTCGTTCTTTTTTAAAAGCACGCTTTAACCTTTTGATCCGTCTTTCAAACCAAAAGATCTAAATAACACACTCCTAGATTTCAACAAATGTTACACCATAAATACAACCAACCCTCTAAACTTACTAGCACCAAAATTATACATATCGGAACCATCTTACACACACAAACCAATACCAAAACAAGTAATAATACAAATTTTAGCTACAACTGCTAATGACAATGTTTACGTATATAATTATGCAATTACTCAATTATGTTCAGGGAAGTTTAGGCAACGTTGAACCCAAGTTGGAGGTTTTATTGATTTGAGAATGCATTCTCAAAGCCAAATGAAGCAACCCTAACACTGTACCTCGCAACTCTCACTTTTAGGTTATCCACAATAGTCACTTTAAGAGTAGTCATGACTGATTTGTCAGTTCATTTTTTATTTTTTATTTTTGAAGAAAACAATACGAACTTTCATTAATCAAATTCAAGAAGATGGCACTCCACAACATTCGGAGGCTCATCCCAAAGTTGAGGATTTCGATCAATGCGTACAATCATCGAAATTTTGTCCGCCTTTATGAGAAAGCCTAACTCTTCTAGAATTAATAAGTCCAACCTTGAATCAAATCTCCAAATGCTTTTTTCAATCATAACTTGGAGACGGCCTAATAGTGGCCTTAAAAAAACTCCCACACAGATAGTATTTGGCGTTGAAGACACGATAAATTAAAGCATTTGGGTCAACAATAAATGGCCAACCAAGCATCCAAAGCAGTGCAACAAAAGAGAAATCCGAACATCAGATAAAGTCTCAACACGATGGAGAGTAGTCAAAAGCTCTCGGTAGACAAGAGAATATAAAGGCTCCCACCGAAGGGGAGAAGACAAAGGCTCCCAATGAAGGGGAGAAATCATGTAACAGAACGAAAACATCGACTTGATTGCACCAGAAAATTGACGGAGGGAGGAGCGCTTGCTATGGGTACTTCGACCACTACCATTGATCTTCGTCAAATCCATAATCTTCAAATCTGATTTTCCTAAATCAGAAATTATTGAAAACCAAAAAAAAACAAAACAAAAAAACAAAACAAAAAAACACTATGTCACAAATCCTAAATAGTAATGGAAAGTAGTGGTCGAAATCCAATGAGGAAACGCCGGATCTCGACCATCCATCAGTGCAAAAACGAAGGAGACAAGAAGTGTATGAAAGTTGTACAGGGAGAGAGAGTTTGGTAGATTACTTTTAGATGATGAGAGAGAAAGCGCGAGGTCAAGGCAAAAAAATAAGGAGGGTGACACATGTCCTCTCCAAATACCAACTTTTTTCAACATAATTTGCAATTGTCATTTGGAAACAAATAAAAACATAAGAAAAATGAGAAGAATCAACAATGTTCTTAAATTTTTCATACACTAATAGATATCCCCATAATTTGCATAATATTTAAAATCTAAATTGTCCTAGTTTGTAGCTCGTTTTTGAAAATGAAAAAAATATGAGAGAGAAAGTGATGACTTTTTGATACGATTCGTGTATAAAGTTTGTAGATTCATAAATTTGTTAGGGGCTTTTAAGAATAATATTTTTGTACATGGATTATAAGGGAATAACAAAAACCTTTTATTAGTATTGAAGAGTATTTGAAGGACTATTGAGAGAGAAAATAAAATTTATTTACCAATGTACTCCTCCTATCCAAGCACCCCCATCTCTCTCTCTCTCTCTCTCTCAATCCCTAAAACCGCGAAAACAGAGCACTCACTTCAATTCGAAGCTAAAATTGTGATTTTATTTTGTGATTTCATCGGTCGACGTTCGAATAATCCAGATACAGGAAGAACCCTAATTTTGATCGGAACAAAACCGCCACCCAATCAATTTCTAGTCATGGCGCCTTCCAAAAGGAACAACGGCAGCAACAACAAAGAGAAAACAGTTCGTCGTCCCAAACCGTATGTTTTTTTCTTTTTATTTCTCAATTATTCGAAACCCTTTTTCCTTTTAATTTGTTTTAATTTAAGCCCAAATGTGTACTCGAGCTTCGTTGTTGTTTAATTTTGTAGTTGGGTTGGGGAGCTCAGTAATTTATGTTTTTTTTTTCTCTTCAAACTTTGAACTTGTTACTCCTTTTATCTTTTTATTGCTTTCAATATGGTAACCCGAGCTTATTTATTGTTGAATTCATGTTTTTTTTTTTTTTTTCGAGGAACATATAAGTTTATCTCAAGCCCTAATTATCGATGTCCGAGAGCTTTTCTGTTCATAATTTTTTGTATGTATATGTGTGTATATGTAAATACACTTATTCTGATATTCTTCCTTTTTGTTTAAATAAGTAACGTTTCTTTGATTTAGAGAAGTAAAAAGTTGGAAATTATTTGTCTAACCTTTCTGCTAAGTACCTCTTTGTAATGTAGGGAAAATGACCCCCCTCCATCCCAAAATAAATGTAGCATTTGACTAGTCAACGAAGGATGACGCTTTATTAGTTTGTTCTTTACTTGTACAGTTATAAAATTGTAGACATTTACTTTGGGACATACTAAAAATGGAAGTGTGACAATTATTATGGGACCGAGGGTGTACTATTTTTATGCAAGTTATAAATGTGCAGAGAGGAAAAGGTGGAAGAACCTGAACTTCCAAAATATCGAGATAGAGCGAAGGAACGTAGAGAAGATCAGAATCCTGATTACGAACCCTCTGAATTGGGCTCTCTGCACGCTGTTGCTCCTCCTGGAAATGTTGATCTTCTGTGAGTCCCCTTTGGAGCTTGCATTAGCTTTTGATTTTGTTTTTCTGCATTTGAAGTGTGTAAAGGGATCTAAACTGCTAAATATTGTTTGTGTTATTTTTACATAGGTCAGCTGATGCCCAAAGGATGTCAATTGAGAAGAGCAAGTATCTTGGAGGTATTTCTCATGAAATTCAGTTGGTTTCTCCTGCTTTAGAGCATGTCTACTAATTGTTTATATACTTGAATATTTAATTAGCAGTCTCTTGTGGGTTTCATATTTGATTGGGATGTTTTATGTGCTGTTTGAATCAGCTAGATTGCTGAAAGTTTGAAACCCATATGCTGCTTTCAGTTAAGCATTGTTTTAATCAGCTAAGCTATATTAATACGTTTCATTATTAAGGCTTAAATCTAACTTCATTGAGCTTATCATTTATTCAGTTAAAATGTTCATTTACACTCAAATTTTAGCCTCTGCTGCGTGGCTTATGTTATTATTATTATTTTTTTAATGGTATTTTGGAGAGAATGCCAAAATTCTTGCCAACCTTATTTTCACGACTTTTATATTGTGTAGCAGTTACTATTTTTGTGCTTGCAAGGGCAAGCTTAGTTTATTGAAAAATAAGTTGATGAACAGTACTCTCCTCCCTCAATAAGTGTTGCAGTTGACTTGTCAAACTTCTTGAGGATTATACTTTTTGGTTTCTACATTGCTGGTACCATGGTACAATTACACCATGTCTATTTCCTTATTTAGAAGGACAACACTTTTTTGAGACGGACCAAAAACGAAAGCCCGACGCTTATTATGGGATGGAGGGAATAATAGTTTTAAATAGAGATGATCATTAAGCATAGCTTCGTCACAGATATTACATCTAGGTAAATATTGTGTCAATAGAAGGACATTAGTGATGAGGTAACCAGTTTTTTTCCTAGAGTTGTATAGGGAGTTGAGTTGATTAGGCCAAGGTTAGAGTGTTTGGAAGGGGATCTGACGGAGATCCAAATAGATTGAAAGGTCTTTTGAGGCGGGTGAGGTACGATGGTGTGTCCTATCTTTTGCTGTGAATACACACCAGGCCATAAAGTTTTATTATGATTTTTTCCTTTAAGCATTTGATATTATTTAGGATGATTCAATGAAGGTGCTCTGCAATTTTATAGAAATGTAATCATTTGTTGGAGCATAACTACACTTTTGTTAGTTTGAGTCTGAAAAAGGATAGATTGCAGAAGGTGAGGGACTTTTTGCCACTAAGCTTGGTGACTATTGTACAAAAGGTAAGGGATTCAGGTCATAGGCCTATCCTGAATTTATGGTCTAATTTCTTCAGATATGTGCACACAGATTTGGGAGTAGTGGGATGTATGATTGCTATGTAAATGTGCGACGTTCACAACTATACTTATGGAACAAGAGGAATTACATAAATTTTAGAGAAGGATATCTACCGATCACGCTTTTATGGGACAAAGTGGGAGGGGTTGGGTTGGGTTGGTGGATGGGTGGGCTTCTCTTTGGGCATTCACTAAAGGAGATTTTTATTGACTCACACAGTTGGATTTTAGACAATATTGATAAGTATTGTAGATCTTCTTGTAGTTTTTGATGGATTGCTTGTCCATTTTTTATATTCTTTTATTTAATCTTATAGAAGTTTATTATACAAAAAATCGTGATTGAGGCTCCTTTTAAGAGAGTTGGTAATATATAGGCGGTATCATTACAACTGCCGATTTGACATCTGTTGTTGAAGGACGTCAATTGCATGATGCAGTCTTGGTTGCTAACGAGGCGGTGGGACTTGCGTATAGAGGAAGAGGATATACATCTTCAAATGGACTTTGAGAATGCTTATAATATAGTGAATTGGTATTTTTGGATGGAGTGATGGAGAAGAAGAGCATTAGATTAATATGGTGTCGGTGGATATTTTGTCTTCTATGTCTCAAGCTATTCTTGTGAACAAGGAACCAAAGGTTAGGATCTCCAACGGGCTTTTTGGGGCAGCCCTTTGTCCCTTTTTCTTTTGACTATGGTTGTAAACATTTTATGGTCAACTGATATCTAGATGCATGGATAGTGGTTCAATCGATAGTTGCTCGGTATGTGGAGAGGACGTTTGGTTTCTAATTTACAATATGCCGATAGTACCATTCTTGTCCTTTATGAGGGCTTTCGAGGTTTGACCACTATGTTTAGGACGTCAGAGTTTTTTTTGTCTAGGATTGAAGGTTGTAGGTTAATAATTATTAAGTGTGGTTGGCTGCTCTTAATATGGAGAATCAAGTCTTACGAGAGTAGGATTCCGTGGTTAAATGTACAATAAAGAAATGGCTTTTTATTAATAATGGCGTGCTATAGCGACACTATCCGGGGTTTATAGTTTTTGGAGTCTAATGGCAAAAAAAGTATTCTAAATGTCGGGTTTTTTTCTTTTTCGAGGTGGTCTCGTGATGGTTTAGCATTGCCCTAAGAGTGGTGTGTCTTTCCATCATAGCTATTACTTATATTTCCATTTTAACGATTCTTGTAAGGACTAAGGGTAATGAACAAGCTTGAGCGTATCATGCGATGGGTGGGGGGGATGAGGATAAAGAATATTTAGTGGCTTGAGAGAGTTTGCCGCATTGACGGCGAATGGTCTTCTTTGTCTTGGGAATATGAGTTTTAGGATCATTTTCCTTGTATGTGGCACTCCTTTTGCATGCACACACTTTGGTATAGGGTCATGAGGTGCAACTTTGGAACTCAAAGTTATGGTTGTTTTCCATGCAGACACTTTGGTACAGGGTCATTGGATGCAAGTTTGGAACTCGAAGTAATGGTTAGCAATGCATGTTGGTATTTTATCTTCGATGACTCACGCAAGCCCTTGGAAATTCTTCTTGCTTTCATATTTTCAATCCCGTTTTCATTTACTTGTTGGGAATGGAGAGTAGATTTGTTTTTAGGAAGATCAAGTGCTTTGTCTGTTTCTTGTCGATGCTTGTGCAACCTCTCCAACCAAAATCCTCCTATATCTCAATTCCTTGTAGAAAATTTAGTGCCATGGAATTTGCACGTTCAAGGAACTTTAATGACCGAATCTCAGGAGTTGGATGTCTTTACTTGCTGCTCTGGTAGCTCATAGAAGCCTTGGATGTCAAGATAAGCAAATTTAGATGTTAGACCTAAATGTTATTCGCATACTGATCACTTTTGAAGAGTCTTGATAGGTATAGAAATCTATTACTCCCTCCGTCCCACCTCACTTGAGACTCAAGAGGTGGGCACAATAACCAAGGAAAATGAATAAAATAAGGAAAATTTGTTGTAGAAAAATGAAGAGAGAGAATGAGGGGGGTAAATAGTAGTGTTGGTTCAATAAATTGAGTGGTGTAAAAGAGAGAGAGAGTGGTGGGGTAGATTCAATATAAAATTATTAAAAGTTGGCTATTTTGGGGAGGTCTCAAGTGAGTTGGGACGGAGGGAGTATATTTTTCCCTTGATCAAGCTTATTTAGAAGTCTAAGACCCCCTCAAAATTTAAGGCTGTTTGTATAATTTATTGAATTTTCTTTGATCTTTGACAAAAGTTGGAGCCTTTTGAGCTCTTATTGAAGAAATCAACATTATTTCTCCTATACCTGTGTCAACACGAATTGACACCATCATGGGTACGGGATCTGTGTCGGATACCATACGTGAGAGGGTGATGTGGCTAACATAAATTTTAGGGTTCAAGGGAGGGAGGCGGTTTCGTCAAGAAGTCAAGTTATGCGACATTTAGATAAAAGTTGCAATTCTACAGTTTGAAATTTTGAAACTTGCTGCACTTGTCCGGTGGCTTCAATCAGCAATGGTATTTGTATTACTTACTATGACCCTTAGGTATGAGTGGAACTAGTGGATGTCGTTCCAATCTTTTCATTTTCTAGATAATGTTGTATAGTTTTCCATAGACGTTTTGCTTTTGCTACAACAGAATCGCTTACTATGTATGATATTATTTTTATAACTGAGGAAAGGAAGGTGAAGGCTTTACTATTATTCTGATTGGACTCATGCTTCCTATATTAAGAGTTAAGATACCTTGTCATTGATGGGTTGAAATTTACATAGTTTGTCTTCTAATTTTAATGAGATTGTTTATAGCTTAGGTGAGTTATGTTCCATTCTTTTCAGCTGCACTTTTCTATGATAATCAAGCTTGAATTTAAATGATGCAGGTGATGTTGAACACACACATTTGGTTAAGGGTTTGGATTTTGCTTTACTTCACAAGGTGAGAAGCGAAATAGACAAGAAGCCAGAAGTCGGAGATCATTCTGATGGAAAGTCTAGGTTAGTGAGTTTGGATTCAGTGTTCACTATTCTGTCTCTTTTCGTTTTGATCAGCCACTTCTGAAACCTCTTTTTTATTCATGTAGTCTGGTCGCCATTGTGTGGATTGGTGATTTTGTAGTATTCCCTTAAAAGGTTGACTGATATGGTATCAAGGTTAAATTCAAATGAGTGTCAGATATAATATACATACATATGCCGTTATGGTCCTTCGGGCTAGCTGGCCTGCATTCCCACTCCCTCTCCTTATTCTACAGTATCCTTTTGTGCGTAACACTAGTTTTGTACCTGGTCCTTGTATTAGACATAGCTAAAACACAAACAATTCAATCTGGTTAGAGTACTGCACAGGGAACCCTCTACTTGTGTTCGTTTTGCTGCTAACTGATTAAAAATTAGTTAAAATTATTAATTATTTTTATGATTCATAACACTGGTATACTTAGAAAATAATGAAGCGTACTACTTCATTAATCCTAATTAAGCGTTTCCCATATATCCTATTTGAAATTGTAGTTAAATTTGTGATTGTAGCATTCATTAATATTATGCCCTATGCATGTTCTCAACAACAGAGGTGCGAAGGATGACCAACCAGTAACATTTCGCACGGGGACTGCGAAGGTATTCTTCTAAACCTTAATATGTATTGTTGATTTGGTAGCTGCTAGCCCTTGAGATGTAATTCATTTGACACTTATAAATTTATCTTGTGTTGCAGTCTGTTTATCAGTGGATAGTTAAACCTCAAACTGCGGTTAAGGCAAATGAAATGTTCCTTCCTGGGAGGATGGCTTTTATATATGACATGGTAATGTTTTTTACTTCTCTAATTTTCACTAGCTAATTTAGATTATGAGGAGTCCATGGATTGTTAAGGAAGTTTTGAATTATTACAAA
The DNA here is from genome assembly GCA_026119855.1 of Campanula takesimana. NCBI lineage: Eukaryota > Viridiplantae > Streptophyta > Magnoliopsida > Asterales > Campanulaceae > Campanula > Campanula takesimana. The sequence goes on along the minus strand of JAOWBW010000265.1, from coordinate 718,871 downwards.
CTTGGTCCTGAATACCAGACTAATTGTATAGATATATACAGTTTCATGCGCACTTCTGATCAGTTCATATCTATGATTGAAAAAGTTAACACATTCAATACTAACTAAGCATAGTTATGGTGAGTGAAGAGTTATTGGGTCATTTTGAAAGAAAAACATGTCTTCCCTTCAATGACTAAGTGTTTCTTTTGCGCTCCCGTTCTCTCCACATATTTGAACCTGCTTGTATTCCATTGTCGCCATATGTGTTATGTTGTATTTAAAGGGCTGAAATCGCAATTTTGCAAAGATAATTGTCCTGTCATTGAATAGTTAGTATCTAAATTTCAAATTAAACATCTGGCCCTTGATAGACATCTAGACTCAAGAATGGAAAGGGGGACAAGTTGCTAAAATTATGGCTAGGATCATGAAGATGTTACAATTGCTAAAGGTGTTATGCTGAATTAGGAGCTTGAATATTGTTTAGGTTACTTTCTTATCTTTTCTTTTCTTAAGACTATAAATAAGAGGCAATACGGAGGAGAAACCCATCCAGAAAATCTGAAGAAAATCTAATGATTTGGGAGAGTTTCCAGCCTCTAGAATTGCTGGAAGAAATAGGAGAGTGCCAACCTCTATAATTGTTGGTATTTATCTGTTCCGTAAGGGAGTTGTAGGAGAGAGTCAGAGTCTATATAATTGTTAGTGTCCTTATTGGTTTGTTGAATAAAATAATCAAGGTGTTGCTTTATTATTTCGGTTGTTTAGTATCTGTGCCTATCAATTGGTACCAGAGCAGGTTGCTGCGCAAGTTGCTTAGGAATAATGGAGTATGATGGTTATTTTTTGCTGGGAGTCGATCCACAAATCTTACTCGAGTGACCAAAAGATAGAAACGGCTTAGAAAGGTGTGCATCTGCATTCCTTGAGCGAGTGGTCCAGATAAATTCATTCGATGAATACATTGATGAATTCCAGATTATTCGATGTCAATTAGAGACCATAGCCTCACACATGTGTGAAGAACTGACTGGAATGGAAGAAGGAAATAAGTCATACGTCAAAGGGCTTGCGCCGTTTTCAGTATATTGGGCTATGATGTATCTTAAGCACTCCAACGCTCGAGAAAATAAATCCACAGAGAACTATCAAGAGCCAAAAGGTATCCAGAAATGTTCTTCTATGGTTGCTGATTGTGTAAAAGTTGACATTCGAAGCTATTTGATGAAACGGATATGGAACTCTATTCAACAAGCTCAGATGCTGAATGTAACAATCAATTTGCACAGAGGATACAAATTGCAGCAATGAACATCAATTGTTCAATAGAATGGCCAGGAGGAAGACTTAAGAGATTGCCTGAATCAGGTGTCAAATGTAATTACGAAGCAAAAGTTTGTGGTGATTCTGAATTGATAGTCGAATTACAGGAGTTTGGACACCAATTCATGGATGAGAGGTGTGCTTTAGTATATTATGAAATGGAAGGGGTATCTCCTGTAATTCGTGTGCGGTTTGAAATTTTAATAATTTGTTTGGGGTTATCATATGAGTGGTGGGATCCAGGAGGTATCTATGTGAAACTGCAGAGGTTAGGGCTACGGTGGAAGCCACATGAGAGGAATATTCCATGGTGCAGAAATCAGTCTCCTAATATTCACCTTGAGGACAAGGTGAAAGTTTGGGCAGGGGGGGGGGGTAATGATAGACATCTAGACTCAAGAATGGAAAGGGGGACAAGTTGCTAAAATTATGGCTAGGATCATGAAGATGTTACAATTGCTAAAGATGTTATGCTGAATTAGGGGCTTGAATATTGTTTAGGTTACTTTCTTATCTTTTCTTCAGACTATAAATAAGAGGCAATACGGAGGAGAAACCCATCCAGAAAATCAGAAGAAAATCTAATGATTTGGGAGAGTTTCCAGCCTCTAGAGTTGCTGGAAGAAATAGGAGAGTGCCAACCTCTATAATTGTTGGTATTTATCTGTTCCGTAAGGGAGTTGTAGGAGAGAGTCAGAGTCTATATAATTGTTAGTGTCCTTATTGGTCTGTTGAATAAAATAATCAAGGTGTTTCTTTATTATTTCGATTGTTTAGTATTTGTGCCTATCAGCCCTTTAACTAAATTGTTGTATAAAATGATTTGAAGTTTTTCCTACTGCCTCCGTCTCAATGCTTTTGGCCTCTTGACAGAAGCTCTTGTATTAAAAATACATAATAAATGCGTTGTCTAGTTTATTGTTAGTGATTACAAACCAATTAATTTTGTAATTTTGTCACTAGTGTGTATAAGATCATTACTAAGGTTCTGACGCTTAAATTGAGACCACTGTTGGGTGATACAATTTGGGAAGCTCACAGTGTGTTTGTTGGGAGGAGACAAGGTATCAATGTAGCTCTGGTTGTGAATGAGGTGTAGAGGACCTAGAAAACGGGGGCAAGAATGATATTGTGCTAAATGTTGATTAGGAAAAATCTTGTGATCGAGTTTGATCACATGTACAAAAGGAAAGGGTTTGGCACAAGGTTGTAGATGCTTGTGGCTATTTGAGTTAGCGGGGGAAAATCGGGTGTGCCCTCGTTTGTGACCGTGACCTCCTTTTTGCAGACTAGTTTTCTGAGGTTTGGGAGTGGCATTGACGTGGTTCAATTACGAGATTGTGGGCGTCTGCTAACTTTTGTGTATATGGATGGAGATGAATAACAAGAATTTAAGAAAAAGCCCTTTTTGAATCGTATCATATTCTATTGGAGAGAGTGGTTTCTTTAGCTTCTGTTTGAGCGTCAGCCAATGGTCCTTCTTTAGGGTTTTGCCTATTTCAAAATTGAATTGTGATTGGGCTGCTGCTATTGTGTAGTTCAGTTGATGTTGCCTTATCACTTCTTTGTGTATTTTGATGCACTCCTTGTCCATCTGAATGTATATTTTTTCCTAGTACAATTTATTTTCTTATACATAGTATATTAGTATATGTATATATATTGAAGAACAAATGAAATCATCATAATCATTACCATTTAAGAAATATTTCTGACTGAATTTTGCTCTGGTCATGCAGGAGAATGTGTTTTCCCATGACATCCCGACCACAGTGCACAGGAGTAAAGCTGACTGTCCTGTACCCGAGGTTTGGATTCCTTCTCTTTAATTCCTTCTTATCGTTGTAGTCACCTGATTTCCAGAAGTTTGATATTTTACTTCTTTCTTTGGAAGGAAATGGTTACTGTAAGTGTTGATGGCTCGGTACTTGAGCGTATCGGTAAAATTATGTCATATCTCCGCCTTGGATCATCTGGGAAAGTTCTCAAGAAGAAGAAGAAAGATAAAGACGGGAAAGGTGATACATACATTTTTGTTCTATGCTTTTCTTTAGTTGGTATATCTCTTAGCTTTTTTTTTTTTTTTTTTTTTTTGGTTCTGGTGGCTACCACTCCATGGATGAAAGTGGTCCCATGTGAGACCGGAGTACGATTCATGGTGCCTCTTGGCTATATGCCAATCGTTACCTTTGCCCCAACCGCTTGCTGTCTCTGTGTTCTGGTCTTGTTCCTTTCTTCATTTACCCCCTCCGTCGCATAATAAATGTAGCATTTCACTTGTGAACGTTTTTAAGTAATGTACATGCTTGTGCATTACGTGTACAATGGTGAATTTGCAGTAAAACTGCTTCCCGGTTTAGAAACGCGACAATTATTTTGGGATGGACTAAAAAGGAAAGTGTGACATTTATTATGGGACGGAAGGAGTCTTATACTTCCCTGATTTGTGAGGCAATTAAATACGTAGTACATGTTTGTTACTGCCAGCTGACAAACATAACTATCACAGTGGAGTGTAACTGCGGAGAATCGACTGACTTCTCTCTTTTGAAAATATTTGTACTTGCATGCGAATTGATGCATGGCTTGTCTCATTTGATACAAATATATATCCTTAATGACCGCACTATGTGATTGGAATATCAAACTAGGACATGATAGTTTAGAAGTTGATCTTAGTACCTTCACAAAAACCTCGCACGCATTTAGAGACATTTTATTTTGAAAGAACGGACAAACATTTAGGCAAGTAGAGTGTATATTTTGCCCGACAATGGGGGACGACTACAAGCAGTACTGTATTGTCTTGCCTCGTTTCGGATGTTATATTGATTTTTTTTTTTTTTTTTACAGGAAAGCTCTCAGCTTTTCCCGGTGATTATGATGAATATGAGAAGGTTCCTAAACCAGATGTATCTAAACAGAAAACGAATGGAGAAAGTCTCCATCTACCTCCCCCACCTCCCAGAAAAACTGTTCCCGAGTCAAGAGAGAAGCAAGGGCCAACTGTTGCTCGACATGAAGAAGAGGATATATTTGTTGGAGAAGGTACAGACTATGAAATTACCGGTAAAGATATGAGTCAGAGCCCTGTTTCAGAAGACATGGAAGAATCTCCACGGAACAAAGAGACGGTTTCCTACTTCCAGGAACCCGCTTATGGCCCTGTCCCTCCCTCTGAGCCATCTCACGATTGGCAGCCAACTGTGAGTCATTTGACATGATCAAATTATTACTCCTGCCATCCCGGAAAGATACTCCCTTTTGACTTTTATGGTCAACACAAGTAGATTTTGACTAAACATTAATGTCGATCTAATCATCCTATAAATTTGCAAAACTTGTTATCAATTACAATTTTCCGAATTTCACTGGGATGACTAGATTGACATTAATATTTGGTCAAAGTTCACTTGTGTTGACCATAAAAGTTGACTGAGACTATCTCTTTGGGACGGAGGGAGTATTACTTGTAGTTTGGGTTTCTGTTTGACTTGTTCAGTCTTTAACTTTCTTGTTCAGAATGGATATGATGCTATGCAAGCACAGGCACTGGCGGGTGGGTACCAGGGAGAGTGGCAGGAATATCAATATGCGGAACAACTGGCTTACCCCGAACAGTATCTTCAGCAAGATATTCAGGCTTATGAGATGCAGGAGGGCTTGAACATGGAACAGGATCCACGTCTCATGACCCAAGAAGATAAAGATCGGGGTCTAGGGTCAGTGTTCAAGCGGGATGATTCAAGGCTTCAGCAATTGAGGGAAAAAGATGCGCGAGAGAAAGATCCAAATTTTATATCTGAGAGCTATTCTGAGTGCTATCCTGGGTACCAAGAATATAATCGTGAGGTTGTGGACAGTGACGATGAAGCTGATCTGTCAAAAATGGATATGGGTGGACGAGTAAGTTTTACTTCATTGTCTTTGATATTATTGTAGTCCATCTGTCCCAAAATAAATGCGAAGTTTGACTTTTTTTGGTCAACATTGAACTTTGACCAACATACTATGATTAGTTAGTCATCCTCATGAAATTCTAACATGATTCGTGATCATGTTAGAATTTCATGAGTAACTTAGTACCATGATATAAATCATACAGACGTGTACGCCTGATGGTCAAACTTCAGCTTAGTTGACTAAAAAAGTCAAGTTATCTTATATGTGTGATATGAATGATATTATGTGCAGGCGAAGGGCCGTCTTCACAGGTGGGACTTTGAGACGGAAGAAGAATGGGCAACATACAATGAGCAGAAGGAAGCAATGCCAAAAGCTGCATTTCAGTTTGGTGTGAAGATGCAAGATGGTAGGAAGACAAGAAAGCAAAACAAAGACCAGAAGCTTACTAATGAGCTGCACAAGATCAACAAGATACTTCTCAGAAAAAAGATGGACAAGGGAGAAAATGATGATGGTGATGATACTTATGACGATGAAGGCCATGGTGGAAAGAAGCAACGCCTATAATGAAGCCGAGATCACCCCCATTGGTAATTTTTCCAAGGCCAAATATTGTTTACCCCCCAAAGTATCCACCCTCTCCCACTTTGCACCCTAGATTGAAAAGTTGGTCTTGTTGTACCTCCGTCCCAAAATGAAAGTCCACTAAAATTTCAAATTTGCTATTGATCAGGAGCAAATTTGGAACCTTTTCCGGACATTTATTTTGGGACGGAGGGCTAAAGCGCCCCACTTTACACCCTGACATGCACCTTGACTGGAGGTAAAGTGGGAAGATTTGGAAAGTGGGACGACTTGGAAATCAAAGTACCAAACAAACTGACTTTTCAAACATGGGTGCAAAGTGGGAGTGGGTGGATACTTTATCTGGCCTTGTTCCAAGCATTAAATAACGTGTTGTTTATGTTTAGTTAGTTAATTACTAGTTTTGTTTTTGAAAATGTCATTGTGAGAAATTTAACATTACCAAACAACAACTACTATTCATTCTGTTCCCAAACTAATTATGGGCCACAACTACTCCTGAACACCAAATTAAGGTGATTCTGTTGCATGTGCGTGTAAAGTATGCGTATTTTTCCCTCCGAATTGATGAAGTCATGTACTTGTCAAATTGATAGAAGATGGTTTGGGAAGGTCAAGGGTTCGATTCCCCCTCTCCTGTGGTACCATGAAAACTTTGTGATGTTGCGCTTGGCAGAGTCTGACATGTTCCCTAGCTATGGCATTTGGAACTAGTGATGTTAGTTGTATTTGCTATTCTTCTTTTTAAACATTAAATTATTCTTAGTATATTACTAGTTATTGAAATTTTATTTCATACTCCTTCGGTTTGAAAATGATTGTTCGTTTTTGTGGGGGTTAATCTGTTGAGTAAATATAAAGTCACAAATTCTGGCTTGAGGTGTCATGATTTTTATTGGTGCTTTTAATTAGAGTGTGCCGGGTCCACAACCGATGCAACCAATAAAATATCGCCACCTCATTTTGTTAAACTTCTTTTGTGCCTCTAGCATTGCTCGTCCAACTAATTATCAAGCTTTACAAATTCGAAATTATCCTGAAATACAAGATGGCTCTCAATGAAGATCAGATACCAAAAGGCTTTACCTTTTCTAACAAAGGCATGCTTTCTCTCTGTCCCTTGTTGCGAGTATGAGAGAAAAATGCATAAGCTGTGTCAGAGAGAATCATCTCCAACTGCACCCAAAATATACCATCTATTAACCTGAAATTTGAAGTTTGAGCAATTTAAGAAGCTAACAACACTAAGCAATGTCACCTTTGGCTGTTTGACACCCAAGATGAGACCACACTGATAAATCTCACAACCAACATCTTCATAAAGTATGCGCTTTGTGGAAGGTTGCACAATAATCCGTCCCACTCCAGTTTTGCCTTTTCCACCGTGCAGAAGTCGAGCACAGTGTGCTGGAACAAATAGATGTGTAAGCAATTGCAAAGAGAATGTATGTCAAAGGCATAGAGGTTTCCAAAATTAAATAATCTGAAAAGTGTAGGAAAACATTTTCCTCAAAATGAAAACACAAAAAGTCAATAGTAAACAAGTGTTGATAAGGTTAGAGTGTATAGTGCATTAATCACGTCGAAATGGTAGGTCACTGAAATAGTCAATACCCCAAAATTCTAACAAGTGACGAACAGCAGCACAAAATACAAGTACAACTGAATTATCTTAGGAGGTATACGAAACCAAGTAGAAAATTTGCAAAAAGGGAAGACATTTTATATGAAAGGCAAGAGTGTACATTGCATAATAACCCCAGAATGGTTCATGAACACGATAGGGATGCAACACTATACTGACACGAGGAAATCAGCACGTGATGCCGCTTAGCTCACTCACTTGGCACACAATGTAAACTAGATGCAGATGCTAACCCGGACATAATTTCTTTAACATAGGGGTAAAGGAGGGTGACCATAACGACATTGTGTTGGTGTGTATGCCCTAGGCATGTAATTTAGCATGTTGTTTGACAATATTTGTTATCACTTTTTCATATATATAAAGAGATGTTTTGGATTATTATTTATTGTTACATGTTTTGTTATAATAATCTCCTTCCCTAGTACTTATGAAGAACCAGTATAAGTTTAATTAGATAATCATTTGATGATTACGTGTATTAGATACAAGTTAAACTTATGGGTATATGTTGGTGAACATATACTGGACATGACCCAAAGAAGAGGTTTATGTCATGGTCATAATGTCATAATTAAGCCTCTAATAGTTATATCATTGGAATCCTTAGACTTGAGATTATTGCGATCTTCCACATAATGGAGATCATGTTTGACATATTTAAACATTACTATTAACCAAGTAATTATAAAGGATATGATTGGCATGATCAAATTTATGTTGGGAAGTGTAATAAGTCAAGATAGGATTTGTCCCTCAATATGAGAGATGTCAAGCTTGGGCCCCTCGATGAATAGTTGTGATGAACTGCATGGCCATGCTCAAAGTGAATTGATGAGATCGATATCATTTGAACTATCAAACTATTCGGAATCAAGAAAGTATTGAACATTGTAAGTTGACCATTGACCATGACTTACGTTCAATGACATCATAGGACAAAAGGATTGTGATATTTTCTATAAAGGATAACGAACTTATATAGTTACACTAATTGGGTAGGTATGACGGTTTGCTAGAACCTAATCATATCTTATGGGTTTACACCCATTGCCAACTTAGTGTAATCCTAAAGGGTCACACACATTAGAACGAATCTAAAAGGACTTAATTGGAATATTGGGTCGAAGGACCTTTGAGGGATATTTGGGAAATTAGAGGAGAAAAATGGAAAAGGGGAGGGTCCGGGAGGACCTCATAAAGGACCCGGGCGGACCTCCTGAAGCCCCGGGCGGACCAAGCTTGTGACCCGGTAGGACCATGCCTAGGTCTGGCCGGACCAACATGTATACCCGGGCGGACCTTGACCTGTTCCGCTTGGTATTTTCCTGTTCCGTTTTCTTGCGGGTTTGGTCACTAGTTACCTATTTGGAATATGTTTAACAAGTATAAAAACCCTCTAACAGCCCTAATCAGTACATAACATTGTGAGAGCCTCCAAAGAGTTTGAGAGGATTAATTCTTGTTCTAAGATCATAAAAGTGAAGAACAAGAGATCACATATATTCCATACAGTTCATATCATTGTGAAAGCGTGTTTCAGAATTTGGTCTAGCAACCAAGATCAAGAGGAGTCTTGATATTCGTTTGTGGTGTGGATACCGTTAGAGGGTGAAGCTTATCACCTCAAAGTTCGTGATCTTGTTCGTGATCAAGTTCGAAAAGCTCCACCGAAATCAAGGTTGTTGATCAAACGCATCAAGGGTTAGTATTCTAGTATTCATTGTAGATGTATTTGACTTAATCATATGAATGGATCTATGGGCTTTGGGTTTCATAAAATTTTAAATGCTTAATTCCGCTGCGCATGTTACTTGGAAACCCAACAGTTGTATCAGAGCCCCGTTCATGATGATTATTTCAATACATAATCATGTTATGTGTATAAATTGTTTATGTGCCTAGCATGATTTGAATATTGGATTATGATGTTTTATGTGATCTATGCATTTTATGTGGTTTATTGTTTTATAAAATTTAATCGCACTATTCAATCGCAATAAAAATTATGTTGGATTTAAAATTGTTTGGATTATCAATTTTTGATTGGATCAAAGTTTTGATAATCTAGAGATTCATGAATAAATTGTTTATTCAAGGTTCTGATGTTCATGGTGATTAGATCATCAAGAACACCAAATCCTAATTAAATCGGGGAAAAATAATTTTGAGCCAAATTTTTGGAACTTTAAATTTTTTTGGATTTTTCGAAGAGGTCCGACCGGACCTAGTAAGCGACCCGGCCGGATCCCCTGGTCTGGTGCGGGTGTGCGGCTAGGGTTTGGGTGTGGATCTCGGGGTTTAATTTTCCTATTTGTTTTAGTCTTGTGAATTCTGGGATTGGATCAAGTTTTGGATGGCTAGCCTACGTTCTCGAGACTGTGTTTCCCAAAATTGATCGCAATCAAAGATTCAAAGATAAAACGAAGTTAGAATTATGAAGAGTTCATAATTGCTAAAATTGAGAAACAAAGTTCTTGATTCAAGTTTGGAGATCCATGTTGAATTGTGAATGCAATTGGCCTACGTTCATCGAGACCATCTATTGCTTAGTTTCGGCCACATGGACTACTTTCTTGGTTTCTTGAATTAGTGCGGAATTCTGGATGCCTTTGGCTTAGTTTTGGCCGCACTTCTTGTTGTCTTGATTTGGAGATGAAAACCGAAGTTCAAAGAGTCTCATCCTCATAAATATAGAGAAACTAATGACACATAAATATCATGCTTAAATTAATGGAGATTAATTTAATGACTAAACTTGATGTGTAACATGTTTATCTTATGTGCTCATAAATGTGTTATATGCTATATGTGATGAACCTTCTTTAAAAATTTAAGTCATGTGCCAATCCATGATTAAAACACTTGTGATTACATAAATGGTCTTAATGTAGGCTACGCCCTAGCGAGGTGCATTAATTTTGTTTTGTAAAAGCAAGGTGAGGAAACAGTGATTCCTATACGTTTAAAATGATTTGATTTAATTGGGTTATCAAAACAGTTTTGGACCTAAGGCACAAGATGAGACTAAAACATGCTATTGACATAAGATGTCTAAAGAGTCTCATCAAAGGATCTAAGAGTCATATATGATATGATTGGTAAAAGTTACCTACCTAAATAACTTGTTTTGAGCAATCGTGCTCTAGCCGACTCAAAGTCAAGTGAAATATGGATCTTAGCCTAGACATGCCCGGTTCATGAAACCGGCGGTTTGCCGGTTCATGAACCGGCGGTTCGCCGGTTAACAAAAATGATAAACCGCCATGAACCGTATATATCCGGTTTACGGTTCCGGTTCATGAACCGGCGGTTCACGGGTTATTCCGGTTTTTTTTTTTTTTTTTTTTCTTTAGGCTCGGCTGGGCGCTGACTGGTGTGGTGGGCTGTGGGTAAGCTGTGTGAGAGTGTGAGATGGGCCTGGCCGCCTGGGCTTGTTAATGTTAGTACTTAGTTGTTTGTCTTTTTTCTTTTTTTTTTAGTGAGCCCAAATCCAATGCCCATTTAAAGATAAATAAATAGATGTATTTTTTCCTTTATTTTTTGGACAGAGTATATGCTAAGTATATTTCTGACCTTTTTTTTTTTTTTTTTACAAAAATTTTTAAAAACATGTTATCATGCAAGTTTAAAAAAAAAATGAATTTTTTTTATTGTATTTTGCATAAAAAACTCAAGAAACATAATGTATAGAAAAAAAGGGGACGAGACCCTTTTAATTTTATTAATTCAAATAAAAATTACATAGAGGGGGACAACCAACCTTACCATTTTATAATTAAGGGAGGACATTTAGGAGCCTTACCTCATCCTAAATACTATATTACAATAAAAAATTAAACTCCGTCCCTAAACTATCGGTGCATTTTCTTCTACACCTTCTTGACCATTTGATCCCACATTTTCTTCAATGAGTCCCCCATCAAAATATGCATCCTCATCACTTGACCATCTTTCTTCTTGATCCCGAATTTCCGCCCTATACGAATCCCCAACACACATTTGATTTTCTAAATTCTCCACATTTAGCCTTGAACGTTGTGGATCCAAAACATTTCCCGAAATACTAAATATTTTCTCTACCGCCACCGTTGAAGCCGGAGATGCAAATACTTCCTTTGCTATTCTTGCAAGTATAGGAAATGATGTCGCCCTTCTTGACCACCATCTTAGAAGGTTGAATTTTTCTCCAAATTCTTCAAAAGTTGTCCCCAAATATTGCTCTAGTTCAACGGGCATGCTAGAAGAAGACGTGGAAGCTCTAGGACGTTTGTTCGTGCCATACACTTGTTCACACCAATTCTTTTTTCCAAGTCGATCAACTCCACATCCAACATCTACTCCACCACCACTTCTAGGAACAATAGGATCGGGAGCGGTTTGATATTCCTTGTAAAGAGAGTATAAATCCCTTTCGACCCTTCTTTTAATAGCCGCAATCACATCTTTGGAAGCCCCTTGACCTTGCTCATGATACATATAATCATAATACAATGTCAACATATCTTCTAACCTAACTAATCGAATTCTTGGATCAAACACTTTAGCTACCAAAAAGAGGGTTGGTATATCCTTGAAATATTTTTCCCATTTCTCCCTCATTTCCCTTATGGCGGAACCCATTTGAGCATCACTCCAAAATTCACTAAACACCATTGCAACATTTATGCAATGATCCAAAACTTCATTTGAAGTAGGGTAATAAATACCCGACAACTCAACGGTAGCATCTTTGAACACCTTCAAAATTTCCAAAACATTCTCACAAGCATCCCATTGAAATGGAAATAATGTCTCCCGATAGTTTATGCTAGTCAAGAATTGACAAACCGGTTCCTTGTAATCCATCGATTGAGACAACAATCTATAGGTGGAATTCCACCTATGTGTAACATCGGGAGCAAATCTCCTTTCCGCAATGCATTTGCTCTTGCAAAATCGGAGCCATTTGTTTTGAGTGGTAGCAAATCTTCCAATATGGCAAATTGCATCTCTAATGGGACGGATTGTGGTACTCATGGCATTTAAAAAATCTTGAACACATAAGTTTAAAATATGACAAATACATCTAACATGAAAATATTTCCCACCAATTGACGGTTGACAAAATGTAATTAACTCGGGCAAACTTGCCGTATTGGCACTTGCATTATCAAAACCAATTGGAAAAAATTTTCCAACCAAATTATACTCATTTAAAATGGTGAGAATTTTGTTTGCAATATTAGTTGCATTATGTTGAGTATCAAAGTCCCGAAATGCAATTAACCTTTTTTTGATTGTCCATGAATTGTCCACCCAATGACATGTAACACCCATATAATGATGGTTTTGCCACGGATCACTCCAAATATCCGAACAAATTGAGACTTTATTTTCCATTTTTGAAAAATCTTTCATCAAGGCTAATTTATAGTCCCTCCAAACCGTAGCAACATCACGTGTGAGAGATTGACGTGGTACTCTTTGGGCGGAGGGATTGAAATAAAGTTTTGAAAAAAGCTCCCATATCTTATCACTAGCAAAACTAAACGAAAGACCTTTGCCACTAACTAATTTAGCTAAACCTTTTCTATATTTAGTAGCATTAAACTTGAATAAAGTAGAAGAAGACGTGCCTTGTGAAGATTGTGGAGTGAATTGTAGTTGAGTTTGTGACCTTTGCAACGCCGCCTCCGCTTTATCTTTATGATTCCTATTCAAGTGGCCTCTTGCATTTCCATATCCATCACCGGTTTTGAAGTTGAGTGAATGCGAACAATAGTTGCATTCAAGAGTGAATCTATCTTCGGTGCCTTCCACGGGCTTTTTGGTAAAATGAACCGTCATTATATCGGATTTAGGCTCCCTTGCTCCAACTCCCTGTCCCCTTCCACCTCTTCTACCTCCTCCCCGTGGACCCCGTCCCCTTCCACCTCCAATTTCAACACTTTCTTGCGTGGGTGGTGGGGTTGGTGCAACGAATGGACGTTCGATCTCCCGAATTGCATCTTCATATTCACCATCCTCTTCTATATTTTGAATGACTTCATTAGCGTTGAAATCATTCGCGAAAAGGAATGGATTATATGCTTCCCATCGTTCCTCACCTTCATTAGCAATATTTTTTCCATGGTTTGGATCCATATTAACCAAAGGATGAGAGAAAAAGGGCTTAAATGGAAGAAAATGGCTGAAAAATGGAAGAAAAAGGCTTAAATATAGGCTGAAAATTAAAAAGAAAGCAATTTCAGTCAGAAATTTAACGGAAAAACTAACGAAGTTCTCAAGACTGATTTTAGAGAGTGATTAATAGTGTGAGAGAGAGTTTTTGAGTTGCTGTGAAAAAATAGTGAGGAGGGGGGGGGGTATTTATACTTAAATCGGGCTGGAAGTTTTTTTTTTTTTTTTTTTTTTGTAAAATGGTCCCTAGCCGTTAGGCTGGTTAAGTTTCAAACGGTCACTGACTGCGCAGAAGAATTAAACGCGGGGGCGGGGCGGCTGGTTTGAATTAATTGTGAAATTTCAAATGGCAACGGTCATATACGAATAAACTGCGGTTCATGAACCGCCGGTTCAACCGGCGTTTAACCGCCGGTTCATGACCCTCCGGTTTATTGGTCGGTTCATCAGCTCCAACCCGCTATTAACCGTGAACCGCCGGTTCACGGTTGACCTTTTTTTGGCCGGTTCCGGTTCGCCGGTTTTCCCGGGTTTCCCGCCGGTTTACACCCGCCGGTTTGCCGGGTTATATTAACCGCCTGGGCATGTCTATCTTAGCCCATTTAAATTATATTATACATTGGATGTATATGAAGGTTATATAATTTAGTGGGAGTATTTGTGAAATACAATAAATATAAATCTATTTATGAAAATTAGTACTAATACATATTTATATGTTTGCATAAAATGTAGATAATGGATCAAAACACAAACAACTTATCATTGCGATCTATCCTTGAGAAGGAAAAGCTTCAAGAGAATGGTGCTAACTTCACGGATTGGATCCGAAGCCTTAGAATTTTTCTAAAGCATGAAGATAAGCTGTACATTCTCGATGAGCCTGTTCCTGAAGAGGAACCTGCTGCCACTGCCCCTAGGGCAGAGAGAGACGCCTACAAAAAGCACAAAAGTGATTCTCGTGAGGTCGGTTGTCTCATGCTTGCTGCCATGTGTTCAGCTCTTCAGAAGACGCTGGAACACTTGGAAGCCTATGACTTGAACATTGAGTTGAAAGATATCTTTCAAGAGTAAGCAAGGCAGGAAAGGTTCGACACCATAGCTGCACTGACCTCATGTAAGATGAGTGATGGACAGCCTGTCGGCCCTCATGTTTTGAAGATGAAGGCTTACTTTGAGAATATTGAGAGGCTTGGCCATCCCATCTCTGTTGAGTTGGCCACTGATTTTATTCTTAATTCCTTACCAAAGAGCTATAATCAGTTCGTCATGAACTATAATATGCATGGTATGGATAAGACACTGTCTGAGTTGCATGGGATGCTAAAGACAGTTGAAAAGAAAATCACTAAAGAAGCTTCTCCTGTGCTTGTGGTGTCTAAGGAAGGAAAATATTCTAAGGCTAAAGGTAAGGGTAAGGCAAAAGTTGTCAAGCCCAAGATAAGCAAGGCAAAGGTTGCCAATGCTCCAGTAGTGGCTAAAGTAGACACTCAAAAGGATGCAATTTGTTTCCACTTCAATGAGATTGGTTATTGGAAGCGAAATTGAAAGGCTTTTATGGAAGAAAAGAAGAAGGGAAGTGAGACTGCTTCTACTTCAGGTATCTATGTTATAGATATACTCCTTTCTACTTCTAGTTCCTGGGTATTGGATACCGGATGTGGTTCTCACATTTGTTTAAATGTGTAGGCACTAAAGAATAGGAGGCTACTCAAAAATGGCGAAGTAGACATACGTGTGGGGAATGGAGCAATAATTGTTGCATTAGCCGTAGGAACCTATGCAGTCATTTTACCTAGCGGATTAATTCTTGTTTTGAACAATTGTTATTACGTTCCGGATTTGAGTAGAAATATTATTTCAATTTCTTGTTTGGATAATGAAGGTTATAATTTTCTTATTGAGAATAAGAAGTTTTCTATTTATTTAAATGATATGCTTTATTGTACTGCATGTTCATTTAATGACCTTTATATCCTTGATGTTGAGAATGGAAATAATGATAATGTCTATAACATAAATAAGAAATCTAAACCTAATGATGTGAATCATACTTATTTGTGGCACTGCTATCTTGGTCATATTAATGAGAAGCGTATCTCAAAACTCAATGGGGACGGACTTTTAGGCTTAAATGATTTTGAATCATATGAGACTTGTGAGTCATGTTTAATTGGAAAAATGACTAAGACACCTTTTACTAAGAGTAGTGAAAGGGCAAGTGACTTATTGGGCTTAATACATACTGATGTATGCGGACCTTTAAGTAGCAGTGCTAGGGGAGGATTTCATTACTTCATAACATTCACTGATGATCTTAGTAGATATGGCTATGTCTACTTGATGAAGAACAAAAGTGAAGATTTTGAGATATTTAGAATATTTCAAAATGAAGTACAAAATCAACTAGGCAAAACTATTAAAGCACTTCGATCAGATCGTGGATGAGAATATTTAAGCCAAAAATTTGACAATCATCTAAAAAATTGTGGAATTTTTTCACAATTAACTCCACCCAGAACACCACATTGGAATGGTGTGTCTGAGAGGAGAAATCAGACTTTATTGGATATGGTTCGATCCATGATGAATTAAGTTTATCTTCCACTATCCTTTTGGGGTTATGCATTAGAAACCGCTGCGTTCACACTAAATAATGTTCCAACTAAATTGGTTCCAAAGACTCCATATGAGATGTGGAATGAAAGAAAACCTAGTTTGTCTTTCATGAGAATTTGGGGTTGTGAGACTTATGTTAAGATACTTGTCTCTGACAAACTTGCACCAAAATCTGATAAATGTTTTTTCGTTGGTTATCCTAAGGAAACTAAAGGATATTACTTTTACAACCGCACGGACAACAAAGTGTTTGTTGCTCGACATGGTACCTTTCTAGAGAATGAGTTTCTCTCCAAAAGAATTAGTGGGAGTAAAATTAATCTCGAAGAGGTTCGAGAACCCGAAAGTAATGCCTTAATTTAATTGATGCAGTAATCTGTAGATACCCCAAAAAAACCCCACTTGGCTAGAGCGGTAAATTATCCTAGGATGTCTAATTGTGTTTTAGAGTCGCCACCCACGTTTTAGAGGAACGCGAGAAAACCTAAAAAAAACCAATTTTTTATGTACGAAAACCAGAGATTCGGGAGAGAAAGGGTTCGGGGGTTAGGTGACGGAGTGGGAAGTACTTAAACTGTCGCCCCAGAACCGTGGTCCTACTTGGCCCCACGCTCAGGACACGAGTGGAAGACGTTATAAAACACTTTTGAAAATTTTTTGAAATGTACTTTTATAAAGTTTATCAAAATCATACTTGAAGTTCAAAGACTTCATTAAATTTTAAACAAACTTTACAACGAACTTTCACAACGAAAGTACTTAGCCCAAAGGCTTACAAACTTTTATACAAATATACATACACCAACATTATCCAAAATATAAGTTTTTTTTAAAGGATGATGAAGTCATGGATACTCTACCCCAAAAGGTTTTACATTTATATAATGTAACCTTAACAAAACAAGTCCCAACCCTTACCACTCCAACGTCCTCCCGTGCCAAAGTGTCCTATCCCCTGGACTCGCCTTTATCTAAAACAGTAAACAAATAAAGGGTGAGAATGAATCTCAGTAAGCT
Organism: Campanula takesimana; assembly: GCA_026119855.1. NCBI lineage: Eukaryota > Viridiplantae > Streptophyta > Magnoliopsida > Asterales > Campanulaceae > Campanula > Campanula takesimana. The sequence goes on along the minus strand of JAOWBW010000265.1, from coordinate 701,632 downwards.
ACTAAAATACAACTACGCTTCATGCTAAAATGATAATCATAAAGAATAGTATCATAGCAATCACATAGCACATAGTATGAGAGGTAAAATCAACTCATATACCACAATTTCCACAAAGGCCACACTCAGGTGGATACCAAGCCAAGGTTTACCCAATAACATAACTGTCTGAGAATACCATCTGAGAAAACCAACTGAGAAAACCATCTGAGCAGCATAAATAGCTGAAGCCGGGATCCCAAAACCAAACTATAACCATAAGAACCAAAGTAACAATGGGGAAATATGACACAAAGTCATAACCCAAATGATCACCTAAGGGAGCGATTCATCCCATCCAAAGCCAATCTGGACTGAGGAAACAGAAAAGGCAACAGTGGACACCTTATAGTGAACTTGGCTTGTGTGCCACTATAATTCTCCCACCGCCTGACACACAAGGTACCAATGAAAAACCTAATAGTGAACATAACTTGTACCACTATAATTCTTCCACCGCCTGACACACAAGGTACCAATGGAAAACCTTATAGTGAACATAACTTGTACCACTATAATTCTCCCACCGCCTGACACACAACAAGACCAGCTGGACTTTCCACAAGGAGCACAGTAATGAATACTTGCTAAACAACAACAACCGGGGCAATGAATCTAAAATAAGGAACCAAGCCAAACACATCAAAAGATGTACATAAAGAATCACTCACAAAGAGTCTACAACAACATGATTCAAGGTCACAATACACTCTTGCACACACTTGAACACCCTTCTCATTAACCATGACAATATCCCAGGACACTCATATATTGGTCCTAGACAATATCCCAAGTATTAAACCAAAGTTAATCTTCTATACCTTACCTCAACCAAACTATAAGATTCAGGGGAAAGTGTGCGGTCGCCCAAAACAGAGTGTGCGGTCGCACACATTCTGTTTTCCCAAGAACAAAATCTTCCAGATAGTTGTGTGGCCGCACGCCCCTTTTGGGCGGCCGCCCAACACACTCGACAAGCCAAAACCAAAATGATTTATACTCCTTTCGTTTCACCGTCCCAAAAGTACTAACACCTAACTTACTTATAACCTAAACATGAACCCCAGGAACCAGAAAACATACTTATGAATACACTTTCACCTCCCAAAATTATGAGTATATTTTACTAATACTCAAGAGAACATTTTTAAGGAATACTTCCTTTTATTTCCATTTCAATATTTCACCGTTCCACAAGTATAAATATAATTTTTCTAATATACTAATATACTAATTTAGGGATACTTTCATTGATTTCCTCGTCCCAAGAACAATAGTATAATTTTTATAATATACTTATTTAACATTTAACTCAAGTTAATATTTTACCGTCCCACAAGTAGGAGTATACTTTCAAACACTTATACTAACATTCTCAGGATATAAACATACTCCATATACATCCTTGCATACAAACCAAGTCACTTACCCAGTATAATTATACTCCCTTTGTCCCAAATAAACAAGTATCACAAATAAATTCTTTTCACAATAGTTTCACCACATATCACACATATAGCAAATATATGACCATTTTCTATTTAAGGGGAATTAGTAACTTACCTATTTCCGGAAAAAGTATCGCAGAAATATGTTTTGTTCGGGTAGAAATGACCTACTTAACGCCCTGATCATTTTTATATAATTAGATTTTAAAACGGAGTAGTAAATAAAAAGATATAAAATCAAAATGAAATGAACTTACCCTTTTCTCTTGAACCAGAGAAAAATTAGTTGGGGAAAAAATATATATGTGAACGCAGAGAGGGAGAGAATGGTGAGGATAAGATTATAAAGATCTTTACCAATTTCCACTTTGGTCCTTCAACTTTCATTTTGAGCAAATAAGCCCCTGAACTTTAAAGTTACACTTTGGACCCTAAAGTTTCAACTAACTTATTTATTCCTTTTAACAAAATTTCTACTAACACTTTAACTACCACATATGCTCAAATAATATATGCAAGTCATAAAAATATTTTCTAACACATAAAATGCACATAAAAGTTTCATTTTAAGTTAAGAAAATTAGGGTGATTTTGGGGTCGTTACAATCACTACCCCTTAAAGAAAATTCGTCCCGAATTTTAGGATAACTTACCAAACGAATCAAAAAACCAAGGATATTTCCTTTCCATTTCGTCCCGAAGCTCCCAAGTAGATTCTTCCACATTATGGTTCCTCCTAACTGACCATATGTCTGAGGATGAAAAGTCGTTCTATATCCCAATTCTGAATTCAAAGCCTTCTGAATTGCTTGCTAAAATCAAGATGTAAATAAGGAACCCATATCCAATACCATGCTCGTAGGCATCCCATGAAATCGCACTATCTTCTGAACAAATAAGCAACAACTGAAATTAACATTTATACCCTCAAAATAGATAAGGTGAGAAAACTTGGTAACCAATCCGCTATCAATCAACATCATTGGTCTCATCTATTCAGTGTAACTCCTTCAATAAAACCTTTCGCAATAGATTCATATCCACTCAGAAATCTCAAAGGCTCGTCACAAACCAACTGATTACTGATATTTTACTTCCAGATTATTCGCAGCTCAAGGACTTAGTTGAATGCTTAGAATTTCGCGTGTCAAACAAATCAAATGTAACTCTTCAATTTATCTCAATACTTTACATTTACTTGGATTCATAATTAAATTGGTCTTGTGTATCTCTTCAAGTACCTGTAGTTGAATTCCGTTATGCATGTTGGTTCCACTAAGTATAGACTACATACACTGCTACAAAAGTTAAAGTTCCATCACTAGCAACGAACAAAGTCGTGTTGTCTATCATCATTCATTCCACTAGTAATTTTCTATAGTTGAAATCATTCAATAGAGTAGAAACTTAAAGCTTTCACAATCGCAAAATCACACCATGTCTCAACTCACAAAAACTCCAAAATGTTAATTCCTCTAACATTCCCCATTTAGTTTTATTAAACAGGAACTATAAGTCAATGTATCCTCTAACACATTACCTTTCTCGGATGATATAACATGGTACTCTACCTGCATTATCTCATGTGTAACTCTCTTTGAAAAAAAAACCCAATACTTTAACTCTCATGGTTGGTAAACACTTCAATATGGCTTTATAAAGGTCAGTCACTAATGCCATGGATATATAATCGCAATAAATCTCAAGTTATAGGTAGGATAATTTTGTTCATAAGGAATGAATCTTCTCAAAGCACACATTGTTACCATACAATTCTGAAGCGATGAACATCTCAATCACTCTTTAAGGCATCACCATGAATAATAAATTTATCAGATCCACTATAATGGTAAAACTCGACATATCCACTAGAAAATAGTTACACTGATCATATCCTCTAGATAACTGTAATGCTAGTCAAATCCATTAACCAATATCAATACTGAAGTTGTCATCAACTCTCATTTCACTCTTACCAATCCATCGAGAAAGTGTATCTTCATGTGTCATATAGTTAACGGTGTAGCTACCTTAGAAATCCATCAATGAATCTCTAACCATATGCCAATATCAACAAGTTACATACCTCTGCTACTGAAGTAGAATTTTTCCAATTACTGTTGCTTCCATATTTAAAGAATCAATAACCATGCCTGAATTGAAACTTCCTCAAAATAATATATCCTCTAACAAGAAGACATAATGCCTTGATTTCACAACTGTTGCCTCTCACAAAGCAATCCAATTACGGTTACAGATACAACTCAGCATATCCAACAATACCATTGAAGTAGTTGTTAATTCAAACACTATGACCACAATTTATGATGCCCATACCTGGTATGAAAAACTGTGTTTAAAATATACTCAACTCAAAATCTCAACTGATGATAATCGCTTCAAGTCAACCACTGAATAAACCACTGATCTCTGAAGTTGATCAATTATATCCCCCATATAAAATAACAAGTGATGATTCGTTATAGTCATCTGGTTGAGCTCTTAGTATTCAATATACAATCGCAAAGTACCATACCTTTTCATAATAAACAATACTGATACATCCCATGTAGATATACTAAACGTAATGAATCCCTTGTCAAGAAATATCTCAAGTTAAATCTTCTACTCCTTTAACTCAACCAATGTTATGGATATATTGTACTAGATATCAACACTATAGCATTATACCGAACAACTCAAGATAACCCAAGGTTTTCATCAATCATATACTACTCAATAGAAAACATATCTGAGATCCCACAAAGGAAGAGTACATTCTCTAGTTTAGCTATAGACACTCTGCTGCCAACCCCATAAACCAAATACCAGGCATAACCTTGTGATAATTTTTTTTTTCAGACTTTAATGCATAAATAGCATGAATGCTAAACACATATATCTACCATGCTTAATTAAAGCACACTAGCATATAAAACTCCACCACAATAATATCAAAATCTTGCTATGGAAAAATAACTAAACCAGCAAGTAAAACATGCTCACAAATTTGCACATCACAAGTGCGCAACACTCTATCAATCACCAAATACTTCCCCTTAGGATAGACACCTATAACACCTAAGGTAGAGACTCAGGAGACACATGTAATCAAGAAGCAAAATGCACAGACACATAAGAATGCGAAAAGCCAGGGTCTATAAGTGTATGTGCTCTCAAACTAGACATAGAAATTATACCTCCAATCACATTAGAAGGATCTGAAATCTGTTGTTGATTGATGGCAGAAACACTACCTTATACCTTAAGATTCCCTGAAGAATCCCTCTTCTGGCCCTGAGAAGACCTAATTACACTTCCCGATAACTGATTCTTAAATCTAGAGCAATTCCTCTGAAAGTGACCCAACTGACCACATCTCATACATTTGCCTTGTTTCTTCCAACATCTTTCTTCTAAATGCCCTTCCTTCCGACAATAGCTACATACTCGTTTGCCTTGAGTTCTTCTATTCTGTGGCCCTTGAAAAGATTCCTTAGCTTGCGAAGATGTCCCTTGGTATTCTTTACTATCACCACGCTGGGGTTGTGGTTTTAACTGTCCTCCTCGTTTTGTCGCACCTGAGGCTTCAACCTTGCTTTTATGCTCAACTATATCATCAATTGTTTTCATTACAGTTTCAAACATACCTTAGAACATTGTTCGAACCTCTTCTCTAGCATTACCCAGCCCTGAAGGCCCCGACTGATCACCCTCTGTTCCAACCATCTTCAGTGATTACCTGCATAAAACACTAAACCTTACTCACTCTCTACCCAACTACCCTCCTAAGTCACTTAGTCATTCTAGACCATCTACAACCTAGCTCTGATACCAACTGTCGCGCCCCAGACCCGTGGTCCTACTTGGCCCCACGCTCAGGACACGAGTGGAAGACGTTATAAAACACTTTTGAAAATTTTTCGAAATATACTTTTATAAAGTTTAACAAAATAATACTTGAAGTTCAAAGACTTCATTAAATTTTAAACAAACTTTACAACCAACTTTCACAACGAAAGTACTTAGCCCGAAGGCTTACAAACTTTTATACAAATATACATACACTAACATTATCCGAAATATAAGTTTTTTTTTAAAGGATGATGAAGTCACGGATACTCTACCCCAAAAGGTTTTACATTTATATAATGTAACCTTAACAAAACAAGTCCCAACCCTTACCACTCCAACGTCCTCCCGTACCAAAGTGTCCTATCCCCTGGACTCGCCTTTATCTAAAACAGTAAACAAATAAAGGGTGAGAATGAATCTCAGTAAGCTACTAAAATGCAACTACGCTTCATGCTAAAATGATAATCATAAAGAATAGTATCATAGCAATCACATAGCACATAGTATGAGAGGTAAAATCAACTCATATACTACAATTTCCACAAAGGCCACACTCAGGTGGATACCAAGCCAAGGTTTACCCAATAACATAACTGTCTGAGAATACCATCTGAGAAAACCAACTGAGAAAACCATCTGAGCAGTATAAATAGCTGAAGCCGGGATCCCAAAACCAAACTATAACCATAAGAACCAAAGTAACAATGGGGAAATATGACACAAAGTCATAACCCAAATGATCACCTAAGGGAGCGATTCATCCCATCCAAGGCCAATCTGGACTGGGGAACTAGAAAAGGCAACAGTGGACACCTTATAGTGAACTTGGCTTGTGTGCCACTATAATTCTCCCACCGCCTGACACACAAGGTACCAATGTAAAACCTTATAGTGAACATAACTTGTATCACTATAATTCTTCCACCGCCTGACACACAAGGTACCAATGGAAAACCTTATAGTGAACATAACTTGCACCATTATAATTCTCCCACCGCCTGACACACAACAAGACCAGCTGGACTTTCCACAAGGAGCACAATAATGAATACTTGCTAAACAACAACAACCGGGGAAATGATTCTAAAATAAGGAACCAAGCCAAACACATCAAAAGATGTACATAAAGAATCACTCACAAAGAGTCTACAACAACATGATTCAAGGTCACAATACACTCTTGCACACACTTGAACACCCTTCTCATTAATCATGATAATATCCCAGGACACTCATATATTGGTCCTAGACAATATCCCAAGGATTAAACCAAAGTTAATATTCTATACCTTACCTAAACCAAACTATAAGATTCAGGGGAAAATGTGCGGTCGTCCAAAACAGGGTGTGCGGTCGCACACATTCTGTTTTCCCAAGAACAAAATCTTCCAGATAGTTGTGCGGCCGCACGCCCCTTTTGGGCGGCCGCCCAACACACTCGACATGCCAAAACCAAAATGATTTATACTCCTTTCGTTTCACCGTCCCAAAAGTACTAACACCCAACTTACTTATAACCTAAACATGAACCCCAGGAACCCAGAAAACATACTTATGAACACACTTTCACCTCCCAAAATTATGAGTATATTTTACTAATACTCAAGAGAACATTTTTAAGGAATACTTCCTTTTATTTCCATTTCAATATTTCACCGTTCCACAAGTATAAATATAATTTTTCTAATATACTAATATACTCATTTAGAGATACTTTCATTCATTTCCCCGTCCCAAGAACAATAATATAATTTTTATAATATACTTATTTAACATTTAACTCAAGTTAATATTTTACCGTCCCACAAGTAGGAGTATACTTTCAAACACTTATACTAACATTCTCAGGATATAAACATACTCCATATACATCCTTGCATACAAACCAAGTCACTTACCCAGTATAATTATACTCCCTTTGTCCCAAATAAACAACTATCACAAATAAATTCTTTTCACAATAGTTTCACCACATATCACACATATAGCAAATATATGACCATTTTACTATTTAAGGGGAATTAGTAACTTACCTATTTCCGGAAAAAGTATCGCAGAAATATGTTTTGTTCGGATAGAAATGACCTACTTAACGCCCTGATCATTTTTATATAATTAGATTTTAAAACGGAGTAGTAAATAAAAAGATATAAAATCAAAATGAAATGAACTTACCCTTTTCTTTCTTGAGCCAGAGAAAAATCAGTCGGGGAAAAAAATATATATGTTAACGCAGAGAGGGAGAGAATGGTGAGGATAAGATTATAAAGATCTTTACCAATTTCCACTTTGGTCCTTCAACTTTTATTTTGAGCAAATAAGCCCCTAAACTTTAAAGTTACACTTTGGACCCTAAAGTTTCAACTAACTTATTTATTCCTTTTAACATAATTTCTACTAACACTTTAACTACCACATATGCTCAAATAATATATGCAAGTCATAAAAATATTTTCTAACACATAAAATGCACATAAAAGTTCCATTTTAAGTTAAGAAAATTAGGGTGATTTTGGGGTCGTTACATAAACACCCACTCCGCCCCGCTTACGCGGGTCTTGCTACTTTTGGTGGCTAAATTTCCTTCAATTTAATAATAAGAGAAATGTGCTAACAATTATAATGAAAAGAAAGGGGAAATTTATAGAGGAAAAATAAAGGAGAATTGTTTATTTATTGACTTATGCTAAAGATTACATGTCGAATTATTGCTAGATAATTACATTAAGAAATGAGAATGTAAATTAAAGTGGAATTAAAATGTTGGGATGTAACCTTGACCAAACTTTAATAGTGAAGTGGCCTTTTGGTTGTATCCCTTTTTATGGAGATTGCATACACATTAGAGATGAAGAAAGTAATTTAAAAGGTTTTTTGTTTAAGAAGTGATAAAGAGAGAATATAAGATAAAACAAGAATTTAGAAGAAGAAGATGGACATTGTACCTTGTGCTTGCAAGAGGAAGGACCAAACTTTGTGTATAATGACTACCTTTGAAAATGGACTTTTGTGTGTTTAGAGTGTTTTTGACTCAAGAATTCTTCCCCTTTTAGTTAAGAGAGTGAAAAGGAAAAGTCCCCCTCTAATGATGGATTGAAGGGGTTTTTATAGGTGTTAGGTAAGGTCTTTTTGGTCACAAAGATGGCCCTTCCCTGGATCAAGCCAAGCCATAATGGCTTTGGGGTTACAAATCAGGAAAGGAGGGAAATTTTGCAAAATCTGGGATTCTGGAGGTGGGAAGTGCGCACCTCACGCCCCCCTATGGAAGGCGCGAGCATCCCATAAAGGAGGGCGGAGGCGCGCTCCTCCCATCCTTAGGAAATTCAAATTTCAGCCCAAAAGTTAACCCCGTTATGCAGTTAAGTCCCAAAACTAACGAGATCAGTAGAAACTTAATGGACACCACTAAAGTCTATGAAAAACAAGTGAAACAAAGACTCAAGGTTGACTTTGTCACTTAGTCAAATAAGACTAACGGAGTAAGTCGAGAACTTAACGGAAAGTAACGAAAGTCAACAAAAAGTAACAAAACTTAACAGAAAAAAGGAAGACAAAGAAATGTGTACGCAATCGGGACATGAGAGGTCCAAGGCGGGGTGTCAACAGAGCCACTCGGCGACATGGATTGCGAAGAAAAACACGTCGACGAAAGAAAGACAACCGCCGAGGACATCGACAAAAGAAAACAAAGACTCGATAAAACATGAATTTGAAATTTGCGAAGGATAGGGGTGCGCTCCCTGTGTGAGCGGATTTATTGATATAGAAAGGATATGGTTGGATCCGTTTTGCTGAAGTGGGATCCGTTTGCTGATGCGAGATCCGTTTGCTGAAGCGGGATCCGTTTGCCTAAGTAGGATCCGTTTGCTGAAGCGGGATCCGTTTCCTGATGGCGGGATCCGTTTACTGATGCGGGATCCGTTTGCGGAAGCGGGATCCGTTTGCGGATGCGGGATCCGTTTGCTGATGCGGGATCCGTTTGCTGAAGCAGGATCCGTTTGCTGATGCGTGATCCGTTTGCTGATGCGGGATCCGTTTGCGGATGGCGGGAACCGGTGCTCCGTCTACCTATATGTGATATTGTTGTGTTGCTTGATGGAAAGGTGGTGATTTTGCGGCTCACCATGGACCGAGTTGTTGTCATTGAACTATAATTGTTTGACTCTGTGGGATGCATGTGTAGTTGACGGTGGATCACTTTCTGCTGGGGATGAAGTGCCTTGAGTTGCAGATGCTGTTGACCTTGTGGTGGTACCTGTTAAGTATGTGTTTTGCAGGTATATGTGCTTGTGACATGTATGAGATGTAAAATGGCAGTTATGAGAGAAATTGTGCTTGTGGTGTGATGTGATGTGATTTGAAGGCAGTTTTGCATGAGATTGAATTTTTGTAAGAATGGAGAAAGTGATTTTGTGTGCGATGTGATTTGAGGAAAGCCTCGGATGTATTCATACCTTCACTTACCATTGCCGTTGGATGGATTAGTGTTGTGGTGGTGGATGCCTTGATGCTTTTGATGAAGAATGTCCATGTTTTGGATGGAGAATGATGATGTTGGTGATGATGAATTGTTTTTGCCTTTGATGGAGTGTCGGTGAGATGGTATTCTGAATGATGGGTTGGTCGTGCCAAAAGGCTGCCTACGTATCCCTTTAAGAGAATCAGACCAGCGTAGTTCAAGGATGATGGAGAATGCTGGGGGAGAATGCTAGGAGTAAAGCAAAAAGGAAACACATAATTTTGCGCAAGAAAAGAAAAAAGAAAATATTTTTTTTTAATTAGAAAGAAAAGAATATGTACACACGTGAGAAAAAGATTTTTTTTTCCGTGGGTGAACCATTTTGACCATTGTGTATTTGTAAAGCCAACCCAAGATCAAGTCATGTTCGATCGAAATCCTGATTGCCTCGCTTGAATGTTGTCACCGCGGTGTCCAACGAAAATTGATGTCTAGACCCAAGAGATTTGTCGTTTATGTGGATTCAAAAGGACTATTGATGCCGAGATGTCAAGGGGTTGTTGATTGTAAAGCCCCTCGAATGCTGAACTTTGAGTGGCTTATGAAGTCCCAAGATGAATCAACTCTTAGCCCATTCAAATAAACTGTCTTTTGTTGTCGACGTGGGCAAGCCCCAAGAGAAGATCATTGATACCAAGCTTTGAGAGATTGCTAAGCCCCAAATGTCGTGGGCTTGTTGTTTGTGAGCTTGTAGATGGCGGGATGTAAAGACCTTTCGGTGTGAAGCCCCAACTTATCTTGGCATTGTATTGAGAGCAGATGCACCATTGGGTAGAACTCATGAAAGTGATCTTCCTCTTGTTTGGAGATGAATGGCCCCTTTTTTGTGGTTGGTACCCAAATGGCGGAAGGTCCATGTTGAAAATGTAGTACGGTCTTCGGGAGACGTCTCGTGGGAGATGGTGATGTTGTTGCAGATGATAAGGTCTTGGTGTTATAAAGTCTCAAACGGTATGTTTGCTTGAGTCTTCTTGAGTTGAACCGACGGATCTTCGGGTGCAGCCTGTGCTTTTGATCTTGGAGAAGAGGGTGCAGTACTTGCAGAAACATTGGGATTGGCCGTAACTCTAGTCGAGTTACCATATTGGCATTTCCTTGAATCCTTTTCCTTTTCTCTAAGACTTCCTTCATGATCTCGTTGTAAGTTCTAACAAAAATCATCAAATTCATTCATAACATCGGAGCCCTCATTTAAAACCAAGAGACCTTTGACTTGAGGTGTTGGGAAACCCTTGAAGCTTGATATCTTTCATATAAGACTTCTCCACATTGCATTGCTTGAGCATTGTTGTCCCATGAGATTGTCGGTTGCGAAGCCCCAATATTTCCCTTTGCTTGTATCACTGTAATGCCGTAGCCCAAAAGATTGTAGATTGCGAAGCCCCTTGAGACCTTCGGTGCCGAATTGAGGAAGATTCCAATGTTGCACATGACTCCGCCGGGGACACTGAAGTGAATTTATTCTTGCCGAGGGAGCCTTTAAAACTTGATTGTACCCCCTAGAGTGACACCATTGATTAGGAGTGGAACGAGAAGGGCCTATCTTTGATTGGGGGAACAAGTATGAGCATACATGACAAGAAGGTTCTTCTCGACATTCCTTTTGAGAGACTTTGAGGATAGTCTCACACATCTTTCTTGAGCGTAGCCCTAGGGCTCATTAACTGTCAAATGAAGCAAAAGAAGTTTTCATTCTCGAGTCACATAGCCCCTAGGGCGTTATCACTTGTTGAGCAAAACAAGAGACTCGTCCTCGTGTGGGGGAACAAACACAAGGGGACATGGCAAGAGCTACTCCATTCTCGGGAGTCTTTCGGCATACTTTAGAGGGACATGCTTGTAGAAGCTTGAATTACATGTTGCTGCCCAAACCAACTGACTAGCTGGGGATTATTTTGTGCAACCTCGTACCCCTTCAATGATAGGCTCGTTCTCTGACGGATCTTGGTTACCACGGGATTTCTTTCACATGAGCCCAAAGATGCACATTGCAAGAACAATCTTTCCACTAACCCAAAATGACCTTTGATGGTGCCATATCTCGTCAAGCCTTTTGCAATTCCAAAGTTGGCTCGGTGGGGATTGACTTGCTGAGGAGACCCAATGTAGAACTTGTGCAGTTGTCTTCCTTAGAGGCCAGAGATCTCCATTTCTCTTTCCCTTCTCTCTCTCACTCTCTCATTCATTTTTTTTATGACGCACCCTGTTTTTTTGCCTAGACCGCCCTTTCGGGTTTTCAATCTAGCGGGCATCTCTTTTGCGTCTTCATTTTTTTTTTTGACTCAATTGATGAGGAAGTGTGCATTTACTCTAGATGAGGATGAGAGACATGTGGTTTTGCGGTGAGGACCTTTTGTCACTAATGATGAGTGACATTGACTTGGCTAGGGAAGTAGCCCCTAGTATTGACTTTGTATATATTTGTTGAATGACTCACGAAGGCAAGTAAGTCATTAAGAGAGAAGATAAGGAAAGCCCCAATTTGATTGCAAGAAACTGGGAGTATCGCAAAAAGAAGAGAAACCCCTAGACTCGACAAGGAACGGATAGCGATTCCAAATCTAAGAAAGTTGTTCAATCTTGAGGTGATTAATTCATTGGCAAATGAATCGTACAAAGATGTCTTGACAAGTTCGAGATGAAGGCCGATCACCATAACGCGCTAGGGCTAAACATATCTTCTTTCTTGCATGAGACCGGGCCCGAAGGTTGCCTTCGTTCCTCTAGCGAAGAGGCTTAGGTCACCGTAGTTCTTGTGGATGCTCCATTCGCCGAGATGGTTGTTGCTTCGTCCTTCATCGGTGGAATGATGTTGATCTTGTACTTCTTTGATTGAGGGGGATTTTTTTTTTTTTTTTTTGTGCTCTAACTTTTGCCTAGGTTGATTTGAGGATTTCAACCTAGCGAGCTTTTTTTTTTTTTTTTTTAAATCCCCCTTTTGAAAACTTTGCTTGATTTCTCCGTGGTTGTTTCTCCTTGATGTCTTGGCTTTGTCTTCGTCGTTGATGTCGTCGTCGATGTTTAGCCTCTAGGCGTTCAAGTGATAGCCTTCGTTCTAAAACGTGTTTAGACATCTTTTCATCATTTTGCCAAGAATTAAATTGAACAACTTGGAAGAGTGTATGAGGACAAGAACGACTTTTATTTGATGACTCAATGGACTCGAACATTTAACATAGGACGAGAGAAAACATTAATGTACACTTAAGAGGACTTTGGACTCCCTTTTTTTATTCCTACTACTAGGTAGAGAAAGAGAAACGGAGATTGCTGTCGTCGTCCCCCATGTCGTTGTAGTCCTCATCGTCGTCGTAGTCTTCCATGTCACTACTTTCTTCCATGTCGTTGCTCGGATTGCTCGGGAACCCTTTATCGTTGAATCTTGTCTCATAGGAGGACTCAGCCACTTCTTGGAGCAAATTGTCAACTCTAATTCCCGCATCATACATGCTTGCAAAATCCGGATAAAAGGCCCCACTAAGATGAGTTCGGTGGTCTAAAGTCAAACATTTCAAGAAGATGTCCATTTGTTCCTTCATTGGGGCCTATCAACAATCTCGGCCAACTTGTCATTCCAACAGCGAGAAAAGTCCCCAAATGATTCACACCTCTCTTGCATGGTGTTCTCCAATTCTTTCTTTGTGGGAAGGTACATAAAATTGCCTTGGTATTGCTTTTTGAAGGCAAACATAGCGGCATCCCAATTGAGACGGGTGGAAATCGGGAGACCCATATACCAATCTTTTCGGATCCCATCAAGAGTGAGTGGGAAGCATTGTGCCATTATTTGAGGAGACACTTTCTTCGGTAGCATGGCCCAAATGTAGGAGTCGATGTGAGCATCAGGACAAGAGTTGCCCTTGAACTTGCCAATATCGGGCATCTTGAATTTCTCGGAAAGGGCCACCATAGTGCTCATGAGAAGAGAAGCTTGATGGAGATCGGAGCTTGGGCCTTTGTTCAAATTTAGCCCACTAAAACATTGGTCAATGTATGTCATGAGAGTGTTGACCAAACTGTTATCAATGCTTTGGACTATTTTCCCTTCATTTGTGAGCCCCTTCAATTGGTTCTCAAGCTTAGCAAATTCTTTCTTATGGGCTATTCTCTCATGCTTGAGACGGGCTTGCCACAAATCATCCTTGCGTCGGACATTCTCGGCTAGTGTATCAACTTGCCCTTTCAATGCTTCCACCATGCGGAATAACCCTTCGTTGGACACGGGAATGCCGTTGTCGTTGCCGTTTGAAGCCATTGGACCTATAGAGAGAACACGGTTGATCTTAGGATGGCCCCACAAACACCTTTTGGATAAAATTATTTCACCCACAAACAAAAGTAAAGACTCAAACCACATAAAGAAAAGACTCCTTTTTTTATTATTTATTTACAAAAGTCGGAAGGACGTGGTCCTTTTTGGGGTTTTTAGAAAAAATAGTGCATTCGTCACACTAGTATATAGACTTTCTCGCGGTCCCATATACTCATCGGATTCCACCACGCTTGTGAATCCTACATGTGTCGGGATTAAACTAAATTAATGTCATTAAGCATATATGCGGGGACGGATCTTTTATTTTCATCCAAAATAACCACTTTGGGGACGGAGTTTTATTTTGTCCCATAACAACCATTTGTTTCTTTTGGAAACGGCATGTATGATTTGATGACATTAGTTTAGGGAAATCTCGGTACATGAAAACCGACTTGGTCACGGAGTGTTAGACCCTAACTAGAATTGTGTGGTTGGTGCTCGGCTAAAGAGAGGCTTAAGGTTACCCCCGGCATGTAGTCATGAACTACGCCACGGGCTGAGGTTTACCGCTTCGAAAGAGTCAAGGTCGAGTGGAGCTTGAAACTTTCTAGGACGGGCGTCGACGGGTTTGGGGTTAAACTCGTGCGACTCAATAGTGAGCAATTCATAGGAGTTTGTGCACGTAGTGTGAGGTCTAACAAGTGACAATTTTTTTTAAAGAAATAATAAAAAACAAATAAGCACGTATTTACAACTTTTGAATCACCCGTGTGACCGATAAAAAAAAACAGAGAATTAAAAGATGGTTTTGTGCAGGCCCGGTGCCCACACACTGTCAAAACTGCTCTGTTCTGTGCACTGTTCTGTTCTGGAAAGTTGCCCAGACGCGTGCGATTTATGATGTGAGGATGGGAGGTGCGCGTTTTAGGCACTAGAGGGCAGAGGCGCCCACTTCTGGGCAGTACCTGCAAATTCATGGGTTCTAGGGACTGCCTTGACCCTAAATAAAAACACTTTTCCCCTGCAAAAACTGTTAGCACAATAACATGAAATTCGAAGGACAAGATGAGAGGCGGGCGATTCTGGTGGTGAAGGTGGGATGCGCGCGCCTTAGGCTAAGAAGGCCAGAGGCGCACGCGTCTCACCTTTTCCCACCAGAATGCCTAGAAAACTGTAAAAAGAACACCAAAAATGAAAAACACAAGTTTAACCTTCTATGTCCCCAGCGGAGTCGCCACTGTAGATACCCCGGCAAAACCCCACTTGGCTAGAGCGGTAAATTATCCTAGGATGTCTAATTGTGTTTTAGAGTCGCCACCCACGTTTTAGAGGAACGCGAGAAAACCTAAGAAAAGCCAATTTTTTATGTACGAAAACCAGAGATTCGGGAGAGAAAGGGTTCGGGGGTTAGGTGACGGAGTGGGAAGTACTTAAACACCCACTCCGCCCCGCTTACGCGGGTCTTGCTACTTTTAGTGTTCTAATGCTAAATGTCCTTCAATTTAATAATAAGAGAAATGTGCTAACAATTATAATGAAAAAAAGGGGAAATTTATAGAGGAAAAATAAAGGAGAATTGTTTATTTATTGATTTATGCTAAAGATTACATGTAGAATTATTGCTAGATAATTACATTAAGAAATGAGAATGTAAATTAAAGTGGAATTAAAATGTTGGGATGTAACCTTGACCAAACTTCAATAGTGAAGTGACCTTTTGGTTGTATCCCTTTTTATGGAGATTGCATACACATTAGAGATGAAGAAAGTAATTTAAAAGGTTTTTTGTTTAAGAAGTGATAAAGAGAGAATATAAGATAAAACAAGAATTTAGAAGAAGAAGATGGACATTGTACCTTGTGCTTGCAAGAGGAAGGACCAAACTTTGTGTATAATGACTACCTTTGAAAATGGACTTTTGTGTGTTTAGAGTGTTTTTGACTCAAGAATTCTTCCCCTTTTAGTTAAGAGAGTGAAAAGGAAAAGTCCCCCTCCAATGATGGATTGGAGGGGTTTTTATAGGTGTTAGGTAAGGTCTTTGTGGTCACAAAGATGACCCTTCCCCGGATCAAGCCAAGCCATAATGACTTTGGGGTTACAAATCAGAAAAGGAGAGAAATTTGGCAAAATCTGGGATTCAGGAGGTGGGAAGCGCGCACCTCCCGCCCCCCTATGGAAGGCGCGAGCATCCCATAAAGGAGGACGGAGGCGCGCTCCTCCCATCTTGAGGAAATCCAAATTTCAGCCCAAAAGTTAACCCCGTTATGCAGTTATGTCCCAAAACTAACGAGATCAGTCAGAAACTTAACGGACACCACGAAAGTCAACGAAAAACAAGTGAAACAAAGACTCAAGGTTGACTTTGTCACTTAGTCAAATCCAAGACTAACGGAGTAAGTCGAGAACTTAACGGAAAGTAACGAAAGTCAACGAAAAGTAACAAAACTTAACAGAAAAGAGGAAGACAAAGAAATGTGTATGCAATCGGGACATGAGAGGTCCAAGGCGGGGTGTTTACATAATCAAAGCTAGAATTAACTTTTCTAGATGGGAGTACCTGGTTTCCGCATCTAAAAGAGTTTTACTTACATAGTATATAGGATGTTGGTTACCATCTTTCTCACGTACAAGGACTGCACTAACAGCTGCTTCTGAA
Organism: Campanula takesimana; assembly: GCA_026119855.1. NCBI lineage: Eukaryota > Viridiplantae > Streptophyta > Magnoliopsida > Asterales > Campanulaceae > Campanula > Campanula takesimana. The sequence goes on along the minus strand of JAOWBW010000265.1, from coordinate 684,860 downwards.
ACGGCCAGGTATGCATATAACGGTTCACCTTCTTGTGGTCTGGCCAAAAATGGAGATGTCGACAGGTACTGCTTCAAATCTTGGAATGCTTTCTCATGTATCTCTGTCCATTTGAATCTGCTATTCTTTTTCAAGATATCGTAGAATGGCTTGCATCTTTCTGAGGATTTTGAAATAAACCTATTGAGGGCTGCTACCTTTCCCGTTAATCTTTGAACATCTTTAACAGTCTGAGGCGACGTCAGGTTGATGATTTCTCTTATCTGCTTTGGACTTGCTTCAATTCCTCTTTGTGTCACCATGTAACCTAGGAATTTTCCAGACCTCATGCCGAAGCTACACTTTGTTGGATTCAGCTTCATATTGAATGCATCCAGGATGTCAGATGCTTGAGTAAGGTCCCGGACATGGTTTTCTGCTTTCTTTGACTTGACTACCATATCGTCGATATAGACCTCCATGGTGTCCCCTATCTGGTCCTTGAACATCATGTTGACAAGCTTCTGGTACGTTGCACCTGCATTTCTTAGTCCAAATGGCATAACAATATAACAATATATACATGTGGGTGTAATGAAGGCGGTGTCTTCTTGGTCAGATGGCTCCATCTGGATCTGCTGAAATCCTGCGGATGCGTCCATAAATGTCAAGATCTCATGACCAGATGTATTGTCTACCAAGGTGTCAACGTGTGGAAGAGGAAAAGGATCTTTAGGGCATGCTTTGTTCAGGTCCGTGAAGTCAACACAAACTCTCCATTTTCCGTTTCTTTTCTCTACCACAACAACATTAGCCATCCACTTTGGATATTCTGCTTCTCTGATCATCTTTGCTTTCAGCAACCTGTCAACTTCTTCCTGGATAATATGATTCCTTTCTTGAGCAAACTTTCTTCTTTTCTGTCGCACCGGTTTTAAGGAAGGATCTATGTTAAGCTTATGAGTTATGATGTCTTTACTAATCCCCGTGATTTCCTCATGTTTCCAGGCGAAGTTTTTGACCCTTTCTTTCAAGAGATTGACTAGTTCTTCTTCAAACTCTGCTGGTACATCTTGGCCAATTAGCACTTTCAAGTCTGGATTAGAGGGATCTAAAAGTATTTCTTTTACATCATGCTCCCTTGCTTCCAAGACCTGACGTGCTTTCTTCTTTAATTGCTATGCTTGCCGAGAGGATGACGTCGCCATCATAGATGTCATGTAGCAATCCTTTGCCGTCTGCTGGTCACTGAAAATCTTGACGACTCCCCAAGGTCTCGGCATCTTCACACACTGATGGTACGTGGAGGGCACTGCCTTCATAGAGTGAATCCAGGGCCTACCCAAGATCACATTGTAGCTAGTTTCACAATCTATCACACAAAATCTTTCCATGGAGTTGACGCCTTCCACATACACTGGGAGTCTGATCTCTCCTGCCATGTCCTTTGTTTCACCACTGAAACCCACTAGTACCGAAGTATTCTTGATCACCTCTATCATTGGAATATTCATCTCTTTCAAGGCTACAAGAGTGATAAGATTCACAGAGCTGCCCCTATCTACTAAGATCCTTCTGACTTTGCAGTTTGCTATCTGAAGGGCAATGGCCAGTGCGTCATGATGTGGATCCAACACGTTGTCCCTGCCGTCTTTTTCAAAGGATATGACATGTTGAGAAGTCAGTTGGGAAGTCTTGTCTTTTCTTCTTGGATTTTCATCCTTGGACTCGTGTGCATGCCTTTTAGCTGCAAAATAAAAAGTACCACAAGTATCAGAACCACCACTAATAAATTGGATTACCTTTGTTACAGGTGGAGGATAAAGTGGTCTCTCAGGAACATTCTCTTTGTTTTTTGTCTTGTTCTTCCAGTGGCTAATGATTTCTTTGAGGTATCCTTTTGATAATAAGTAGCTCAGCTCCTACCTCAAGGCGATGCAATCTTCTGTAAGATGTCCAAAATCATCATGGTAAGCACACTATTTGGATTTGTCCTTCCAGGTAGCTGGTTTATCATTCTTCCTTGGCCATCTTGCTTTGTCTCCAAGGTTGCTCATTGTACATAGGATACCTGAGACATCAACAGAGAAACAATAATCAGTAATTTTAGGACATTCAGTTTCATCTTGGTCATCATCTTCCACAAAATGAATCTTGTTAGAGTCATTTCTATGGTAAGGTCTGGATCTGTTGTTCTGCCTCTGGTGAGATGTCTTTGTCCTTCTGTCCAGATTGTCATATGTCGACGCCTTGGTAGAATCTTTTGTCTGCTGAGCTTTGTCCTCTTCTAGCCGGATGAACCTTGTAGCCCTGTTGCGTACATCTTCCATTCTCTTACATGGATTCATCACCAGATCTTCATAAAACGGAGAGTCCTTCTCCAAACCCATCCTGAAAGCTTCCGTTGCTATAGCCATATCAAGACTAGGGATCTCTAGGACTTCTTTGTTGAACCTGTTGATGTAGTCCTTCAATGCTTCGGTTGGTTGTTGAACAATTCTGTAAAGGTCACTGGTCAGCTTCTCAAATTGTCGAGTGCAGGAGAACTGGTTGTTGAACATGTTGATGAGCTGGGCATATGAACCGATTGATCCTGGTGGTTGACGAATCATCCATTTCAAAGCTGGTCCTACCAAGGTTGACCCAAAGCCTTTGCACAAACAGGCTTCCCTAAATTGAAGGGGTTTACGAACAATCTCCATATTCTCTTGATAATGGGCGACATGCTCTTCAGGATCTGTGCTTCCATCATAAAACTTCATGGATGGTATGTTGAATCCTTTCGGGATGTTGACATGTGCAATTGCTGGCGCGAATCGAGACTGACTGTAGCATGTTGGAGAGACCTGCTGGATAGGTAGGGTCACACCAGGTACATTCATGACCATATCCCTTAACTCCTGAAGCTGACTTGCTATGAAGTTACCTGCAAAAGGATTAGCAGTACGAGCAGTATTATCAAAAGCAAAACTTGAATTAAAGTTACCGAAGGAGTTGACATCCGCTGTAGATGTCACTATGGTACTATTGGTGTATGCTGGCCCAGTAGAGGTCCCTGAAATGTTATGAGTGAAAGGTAGGAGTGAGGTATTGCCAAGCGGAGAGAACTGGAAAAAACCAGAATCCGAGGACGACGTCATCATTGGAGAAGTCGTCACCAAGGGGGATGGCGGGATTCCACCATCAGTTGCGCTGGCCATCGGGATCCACTCATTGAATACTGAAGGACTGCCCCCAGTGCTGAAGTTAAGAGTCCTAGGATGAATTGGTGACACGGAATCCACCCTTTCGCTTAAGGATATCTGTTCCTTCTGCAAGTTCTCCAAGGTGTCCATGATTACTGAGGTACTATTATGCTGCTTGTCTAGCTGACTCCTCATCTGGATAAGAATGTTATTGAGTTCAGGATCAGATGATAGTGCCGACTACCTCTTGCCGGCTCCATAGGTGGCGGTGGCGGTAGAGACCCAGAATGGCCGCCTGTCATCTTGTTAGGGCTGTTGCCCCCAATTGGTGAGTTCAAGCCAATAGTTGTGCTAGGAGCCTTGCTGATGCCGGTCGTCATGGGTTGAGTAGACATAGTGATTCGAAGGAAATTCAAACAATTAAAAAACCAAAGGCCCCTCGGTGGGCGCCAAACTGTTTTGGTGAAAAAACAATAATAACTAAATTAAGCAAAAAGTGTTTAGTCTTTGAATTAAATGGAGGCTGCTTTGGAATGTAACTATTTGAATGGAGACGATGATGACACAATGATGTATACGAGGAAAGCCCTTGAGAGAATGATCTCGCCGGCACAAAACCTCGGGAGGTGTTTGTGAGCACCTACCACCCCTAAACGGTTGTATTAACTATTTCTTTTAGGTTACAGAGAATGCTAATGGCGGAGTACAACAATGAATGTATATGAGTCGTGAACGTGTGTTTGTGCCATCTTTAGCTAGGTTTAAATACAAAAATAAGATAGACTAATCTCTAATCTAACTAACCAAGCTAAAAACTCGGCCTCTATCTCTTTTGTGACTCAGTCCAAGTTGCCATTGATAGGAGTCCTCGTAGGTTTTTGTAATGTCACATGTTTAATCTGTACAAAATATTGTTATTAACACAATAAATTAATAAATAATTTAAATACTTACAGTGCTGCAATTGTCAAGACGTCGCTATCTTTGAAGATGTCATCATGTAAATTTTACCCAATAACATGGATGATTATGCTATTTTGTTCTTTGTTCTTAGTTATAGCCTAGTTTTCTTAATTGTTGTAGTAGTAGTTCTTGTTAGCTAATTTCAGCAGCTAAATTCCATTGTTGAGTTCTCTTATCCTTGCATTGAAACTTGTTATGGTTTATTAATTGTCATAGTGTGAGACATTAATGTAGGAAAGATGCTTACTTAATAGGGGTATATTTGACACTTTTGTCACTAAATCATGATAATCAATGCATTTCTTAAGAATTGTTCAAATGTAAAAAAAAATAGTTATTTTGGACCGGAGGGAGTACTCCCTCCGCCCCAAAATGATTTTCACGTTTGACTATTCAAACTTTTTTAAGGACATGAACCCTTACTTCACTAGTCATGTTGTGTCTATCCACTTTTAAGCCCAAATTGTAAAAATGGGAAGAACTTTTTGGGACAATGAGAAATAGCAAATGAGAAGATCATTTTAGGACGGAGGGAGTATTCCATACCATCACACAACCCCATCTACTCCACCACTATGCCTGTTTCACCATCCTTCGAGAATACAACTTCATTCACGCAAACACCACATAACTACGCACACGAGATACACTGATCAGTTATACACCACTACACAACACTCACATGCATCGCCTACTGTCCAGAATCCTTATTCCTCTCATTACTTTCATGTTAATTCACCTATTGTTTCACATCAGTCTGTTGGTGATTTTAGTGTCATCAACGAAATGTAATTGGATTTACTAGAGACCAATGCGATCTCATATTAGGCTCGGATATGAGTAAGGGAAAGTGTGGAGTACACACTCATTTTGAGTCAATATGTTTTCGACCACGATAAAGAAGCAGGGGTCAAGGGGTCAAGGGGCAGCGCCCCTTGTTGGGGTCCCGCTCCCAACAGAGCGGGCGGGGGTCGAGGGGAAGCCGCCCCTCGCGGGGCTCGGGGCAGCGCCCCGAAACCTAAACGGTATTGTTGGTACTCCAATTAATTCCCGCCAGTTTTTCCCAAAGGACACTACTGTTGGCTAACAGGTATGACTGTTTGATGCCAACAGTCATATCTGATCCCTCTTCCCATCTGTTTATAAAACAGATTTTGGTCTCATGTTTCTTCTACGAAAAACCCTTATAATACTCTAAGTTTCTGATCTGTTTTCTTGGCCTAAGATACAGATTGTTTGATTGTCTTATCCCAGTGAAGAATTCGTGAAACCTAGGCTTTAAGGGTCGAAATACTTTACTCGGATAGTGGATTGTACACGATTCAATCAATATCCAGGATTATCAATTACCCTAAACCCCAAGTTTTCTAACACAGTCTTATGCCAATACACCAAACCCATATACATCATATACTAACCAAACAAACCAGATTCATAATGGTTATAACAATAGCCAAAGCACTCAGTACACACATCATAATTCTTACCCCAACCATACCAATTTAGTCAGACTATTCCTAACTCTACAACAAATCACAAATTCAACAATCCATTCTCCTATTATCCTAACCAGAATCACTCAAACTGTCAAGGAATTTGGAACCAACCTGTTTTACACCCTCAACACTATCAATTCCAAAACATTAACCACCAAACACAATACCATGCAAATCCAGACATTATTTATCACGCAAACGAACTGAATGGGGAAGCTATTCTTGGTAACCCAAGCCGACAAACAGTTTCGAAAATTGTTTTTCCTCATTTTGATGGTAGTGAACCTAAGAGTTGGATTAATAAAAGTAATCAGTACTCTGAATTGAATCCAATGGATGAAGTTTGGAAACCAAGATTTGCATTGGCTTACTTTGAGGGTAAAGCTAGTAAATGGTGCAGTATTATAAGAGAAAAAATTACATGGAGTGAGTTCACAGATGGTTTTCTAAGGTGGTTTAGACAAGCTGAAGTAGTGGCGAAGGAAGAAATAGTCGCAGAGGAAAAGGGTGTTGGAAGTGACAATCTGGTTGCTTACGTGAAGAAGGAAGAATTTAGCTCAGGATTGGAAGATAGAGAAATGAGTATTTGTATTAATAAATTTACCTTGCAGAATGAGAGAAAGGAAACGTGAGGTCACTGGAGTCTATTGAATCAAGAAGGGGATAATCAAACGGATGGAGAAACTGAAGAAACAATTAATTGGAACAGTGGAACAAACGAGAATGGGAGCGTCAAGCTTGATCATTTTGCTGTTTGGAATCAATTTACGGTTGTTGAAGTTTTCGCTCGAGTTGTGAAAATACTAGATGATGCATCTACGTTCTGTAAAGATAAAGTGACAAAAGTTGTGACTGTCCCTGCCTACTTCAATGATTCTCAAGGAACATCAGTAAAGGATATTAAATGTATTGATTTCCTGGAAGTTCTTATTATCATCAATGTCTTTCATGTTGCTTCACGAGCATATGGATTTGAAAGAAAGAACAGCGAAACAGTTATATTATTTGATCCTGGAGGTGGTACTTTAGATGTTTCTGACTTCGGTGATATGATTTTAGCAATACTAGCTGATCGATGCCTGTTTGCATTAAAGCATTCTGCCTGGAATTTCCTTTTGGCTATGATCATTCAAAAGATGGTTCTCAAGGAGTCCTCGACCAGTAGCAGGAAGAGAACGATTTATTTGAAAAAGAGCACAGATGTACCAACTCCAGAGAAGATTTCTCGGGTCTATGGGGAGGATGTTCTAAACGACAGTCAATTTTTCAATGGAACATGGCCTTTTGTTTCACAATCAACGACCGCTGAATTGACTAAAAGAGCTGAAGCAAACCATTTACATATTGTACAACGTTCAGATGAGAGTTCAGATATGGTTACTGAGTTAGTTTTACATGAAGATGGTAAGGCTGAAATAGATCAAAAATTGAATCACCGAACAGGTGATAATGGAAGTGAAATACGAAAACAACGCAATAGTCTCGGAAGCAATGCAACTTACATTTCAGATTTGGGGTTTGAGGTGCACTCAAATATTGCAAGAGTCATTGCTAATCAAGATAAATGTTCATGGCACTTAATCTCAAAATCGTTGGTGGGAGGCGTACCATTCCAGAGTTGGGGTTTGATTGACTTTAGCGAAAGCATGTTGAAGAAGAAGTTTGATACATACGCTCGCCTCAATAGAGTGAGGCCAAAACAGACTACAGTCTGTCTGAATGTTGTGAGCTGGAGTATTGCATTGTTTGTGAGAAAGAAAAAGGTTAGATTGAAGGGTAGAGATCAAGGCCATGTCGTGGTTCTTGTGCAAAGTGAAGATAATTAAGTTACTGTTGCAATATTCCCATGATGTGCTAAGTGATAATTTCACTATTGTGAAGGTTCTAAGTACTCATTTGGAGGAAGATAACAGTGAAAACGAGACTGGTAATTCATATGGAAAAGCTTGCCAATTGTCTGCAAAGGGCTTCTTATGCAAGTGTTTGGTTTTTGATCCAGGAGGAAAACTATTTGTACAACAGAACCCAGGAAATTCATACAAGGAAGCTTGCCATTTGTATCCATAATAAGTCTGCTGGAGTTTGTTCATTCCTTTTGAGTGACGTTATTCAGTGTTGGGATGCGTAATGGTACAAGTTGGGAATCAATGTATCCATGACAACAATGCTGCTGTACAGATCATTGTGCTATAGCAGTACGCTCGCTCTCATTCAACTATCGTTGTTCATTACGAGTGTTGCTGAAAGTGTAACCTTGCTGGGCCTAAGTCTGTGAAGAAAGATGCTTAGAATGCAGTATGTATTAATTCTTGGATTTATAGCCTTGAGGACAAGGCTGTTATAAGGAGGGTGGTATTGTAACAGCCCAACAAAACGGCAGGGGTTACATGGTCTTTTCACAGTCAGCAAGTAAGGTAAATGAGACAATTAACCATGGTCACGTGGGAAGCCGGTGAGGAGGTTAACAACGGTTTGAGGAATGGGAAATCTCGTGCATATAGATTTGGGCCAATGGGTCGCTGCCACGTGGCAGATTTTGAGTGGAGCATGGGTTGGGATCCTACGCTTCGCGGAGAATGTTGTACACGAGTCATGGGTCGACCCCTCTCTTCTATGAAACGGATCTAAGTGTTCTCACAAGAGACCACTGTTGGAACAATTCTTTATATCCCTGAATGCCACGCTCATTTCAGAATAAGATTGAGGAAAAAGAAGATGAAGGCGGAAGCGTAATACCTGATGAATCCATGATTATAATGTTAATATAAAGTGTAGTAAATAATAGTAAATATTGTGTAGAATTCATGGATGTAATATTACCTATTTTTTATGGGCAATGTGGTAATTTAACATCACTAAAGGTTGAAAGGGTGTAGTCCCTAAATGAGGTGCCTATTGGTTTCATATATAAAGGGTTCTCCATCAACCCTAGAAATCACTCCATTCATTATTTTTCTCTCCCAAATAATCTTCATATTGCTAGAGACATTAGAGAGAAAAGGCACTCATCATTTAGAAGAACTCCGTCCCCTTAATTCTTTTCTTCTTCTTCTTCTTGTTCTCCCTACAACATCATTATGGATTCATCAGGTATTACGCTTCCGCCTTCATCTTCTTCTTCCTCAATCTTATTCTGAAATGAGCGTGGCATTCAGGGATATAATTGTTGGAACAATTCTTTATATCCCTGAATGCCACGCTCATTTTCAGAATAAGAATGAGGAAGAAGATGAAGGCGGAAGCGAAATAATACCTGTTGAATCCATTACAGATGTTGTAGGGAGAATAAGAAGAAGAAGAAGAATTAAGGGGACGGAGTTCTTCTAAATGATTGTGCCTTTTCTCTCTAATGTCTCTAGCAATATGAAGATTATTTAGGAGAGAAAATAAAAATGAATGGAGTGATTTCTAGGGTTGATGGAGAACCCTTTATATATGAAACCAATAGGCACCTCATTTAGGGACTACACCCTTTCAACCTTTAGTGATGTTAAATTACCACATTGCCCATAAAAAATAGGTAATATTACATCCATGAATTCTACACAATATTTACTATTATTTACTACACTTTATATTAACATTATAATCATGATTTTATAAATGGAAGGTCCAAATAACTTGTTTTGCAAGCCATGTTCTAACAATCTCCCACTTGGGTTGCAAAATAAAGTTCTCCCTTTAAAACATAAATATAACACGAATGACAACCTTTATGTGCGCACTTTATTGTCATTCATAACAATCTCGTCCATTAGCCATATAAGTATAAGGACTAAAGGGGCAGTCGTTGTAATTGATTCGCAACTAAACCCACAATAATCACATATACAAATCCAACTAAATGACAGAGATCAAAAGTGTAGATGTGTAGCATGGAATCATAATGAATATATACATATTCGTCCAACTAGTCCAACTTAACCAAATGAGTCAAAACTTTAAATAATAGAACTTATTAATGAATCACAACATAAACTCCCACTAAATTAAATGTTATCAAAATTGTTACACCCATATGAGCAACATGCTCGTGAAACACTAAAGATGATAACGCTTTAGAAAACGGATCCAATAATTATGGAGTTTGTTCTAATAAGTTGTGTTTTTATTTGTTCCTTTTTGTACTCTTTCTTTACAACAAGATACTTAATGTCTAAATACTTAGACTTTGACAAACTCTTGTTAGAGTACTAGACTACTACCTGATTGTCATAATATATCTTAATGGTCTTTCAACTTTATTTGACAAATTGTAGTCCTTTATGCAGCCATATAATTTTAACAAATATCGGAATACCAAATGATCTCAAGATTATCCGATTAAAAATAGGCATGTAGATTTTTGTGTTTTGTAAATACTATATCATTCTTTTGGCTACTACTTAATGTTCTTTCTGGATTGCTTTGGTATTGACCAAGCATCCCAACATTGAATGCAAGACTTACGCATTTATTAAGCTTTCTTACTGCTGATGCAAAGAGTGATATTTTCTATATACTTGGATTCATAATTAACTTTAGGACACTGTTTGAGACTAAGCATGTCTCCTTTAAAATTGAGGGTGTCAAGTGGTTTATAGTTTTGCATGCTATACCTTTTGTAATACATTTTCTATATAGGTCTTTTGTGATAATCCCAAAATACTCTGTGAATACTCACAGTGAACTTGGATTCCTAATGCAAAAGGATGCCTCACCAAGAATTTTCATTCCAAAGAAATTTCTTAGTTTCCTTATTAAGGTTTAAAACATTACTAGTACGCAAATATTACCCACATATAAGACCAAAATTATAATTTTTACTCCCACTGAACATATGGTATACACAATATTTATCAAAATTCATTTCAAACCAAATGAAAGAATAACTTGATTAAATTCTAAATACCATTAATGAGAAGTTTGCTTAAGTCATAAATGAATTTCTCCATATAGATAGTTTGCTTAATGTCTCCATTAAAAAAAGTTCTCTTAATATCCATTTGATGAAGCTTAAGACACAAATTGCTACTAGTGCCATAATGATTTTAAAAGTGTTTTTAGAAGATACCGGGAAATGTTTCTTAGTTTCCTTATAGGTCTTAGAGACCCATTTATAGGTTTCACATCTTTAGGTAATGTAAAAAGATCCCAAAAGTTGTTATCTTTCAAAGATTTCAACTCTTTATATATGGTATTAATCTACTTATGAGAATTAGGACTATTAATGGCTTTATGATAGAATGGCTCATCTCCCACTAAACCTATGTGTCTTTAATTTCTCGGTAAGATACATCTCATAATTATCCGGTATTGCAATCCTTCTTACTCTATTGTATCTCTTTAAGGGCACCGGTTCTTACTAATTCTGAGGTTGTTGAATTTCCTTCTTATGATCAACATTTTCATGCTGTTCAATATTTATAGGGAAACCATATTTATTTTGAATTGTATGTTCTTCTTAAATATCAAGTACAAAATTTGAAATCCAATTAGAACTTATGGAAGAGGTGAAAAAATGGATGCCTCTTCTTTTCCAAATTCAAAATATTACACCTAATCTCCCACTAAATTCAACATCCTCAAAGAACCTAGCTTTTCTCGTTTCAAAATGTTCAAATTTTCGGGTTGTAAAATTTATATATCCCCTAGATCTTTCGGCTAACCTCATGAATAACTACTAACAATCTTATGTCTAACTTGCCCTTAGTAGACTTATAAGGTCTACCACCCTTATGTTAGACAACCCCATAAATGAAGATGATTTAAGGACGTGTTCCTTATTCGTCTCAAAATCATAAAGGGTTTTTATTAGTAGCTTAGAGGGAGATTTAATGAGAATAAGGGTTGCGGTTTTAATGTATCGCCCATAATGAGTGAGGTAAAAGAAGCAGAAAACATGCTTATTACCATTTCCTTAAGGATTTTATCATGTCTCTTGTGTACATCATTCATGCTAGGCGTACCCGGCTTAATGTAGATGGAGGCATTCCCACACTCTTCAAAATAGCGAGTAAAAAGGACCTAGACGTTGTTCCCTTTAACAATCATTCCAACCATGATATATTCTATCATGATTGGACCTAATGTTCTTAATAGTCTTTCAAAGTTGATTTTCAACTTTGACCTCATAAGACTTGAAAACGTCCATAACTTGAGTCTTTGCATGAAGTAATAAATGCATCCATATTGAGAGTAGTCATTTATAAACGTAATAACTATTGTTGACCTTTCCACGAAAGAATAATGAATGGCCCACAATGTTCATATGTATTAGTTTTAAAGACACTTGATACTCTCGAGAATACTATTCTTTTAATGTTTGTAAATTTCCTTTAAGGCATTTAATGCAAAAGTATTTTCCAAAGTATCAAGTTTGTTTAAGATTTTCTTTAACATAAGCTTATCAACTTTCCTTTTGGAAATATGACCCAAATGCCTATGCCTTAATGAAAAATAAAATAAAATTTACTTGATAACTTTTGCTTTGTAGTTTTGGTTTCATTATTAAGGGACACATTTATTGTTTGAATAATGTCAAGTGAAGAAAGAATACTTGACAAAGTACTAGTGCCAACAACCTTTGGAATTAAAATAGAGATCACACTTATTATTAATGAACAAGAGTGACCTTCCTTGTCCAATATTGTGATAAATATCATAATTCAATTTAAATGATGGTACAATAAATATATTATTTAATACAAAATAATACTTAGTACATAACAATAATTTAAATGATCCTTATACCTATAACTCTAACCGGATTCCTAGTTTCTACATAGATGAATTTCTTCATCTTTACTAGGTCTTCGGTAATTTAGGCAATCCTACTTGAACATCCTTATGTGATTGGTTGCACAAAAATCCAATCACCATGTAAATGTAGGAACTGAAACCAAATTAGCCTTAATACAATACAAACAAGACCAAATGATATACCTCTCACGCCAAGCGTGAGACTTAGGATAATCGAACTTCATGTTAGTAAGGTCCTTGCAAAAGAAACATTTCTTTTCTTTATGATCATGAGATAATCCCTTAAGCTTCTTTTTACTTGCAACCACAGTTTTTTTTCTCTCTTCTCTTGTCCCATGAGAAAAGGTAGATGCTAAATGAGTACCTTTAGTTCTAAATTATTCTTAACTTATCTTGTTCTTGTGTCATAAGTGAAAGTAATTGTTGCGGCCCCGACCCCTCGGGCCCGGAGTACGCGAGCTGGACGTCGACTTAAACAATAAACTCTAAAATAATGAAGATAAAATTTTCCTTTTATACCAAAAGATGATAACACAAAGTTTTGAAATCCAACTTGAACAACAAAATATAAACTAGTGTAAGCTCCATAAGCTTACACTCAAAAATAATAAAATATACAAATTCTAATGACGTCAAGTTTGGTACAACTATTCCCAAAAATGTTACACATTTATGTAATGTAAACCCACCAATAACAACTTGCCCAAAAAGCTCAACCCTCGTGACGTCCTCCTCGTGATCAGCGAGTCTAATCCTTTCCTCCTGGGGGGGGAGTTAAGGAGAAACAAAGATAAAAGAAAGGGGGTGAGATAAATCTCAATAAGTCACTAATGCAACTACATGACATGCTATGATGCAATAAGCAATAAACAATAATAAATATCACTTAGCACATAGCATTTATCAATTAACAGATAGCAGCGAAAATAAACAATTAACAAAGGATATTAGCCAAGGTTTCCCAACTGAAAGAACCAAATAAAGGTCGCTGCGCAACTTCAATAATCAACAATCAACATCTTCATAGTAGCATGAAAGCTGAAGAGAAAACCCCCGGTACCGGAACCAATAACAAAGTAACGTGCCACAAAGGGCGGGAGCCATGCCACAAAGTCATGCTCCAAAACGTCTAGCTAGAATACTCACAAAAGGAGCTAGCTCATCCCATTCAAGGCCAATCTGGATGGGGAAAGAAGGACCAATGGGCGATGCTATACTGGACTTGGCTTGTGCCATTATAGTATTATCCATTGCCTGACTCGATACACAATTAACCAGCTGGACTTTCAAGTAAAGGCTAAGTAATAAAATAATAGCACGATAAACAACTAATGATTCCAAAGTAGGGAACCATTCCAAATAAATCACCAAACGGTGCATCAATCCAACAATACATCAAAAAGATGTTCCAACAAACCCAAACCATTTTTTATCGAATTCCATAACACAATCGATCACAATGGGATCATTCTAGAACACTAAAGTGTTCCACAACATTAACTTAAGTCAACTAGGGTGATACTTCGAGCCTAGATCGGGCTTGGACCTTAAAACAATTCAAAAACAAAGATACTCAGAACAGCTGGTATGGGCGGTCGCCCATAGCCAGTCCGGGCGGTCGCCCATTACCCAAACCCAAAGCCCAACCCAACTAACTTCATGGGCGGTCGCCCACTCACTTTTACTCACATTCTCCGGATCAACTGATTCGATGGGCGGTCGCCCGACCCACCTATGGGCGGTCGCCCACGCCCCTGCTTGCCGAAAAATCGCAAGAACCAACTGGGTTCTTCCATTTTCTTACCCAAATCTTCACCATTGCAAGCCAAACTCAAGACTAACACTACCAATATATAAACTAAAGTACCCACATCATTTGGAAGCTAAAAGAACTCCTAGAACATCATCTAGAAAACCTCAATCAAGGATGATTCAAATACTAAATTTTCACAAAAAATGAACAAAATGTAAATCATTCCCAAATCCACCCAAGATGCAATAAATAGCATTCATCTCATCAAATAAACATGGAGTAGCATTTCTAGCATAAAATGGGGGAAAAGCAACTTACTCGGATTTTCTCAAAGGTGACGGAACTCGAAATTTCTTAGCTTCCTACGATCCTATCGACGATCTAAACACTTTTCATAAAATGATTAATGAGAAATAATGGGAGGAAGATAGGTAGAATGAAGAGAGAAGGGAGAGAGAAATCTTACCTTTCTCGAGCTATGGAAGAGAGGGAGTTGCAGTGTGAGTGTGGAAGAGGGTGAGGGAAATGAGGGAGTAGTTGATTTAAAAAGTTACACATAGACCCCCTCCCTACACAACTAACACAATACTCAAATACTCCCCATTAACAACTAAGACCCAACTCTCTACACTAGCACAATTAACCAATTAAATGCTAGGAATAAATTATTATAATACATAAAATGCACACATAAATTATTAATTAAATAATAAATTAACAATTAAATAAGAAATAAATAAGTAATTAAATATTTATTATTAGAAAATAGAGACGGGTTTTCGGGTCGTGACAGTAATTCATTAATATTTCACTTGTCATTTTGACATTGATAGGTCACTTCAAAGCAACCAAACCAAGAAAGAAAGATTAAAACTAAATGCACAAGAATATCATCCGATATCCTTAACTTAAGTGCCTTTTCGTTTCGTCAATAGATGAACTATTTATAAAATGTACTCCCTTAAATTCCCGGTACCCTTTATACCTTATGGAAACAAGTTTCCTCAGGGGTATCAAGGAAAAATATTACACCTAATCTCCCACTAAATTTCAACATCCTCAAAGAACCTAGCTTTTCTCGTTTCAAAATGTTCAAATTTTCAGGTTGTAAAATTTATATATCCCCTAGATCTCTCGGCTTACCTCATGAATAATTACTAACAATCTTATGTCTAACTTGCCCTTAGTAGACTTATAAGGTCTACCTTTATATTAGACAACCCCATAAATGAAGATGATTTAAGGACGTGTTCCTTATTCGTCCCAAAATCATAAAGGGTTTTTATTAGTAATTTAGAGGGAGCTTTAATGAAAATAAGGGCTGCGGTTTTAATGTATCGCCCATAATGAGTGAGGTAAAAGAAGCACAAAACATGCTTATTACCATTTCCTTAAGGATTTTATCATGTCTCTTGTGTACATCATTCATGCTAGGCGTACCCGGCTTAATGTAGATGGAGACAATCCCACACTCTTCAAAATAGCGAGTAAAAAGGACCTGGACGTTGTTCCCTTTAACAATCATTCCAACCATGATATACTCTATCATGATTGGACCTAATGTTCTTAATAGTCTTTCAAAGTTGATTTCCAACTTTGACCTCATAAGACTTGAAAACGTCCATAACTTGAGTCTTTGCATGAAGTAATAAATGCATCCATATTGAGAGTAGTCATTTATAAACGTAATAACTATTGTTGACCTTTCCACGAAAGAATAATGAATGGCCCACAATGTTCATATGTATTAGTTTTAAAGACACTTGATACTCTCGAGAATACTATTCTTTTAATGTTTGTAAATTTCCTTTAAGGCATTTAATGCAAAAGTATTTTCCAAAATATCAAGTTTGTTTAAGATTTTCTTTAACATAAGCTTATCAATTTCCTCTTGGAAATATGACCCAAATGCCTATGCCTTAATGAAAAATAAAATAAAATTTACTTGATAACTTTTGCTTTGTAGTTTTGGTTTCATTATTAAGGGACACATTTATTGTTTGAATAATGTCAAGTGAAGAAAGAATACTTGACAAAGTACTAGTGCCAACAACCTTTGGAATTAAAATAGAGATCACACTTATTATTAATGAACAAGAGTGACCTTCCTTGTCCAATATTGTGATAAATATCATAATTCCATTTAAATGATAGTACAATAAATATATTATTTAATAGAAAATAATACTTAGTACTCAACAATAATTTAAATGATCCTTATGCCTATAACTCTAACCGGATTCCTAGTTTCCATATAGATGAATTTCTTCATCTTTACTAGGTCTTCGATAATTTAGGCAATCCTACTTGAACATCCTTATGTGATTGGTTGCACAAAAATCCAATCACCATGTAAATGTAGGAACTGAAACCAAATTAGCCTTAATACAATATAAACAAGACCAAATGATATACCTCTCACGCCAAGCGTGAGACTTAAGATAATCGAACTTCATGTTAGTAAGGTCCTTGCAAAAGAAACATTTTTTTTTTTTATGATCATGAGATGATCCCTTAAGCTTCTTTTTATTTGCAACCACAGTTTCTTTCCCTCTCCTCTTGTCCCATGAGAAAAGGTAGATGCTAAATGAGTACCTTTAGTTCTAAATTATTCTTAACTTATCTTCTTCTTGTGTCATAAGTGAAAGTAATTCATTAATATTTCACTTGTCTTTTTGACATTGATAGGTCACTTCAAAGCAACCAAACCAAGGAAGAAAGATTAAAACTAAATGCACAAGAATATCATCCGATATCCTTAACTTAAGTGCCTTTTCGTTTTGTTAATAGATGAACTATTTCTAAAATGTACTCCCTTAAATTCCCGGTACCCTTTATACCTTATGGAAACAAGTTTCCTCAGGTGTATCAAGGAATGTTTGTAGCATCAATATCCTCGGAGACACCGTCCAAAAGGTCTCCGGGACAATATTCTTTATGATCATTAGGCTTACGCGGTTAGAGCGTGTCACTTCTCAGCACTCAAGCAATAAGAAGAGAAACGGATCCCTTAATGCGAGTTCTATATAGCCCAAGATTATAATTATTTGTTTTCCAAGTTTTATAATTAGTCCCACATTGCAACGGTACTCATAGCAGTAATTACAGATGTAGCAATAAACAAATTTGTTGAAATTTTGAGAACAAGAATGAATACAAAACATAAATAAGAAACTACACAATAAATAATGATTAATTATATCAATGAAATCCATTAACAAGACAATCAACATGACATCAAAACTAATCTTTGGATTACGAGTTGACTCATAAATGATTGCCTTAGGCAACAAGTAATTTGAACTTATATTTTAATAAATACTTAATCTTCCTTTGGGCCGACATAAGTACCTAAGAAAATAACCTAATGTTTATTTTACTTGTTACCACATGAATGCCCAAGTTTAGTCAAATGTCAAGATCTTCTTTGGAAAATTCAAGCCATTCACATATCAACTTAAACATCCAACACTTTATAATTTTAGGGTTTAAATAACGTAAATCACTTAGGCGACAATATTATTTAAACAATGAATAAAATTGTCAAAGCATATAATTAATCAAGGACTTTAAGGTTTGAAAATAATTATGGTTTTGTTCAAAAGGGGAAACAAAATTGTGCAACATCTTGAAAAAGGCAAAAATCCTGTGAATATGCGCGATCGGGCAATGCCTAATACCCGACCGGGCAGCATACAATGCCCGACCGGGCGGAACCAAAGACCCGACCGGGCAAACATATTTAGTCCAACCGGGTCTTTTCTTGAGGTCCGACCGGGCAGAACATAAGACCCGACCGGGCGGAACATAATACCCGACTGGGCTAAAGCCACCGTTTCATGCATTTTTGCTGCTCTTTTTCCATATTTTGTTCCAAAAGGCATGAATAACAAGTAGATCCACATGGTATATACTTAAAACATAAAACCATGTTATTTAGGATAATCTTGCTTTTAAAATTAATGGAATCAAGTAAGTAGATCCACATGGTATGTACTTAAAACATAAAACCATGTTATGAAGGGATAGTCTAACTTGAACCATTTTAATTTAATGAACAAAACACTTTCAAACCATTTTCTGAATTTTAGATGATGATTATCAGTAATCTATGAATGAATTAGAGTCTCTAATCAACATTAAAACTTAATGATTCAACAGGGAAAATGAATCAAATTGAAAGCACAAAACTTTCTCAAAGAAGAACCCAAACTTAAACCAAAATGAACGGGGCTCTGATACCAATTGTTGGAACAATTCTTTATATCCCTGAATGCCACGCTCATTTCAAAATAAGATTGAGGAAGAAGAAGATGAAGGCGGAAGCGTAATACCTGATGAATCCATAATGATGTTGTAGGGAGAACAAGAAGAAGAAGAAGAAAAGAATTAAGGGGACGGAGTTCTTCTAAATGATGAGTGCCTTTTCTCTCTAATGTCTCTAGCAATATGAAGATTATTTGGGAGAGAAAAATAATGAATGGAGTGATTTCTAGGGTTGATGGAGAACCCTTTATATATGAAACCAATAGGCACCTCATTTAGGGGCTACACCCTTTCAACCTTTAGTGATGTTAAATTACCACTTTGCCCATCAAAAATAGGTAATATTACATCCAGGAATTCTACACAATATTTAGTATTATTTACTACACTTTATATTAACATTATAATAATGATTTTATAAATGGAAGGTCCAAATAACTTGTTTTGCAAGCCATGTTCTAACAACCACCTCTTTAATTATAAGGACTCTATAATGTCAAATTGTCAACTACAGTATACCTTTAATAAATTAATTTAGGTGGCGTATCAAGAATCAAGTGCTTGATGCTTAATATAATATAAGACTAATTTGGAAGTAGGATACATTTGATCAATTTGGGCGTTAAATGTTGGAAGTTGAATGAGACTCTTACTCGTCAAGCAAGAATTTTGATTCTCAATGATTAAGAGGATGTTGGGCATATATATGTTGAATAAAAGAATAAAATCATGCATTCTACCTTCAAATTACTTTTACATTATATCAAGCATCAAGCACTTGATGCTTGATGCACTAAATGCCCCCTAAGAGTTGGAAGGATCTTATAAGCCCCAAATTCCATATAATATACTTCCTCCGTCCCAAACTTATCGCTACTTATTTCTGTTTTAGGCGTGTCATACTTATTATTGCTAATTACACAAAATGTTCAATTTTCCCTTTCCTACCCACTCACAATAATTATCCTTTAATTTATTTTCTCTCTCATACTCACTCACATTACTTACTTTTTCAACATATTTTCTTAATTCTCGTGTACTCTCTTTTAGTAGTAATAAGTATAAGGCAGAGGGAGTATATTGCCTTTTTTTTTTTTTTTTTTTTTTTTTCTAATATGGGCCAAGCCTATTAAACTACACATTTCAGTCCAAAATTATTTATGAAGCAATTGTCTCAATCAAATACGCACCTACTCCCTCCGTCTGATAACTATGTGCACAAATTTCTTTTAGGCCTCGTTTGGCACATGGTAATCTGGGCTCAGGAATGAGTATTTAATTCCCGTGTAATATGTAACTTTGTTTGTTGTTGACATGAAGCTAGGAAAGGGAATGGGTATTTGTTTCCTATGGATATCAAATACCCATTAATCAACGTATTCTGATTCCCACAATAAATGGTGGGTTTTTAATACCCATTCCCAAGGGAAGTTATACATGGAAACTTATTGATAATTATCCAAAGAGCAAATCCCATTATCTTAATCGGTTTTGAACTCTTAAAAAAATGAGGTGGTCTCCCATGAGAACAAGGGGATCCGTCTCATGCATGAGATGGGTCGCCCCATGACCCATGGGGCCGAACCCGCCACGTGGCAGCCTCCCAGAGCTCCAAAATTTTTTTATTTTTTATTTTTTTGAGTTTTTATATTATTTTTTCGGCTTTTCTGTCGTTGACCAAAAGTAATAGTTACCATAACTTAATGTAATGACTGAATACATATAAAGTAATATTGTTCATAAGTAAACGTAACACCTGTTTTACAAAAACAAAAGCTCGTTTTACCCATTTTTTTAAATGTAATACTAACTATAATTACATGTAACCCAAGCAATATCTAAATGTAATTATCATTTATACTGAAATATAATAATGCTTTTGCAAAAATATAAAATATTGTGTATTTTGATTTAATTTTTTGAAAAGTAACAACTCATATATATGAATGTAATTGTTTGTACAAGTAAATGTAACACTTTAATAAAAGAAATTATAACATATTTCTATATATAATGTAATACTTTTACATGTAACACTAATCAAGTGTTTTTAGCTCTAAAAATGTAAATTGTTGAATTATTACTTTTTCTATACATATGTGTTACAATTATGTATAAACATTATTACATATAATTAACACGTTCGTTACATTTTAGTTGTAATAAGTATTACTTTTGGCAAACGAAGAAAACATAAAAAAAATACTGTTACTTTTCTATATATATGTATTACTTTTATGTATACAAACTGTTACTTTATATGTACACAGTCATTACTTTATGTTATAGTAACTATGAGAGGCTGCCACGTGGCAGGGTCGCCCTTGAGTCCTGGAGCCAAAAAAATAAAAATAAAATTGGCCTATAAGAAGTTGCCACGTGGCATGGGTTGCCCCTTGGGTCATGGAGCCGGTTCAATGGCTGGGTCATGGGTTGGGTTTTGGTGACCCGTCTCATGGATGAGACGGGTATGTGTGTTCTCACTTGAGTCTTTGTCTAAAAAAAATCAGTTATCTTAGGCCTCGTTTGTTTTTCCATTCAGATGCATTTAGTGGGGTGAACATCTAAATTGGTCAAGACATAAAGTCATTAAGTCTGGTTTTTTTTTTTTTTTTTTTTTTTTTTTCAGATTCAGATCTGAAAGCATCTGAATAGCCTCTTAATATTCAGACCTAAATTGTCCACTTATTTACCTCTGAACTACCTTTTTACATTAATAACCTCACTCTATTTTCTTAATTCAAAACTACCCACCCTTACCCAACATCACGCTCAGATCGTTTCTTCTTCCTTATTCATTGCCGTCACCTCCACCGCCGTTCTCGCCTCCATCTTGCAGTCCTCCGGCAACGACCGCCCCTATTTTTGTGTTGATCGACACAAAGAAGACATCACATATTTTGTTTGAACGGTGAGCTATTAGGAACCTTCTCTTCAACCTTGACCTTCACCTCCTCCTCCACAATAGAAGACCCATTATCACTAGCTCTAATTGCCACCAAGATAAGCCCTTTCTTGGGTTTCAGAGAGAGAAAAAACTTAAATCCCAACTGGGTTTTGGATTGATGATGAGGACAGAGAGGCTGAAGGTGGGTTGGAGGCGATGAAAGCAAGGCCATGGACATAGCTGCAATTTTTCTCTCTGGTTAATAGGTTCTTGAAGAAAGAGGTCTCAGAACATGGTGATTGGATTTGGGTAAGTTTTTGAGCTGTTTTGAGCCTCAGAATTGGGGCTCTGGGAAATTGGAAGTGTGTTGTACTAGTGTCTTTGTATAGTACTCAGAGAAGACATCACATATTTAGTTTTGACAATTAAATTATTCCTCCGTTCTAAAAAAATGATTTTTTTATCTTTTAAGTTCTTAATGAAACAAATATTTTAATTTTGTCAAAATATATTTTTGAACAAGAATAATTTGAATAAAAGTGAAAATTTATTATGATACGGAAGGAATTATACTATATATCAATTATATAATCTCCAAACAGTAAAAGGTTAAAATGGTAAACAAACACATTTCAGAAAATGAATTCAAATGAAAAACCAAACAGTTTGAATAGTTCAGTAATCAGACTTCAGGCGCTGCCTCTTATTCATTCAGCCAATTTCAGATGTAAAATCAGATTTCAGGACTTAACACTTAAAAAAAAAACACCACCTTAGTCTGGATAGTCTTCTAGTCGTCTTTTTCTCTATTCCTCTCTCTATTTTATAATAATTCCATAGCACACTCCAGAATATTTGTACTCCAGAAAGGCAACAAGTTAGTTGTTTCATTATAAAATTTGTAATTTCAATCTTTATTTTCATGCATTCCATGTGTACTTGCAGGTTCCCATTTTCGTCAATGTAATGTGAAACATAATTACTCATTTAATTGGTCATATCCATGTGCCAATGTCATCTTGATTTTTCTTTGGTTAAGTTTGAGGACATATAAATTGATTAAAAAAAAAAAAAGAGTTCCTGTAACTATTATAAAAGAAAAAAATATAGAAAAAAGAAAAACATCACCCATTAAATAGTTAATTTGAACCAAACATAAGTACGGTGATTAAATATCTATTCCTTAACTTAGACATACGAAAAACCCAAACATGAGAATGGGAAAGTTTAATTCTCTTGATTCTTGTATTACAAATACCTGGATATTGCATATCCATTCCCATATAATCATTCCCGCATGCCAAACGAGGCCTTGGGCGTCCAGTTGATACGTCACACTAACATAAGATAACAAAAAAAAATCTTTACTGTTTATTCTACTCATTCTCTCTTATACTTTACTTTTATACTCATAACACCAATCAAGTTACGATTCTCTACCCCACTTTTTCTCTCTTACTTAATTTTTCACACACAGAACAACTACTCACTATTAAGGATATAGAATCCTTGTATATTTACAATTGTATTGTATTATTTATTTTCCTTATATTACTCTCATTCTCCTTGTAATATTTACTTTCCTACTAGGTTTAGAATTGTATAGATTTCCTTATTTCATGTAATCTATAATAGTCTAGACTAGCTTGAGAAGTACTCCACCTACTTGTATAAATATGCTACTATTGTGATCAATAATATTTGAGTCTCTCATATCAATTATCTCTCTCCATGTATGATTGGCTCCGACTATCTCCTTCTCTAATCATTGACATGGTATCAGAGCTATGATCCATAATGGGACTTCTACATCAAAACCCAATAAGCCATCCCACTCTAACTTGCTTCCGCCTCTACTACACCTTAGACCACGGCAAAATTCTAACCCAACATGGTCAAAATCCTCCTAAACTTTAGACAAACTCGTATTCTTTCTCAACTTATTTTTCTTTTGCTTTCTTCACGTAATCCACCAAGAGCCACCACCAGTACCATTTTTTTTTTCTTTTCCTTTTATCTTACTAATTTTTTTCTTCTTCTTTAACCCAATGGCTGCCACCTATCTCTCCTTTACAACCCGAACCACCTTTTCTATTCTCATTAATTTACCTCTTAAAACTTAGTACTCTTTTCCCTTCTTCAATAGTTAACCCACCCAAAACCCCAACAAACAACTCAGGCCATGCTAATACCAATCATGCAAATCTAACCAACCACAGCATAATAATGGCCCGCCCTTCTCAAATACCACTTGTTTCTTCCTTTCTTTTACCAACTTTTTCCCCTACCTCCCCAACAAACACCTACGACAACATGTCCCAACCCTAGAATACACTTTATTTTTTAAAAAATTGTCTTTTTTTTTCAACAAAAACCAAAATCAATTTTGCGTTCGTAGCAACCAATTTTTCCTTTGTAGCAACCAACTTTTGCCTTAGTAGCAACCTATTTTTCCTTTGTAGCGACCAACCTTTTGCCTTTGTAGAACTAATTCCGCCTTTGTAGCGACCAAACCCCCCAAAATTCTTCGTTCAGACATAAATTGTCTTGCGACGTAGTCGATGAAACGTTCAAAGTAAAGTCAACGTCATTGCAACGTAAAATCGTCTCGCGGCGTGGTTGCGACGTAACAAAAATCTCACACGTGAGGGTGCAACCCTACTTCTACAAGTTGAATTACAAGGTGACAACACGTGTTTGACCATTCTTCTTGCTCGTTCGAAGCTCAGTTCATCTCATTACTTCTAAGATTAGACTGTCCTATCGGCCGTCCATCTTGCAGGGGCATATTAAGGATATAGAATCCTTGTATATTTACAATTGTATTGTATTATTTACTTTCCTTATATTACTCTCATTCTCCTTGTAATATTTACTTTCCTACTTGGTTTAGAATTGTATAGATTTCCTTATTTCATGTAATCTAGAATAGTCTAGACTAGCTTGAGAAGTACTCCACCTACTTGTATAAATATGCTACTATTGTGATCAATAATATTTGAGTCTCTCATATCAATTATCTCTCTCCATGTATGATTGGCTCCGATTATCTCATTCTCTAATCCTTGATACACTAAGAAAGTAAATAATACAATATCTAGGAAATATACAATTCTAACTCTAGAAGGATTCTATATCCTTAATCCTTAGTCACTATCGTCCATCCATTAATTCCCGTACACAACCCATTTTGTGCACATAATTATGAGACGGAGGTATATAAATCCACTTGAATCGGGCACATTAACAAAGTTAATGAAATATTTGAGAAGTCATAGTTACCTTCACTAATACAGTTGTACAACTCATTTTAGCAATTAAAATGAATGACAAGCTAAACCGATTTTGGAGCATGGATAGTACGATTGCATAAAAGTTTGGTGGCTCAGTCACGTGATGCCAACGGATGAGATGCGAGTGAGTCCACAACATAAGTTACATGTTCATGTTGTAGTAGTTTTAACTGCATGTTATAATAGAATGACAATCACGTTTTATAGTAGAATACTCATGTAGTCAGACTATATTAGCCTAGATTCGAGCTAAGCTACTCCCTTTGTTACACACGACGACTCAGTTGCATATAATTTCAGGCATTGTATTATTTTAATGATCCACGCAATATCATATTGAACATAAGCCATAATCTAAGTCAACTTAAGTGTCCAATGCTTTCTCGATCCCAAGTAGATTGATATGAGAAAATGACATTGAACACATCAATTCATTTGGGTATGATCATACACTATCATCAATCTTACTCTCGAGTGGCAAAGCAGTATCTCTCTTGAGAGAAGAGGGACAACATCCCATCTTGACTTATCATTCTTCCCTAAAAGAATCCGATTGTGCCAATCATAGCCTTTATAACTACCTAGTTAAGGATAGCGTTTGAGTATGTCAAACACAATGTTCTTTATGTGGAAGGCGATGATAATCTCGGGTCTAAGGATTCCAATAATATAACTATATGAGATTTAATTATGACATTTGACCGTGACATAAATCTCATAGTGGGTCATGTCCAGTACTTGTTCACCAACAAGTACCGATAAGTTTAATTGTATCACATGTTGGGTTATGGAGACAAACCTAGAAGGAAAAGGAAATTAAATTTGAGTCATATAAGAATTCATGGAATTCCTTATTTTACTAGGTTGTAATTTAATTTTTTTTGGGATTCCTTATTTAAGTGGATTTAGGAATTTAATTATTCCAGGTTTCCTACTTAGTTTAGGTTTTGGACATGTTGCCTATATAAACCAAGTGATAGCCATAAACATCACACACTAGAAAAATAGCCAGAGGGAATCTGTAAATCACAAAGAGAGCCAAGTGAGTGCTAGCCCTTAAGGGGTGCCCTTAGGGGCATTCCATGGATGGGTAGAAGCATGTCTAGGGTTTTATGTCTGATAGGAGTGTTTACATGGAGAAGTTATCTCATTGCTATATAGAGCGTAGGCTTTATTGTAAACAGACACAGATTGTGACATTAGTGAAATATCCTGGCTTGGAAGTGCCCCAAGATGTAGTCATTGTTGTGACAAACTGGGTTAACAAATATTGTATTCTTTTCTTGTTGATTACTTTCATGTTATTCGTATGCATGGTTGTTGTGTCTCACCATTATCAGAATTGTATGGGCAAGAACTGCACGAGTTTACCACACTTCCCCAACATCACATACATACAATCATCACATGATTATCGATTAAACTTATACTAGTTCTTCACAAGTAACAGTGATACCAGAAAAACGCAGCGGAAAAGAGAATAATGAAAAAATAGATAGGAACAGATAGTATGCTCACCACTCCAAAGAATCCACCTTGAAGATATAGAGCATAAACACTCACCACTCGACGGAATCCACCGTAGATATACAGAGTGAAAGATGTTGTTAACAATTAAATGGAATCCACCAATGAATAACAACAAGCAAGAAGGCACAAAGCACAACTTATATTTTATTAAACTCAAAATTCAACTCTATCTTACAATGATAATTGTAGGCTTTTTATAGTTACTTGGAACATCCCTCCAAGCCTAGGAATACAAAAGATGCTAAAATATTGATTAAATAATTATGATAAAAAGATAAGATAACCTAGAAATTTTAAGAGACTTGATGAACATGAAGACTTGGCCAATTTTCGGATGTACTTGGCTTTCAGACTACCCTGAGGTCAAACAGCGATAACTCCCTCTAGAAAATTCCAAATTCCAATCCGAAAAGTGTTCCAGAAACTAGACTCAAAGATATTTCTAATGATATTTTTTTTTGTAATTTTTTGATAAATAGTTTGTGAGATACACTATGTAGAAATGGACAGATTCTGTTGAGAATGTCAAATACCAATCGCTTAGTTCCGGCGTCATACTCCCCCACTTGAAGAAAATTTGTCCTCAAATTTTATTTAGTGTATTAAAAATACTTGCAAGAATCCTTTCCAAAATACCTTGACGAATTTTAAACTTTATCGCTCCCGTGATGACATCCATCCGATCGCTCCAACGATTTATGAGAAAGTAATCAATAATAAGTTTCTTGATGTACCAAGAGAGTGAAATGCTTGAATGATCAACATCAAAAGGATCTTTGTAGCAATAGTCAAGTTTGAGATTTTCAATAGTACTATTTGACTGACACAATAAAAATTTATTGAAAATATTTGGACTTTCAATAAAAGAAGATGAGAAAGATTCACAAATTTGACACTGTTCCACACATTTATCAAAACATGGTTGGGAACCATTTTTGAATTGATGAAACGAAAATTCTATTATACTTGGAGGATAATAATCATAGATTGGTGGTATAGACCAATCAACAATGGTCAATGGAGTAATTGAATTGGTGAAAGGCCAATCCAATCATGAATAATGAAATGAAATGAAATGAAATAGAAAAAAAAAAGAATTGATGAAGGAGAAAGAGAAAGAGAATGAAAAAGAATGATGGATAAAAGGATGCCTAAACTCAAACAAGAATGTTTCTGGAATTGAAATCAGCTCTGATGCCAATTTGATGCAGGAAAAGTGGAGAAGACATCGGAGGTAACACAAGTGAACAAACAAAGGGTTAACTAACTCAATATCTCAAGGAATCCACCAAGAAATACGAGCTACAATCACCACCCAAAGGCAACCAAACCTAAGGGATAAGATAGAACAAGAACAAATCCATCTTCTTAAACAAGTCACAAACACTTAATATATTTTTCTTACACCAACAACTAGTATACTAAATCAGTTGTCATGGTTAGTAAAAAACTTGAAACTGAAGGGAACAAATAAGCATTCAAGATCACAAGATCTCGTCAATCCCATGAATCTGGCTTCA
Organism: Campanula takesimana; assembly: GCA_026119855.1. Taxonomy (NCBI): domain Eukaryota; kingdom Viridiplantae; phylum Streptophyta; class Magnoliopsida; order Asterales; family Campanulaceae; genus Campanula; species Campanula takesimana. Next base: position 657,247 of record JAOWBW010000265.1, on the reverse strand, counting down.
CTCCAACTGTACACTGTCCAGACGTGTCTTAATTCCCACCGTACATTGTCCAAACATGTCGCACACGACACTTCGTCTTGTAATTTTGTCGTACTCATTGACTCTCCATTTTGTTTGCCATGAATTCTTCAATATGAAATAAGTAACTCTGTCTTCAACCCCATAACCTACTATGAGGATTGAATGATAAGATATCGATATCTTTCCCTTCACCTTGAATATGACAAACAAAATCATTTACATTCACATACTAGTAATGAAAGAAATAATTATGTTTTTTATTATATGTGTACCTCCCAAGTTCATTAAGTTTTACAAAGGTACTAGGACATACTCTCTCTGTCCCACCACAATCGCTACTAACTTTGTGGGCACAATAATTAAGAAAAAGAAGTAAATGTGTGGTGAAAAATGAAGAGAGAATGAGTGGGGTAAATAGTAGTGTTAGTTGAATAAATTGTGTGATGGAAAATGAATAGAGAGAATGAGTGGGGTTAAATAGTGGGGTTGGTTGAATATAAATATAATAAAACATTTCCTTTTTTGGCAGTAGCGATTGTGGTGGGACGGACAGAAAAGGAAATTAGTAGCGATTGTGGTGGGACGGAGGGAGTATAATGTAACTAAACTTGGGGCTTTAAACAAATGAAAAATGAAAATTTTTAAATAGTGACTTGTTGCGAATTTTTCATATGTTATCACTATCATTATTATTTTTAGAGTTATTATTGAAATTATATATTTTAATAGTTTTACAAATCTAATATTAAGATTATATTTTAGATTTTATTAATATTGTTGTTATCTGTGGATTACACTTGCATCGCACGGTTTCAACGATAACTATAATCATTTTTACAATATTACTATTATATGTGCAATGTGCATTGCACATGCATCATAATGTTTCAAAGAAAATAATATAATTAATGTATGATAAAATTTCAAAAATACCCTTTATCAAAAACTATTTTTAAAATTTGTTAGATATTCATTTTGGGACGGATGTATAAAAAGTTATAACAACATAAAACATATTTTGCATACAACTTAACCGTTTTTCATATATCATTAACTTTTTTTCTACACATCAGTTCATAGTCATAAACATAGCATTTATATCCACTACTGATTATAAACTAAATTTACTAAACTATGTAAAAGTGAATAGGAAACAAAATTTTCAAATTAACATTCTTAGGTAAAATCATTGTAAATTTTTACTAATTCTGTGATTGCCCATTGGTAGTCCCGTTTTTATCATACCAGTTGAATTATCCTTACCAAGACTTCCTATACTGCATATCAAGATTATCAATTCAACTCAACTAATTGGTTCAGAGATTTTCTTACACAAAACACTAGTATACTAAATCAGTTGTCAGGGTTAGTAAGAAACATGGATTTGAAGGAAACAAGTGAGCATTTTTAAGATAAGGGAATACCTGATCCCATGACCATGACCACAAGATATCATCAATCCCATGCATCTGGCTTCACTCCCACTGTACGATGTCGAAACATGTCGCACACAGCATTTTGTCTTGTAATTTTCTCGTACGCATTGATTCCCCATTTTGTTCGCCATGAATTCTTCACTAGGAAATAAGTAACGGTAGTTATTCTTTTCGTGGACTCCAAACATCCTAGCATAATCAAATTTGCCTTCGTAACCATCTAGTCCATCTGCTGCTACACTAACGTTCAGGTAACTGAACTTTTCGTTAACGCAATCGAGCAGTTCTTGAGGAGCAAGTTCAAGTCGTTCCGTGGAACTTTCTTTTTCCCACAACATATATTAACATTACATCGATCCTATATGCGGAAAATGTCCAGCAGGAGCCTACAAAACAAATTAAGAATATTTAGAGTTGGTATCATAAAATTGATTTTATGTTTATTTTCAACATTAAGTTGATTTTGTGTTTATTCCCTACACTGAATTTGATCTTGTGCTTGTTCCTTACTTTGGGTTTGATTATGTGCTTACTCCTTAATTTGTGTTTATTCACCCTGGATTTGATTTTGTGCTTATTCCTTATTTTGGGTTTGATTTTATGCTTATTCCCTAACATTAGGTTTGATTTTCAGTTTATGCCCTTAGTTTGGGTTTGATTTTACTGCTCAATTTTACATTTGATTTTTTTTTTTGTTTCTGCACTACCACTGAGTTTAAATAGTTGGAAATTGAAATAATGGATATGGTTATAGAAGTCTTCATCAAATGATGTTTTCAAACAATGACTATGAAAGAGTTATTGATGAAGGTTCTAGAGACACAAACCAGAGATGAACATTGTGAATTGGTAGAACAGAGATTATTTAGTGGCAACTATTCAGTGCGAGGATAGGCCAAGCTTGATACCATTTGCACTTTGTACGGACTAGGAATATGTTGTTTTATAAAACAACATTTGATGAAGACTTCTATAAACATCTCCATTATTTCAATTTCCAACTATTTAAACTTAGTGGTAGTGCAGAAACAAAAAAAAAAATCAAATGTAAAATTGAGGAGTAAAATCAAACTCAAACTAAGGGCATAAACTGAAAATCAAACCTAATGTTAGGCAATAAGCATAAAATCAAACCCAAAATAAGGAATAAGCACAAAATCAAATCCAGGGTGAATGAACACAAATTAAGGAGTAAGCACATAATCAAACCCAAAGTAAGGAACAAGCACAAGATCAAATTCAGTGTAGGGAATAAACACAAAATCAACTTAATGTTGAAAATAAACATAACTTCAATTTTATGATACCAATTCTAAATATTCTTAATTTGTTTTGTAGGCTCCAGCTGGACATTTCCGCATATAAGATCGATGTAATCTCAATATATGTTGTGGGAAAAAGAAAGTTCCCCGGAACGACTTGAACTTGCTCCTCAAGAACTGCTCGATTGCGTTAACGAAAAGTTCAGTTACCTGAACGTTAGTGTAGCGGTAGATGGACTAGATGGTTACGAAGGAAAATTTGATTATGCTAGGATGTTTGGAGTTCACAAAGAGAAGAACTACCGTTACTTATTTCCTAGTGAAGAATTCATGGCGAACAAAATGGGGAATCAATGCGTACGACAAAATTACAAGACGAAATGCTGTGTGCGACATGTTTGGACATCGTACGGTGGGAGTGAAGCAAGATGCATGGGATTGATGATATCTTGTGATCATGGTCATGGGATCAGGTATTCCCTTATCTGAAAATGCTTACTTGTTTCCTTCAAATCCATGTTTCTTATTAACCCTGATAACTAATTTAGTATACTAGTGTTTTGTGTAAGAAAATCTCTGAACCAATTAGTTGAGTTGAATTGATAATCTTGATATGCAGTATAGGAAGTCTTGGTAATGATAATTCAACTGGCATGATCAAAAAGATCGTTCTGGTTACAAAATTCTTGAACGGGACTACCAATGGGCAATCACAGAATTAGTAAAACTTTACAATGATTTTACCTAAGATTGTTAATTTGAAAATTTTGTTTCCTATTCACTTTTACATAGTTTAGTAAATTTAGTTTATAATCAGTAGTGTATATAAATGCTATGTTTATGACTATGAACTGATGTGTAGAAAAAAAGTTAATGATATATGGAAAACGGTTAAATTGTACGCAAAATATGTTTTATGTTGTTATAACTTTTTATACATCCGTCCCAAAATGAATATCTAACAAATTTTAAAAATAGTTTTTGATAAAGAGTATATTTGAAAATTTATCATACATTAATTATATTATTTTCTTTGAAACAGTATGATGCATGTTCAATGCACATATAATAGTAATATTGTAAAAATGATTATAGTTATATTATCGTTGAAACCGTGCGATGAAAGTGTAATCCACTGATAGCAATAATAATAATAAAATCTTAAATATAATCGTAATATTAGATTTGTAAAACTATTAAAATCTATAATTTCAATAATAACTCTAAAAATAATAATGATTGTGATAATATATGAAAAATTCGCAACAAGTCACTGTTTAAAAATTTTCATTTTTCATTTGTCTAAAGCCCCAAGTTTAGTTACATTATATGTCCTAGTACATTTGTAAAACTTAATGAACTTGGGAGGTATACATATAGTAAAAAACATAATTATTTCTTTCATTACTAGTATGTAAATGTAAATGATTTTGTTTGTCATATTCAAGGTAAAGGGAAAGATATCGATATCTTATCATTCAGTCCTCATAGTAGGTTATGGGGTTGAAGACAGAGTTACTTATTTCCTATTGAAGAATTCATGGCGAAAAAAATGGAGAGTCAATGAGTACGACAAAATTACAAGACGAAGTGTCGTGTGCGACATGTTTGGACAATGTACGGTGGGAATTAAGACACGTCTGGACAGTGTACGGTGGGAGTGAAGCCAGATGCATGGGATTGACGATATCTTGTGATCTTGAATGCTCATTTGTTCCCTTCAGTTTCAAGTTCTTTACTAACCCTGATAACTGATTTAGTATACTAGTTGTTGGTGTGTTAGGAATGTATATATGTAGATACTTTGTATTTTCTTGTTTACATGTACCTAGGAATATGAGCAATCCTTCATGCATGTAGGATACAAACAGTTACTATTTATCTCTTTGTAATCATGTATTTTTACATGGCCTAAGAATGAAATGAGGCAGACAAATTCTCCAAACAATTCTCTCTAAAAATTCCTTTATGGTATCATGCGCTATCTGGTTTCATGATCTCCTTGGATATAGTTTACATGTGAATAAGTGGAGACCATCTGGCTCTCTTGCATCTTTTTTATCTTTTATTTTACTCCAACTAATTGATCATGGTGGATGGAAAGGAAGAATCGTCTGGAGCTTTCACAAGGGAAGAGGATCGTCTCTCCGAATGATCTTTATGCAAGTGACAACCCAGTAAATGTCATCACTTTGATTCAACTAAAAGGTGATAATTATGAAGAATGGGCTCGCGCTGTTCGCGGCTCACTAAGGGCACGGCGTAAGTTTGGTTTTGTCGATGGCACCATTGAGCAGCCTCCCGAAGACTCTCCGGAGATTGAAGATTGGTTCACTGTTAATTCCATTGTAGTTTCATGGATATTTAATACTATTGATTCAAAGCTAAGGTCAACTATCACATATGTGGAAAATGGAAAAGATCTGGGGAAGATATAGCAGCGTTTCTCTGTCGCTAACGAACCTCAGATTCATCAACTAAAATCTGATTTGGTGAATTGTAAGCAGAGTGGAAACCAGGTTGTGAACTATTATGGGCAAATGAAAAAACTCTGGGACGAGCTTAATGACTATGATCAAGTACCAATCTGCACATACAAAGGCTGCAATTGTGGCATCACTGCTGTCTTGAATAAAAGGAGAGAAGAAGAAAGGATTCATCAGTTCCTGATGGGTCTTGATGATGCAAACTTCAAAACTGTCAGATCACACATTCTTAGTCTTGATCCATTGCCAACACTTAATAAGGTCTATCAGATGGTTGTCAGAGAAGAAAGCCTGGGCACTATTTCACGCGAGAAGGAAGAACGCAGTAGTCCTGTTGGTTTCGTTGCGAAGGTAGGTCGAGCGCATGGGGGGGATAAGAAAGGTTTGAGTGGGCCACCTCATGTTTTCTCGCACTGTAATCGTTCTGGACATGAAGTCACTTCATGCTTCCAGCTTAAGGGATACCCAGATTGGTGGGGTGACATACCACATAATTCTGGACGTGCAAGAGGTGGACAACAACAACCATCAGCTAACGACAACTGTGGACGTGGCACTAGTGTCAAAGCTAATGCTTCTGCAGATAACAAAGTCAATGTCTTGTTACTTGGCTGTGATCAATCCATGTTCCAAGGATTAACTTTTGATGATTGGAAGGCTATAGCTGTTATGATCGATTCTCAAAAGAATAGAAACACCGAACGTTTGTCTGGTAAGCCTTTGTCTTCCTGGTGGATCGTTGACACAGGTGCTACACGTCATATGACTGGCGAGTTGGCAAACTTGTTAGATCCATCAGACATTTATCATTGTTCAGTGCTTTTGCCGAATAGAGAGAAAACCATGGCAGTAAAGAGTGGCACAGTCAGAATTGGAACTAAACTTATTATTAGGAATGTCTTATATGTTCCTAAGCTAAAATGCAGCTTACTCTCTGTCTCTCAGTTGCTGAAAGATCAGAAATATATTGTCCAGTTTACTGATAAATTGTGTGTAATACATGACCATGCTACGAGGACCATGATTGGAGCGGCTGAGAAATCTGACGGGCTATACTACATGCGTGCGGATAATGCAGTTCGGGTATATCAAGCACATTTAGAAGGTTCTGGTGAAGTTTGGCACAAGCGATTAGGACATCCTAATCCAAAAGTAGTTCGTATGCTTCTAAATGATAGTGCTGAAGTTGATTTAGATGGAATAAAGGTCTGTGATATTTGCTTTCGTGCTAAACAGACTAAGGAAATGTTTTTGTTAAGTGATAATAAAGCTAAACAATGTTTTGATTTATTACATTGAGATTTGTGGGGTGCATATCGAGTGCCTGCATCATGTGGTGCGTCTTATTTTTTTGACAATTGTGGATGATTGCTCATGTGCCGTGTGGATTTATTTTTTGAAGACTAAGGATCAAGTGCCTAAGGTCTTTCGCAATTTTGTGTCTATGGTGTTGCGCCAATTTAATCGAACCATTAAAATGGTACGGACTGATAATGGAACTGAGCTCCTTGCCTTAGAAGATTATTTCTTAGAACAAGGTATTTTGCATCAAACTTCTATTCGTAAGACTCCACAACAGAATGGAAGAGTCGAAAGAAAGCATCGACATATTTTAAATGTGGCAAGGGCTTTGTGATTTCAAGCGCATTTACCTATTCAATTTTGGGGGGGAGTGTGTCTTAGCGGCTGGTCACCTGATTAATCGCACCCCCTCTGAGCTTTTACATGGAAAAACTCCATATGAAATACTGTTTGGTGAAAATCCTTCTTACTCGCATATTCGAATTCTTGGGTGCTTGTGTTATGCTCATAACGATGATCTGAAAGGGGACAAGTTTGCTAGTCGTAGTCATAAATGTATTTTAGTGGGCTATCCGTACAACAAAAAAAGGATGGGAATTATATGATGTGGAAACGGGAGAATATTTCATTTCCCAAAATGTGAAATTCGTAGAAAATATTTTTCCTTTCTCGGATAAGAGTTTAAAGCAGGACTCATCAACGCCTGAAGTGGACTGGCTGCCCCATACAAATGAGGTTTTTTAGGATGAGGAAATTGATGTTTTTCCTTCATTAACTCCTTCTCAAGATAGTGATAGTTCAGGTTCTTCAGCAGAGGCTACAGGTGACGTAAACCCACAACAGACTGAACAAGCACTTGGTCGAGGACATCGTATCAAGAGGCCTTCTACTCGGCTTACTGATTATGTTCTTCATACAGTTCGCGCAAGCCCCTCAGATCTCTCTTCGCCTCCGTCAAAGTCCTCAGGTATGCGTTACCCAATTAATCACTATATAAACTGTGACAAATTTTCTGACGCACATCGTGCCTTCTTAGCTGCCATTACTGCAGGTTATGAACCTTCATCATTTTCAGAAGCAGTTAAGGATGAAAAATGGAGACATGCCATGGCTGAAGAAATTCGAGCTTTAGAGGACAATCATACTTGGACAATCACTGATTTGCCTTCAACCAAGAAAGCCATCGGATGTAAGTGGATATATAAAATTAAATAAAATTTTGATGGTACAATAGAACGTTATAAGGCACGCTTGGTGATTCATGGAAATCGACAAGTCGAAGGTGTTGATTATACAGAAACGTTTGCTCCTACAGTAAAATTAGTTACTGTCCGAACATTTTTGGCGGTCGCTGCTGTTAAAAATTTTGAGTTGCATCAGATGGATGTCCGAAATGCCTTTCTCCATGGTGATTTGAGCGAAGAGGTGTACATGAAATTACCCCCAGGTTTTGAAGCTTCAGTACCAGGAAAGGTATGTCACCTTCAAAAATCTTTGTATGGATTGAAACAAGCTCCACGATGTTGGTTTGCCAAATTCTCAGCGGCACTTAAAGAGTATGGTTTTGTTCAGTCTTATTCAGACTATTCTCTATTTTCTTTCCGCAACGCTGGCATTGAATTATATGTTTTAGTCTATGTTGACGATATCGTAATTTCTGGCAACGACACAAAGGCTATACAATCTTTCAAATGTTATCTTGATCGATGTTTCTATATGAAAGACTTGGGAAAGCTCAAATATTTTCTCGGTATTGAAGTTGCTCACAATGACACTGGCATTTTTCTTTCCCAGCAAAAGTACGCACTGGATCTGATTAGTGATTGTGTCTGCTTGATGCAAAACCCGCTTCCGTTCCTCTTGAACCTAATCATCAATTGGCTCTTGCTTCTGGGGATGATTTTCATGATCCTTCTGCATATCTACGTCTCGTTGGATGTCTTATTTATTTGACAATTACCCGGCCAGAGTTGACTTATAGTGTTCATGTTCTAGCTCAATTTCTTTCGTCTCCAAAAACTGCTCATTGGGATGCTGCTCTTCGCGTTGTGCGTTATTTAAAGGGTAATTCAGGTCAAGGTATTCTCTTACGCACTGATTCTGAATTGAGTTTGTATGGGTTTTGCGATGCTGATTGGGCTAGCTGCCCCGTTACTCGACGATCTTTGTTAGCTTATTTTGTAATGTTGGGAAAGTCTCCAATTTCTTGGAAAACTAAAAAGCAACCAACGGTCTCTCGGTCATCGGCGGAAGCTGAATATCGCTCTATGGCTTTCACTATTTGTGAGTTAAAATGTCTGAAGGGTCTCCTGTCATCGCTTGGGGTCGATCATCCTCGCCCCATGGTCTTGTAATGTGATAGCCAGTCTGCAATTCATCTCGCCAATAATCCCATCTCTCATGAACGCACAAAACATATTGAGGTTGACTGTCATTTCATCCGCGATGAAGTAATCAACAAGTCTGTACAACCACGATTCACTCCATCATCAGATCAACTTGCGGATATCTTTACAAAAGCATTGGGAAAACGACAATTTGATCATTTGTTATCCAAGTTGGGCGTTCAAGATCTTCACGCGCCAACTTGAGGTGGGGTGTTAGGAATGTATATATGTAGATACTTTGTATTTTCTAGTTTACATGTACCTAGGAATATGAGCAATCCTTCATGCATGTAGGATACAAACAGTTACATTTTATCTCTTTGTAATCATGTATTTATACTAGTTGATGGTGTAAAAAAATTTGTGAACCAATCAGCTGAATTGAATTGATAATTCAAACGACATCATTGGAAAGATCTTTGAGTCTAGTTTCTGAGATACACTCTGTAGAAATGAGCAATAAAATCAAACCCAAACTAAGGGAATAAACTGAAAATCAAACCTAATGTTAGGGAATAAGCAAAAAATCAAACCCAAAATAAGGAATAAGCACAAAATCAAATCCATGGTAGGGAATAAACACAAACTAAGGAGTAAGCGCATAATCAAACCCAAAGTAAGGAACAAGCACAAGATCAAATTCAGTGTAGGGAATAAACACAAAATCAACTTAATGTTGAAAATAAACATAAATTCAATTTTATGATACCAACTCTAAATATTCTTAATTTGTTTTGTAGGCTCCTGCTGGACATTTCCGCATATAGGATCGATGTAATCTCAATATATGTTGTGGAAAAGGAAATTTCCCCAGAACAACTTGAACTTGTTCCTCAAGAACTGCTCGATTGCGTTAACGAAAAGTTCAGTTACCTGAACGTTAGTGTAGCAGTAGATGGACTAGATGGTTACGAGCGGATGGACTAGATGGTTACGAAGGCACATTTGATTATGCTAGGATGTTTGGAGTTCACGAAGAGAAGAACTACCGTTACTTATTTCCTAGTGAAGAATTCATGGCGAACAAAATAGGGAATCAATGCGTACTGTCGCGCCCCAGACCCGTGGTCCTACTTGGCCCCACGTTCGGGACACGCACGGAAGACGTCATAAAATACTTTTAGAAAAATTTTCAAAATATACTTTCATAAAGTTTAACAAAATCCACACTCGAAGTTCAAAGACTTCCATTTAACTTTCAAACAAACTCTTTCACAAACGAAAGTACTTAGCCCGAAGGCTTACAAACTCCTATACAAATGTACAATTACTACACTTTAACAAAATAGGTGATACACTGATAAAGTCTCGGTTACACTACCCCAAAGGTTATACATTTATATAATGCAACCTTTAAACCACACTTACTTTCCAAAATGAATTATCAACCCGACGTCCTCCCTTGTGAAGTGACCTATCCCCTGGGCTCGCCTTTATCTAAAACAGTAAACAAATAAAGGGTGAGAATGAATCTCAGTAAGCTACTAAAATGCAACTACGTTACATGCTGAAATGATACTCATAATTGAACAATGCCAATAAACATTCACATAGCACGTAACATGATAGGAAAAGCCAACTCATCTTTCCACACGTAAGGCGGAAATAAACACTCAACTATGGATACTGAGCCAAGGTTCTCGAATCAAACATATAACCATCTGAGAGATATCAACTGAGCAGCACCAAAGGGCTGAAACCGGTTCATGAACCAAACAACAACAACAACAACAACGGGGGGAAAATGACACAAAGTCATAACCCAAACAGTGACTAAACTCACACAAAGGAGAGCTATCCCAAACCCAATCCGTGGCCCAAGGAAGGGGGTTAAAAATGGGAAACCAATGGTAGAATCCTTACAATGAACTTGGCTCGTGTGCCATTATAATCCCTACCACTGCCCGACTCCACAACAAGTACCAGCTGGACTTTAAACACGAGCATAGTAATGAATACTTGCTTAAACAACAACCGGGGCATGATTCCAAAGTAGGAAACCACACTAAACTCATCAATAAGATGAACCAATCCAACACACATCAAAAGATGTTCAACAATACCCCATTTAACACTTATTCACATTCCATAACACATTTGTTCACAAAGGAACCAATTTCAAACACTAGAGTGTTCCACAATGACCATTTTAGTCAACTGGAGTAGTACCCAAAACCTAGACTAAGAATACATCCTAGTCTTAATCAAACAAAAAGAAGATTTCTGAAAATAGGGGAGAGCGGACGCTCAAACTAAACCGGGCGAGCGCTCGGCAGACCAGTCGGACGCTCGAAAAGTACCAAGCGGGCGCTCACTCTTATACCTGGTCGGGCTCTCACTCTTACCCGGTCGGGCTCTTACTCTACCCAGGCGGGCGCTCATTGACTACCAGGCAAAGCTCATTTCTTCCAGCCAAAGCTCATTTCTTTCCCAGGCTTAATAATTCTCTGTCCCAAGCGTAGGAGTAAACTTTTTACTAACAACTAACAAACCCAGGAATGTATAACAATCTCAAACCATTACTTTCAATTTTATTTCATCATTTTACACAATAGGTTTATACTCCCTTTGTCCCAAAATTACAAGTATCACAAAAATCATCCAATTCACAAAAATAACAATCACAAGTGTCAAGTATAACATAGATGACCATTTTAACATTTAAAGGGGAATTAGTAACTTACCTAAATATATTTTGATCGGGTAGAAATGGCCTACTCAACGCCCTGATCATTTTTATATAGTTAGTTTTTAAAATGGAGAAGTAATTAAAAAGAAAGAAACTAAAATAGGATGAAACTTACCTTTTTCTTTCTTCTACTTCTTCTCTGAGAAATTTTAGGGAAAGTTGAAATGTTTGTATGTAATCATACGCAGAGAGAGATGAGTAAGATAAGAATAAGTTGATATTTATAGAAATTCTCATTTTCCCCCTAAAGCCATTCAATTATCTTTATACCATTAAAGTCCTTGAGTTTAATTTCCCTTAAAAGTCCTTAAAGTTCAACTAACATCAAATAACTCCCTTAACAATTATTACTACTAACCAAATAAATAGCACATTTAATTATACAATATGTGCAAGTCATAAAATATGATGCAACACATAAAATGCACACATAACATCAAATTAAAATCCCCAAAAATATCAAATTAAAATTCGTCCCGAATTTTAGGGTAACTCACCAAACAAATCAAACAACCAAGAATATTTCCTTTCCATTTCTTCCCGAAATTCCCAAGTTGACTCTTCAACATTACGATTCCTTCATACCATTCTAACAAGCGGAATACTCTTGTTTCTCAACTCTTGAACTTTGGTATCAATCACTCGAACTGGTTGCTCTATATAAAACATATCGGTTCTAGATCCTCTTGTATCTCTGATAACATATGAAATGGATCATACAAATTTTTACGAAGCACGGAGATATGAAACACGTTATGAATTTACCCAAAGAAGATGGCAACGCAAGATAGTACGCAAGATTTCAAACTTTTTCTATAATTTCAAAAGGCCCATTATGACTTTTCCATCGAATAGCCAATCTCAATAGGTAGAAAGTGAGCGGATTTTGTCAATCTATCCACAATTACCCAAACTGCATCATGCTTTCTTCAAGTACGAGGTAACCCTGACACAAAATTCATCGTGACATAATCCCATTTCCATTCAAGTATCTTTAGTGGTTGAAGTAAACCGACGGGTCTTTGATGTTCAGTTTTAACCTGTTGGTAATTCAAACACTTTATTACATAATCCGTTATTTCCCGTTTCATTTTATTCCACTAGAAATGCTTCTTCAAATTATGATACATCTTGGTACTCTCGGATGAATAATATACTTCAACTCCTGACCCTCATCAAGAACTTGACGTTTAATTCCATCAATGTTGGAACACATAACTGCCCTCTATAAGTTAATACTCCTTCAAGACTAAAAGAAATATCTTAAAATTTTCTATCTTTGGTTTTATCCACTAATTTTCTCAACTCGGGGTCATCCTTCTAAGCATCTTTTATCCTTTGAATTAAGGTTAGCAAAGAACGAATATTCGCAATTGTCACCCCATGTCTCAATTCATAAGGATACCAATCTCGAGCATCTTCCATTCTCGGACTATCCTCGAAACTATGTAAGATTTCTTACTAATAGTATCTACTACCACGTTGCCTTGCTCAGATAATAAGTGATGGTACAATCATAATCCTTCAAAATTTCCATTCATCTACGCTGTCGGTTGTGCAACTCTTTCTAGGAGAAAAGATATCTCAACTCTTATGATTTGTAAAATCTCAACTTTGTTCCATAAAGATAATATTTCCACTTATGTAACGCAAAAACAATCGCAACAAGTTCCATGTCATGGGTCGGATAGTTCTATTCACAAAAAGTTAACTTCCTCGAAGCATCACTGTATATAACCAAATCATCATTCCCATTGGGTAACGCAAGAATAAGTACAATGGTCAATCTCTTCTTCAATTCCTCAAAACTGACTTGACATTTGTCATCCCACATATATGGTACATTATTTTAAGTCCACTGAGTGAATGTTGTATCAATCTTGAAAAACCCTTCAATAAACCTTCGATAATCCTCCGCTAAACCCAGAAAATTTCGCAAATAACTGCTTTCCTCGGAGCACAGATAAAACCATTCGCAAATATTGTTCATGTTCCTCTCGAGATTTAGAATAAACAAGGGTACTACCGATAAAAAAAACCACAAAGGTATCAAGATAAGGTTTAAAAACCCAATTCATCATATCCATAAGAACAACGGGAGCATTAGTTAACCCGAAAGGCATAACAAGAAACCCATAGTGACCATACCTACTAGGAAAAGCAGTTTTAGGAATGTCTTCTGAGTGAATCTTCAACTGGTGATACCTATTCCTCAAATCAAGCTTCGAAAAGACAACTGACTCTTGAAGTTGATCAAATAAATCATCAATGTGAGGCAATGGATATTTGTGCTTTACAAACAACACAGGAGCTCCCCAAGGTGATACACTGGGTCGGATGAAACCCCTATCAAGCAACTCTTGCAATTGAACTTTCAACTCCTTTAATTCAGCTGTAGCCATTCTATAAGGTGACTCAGATATCGGGGTAGTACCTGACACGCCCCCAAGTCACGGGATTCCCTAATAGAACCTCGAACCTGGTGCGCGTGACTAACAAGAAACGAGAAACTAAATGACATCTGCTTATATCAAAATGACATCATATATACACTCAAGAGGAACGAGCTAAGATAGCTCACAACGAATTCTATACCAAGAAATTTAAACCAAATGGTTGTACACAGCGGAAAACATGCCTAGCACATACGCTGGCATTACAAGAACACTATACAAGTCTACCCAATATACTGAGTCTAAACAACTGATACCAAATCGTCCTCACCAAAACTGGAAAGGATAACAATCCCCAAACAAGAACAACCTGCCAAGTAGGCCCCTGCTAAGTCGAGCCTCACAACGTATTACCACTTGCTTTCTTGGGGGGGAACAAATAAACAAGGAACGGGGTGAGATAAATCTCAGTAAGTTACTAGATACAAGTACATAGCATGTTATCATGTAATCATGCAAATCAAGAAGATTATCAAGTAATCATGCTCAAGATGTCATCAAGTAACAAGTTTATGAGAGGCTAAGCCAACTCATCAAGTAGCTAGCACATAAGGCTAAACTAACACGTTACAAAGGATATTCCAACCTTATTCCTCCCAAGTAAACCATTGTTGTCGTTGCTTATTGCAGTTGAAAAATCACGATCAATCAAGTTGCTGATGTGCAGTACACAAGAGGACCCGGTAACCAGTGTCACTAACAAGAACAAGATTCATGAGGTGTTCACAAGTTTAGCATTCACTTTTATCAGGCGTATTGCTCTAATAAAGGAAGCTATTCCCTTACTGTGGCCTATAGTAAGGGGTCAAGCGCAGATACATAGGCACCCGATTATCACTTTGGCCCCAGCCTCATGATAAGCGTGAACCTATACATCTCCGAGCAAGTAAGGTGACCAGCTGGACTCACACAAAAATGCACAAGTAGATGTTTACTTGAACTATAAGAGTAGAACTAAGTCCAAAAGTAGTGGACTAGCTCTTCATGAACCATGTAATTATCTGCTCACCAAATACAAGTACATGCACGCAATAATTGCGAATACAAATCAGTATAACAATGGCACATAATGTGTCCACGTAACACAATCAAGCCAAATTAGAGTCTATTAATAACAGACCCCAACCAAGTAGTAGGGTATGTCATACTATATCACTTTGTCATATGAAATATTTGCACGTACATATTCATATAACCTTTAACACACTAATGTGTCTATCACGATACCCTTACTTCCAAGTAGAGCCCAACATCTTAGACTCTAAGCACGTAGTCGAATAGGTCGTATTGTACCTAGTCAAAATCATATCTCGCGTATATTTATCGTTAATAATCGAATACATTTTCCAACACATATTATGTTCTATAATCATTGTTTTATGAATTATATTCATATTACACTGGTCCCTCATTCTTTAGGAACTCAACTCAAGAACAAGATATCTTCTTTATACTTTATATACTTCATTGAGTATATGCACGATTAAAACTAATTACTAGCACATTAGTGCTTGTTCATAGCACTTCAATACACACGTATTAGATTCAAGTATGTCTTAGAGTTGTTCATTCTCTATCTAGTTCTATATTCCAATTCTTTGGTTATTCATACCATGTATCAAGTAGTCAACAAGCAACATTCTATCAAGTAGTTATGTGCAAGATTTGCACATACTCATCAAGGATAGTTCTAACACATTAGTGCTTGTTCATAGCACTTTCAAGTTCAATACCATACACACGTATTGGTTTCAAGACATGAACAAGAGTTCTTCCTTTTATATTCAAGTTCACACTCCAATTCTTTGGATGTTCAATCTAAGGATCTTGTCCTGATACTTCTAGTGTTCTATAACACCTACAAGATTACTACCATACACATGTATTGGTTTTAAGGCATGTACAAGATTTTATCATCTTACATTCAAGTTCTCAATCCAATTCTTTGGATGTTCAAGACATGTACAAGAATTAATTATCTTATACTCAAGTTATTATTCCAATCTTTGGATATTCAAGTCATGTACAAGATTTAATTGTCTTATACTTCAAGTTCAAGCTAAGTAGATGAGTTATACATCTCATACTTACAAGTTCTTAATCCTATACTTTGGATGTTCAAGCTCAAGACATTGTCCTAATGCCCCTAAGGTACACAAACATTGGTTTCAAGACACATATAACACATTAGTGCTTGTTCATAGCACTTTTAAGACATTTAAAAGAGTTCTTACTCTTAGGCTCAAATTCTCTATTCAAATCATTGAATAATCATGTTCAAGACTCACTTCTGATGCCGCTAAGGTGTCACAACACTTGCTAGGACATCTTATACTAAGGCTATATACCTCAATTGGGATTATTTCCAACTTATACAAACTTTAAACAAACTTTTTATTTTTTAGGGCACCCGGGCGGGCGCTCAAAATGGATCGGGCGGCCGCACACTAGCAGGTGAATCCTTTGAAAAACATTTCAGAAAGATGGGCGGTCACCCAATAAATTTTGTGCGGTCGCACACTGCACATTTCCGGCCAATGCTCGTTTCTTTTCCAGGTTGAATAATTCTCCGTCCCAAGCGTAGGAGTATACTTTTACTAATACTTATACACTACCTAGGATTACTTAGCACACCCAGGACATACAAACAAGTTCAAAACATTTGTTTTACCGTCCCACATTAACAAGTATCACAAAACTCATTCAAATCACGAAATTAACAAGCACAAGTATCAAGAATAACACATAGGCATGTTATTACAAGCAAGGGGGAGCTAGTGACTTACCTAGTCCGAAATCAAATTCACCCAAACTAATTTCTGTTCGGCAGGAAATGCTCTACTCACCGCCCTGATCATTTATGCGAAATCGGATTTTCGAACAGATGCATAATTAAGCGAGAGGAGTCGAGAATAGGGTAAAACTTACTTTTCTTTTGAGACAGAGGAATGTATTTCTTTTGAGACAGAGGAATGTACGAGAGAAATTGAGAAA
Source organism: Campanula takesimana (assembly GCA_026119855.1). NCBI lineage: Eukaryota > Viridiplantae > Streptophyta > Magnoliopsida > Asterales > Campanulaceae > Campanula > Campanula takesimana. The sequence continues at coordinate 640,217 of JAOWBW010000265.1, read as the reverse complement.
GAAATAAGAATCAGAGAAGGCAACCAAGGTTTTATCCTTACCATTTTCAAGAAATTGCAATTAGGTCCCTCAAGTTTCAACTTTGACAAAAAGGCCCCTAAACTCTAATTTTCACAAATGACCCTAATGTTCCAACTTTGAACACTTAGGTCCTAAACTTGCTCAATTAGTTAAATAATTAACTCAATTAAAATAGCATAAAATTATGCAAGTCAAGAATTTAACAGGAATTAGGACGGGCGTTACATCCTCCCCTCCTTAAAGAAAATTCGTCCTCGAATTTTATTAATCGAGATTATAACACATATAAATAACAAATAGAACTCAAGAATAGCAAGAATATGGTATACCACACCATATTATCAATTACCTGCGAGTATTATTCTCACACAACCTTCTCGATACCGTGACTTTCCCATGAAACTTTCACAAGAAGCATTTGTGCTCAAGACATTTCCTTTAGAATCAAGTATCCATACAAGAAATTACCCATACACTAAGTAATTTGTGTGATGGAATTTCCGCTAAATCGCAAACTCATACAATAGCCACAAGAAAATCAACTTCACATGCTCGCAACATATGATCAAGATGCAACCTCGGTTAAATATCCAGAGTGCTCAGAAAAATTACCATAATCAAGATGTAAAACAAGGTGTAGAACAAGATGTAGAACAAGAATCCCTGTCCTATATTATATCCACAAGTATCCCATGTAATCAAGATGTATCGATCATAACATCACAACACATAAAGTCAAGCAGATTTTATTAATCAATCCACTATAACCAATATCATCGGAACTTATCTATTAAATGATAATCCTTCCACGAAATCCATCACAATATATTCATATATTCACAAATCTCGAAGGATTATAACAAATCAAACGATCTCTGATATTCTGCTTTCAAATAATCGCAATTCAAGGATTTAGTTGAATACTCAGAAGTTTTCTCCAATTCAATACCATCAATCATGAAATACAAGTCTTTATGTTCAATGAATCTGCTAATACAATAGCCGTAGGATCACAATCAGTTTCAAGTCATGAGTAGAATTATTCTATTCATAAAAATTCAATCTCCTCGAAGCATATACAAGTACGTTACCATTTTGAATTAACACACGCTTTATCTCTTGTTCGAGCTTCACTATGCATAATGAATTTAACATATCCACTATATTGGTGAATCTTGACACATACATGAGAAAAGAGTAACACTGGTCATATCCTCCAAATAACCATCATATTAGTCGAATCCACTAGGCAATGTCGAATACTGAAGTTATGGTCATCCATCATTTCAATATTTAAAAAAATTGGCTTCACGTTTATCAATCCATCAGAAAGTGTAGCTTTCTGTCTCAAATAGCTAATAATAGAGCTACCTTCGAAATTCATTAATGAATCTCTAACAAGATCAAGAAAATCTCAAGAATAATCATACCTCGGTTATTTCCACTTGTACAGGTCAATAAAGATACTTACTTCAGGCATCCACTTCAAGGTAATAGATCCTCTATCTCTTGCTAACTTTTGGGAAACAATTGTTTCTCTCGAGAAATTTCAATACAATCAATTCTCAGTCTGCGACTTGGTATACACCAATAGGTCATTCATCAATTCATCGCAAAGAAATCAAATTATGGTTTGAAGATATCTGTAGATACCCCGGGAAACCACAGCTTGGCTAGAGCGGTGAATTATCCTAGGATGTCTAACTTGTTTTAGATTGTTTAGAGTCGCCACCTATGTTTTTAAAGGAACATAAGAAAAACCTAAAAATAGCCTAATTTATGTACAAAACCAGAGATTCGGGAGAGAAGGGTTCGGGGGTTAGGTGACGGAGTGGGAAGTACTTAAACACCCACTCCGCCCCGCTTACGCGGGTCTTGCTACTATTGGTGTTCTAATATTTACATGTCCTTCAATTAATTAAATAGAAATGTGCTAACAATTGTGATGAGAAGAAAAGGGGAAATAAAGGGGAAATAAAATAGAATTGTTTTATTTATTTAATGATAAAGATTACATGTAACAAGTAATGTTAAAGAATTACATTAAGAGATGAAGAGAAATTAACATGGTGAATTAAAGTTAAGATTAAAATGTAGGGAGATAACCTTAACTAACTTCAATATGTGAAGTAGTCATGTTGGTCATGTCCCATTAATGGGGATTGCATACATCAAGAAGAAGAAAACAAAGGAAGAAAATGTAGTTGTACCTTGAGAAAGAGGACTTGGAACCTTGACTTGAAAGTGTTGTTGTTGTAATGAAATTGTTGTAGAACAATTTGTGTAGAGTCTTGTTAATAAGAACTCTTGTTGGGAGAATTTGTGTATAATGTAGTTGGTGAATCAAGGTTGGAGTCCAAAAAGAAGCCCCAAAAAGAAGTCCCTTTCCAAGGTAGAAGATGATGGTTTTTATAGGTAAAAAAGAAAGGGAAAGGTTGGAGGGAAAAGATGATCATCCATGTGAAATGGAATTGACCAATCAAAAATAAGATAAATAAAATAATAAATAAAAGAAATAAAAGAAAATCAAATAAAATAAAAAGGAAATATTTTGTTTTAATGAAAAGGCTAGAACTGTGGGATTGGGAGTTAATGAGAAAAGGGGGGGTGAATGTGGATGTAAAAAGATGGTTTTTGTGATCAAGAAAAGATGTTTGTAAATAAGAAAAGGGAGGGAAATAAGGTGCAATCCGTTACTGCCAAAGTGGGAAGCGCGCGGGTCCGGATTTTGGGGCGGGACGCGCGCGCGGCCCGTTAGCAGTGCCGGAAGCGCGCGATTCTAAAATGACAGAAAGACAGAATGACCCTAAAAGTTAACTCTGTTATGCAGTTTAGTCCAAAACTAACGGAATCAGTTAGGAACTTAACCAAAGTAACAGAAATCAACAAAAATAAGTTAAATAAAAATACTTTGTATGCAATCGGGGTGAGAGGTCCAAGGCGGGGTGTCTACAGAGCCCCTCGGCGACGTGGATTGCGAGGCAAAACGCGTCGACGAAAGAAAGACAACCGCCGAGGACATCGACAAGAGAAAACAAAGACTCGATAAAGCAGGAATTTGAAATTACAAAGGATAGAAATGCGCTCCCCCTGTGTGAGCGACTTTTGCTGATGGAAGAGGTATGGTGATTTTAATGGTCCACCATGGACCAAAATTGGTGCTCTGTGCGGCACCTGGTGCTCTGTGCGGCACCTGTTGATGGAAGAGGTATGGTGATTTTAATGGTCCACCATGGACCAAAATTGGTGCTCTGTGCGGCACCTGGTGCTCTGTGCGGCACCTGCTGATTCTGGTGCTCTGTGCGGCACCTGTTGATGGAAGAGGTATGGTGATTTTAATGGTCCACCATGGACCAAAATTGGTGCTCTGTGCGGCACCTGGTGCTCTGTGCGGCACCTGCTGATGGAAGAGGTATGGTGATTTTAATGGTCCACCATGGACCAAAATTGGTGCTCTGTGCGGCACCTAGTGCTCTGTGCGGCACCCGTTGATGGAAGAGGTATGGTGATTTTAATGGTCCACCATGGACCAAAATTGGTGCTCTGTGCGGCACCTGTTGATTCTGGTACTCTGTGCGGTACCTGGTGCTCTGTGCGGCACCTGTTGATTCTGGTACTCTGGATGATGGGTCGGTCGTGCCAAAGGCTGCCTACGTATCCCTTGAAGGGAATCAGACCAGCGTAGTTCACGGATGATGGAGAACGCTGGAGGAGAAGCTATGGAGCAAGGCAAAGTAAAGCACATACTTTTGCACATAGAAGGAGAAAAATAAAGAAAAAAATCTTTTTTTTTTTTTTTTAGTTCGTGGGTGAACCATTTTAGCCATTGTGTGTTTGTAAATCCAACCCAAGATCAAGTCATGCTCAGTCGAAGTCCGGATTGCCTCGCTTGAATTCTGTAGTCGCTGGTGTGCCCAACGAAGATTGATGTCTAGCCCCAAGAGATTTGTCGATTATGGGGCTTCAAAAGGCTTTTGATGCCGAGATGAGGGGTTGTTGATCGTTGAGCCCCTAGAATGCCTTTGATGCCAGATTTTGAGGGACTTGCATAGCTCCAAGATAAATCAGCTCTTGGCCCATTCGAGTAAATCGCCCTTTGTCGTTGTAGTGAGAAATCCCCAAGAGGAGATCGTTGATGCCAAGCTTCGAGAGATTGCAAAGCCCCAAGTGTCGTGGGCTTGTAGATGGCGGGATGTGAAGACCTTTCATTGTAAAGCCCCAAATTATCTCGTGATTGGCTCGGCATTGAGAGCGGATGCACCGTTTGGTAGAATTCTTGATAGAGATCTCCTTCTTGCTCTTACTGGGGAGATGAATGGCCTCATTGTGGTCGATACCTAAATGGCCGAGGGCTTATGTCAAAGGATGCAGTAATGTCTTGCGGTGCCGTCGAGGTCGCGGATGATAAGGTCTTGGTGTGATAAAGTCCCAAATGAGTGTGCTTGCTTGACTCTTCTTGAGTTGAACTAATGACGGATCTTCGGATGCAACTAGTGCTGTGGCCCAACTTTATCTGAGCTGCACCTTGTGCTTTTGATCTTGGAGAAGGGGGTGCTGAATTGCAGAAACATTGGGATTGGCCGTGGCATTTCCCGCTATAACCCTGTTTTGATTAGAGTTTAGCATATTGAATCTTTTCCTTTTCTCTAAGACTTTCTTCATGATCTCGTTGAAAGTTCTAACAAAAATCATCAACTTCATTCATAACATCGGAGTCTTCATTTAAAACCAAGAGGCCTTTGACTTGAAGTGTTGAGAGACCCTTTGAAGCTTGATTGTTCTCATGGAGCCATGAGACTACTCCACATTGCACTTTCTCGAGTATTGTTGCCCAAAAGACTGTCGGTCGCGAAGCCCTAATACTGCCCTTTGCTTGAATTACTGTAATGACGTAGCCCAAAAGATTGTAGATTGCGAAGCCCGTTGAGACCTTCGGTGCCGAATTGAGGAAGCTTCCGATGTTGCGCATGACTTGGCTGGGGATACTACTGGGGAGTTAATTGCTCTTTGCCGAGGGAGCCTTTAAGACTTGACCGTAGCCCCTAGAGTGCCATCATTGATTGCGAGAAAGGCCCACCTTTGATTGGGGAAACGAGCACGGGCACACGTGACAAGAGGGCTTTTTGACATCCCTATTGAGAGACTTTGAGGATAGTCTCACACATCTTTTTTTTTTAGCATAGCCCCTAGGGCGTATTGATTGCCAAATGAAGCAAAAGAAGCCCTTGTTCTTGAGTCACATAGCCCATAGGGCGTCACCATTTGTTGAGCAAAGCAAGAGTGACTCATCCTCGTGCGAGGGAACAAACATGAGAGGACATGGCAAGAGCTACTCCATTTCTCGGTAGCCTTTCGGCGTACTTTAGGAGCACATACGTGAAGAAGCCTTGAAAACTGAGACACATGTTGTTGCTATTTGCTGCTCAAGCCAATTGACTAGCTAGGGATTATTTGTACAACCTCGTGCCCTTTTATGATGGGCTTGTTCTCGGATGGATCTTGGTTACCACGGGCCTTCTTTTCATGAACCAAAAAATGCACATTGCTGGAGAATGATGCCGATAACCCAAGACAACCTTTGATGGTGCTATATATTGTCGAGCCTTTTGCAATCCCAAAGTTGACTCGGTGGGGAATTGACTTGCTGGGGAGATTCAATGTAGAACTTGTCTTCTTTAGAGGCCGGGGATCTCCATTTCTCTTTCCCTTCTCTCTCTCACTCTCTCATTTTTTTTTTATGACGCACCCTGTTTTTTGCCTAGACCGCCCTTTCGGGTTTTCAATCTAGCGGGCATCTCTTTTGCGTCTTCATCATTTTTTTTTGACTCAATTGATGAGGAAGTGTGCATTGACTCTAGCTGAGGAGATAAGACATGTGATTTTGCGGTGGAGACCTTTTGTCACTAATGATGAGTGACATTGACTTGACTAGGGAAGTGTCCCTAGTATTGACATGTATTTTTTATTGAATTGAATGACTCGCGAAGGCAAGTAAGTCATTAAGAGAGAAGAGAAGGAAAGCCCCAATTTGATTGCAAGAAATTGGGAGTATGCAGAAAGAATAGAAGTCCCTAGACTCGACAAGGAGCGCGAAATGATTCCAAATCTAAAAAAGTTGTTCAATCTTTTTGGTGATTAATTCATTGGCAAATGAATCGTACAAAGATGTCTTGACAAGTTCGAGATGAAGGCCAATCACCATAACGCGCTAGGGCTAAACATTTCTTCTTTCTTGCATGAGACCGGACCCGCAGGTTGCCTACGTTCCTCCAGTGTAGAGGCTCAGGTCACCGTAGTTCTTGTGGATTCTCCATTCTTCGGGATGGAATCGTTGCTTCGTAGCTTCGTCCTTTGTTGGTGGATGATGGGGATTTTTTTTTTTTTTTTTTTTTGTGCTCTAACTTTTGCCTAGGTTGATTTGATGGTTTCAACCTAGCGAGCTCTTTTTTTTCTTTTTTTTTTCTTTTTTTTTTTTAATCCCCCTTTGAAAATTTTGCTTGACTTCTTCATGATTGTTGCTCCACCTTGTTTGTCTTGGCTTCGTCGTTGATGTTGGCGTCGATGTTTAGCCCCTAGGCGTTCAAGTGATGGCCATGTTCTAAAACTTGTTTAGACATTTTTTCATCATTTTGCCAAGAATTAGATCGAACAACTTGGAAGAGTGTATAAGGACAAGAACGACTTTTATTTGATAAGAAGACTCGACACTTAACATGGGACGAGAGAAAACATTAATGCACACAAAAGAGGACTTTTGACTCTTTTTTTTTTTTTTTTTTTTATTCCTACTACTAGGTAGAGAAAGAGAAACGGAGATTGTTGTCGTCGTCCTCTTTGTTGAATCCCCATTTCAAAACCAAGCCACTTCTTTGATGAGTTGCTCTTCACCCACGGTAAATTTTCCGTTGTCGATCAAAACTTGGATGATGTTTCGGAGAAGGAAGCACCCTTCGGTAGTGTGGCCACTATGTTGTGGTAGCCGCACCATTCACCATGAGCATGATTTTTCAGTATCGCCTTCGGCTTGTACCCCTCCAAAGGTTTGATCTTCCCTCTTGCCACCAAAATTTCAAATGCCTCAGCTTGGGTTACTCCTTGGAGAGGAGTGAAAACTCGTTTGTTGGTGGTACCTTTGTAGCTTTTGAGGGTCGGGCCACTTGAGCATGCTTTATCATTGAACTTTGCTTTGCTGTCGGTGAGCTCTTGCAAATGGGCTTTGAGTTCGGAAACCTCTTCCTTGTGAATTCTTCTTTCATAATCAAGACGGGCCTTGAGTTCGGAAACCTCTTCTTTGTGAATCCTCTTGTCGATATCGAAACGGGCTTGCCACAAATTGCCTTTACAGCGGGCATCCTCGACAATCCTATCCATTTGTTCCCCCATTGATTTCATTACGTTGAGTAACCCTTCGTTGGACACGAAATCATTTCCACCGTTGTTGTTGTCGCCGTTGGAAGCCATTGGACCTATTGGAAGAGCACGGTTGATCTTAGATTGGCCCCACAAACACCTTTTGAGTAAAATAAATTTAACCCACAAACACAAAAAAGACTCAACCATATAAAGAAAATGACTTTTTTTTGTTTTTTTTTTGTTTTTTTTTTTTTTTTTTATTTACAAAAGTCGGAAGGACGGAGTCCTTTTGGGGTTTCTAGAAAAAATAGTGGAATCGTCACACTAGTATATAGACCTTCTCGCGGTCCCATATACTCATCGGATTCCACCACGCTTGTGATCCCTACATGTGTCGGGATTAAACTAAATTAATGTAGTAAATCATACATACGGGGACGGATTTTTATTTTCGTCCAAAATAGCCACTTTTGGGGACGGAGTTTTATTTCGTCCATTGCAACAAATTGGCATGTATGATTTGAAGACATTAGTTTAGGGAAATCTCGGCACATGGAAACCGACTTGAGTCACGGAGTGTTAGACCCTAGACTAGAATTGTGTGGCTTGTGCTCGGCTTGAATATGAGGCTCAAAGGTCACCCCCGGCATGTAGTCATGAACTACGCCACGGGCTAAGGTTTACCGCTTCAAAAGAGCCAAGGTCGAGTGGAGCTTGAAACTTTCTAGGACGGGCCTCGACGGGTTTGGGGTTGGACTTGTGCGACTCGATAGTGAGCAGTTGATAAGAATATGTACATGTAGTGTGAGGTCTAACATGTGACAAAACATTTTTTTTTTTTTTTCAAAAGAAATAAATAAAAGAAAATAAGCACATAATTACAACTTTCGAATCACCCGTGTGACCGATAAAAATAAACAGAAAGTAAAAGAAATTGTATGCAGGCCCGGTGCCCACACACTGTCATTCTGTTCTGTTTCTGTGCACTGTTCTGTTCCGGGGAATGCGCCCAGAAGCGCGCGCATTGGGTTGCCTATGCGGAAGGCGCGTGCGTGAGAGGAAGCAGGGCAGAGGCGCCCGCTTCTGGGTGAGAACCTGCAAATCAGTGGATTCAAGGGATTGCCTTGACCCTTAATTAAGAAAACTTTCCCCTGCAGAATTTGTTAGCACAGAAACATGGAATTGAAGGACAAGAAAGGAGGCGGACGATTCTGGTAATAAGGGTCGGACGCGCGCGCTTTAGGCCAAGAAGGCCGGAGGCGCGCGCTTCCTACCCTTTTTACCAGAATGCCCAGAAAACAGAATAAAAGAACACCAAAAATGAAAACGCAAGTTTAACCCTCTATTCCTCCCAAGTAAACCATTGTTGTCGTTGCTTATTGCAGTTGACAAATCACGATCAATCAAGTTGCTGCTGTGCAGTACACAAGAGGACCCGGTAACCAGTGTCACTAACAAGAACAAGATTCACGAGGTGTTCACGAGTTTAGCATTCACTTTTATCAGGCGTATTGCTCTAATAAAGGAAGCTATGCCCTTACTATAGCCTGTAGTAAGGGGTCAAGCGCAGATACATAGGCACCCGATTATCACTTTGGACCCAGCCTCATAATAAGCGTGAACCTATACATCTCCGAGCAAGTAAGGTGACCAGCTGGACTTACACAAGAATGCACAAGTAGATGCTTACTTGAACTACAAGAGTAGAACTAAGTCCAAAAGTAGTGGACTAGCTCTTCATGAACCATGTAATTATGTGCTCACCAAATACAAGTACACGCACGCAATAATTGCGAATACAAATCAGTATAACAATGGCACATAATGTGTCCACGTAACACAATCAACCCAAATTAGAGTCTATTAATAACAGACCCCAACCAAGTAGTAGGGTATGTCATACTATATCACTTTGTCATATGAAATATTTGCACGTACATATTCATATAACCTTTAACACACTAATGTGTCTATCACGATACCCTTACTTCCAAGTAGAGCCCAACATCTTAGACTCTAAGCACGTAGTCGAATAGGTCGTATTGTACCTAGTCAAAATCATATCTCGCGTATATGTATCGTTAATAATCGAATACATTTTCCAACACATATTGTGTTCTATAATCATTGTTTTATGAATTATCTTCATATTACACTAGTCCCTCATTCTTTAGGAACTCAACTCAAGAACAAGATATCTTCTTTATACTTTATATACTTCATTGAGTATATGCACGATTAAAACTAATTACTAGCACATTAGTGCTTGTTCATAGCACTTCAATACACACGTATTAGATTCAAGTATGTCTTAGAGTTGTTCATTCTCTATCTAGTTCTATATTCCAACTCTTTGGTTATTCATACCATGTATCAAGTAGTCAACAAGCCACATTCTATCAAGTAGTTATGTGCAAGATTTGCACATACACATCAAGGATAGTTCTAACACATTAGTGCTTGTTCATAGCACTTTCAAGTTCATTACCATACACACGTATTGGTTTCAAGACATGAACAAAAGTTCTTCCTTTTATATTCAAGTTCACACTCCAATTCTTTGGATGTTCAATCTAAGGATCTTGTCCTTATACTTCTAGTGTTCTATAACACCTACAAGATTACTACCATACACATGTATTGGTTTCAAGGCATGTACAAGATTTTATCATCTTACATTCAATTTCTCAATCCAATTCTTTGAATGTTCAAGACATGTACAAGAATTAATTATCTTATACTCAAGTTATTATTCCAATCTTTGGATTTTCAAGTCATGTACAAGATTTAATTGTCTTATACTTCAAGTTCAAGCTAAGTATATGAGTTATACATCTCATACTTACAAGTTCTTAATCCTATACTTTGGATGTTCAAGCTCAAGACATTGTTCTAATGCCCCTAAGGTACACAAACATTGGTTTCAAGACACATATAATACATTAGTGCAAATTCATAGCACTTTTAAGACATTTAAAAGAGTTCTTACTCTTAGGCTCAAATTCTCTATTCAAATCATTGAATAATCATGTTCAAGACTCACTTCTGATGCCGCTAAGGTGTCACAACACTTGCTAGGACATCTTATACTAAGGCTATATACCTCAATTGGGATTATTTCCAACTTATACAAACTTTAAACAAACTTTTTATTTTTCAGGGTACCCGGGCGGGCGCTCAAAATGGATCGGGAGGCCGTACATTAGCAGATGAATCCTTTGAAAAACATTTCAGAAAGATGGGCGGTCGCCCAATAAATTTTGTGCGGTCGCACACTGCACATTTCCGGCCAATGCTCATTTCTTTTCCAGGTTGAATAATTCTCCGTCCCAAGCGTAGGAGTATACTTTTACTAATACTTATACACTAACTAAAAGTGCTTAGCACACCCAGGACATACAAACAAGTTCAAAACATTTCTTTTACCGTCCCACAAATAATAGGATAATTTTCTTTTATTCCATTTAAATATTTCACTGTCCCAAAAGTATAAGTATAATTTTCTAATATACTCATTTAGGGATACTTTCATTAATTTTCCCGTCCCACAAGTATAAGTATAATTTTCTAATATACTAATATAAACATTTAATCAAGTTAATATTTCACCGTCTCACGAATAGGAGTATACTTTTTCAACATTCCCAGGACACTTTCAAGGCTATTCATTCTTGTAATTCATACGAATACTCCCTTCGTCCCAAATTAACAAGTATCACAAAACTCATTTAAATCACGAAATTAACAAGCACAAGTATCAAGAATAACACATAGGCATGTTATTACAAGCAAGGGGGAGCTAGTGACTTACCTAGTCCGAAATCAAATTCACCCAAACTAATTTCTGTTCGGCAGGAAATGCTCTACTCACCGCCCTGATCATTTATGCGAAATCGGATTTTCGAACAGATGCATAATTAAGCGAGAGGAGTCGAGAATAGGGTAAAACTTACTTTTCTTTTGAGACAGAGGAATGTACGAGAGAAATTGAGAAAGAAATAAGAATCAGAGAAGGCAACCAAGGTTTTATCCTTACCATTTTCAAGAAATTGCAATTAGGCCCCTCAAGTTTCAACTTTGACAAAAAGGCCCCTAAACTTTAATTTTCACAAATGACCCTAATGTTCCAACTTTGAACACTTAGGTCCTAAACTTGCTCAATTAGTTAAATAATTATCTCAATTAAAATAGCATATAATTATGCAAGTGAAGAATTTAACAGGAATTAGGACGGGCGTTACAGTACCTGGAAGTAATTCAATACAAAACTCGATCTCCCTATCAGGAGGCATAGAATACTCAGTAGAGAACACATCAGGAAACTCTTTCACAATATCCACATCCTCTACTTCAGGCAACTTTTTAGTAGTATCCAGAACACTGGCCAAATACCCCGTACAACCACGATGCAACAACTTTCTAGCTTTCACATAAGAAATAATATGAATTCCCTTACCCAAAGGAGCAGCTTCGAAAGTAAATTCAGGCACATCAGGAATAGAAAATGTAACCACCTTTTTATAACAATCAACTGAAGCATGGTATTTACTCAACCAATCCATTCCCAAGATAATATCAAAATCTTGTAATGGCAAAACAACTAAATCAGCAAATAAAACATGCTCCCAAATATGCACATCACAAGTACGCAACACTCTATCAGCCAAACACTTTCCCATTGGGATGAACACCTCTAACACATAAGATAGAGACTCAGGAGACAAATTTAACTGAGATGCAAAAATACACAGACATATATAAATGCAATGAGCCGGGGTCTATAAGTGCACGTGCCCTCAAACTAGACATAAAAATTATACCTCCTATCACGGCAGAAGAATCTGAAGCCTGTTATTGATTAATAGCAAAACACGACCCTGCACCTTAGGCTTTCCCAAAGCATCCCTCTGAAAATGATCAAACTGACCACAATTCAAACACTTACCCAACTTCTTCCAACACCTTTCATCAGAATGCCCTTTCTTTTGACAATAATTACATATCCTTTTACTTTGATTTCCCGAGGTGTTACCTTAATTGTTGGCAATTGATTGCCCCTGAGGTTGTCCTCTGCTTTGTAATGATATTCCCTGACCTCCTCGATTGTCACCGTACTGTGGTTGAGGTCTTCCTTGCCTTCCCGCACCTGATAGTTCAACTTTCCTCTTATGTTCTTCAATATGGTGATCCACTTGATAAATTCTATCAACTGCATCTTGAACATCCTGTAACTTGTGAAATACTAGTTGAGTTTGGATCATAGTTCTCAATCCTCTCACAAATCGCATTGCATTCCTCTCCTCAGTTGCAACTAGATGAGTACAGTACCTGAATAACTCTGTGAATTTAGATGTATACTGAGCCATAGACATAGCATTTTGCTCCAAGTTGAGAAACTCCATTTCTTTCCTGTCTTGATCCACACGGGGAATAAAATGTTCCTTGAACTTCTTTTAGAAAATTTTCCCAAGTATAGGGTACATGAGTCTCATCCCAATAAGTTTTCAAAGCTTTCCACCAATACTCAGCAGCTCCACTCAGTTTATAAGTAGCAAACCTGATTTGATCTTCATCAAAACATCTCAGAACATCAAAGATCTTTTTCATCGATTCAATCCACCTTTCCACTTTAGCCACATCTGGTTCTCAATCATAGCCTATTGATTTCATTTTTAAGAACTGTTCTAACCCATATCTCGGAGGTACTTGATCTTCTCCTGATCTTTAATCATTTAAGGTTTTCATGGCTGCTTCAAACATTCCCTTGCCTTAAAGGCCCTGGCTGATCTCTTTCTGTCCCAACCATTTTCAATAAGTACCTGCATAAGACTCTCAACGTCACTCACTCTATACACAACTACCCTCCTAGTTCACTTAGTCATTTTAGACCATCTACAACCAGGCTCTGATACCAACTGTCGCGCCCCAGACCCGTGGTCCTACTTGGCCCCACGTTCGGGACACGCACGGAAGACGTCATAAAACACTTTTAGAAATTTTTTTGAAATATACTTTCATAAAGTTTAACAAAATCCACACTCGAAGTTCAAAGACTTCCATTTAACTTTCAAACAAACTCTTTCACAAACGAAAGTACTTAGCCCGAAGGGTTACAAACTCCTATACAAATGTACAATTACTACACTTTAACAAAATAGGTGATACACTGATAAAGTCTCGGTCACACTACCCCAAAGGTTATACATTTATATAATGCAACCTTTAAACCACACTTACTTTCCAAAATGAATTATCAACCCGACGTCCTCCCTTGTGAAGTGACCTATCCCCTGGGCTCGCCTTTATCTAAAAAAGTAAACAAATAAAGTGTGAGAATGAATCTCAGTAAGCTACTAAAATGCAACTACGTTACATGCTGAAATGATACTCATAATTGAACAATGCCAATAAACATTCACATAGCACGTAACATGATAGGCAAAGCCAACTCATCTTTCCACACGTAAGGCGGAAATAAACACTCAACTGTGGATACTGAGCCAAGGTTCTCGAATCAAACATATAACCATCTGAGAGGTATCAACTGAGCAGCACCAAAGGGCTGAAACCGGTTCATGAACCAAACAACAACAACAACAACAACGGGGGGAAAATGACACAAAGTCATAACCCAAACGGTGACTAAACTCACACAAAGGAGAGCTAGCCCAAACCCAATCCGTGGCCCAAAGAAGGGGGTTAAAAATGGGAAACCAATGGTAGAATCCTTACAATGAACTTGGCTCGTGTGCCATTATAATCCCTACCACTGCCCGACTCCACAACAAGTACCAGCTGGACTTTAAACACGAGCATAGTAATGAATACTTGCTTAAACAACAACCGGGGCATGATTCCAAAGTAGGGAACCACACTAAACTCATCAATAAGATGAACCAATCCAACACACATCAAAAGATGTTCAACAATACCCCATTTAACACTTATTCACATTCTATAACACATTTGTTCATAAAGGAACCAATTTCAAACACTAGAGTGTTCCACAATGACCATTTTAGTCAACTGGAGTAGTACCCAAAACCTAGACTAAGAATACATTCTAGTCTTAATCAAACAAAAAGAAGATTTCTGAAAATAGGGGCGAGCGGGCGCTCAAACTAAACCGGGCGGGCGCTCGGCAGACCAGGCAGGCGCTCGGAAAGTACCAAGCGGGCGCTCACTCTTATACCTGGTCGGGCTCTCACTCTTACCCGGTCGGGCTCTTACTCTACCCAGGCGGGTGCTCGTAGACTACCAGGCGGGCGCCTGGTGCTATTTCTAGCCAAAGCTCATTTCTTTCCCAGGCTTAATAATTCTCCGTCCCAAGCGTAGGAGTAAACTTTCTACTAACAACTAACAAACCCAGGAATGCATAACAATCTCAAACCATTACTTTCAATTTTCTTTCATCATTTTACACAATAGGTTTATACTCCATTTGTCCCAAAATTACAAGTATCACAAAAATCATCCAATTCACAAAAATAACAATCACATGTGTCAAGTATAACATAGATGACTATTTTAACATTTAAAGGGGAATTAGTAACTTACCTATTCTAGGGAAAGTATAAATGAAATATATTTTGATCGGGTAGAAATGGCCTACTCAACGACCTGATCATTTTTATATAATTAGTTTTTAAAACGGATAAGTAATTAAAAAGAAAGAAATTAAAATAGGATGAAACTTACCTTTTTCTTTCTTCTACTTCTTCTCAGAGAAATTTTAGGGAAAGTTGAAATGTTTGTATGTAATCATACGCAGAGAGAGATGAGTAAAATAAGCATAATTTGATATTTATAGAAATTCTCATTTTCCCCCTAAAGCCATTCAATTATCTTTATACCATTAAAGTCCTTGAGTTTAATTTCCCTTAAAAGTCCTTAAAGTTCAACTAACATCAAATAACTCCCTTAACCATTATTACTACTAACCAAATAAATAGCACATTTAATCATACAATAAGTGCAAGTCATAAAATATAATGCAACACATAAAATGCACACATAATGTCAAATTAAAATCCCCAAAAATATAAAATAAATAGGGATGGGTTTTGGGGTCGTTACACGTACGACAAAATTACAAGACGAAATGCTATGTGCGACATGTTTGGACATCGTACGGTGGGAGTGAAGCCAGATGCATGGGATTGATGATATCTTGTGATCATGGTCATGGGATCAGGCATTCCCTTATCTGAAAAATGCTTACTTGTTTCCTTCAAATCTATGTTTCTTACTAACCCTAACAACTGATTTAGTATACTAGTGTTTTGTGTAAGAAAATCTCTGAACCAATTTCTTACTAACCCTGACAACTGATTTAGTATACTAATGTTTTGTGTAAGAAAAACTCTGAACCAATTAGCTGAGTTGAATTGATAATGTTGATATGCAGTATAGGAAGTCTTGGTAAGAATAATTCAACTGGCATGATCAAAAAGATTGTTCTGGATACAAAATTCTTGAACGGGACTACCAATGGGCAATCACAAAATTAGTAAAAATTTACAATGATTAGTTATATTATCGTTGAAACCGTGCGATGCAAGTGTAATCCACGGATAGCAACAATAATAATAAAATCTTAAATATAATCTTAATATTAGATTTGTAAAACTATTAAAATCTATAATTTCAATAATAACTCAAAAAATAATAATTATATATGAAAAATTCGCAACAAGTCACTATTTAAAAATTTTCATTTTTCATTTGTCTAAAGCCCCAAGTTTAGTTATATTATATGTCTTAGTACCTTTGTAAAACTTAATGAACTTGGGAGGTATACATATAGTAAAAAACATAATTATTTCTTTCATTACTAGTATGTGAATGTAAATGATTTTGTTTGTCATATTCAAGGTAAAGGCAAAGATATCGATATCTTATCATTCAGTCCTCATAGTAGGTTATGGGGTTGAAGACAGAGTTACTTATTTCCTATTGAAGAATTCATTGCGAACAAAATGGAGAGTCAATAAGTACGACAAAATTACAAGACGAAGTGTCGTGTGCGACATGTTTGGACAATGTACGGTGGGAATTAAGACACGTCTGGACAGTGTACGGTGGGAGTGAAGCCAGATGCATGGGATTGACGATATCTTGTGATCTTGAATACTCATTTGTTCCCTTCAGTTTCAAGTTTTTTACTAACCCTGATAACTGATTTAGTATACTAGTTGTTGGTGTAAAAAAATTTGTGAACCAATCAGCTGAATTGAATTGATAACTCAAACGACATCATTGGAAAGATCTTTGAGTCTAGTTTCTGAGATACACTCTGTAGAAATGAGCAGTAAAATCAAACCCAAACTAAGGGCATAAACTGAAAATCAAACCTAATGTTAGGGAATAAGCAAAAAATCAAACCCAAAATAAGGAATAAGCATAAAATCAAATCCAGGATAGGGAATAAACACCAACTAAGGAGTAAGCGCATAATCAAACCCAAAGTAAGGAACAAGCACAAGATCAAATTCAGTGTAGGGAATAAACACAAAATCAACTTAATGTTGAAAATAAACATAAATTCAATTTTATGATAGCAACTCTAAATATTCTTAATTTGTTTTGTAGGCTCCTGCTGGACATTTCCGCATATAGGATCGATGTAATCTCAATATATGTTGTGGAAAAAGAAAGTTCCCCAGAACGACTTGAACTTGCTCCTCAAGAACTGCTTGATTGCGTTAACGAAAAGTTCAGTTACCTGAACGTTAGTGTAGCAGCAGATGGACTAGATGGTTACGAAGGCACATTTGATTATGCTAGGATGTTTGGAGTTCACGAAGAGAAGAACTACCGTTACTTATTTCCTAGTGAAGAATTCATGGCGAACAAAATGGGGAATCAATACGTACGACAAAATTACAAGACGAAATGATGTGTGCAACATGTTTGGACATCGTACGGTGGGAGTGAAGCCAGATGCATGGGATTGATGATATCTTGTGATCATGGTCATGGGATCAGGTATTCTCTTATCTGAAAAATGCTTACTTGTTTCCTTCAAATCCATGTTTCTTACTAACCCTGACAACTGATTTAGTATACTAGTGTTTTGTGTAAGAAAAACTCTGAACCAATTTCTTACTAACCCTGACAACTGATTTAGTATACTAGTGTTTTGTGTAAGAAAAACTCTAAACCAATTAGCTGAGTTGAATTGATAATCTTGATATGCAGTATAGGAAGTCTTGGTAAGAATAATTCAACTGGCATGATCAAAAAGATTGTTCTGGATACAAAATTCTTGAACGGGACTACCAATGGGCAATCACAGAATTAGTAAAAATTTACAATGATTTTACCTAAGAATGTTAATTTGAAAATTTTGTTTCCTATTCACTTTTACATAGTTTAGTAAATTTAGATTATAATCAGTAGTGGATATAAATGCTATGTTTATGACTATGAACTGATGTGTAGAAAAAAAGTTAATGATATATGGAAAATGGTTAAGTTGTATGCAAAATATGTTTTATGTTGTTATAAGTTTTTATACATCCGTCCCAAAATGAATATCTAACAAATTTTAAAAATAGTTTTTGATAAAGAGTATATTTGAAAATTTATCATACATTAATTATATTATTTTCTTTGAAACAGTATGATGCATGTGCAATGCACACATAATAGTAATATTGTACAAATGATTAGTTATATTATCGTTGAAACCGTGCGATGCAAGTGTAATCCACGGATAGCAACAATAATAATAAAATCTTAAATATAATCTTAATATTAGATTTGTAAAACTATTAAAATCTATAATTTCAATAATAACTCAAAAAATAATAATTATATATGAAAAATTCGCAACAAGTCACTATTTAAAAATTTTCATTTTTCATTTGTCTAAAGCCCCAAGTTTAGTTATATTATATGTCCTAGTACCTTTGTAAAACTTAATGAACTTGGGAGGTTTACATATAGTAAACAACATAATTATTTCTTTCATTACTAGTATGTGAATGTAAATGATTTTGTTTGTCATATTCAAGGTAAAGGGAAAGATATCGATATCTTATCATCCAGTCCTCATAGTAGGTTATGGGGTTGAAGACAGAGTTACTTATTTCCTATTGAAGAATTCATTGCGAACAAAATGGAGAGTCAATGAGTACGACAAAATTACAAGACGAAGTGTCGTGTGCGACATGTTTGGACAATGTACGGTGGGAATTAAGACACGTCTGGACAGTGTACGGTGGGAGTGAAGCCAGATGCATGGGATTGAGGATATCTTGTGATCTTGAATGCTCATTTGTTCCCTTCAGTTTAAGTTTTATTAAACTATGCTTATATGCAATATAGGAAGCACGGGTAAGGAAAACTCAAACAACATCATCGAAAAGATCGATCTGGATACAAAATTCTTGATAGGGACTACCAATACGCAATCACAGAATTAGTAAAATTTAGTTTATAATCAGTAGTGGATGTAAGTACTATGTTTATGATTATGAACTGATGTTGATGCAATATGAATATTTGATTATATCAAATATTATAAATGTATTAGTATTTTATTATTTGTTAGGATTTAATTAGTATTTTAATTAGTATTTTAATTATTTTCGTCATTAATTTTAGTAGGTTGATTTGAGAAGATTCTAGGATAGATTTTGAGTCAATTTACTAGTTTTTAAGTCCTATTAGGTTACTATATAGGTTAGGGTTAATTCTAGAAGGTTTAGGATTGTTTTTCAAATCTTATGGGCACTTAAAATAGGCCTATAGTTGTATTCCGAAAATTAGCTTTTATTCAATAAAAACTCGATTGCTTTGCAATTATTTATCCCTCTTTCACCTCCTTTATTTCTTATTCAAGAATTTCTTTGAAATTCTTCTTAGGAATTTTAATTCCATTAATTGATTTCGATCAATTAATAGTTACTATTCCGCTGCGTCTTTACATCAGTTGGTATCAGAAAAGGACGATCCTTGGATGATGACTACCAATGGAGGATACAACGAGGGCATGGATACCGCCATTGCTAGAATCAATGCTTCTTTACGTCGGTTGGAGCACCACTCAATACAACAAAATAAGCTTTTGACGACGTTTGGGCAACTAGCAGTTGATGGTGGATATGTCAACCCCGTAAACCGAAACGGCGCGCGTGAGGAAGATCTCCATCACATTGATCCATACGGTTGGGTTACCCAGTTGGCGTATTTAAAGAGCGAGGAACGCTATGCTCGAGACAGAGAATGCAAGGCAATACATTGGGCTGAGCGTCAATATTGGGGTGAAATAGCAGATGTTTTGCATACCCAGTATCGAGCATTAGAAAGAGAATTAAATGTTATGCAACGCAACATTCACCAAGATGTGCAAGTTGGTGGTACAGGTTTTGATGCGGATTTCAAAGGAGGAAAGATTAGTGATAAAAAAAAATTCGAGGGTGGAGAGATTGCTCCAGAATCGAAATCCAATGAGCCACTTTTTGACGTGGTGGTGGAAGATGAACATGAATGTGTGACCGCATCCTTGGAGGTACGTTCTGAGGAGAAAATTGTTGAAGTGGTGGTGGCAGAAGAACTTGTGCACAAGTCCTTAGAAGTGCTTTCAGAGGAGCCACTTTTTGAAGTGGTGGTGCCGGTAGATTGTATGGATCAGTGCTCGGAAGAATTGTATGAGAAAGAGAGATCGCAGATTCACAAACCAGAAGAGATCCGGTCGGACCAACGGAAAGACCCGCCCGGACCTATTGTTGAGGTCCGCCCGCACCAGGTTACTGACCCGCCCGGACCTGGACTTTGCCCATTATTTGCTTCAATTCCAATAGACTGCATTACTAATTCGATAAGGCTCTTGGGTGAAACAATGTTGAATTCCCAGTCCATTAGAGTTCTGTTTACTGTGGCTTATCTCACCACGTGCAAGGAGATGACATTGTGTCAACAAGTGGAAGATTTCTTGAAGCTTGGGAAGGAACGTGTTTATTCTAAATATCTCTTCAAGTGGAGCGGAAGACTTCAAATTGCAAGAACGAACTCGAGGACGAGTTCTTTTGAAGCGGTGGTGAATGATGCAATACGAATATTTGATTATATCAAATATTATAAATGTATTAGTATTTTATTAGTATTTTAATTAGTACTTTAATTATTTTCATCATTAATTTTAGTAGGTTGATTTGAGAAGATTCTAGGATAGATTTTGAGTCAATTTACTAGTTTTTAAGTCCTATTAGGTTACTATATAGGTTAGGGTTAATTCTAGAAGGTTTAGGATTGTTTTTCAAGTCTTATGGGCACTATAAAATAGGCCTATAGTTGTATTTCGAAAATTAACTTTTATTCAATAAAAACTCGATTGCTTTGCAATTATTTATCCCTCTTTCACCTCCTTTATTTCTTATTCAAGAATTTCTTTGAAATTCTTCTTGGGAATTTTAATTCCTTGCAGATTAATTGATTTCGATCAATTAATTGTTACAATTCCGCTGCGTCTTCACATCAGATGTGTAGAAAAGAATAGTTAATGATATATGAAAAACGGTTAAGTTGTATGCAAAATATGTTTTATGTTGTTATAGTTTTTTATATATCCGTCCCAAAATGAATATCTAACAAATTTTAAAAATAGTTTTTGATAAAGAGTATATTTGAAACTTTATAATACATTCATTTGGGACAGAGGTACTAGGATATATATTCTCTTCAATTTAGGGCCGGCCTCGCCTAAGGCCCATTGTGGTAAGGGCCCAAATTTTTATAGTTATGTGTATATATTGTATAAAATGTTTAATTTTTTTTCAATATATATATATATATATATATATATATATATATATATATATATATATATTTATAATATTTGTGTGTGCGCATATATTTCAGTAATATGTCAAAACCATTTATCATGATTGTTATTAATTACATAATTATTTTTTTTGAAACAATATGATGCATGTTCAATGAACGTATAATAGTAATATTGTAAAAATAATTTTAGTTATATTATCTTTGAAACCATGCGATGCAAGTGTAATCCAAGGATAACAACAATAATAATAAAATTTTAAATATATTCTTAATATTAAATTTGTAAAACTATTGAAATCTATAATTTCCATAATAAGTCTAAAAATAATAATGATAGTGATAATATATGAAAAAATCGCAACAAGTCACTACTTAAAAAATATATTTTTCATTTGTCTAAAGGTCCAAATTTAATTATATTAATTAAATAAATCAAATTTTGGACTTTTTGGTATTGAAAATTCAATTTTAGGGCTTTCTAAATTTTTTTAGGGCTTTCTAAAAAAAGATTCTGGATATGAAAGTTTTCTAAAGTGACTTTTTGATTCTTCCAAAAAATTAAGTTTTACAAAATAATAATATTAAGGGTCCCTTAGTTTCACTTTTCCCCGGAACCATAAATTTATTCCTCATCTCAAAGACCGTTTGTCAAGAACGGGATTACATCACATGTAACAGTTTTGCTCTTTGATCTTCCATATTGCTTTCGATTTTTTTTAAAAAAAAACTCACTTTTTCTATTAAAATACTTTACAGCCTTTCCACAAGTCATTTGATTATATGGCTTGTCGAGGTAGGCTAAGGGTTTTGGTTTCATAGATGTCAACCGAGCATATGGAACATTTTAGAAGAAAGGGATGTAATGTTTGGGAACTTTTGGCCTGTTGTGCATATAGCAAGTATGTATGATTGTACTTTATATGTTGTTTTATGGTTCTGATTCTTCTAATGCGCTTTTGAGACTTATCAGCGTTTATAAATGGTTGCATACTGAAAAAGTGAGTCGATGGCTTAAGTCAGAAAGGAAGTGTTATCAAAGGTGTTGTCACTACAACTATAACACTTCGGGCAACACTTACACACGAGCAAAAAACAATTTCTGAAAAGAGTTTGCAGCGGAATAAAAACACAAGAATTATTTTTCTCAAGATATATAAATGTATATATCTTGAGGGATGCCTCAAAAGGCGAGACATTTACTAATAATATGAATTGAAGTACAAGGCCGAGAGTTTCCTATAGCTATTACAATTTAAGCTCAATGGAACGACTAAGTCTATGCACAAGACCCTATCCTAGCCAAGACAAACTTACAATCAAAGATTATAAGAATGGAGATTGGGAAGACGGGGTTTATCGGAACCAATGAGTGTATAGGCTTTTCTTGTGCAAGGATGTGTTGTGTAGTTGCTTGCTTTCAATCTTCATCCTCCTTGCTTTATATAGGCTTGAAATACTTGGGGAATACACAAAAGATGGTTGGGTTGTTGTTGAAAAACGTGGTGGAGAGGTGGAGAGGAGTGGCCGAGCCTTGGGGAAGATTTTCTCCACATTTCCTATTTTGTAGGAACAAACTTCTTGATGCCCAAGTCTTTGCTTCTCTTTCTTGTACCTTTGGGCTGTAAATAGCTTGTACTTTTCTTGAACAAACTCAGACCTTTGAATGAGTCCAATCCCACGTTTTCCTCTTGCTAAAATTCCCACATGTGTTTATGAATAAAATCTCTTTTATTCATAAAATCTTCTTTCACCTTTCTTGAAATATTCTTGCTTCTTATCCATAGTATACCTGAATTTTGGACCAACAATAAACACTAAACTTGCAACAATATTAGACATTAGTACAACAATTATTTATGAAGCAAATATCCAAATATAATCCCAAACAGTCCGTCGGGTATCACTGGGACAGTGTTGGCAGCACTTGTGGTATCACCACATTCTGCACTTACACATACGATATGAAAATCTGGGTTAGTGGAAAGCTATGTTTGACCACATTTTTTTCTTTTATCTTAGTTTCTGTTCGTGTGCACCATTGATTTTATGCCATTTCTGCGTATAGCATGTTGGACAATGATATTTATTTTATCTTAGTTTCTATTCGTGTGTACCATTGATTTCATGCCATTTCCGTGCATAGCATGTTGGACAATGATAGTCATGTTCAAAATGTTTTACGTGTTTATCTTGTTTTGCAAATCAAGCTGCATGCAATTAACAACTGAATGATGCCTGCAAAATTATTAATGCATTTTTACTATTAAATATCAAAATTTCAAGAGTGTTCCTAAATTATGAAAACGTCATGTATCTTGGGAGGAGATGGAGTACAATGAAATGGCCTAAGTGTTGGTGGGTATCATACAAGAATGACATCTTTAGGGCATCTTTGATTAGGTTTGACATCTTTAGGGAATGAAAACCTATCATAGTATACTCCTACAATATTTTCAGCTTTTCTAAAAAATGGTGTATATTTTTCCAAAGTAAAATTAAAGTTGAAATGATATGGATATCGATATAGGTCAGACAAAAAGCCTAGATGATGGGCTCTTTTATGGGCAGATGATGGAGGATAAATTAGGTAGTTTCACTAATTCGATTACGTATTTGATCTGAATTTTTGGTTACGAGCTGTTCTTTTTTCCTTTTATTCTCATGGCACGTATTTAAGCATTACTCTAGGGAGTTGGAAGAGGAATGAATCTCTGCGAGATAATTTTGTTGTAGTGGTAAGATGATTTATGGTTTCTTTCTTGTATTTTCAGTTTGGTGCTTTTGGAAATGTATTAAGAATGCAAATTAAGTGCCAACTAGTTGATTCATGAAGCTGTTTGCAGTATGAGTTGCTTGACAAAATGATGGATCTTGGATATCAACAATACACTTAAGCAAAGATTCTTCCCAATGGCGATGACAAATGTTGTGTCTTGGCGCAGTGAAGGAATATGTAGCAAGAAGACTGAAGTATGTTTATCTTTGATCATTAGTTTCTTACAATTATGAGAGCCAATACTAAAGATGCGAACCTATTTGACGTAAATTTTTCCACTCACCTTACACTACATTTGTATTTATTTTTGTTAGTTGTGGCGCAATGACCGAGAACTTTCATTATTTGCAATTTTCTAGTCTATAAGTTATCTAGCTGTTTTAGCCCCTAGTGAGTTTTTTTTTAAGCTACTAGAGGACCTCTTACCTCAAGTTGCGAATCCCAACATAGACTGTTGGGATTTCAATTCACTGAATCTATGTTTGTAACTTCTCAAGTTTCACAATGTCTATGCTCTAGTTGATACGGAGCTTGGTTAGTAGTATCTTAAGTCTTAACTCTTTAGTGTGATTTCATCCATATAGCAACCTTTATTGTGTTATGAGACTGTGCTTAAATCCTGCATACCTGAAACTACTTTAAGTATCAAAAACGCACTTTCCGGTAGACATTTCTTGCAAGTTAAACTATATGTTAGAACATCATAGTTTAAATCAATGTGCCTTTAATCCCCGAAGTCACTTTTGGGGTTTGAATTGTGCTAAGTTGCTATTACATGTGGAATTGTGACCATGCGAAATTCCTGTTCATATCATGGTTAAGCTTTGTTTATGGAGAAAATTACCTCCTAGTCCCTGAGTAATATTGAATCTACATATTAGGACAAGCATATTTTTAATTTACCTCCTAGTCCTACAAAATATTTTATGTAACCATATAGTCCTTTAGTGTATTAATTACACCCCTACTCTCTCTTTTCACACACCCAGAGATATTTTTTTTCTCTCTCCCTTTCTCTCTCTCCCCTCTCTAACTCACCGGCCTCCCCTCCCCTCCTAACCCCGGCGACACCTCCTTCTCCGGCGACCCCGCCCAACTCCGGCGACCCCGCCCCTCTCCCTCTCCACGTCTGCAACCGTTCCCCTGCTCTTTCTCTCTCTACACTATCTCTCTGCCCATTCAACTCCGACCACCTCTCCCCTCCCTTACTCCGGCAAAGTCTGCCCATTCAACCATTCCACCGCCGGCAGTCACAGATCAGCCTCCTCACTCTCTCTCTCTCTCCCTCCCTCACACGCACACCATTCTTTTTATCCTTTCCCTCTCTGGTCAGATCCGACCAAACCCCGGAGTGTTCGCCGGTTTTATTTATGAATCCGACCACTCCATTACCTCCGGCCACCCCTTACGCCGGCGTCCTCCATTTGTGTCCAAGCTTAGATCTACATAAACCCTAGCCCGATCTTCTCCTACCTAGTCCCAGATCTACCTTAAAGGCCATCTATCCTCTTATACGACAACAAAATCAACATCCTTAGCCAGATCTGCGCACGCCATTCCTACAATTGCGACAAACTCTCCTCACCTTCAGTCTAGTTCAATTTGGTTTTTTTGGCTTCAGATCTCGATCGAACTGAGTGAAAGATGATGCTCAAAGGTTCCAGCACTGTTATCGTTGCCGGTTCTGGCGCTTGAGGTCGGAGTGACTTTGCATCAGAGATTTAGAGTCAAGAGCCTACCTTTCTTCATTAATGTTGGGAGATGATTGGGTAAAAAATTACAAAAAGTAAGTCAGCTTTCTTGTTGGAGATTGTTAATATGAGCTGGAATGAAGATGGTATGAGCTGGGATAATGTGTATAGTACATTTCGTATAAGTAGTGTATTTGGAGTATGGTGTATTTATCATACATAGAAACAATTGCAAAATGGAGTGGGAAAGAATCTGTGATGGCTTTTTACTTACCTTATTAATGTTAGCTGACTAAGACTAATTAAGGAGTCTTTGATTAATTTATGACAATCAGAATATAAGTGACTTTTGCTTTCTATATACTACTATATTTCTTCAAGTTGGACCTTGAGTTTGGTTTTAAAAGTACCATAGCCACGCATAGTGGTTATCTATCATACTTTCTTGTCTAGAAATATTTAATATTAGATGAATGTTCAAAAAAGCTTCAACTTTGCTTTTAATTAAGAAAAAAATGAAATTTATTTAAACATTTATTTTGAGACGTAGTAGAAAAAATTGAAATTTTTTTGAACATTAAAATGCAGAGAGTATTGAAAGGGAGGGAGTATGCTTTATTTTTTCTTATTAATTTGATTGAAATATTTTTTTATTATTGGAGGTGTGTAGCTTGTAGTGGGATGCTTTAAATGACAAAGCGTGCATTTTATAGTTGACAAATGAGAACTAAGGACTTTTTGATAAGTTGATTGCCGGAGTTGGTAGTGTTCTTAGTAGTTTAGTTGATAATTGAGAACTTAGATAAGCTATCGAATGTTTGGTCGCCGGAGTTGGTGGTCGCTGGAGTTGGTCGTGTTGTTGGTAGTTTGGTAGACAATTGAGAAATTACTAATAATTGAGAACTTAATGATAAGTTCTCGATTGTTTGGTCTCAGGAGTTGGTGGTTGCCGAAATTTATCGTGTTCTTGGTAGTATAGTTGATAACCGAGAACTTACTGATGCGTTTTTACTACATTACATTTGTATATTACTTGGAGATGACTTTTTTTCATCTTAAAAAAAATTCATTTTAATTTTGTAAAGAAATAAAAATATTTCACCCATCCATTTCATAAAAATAGTTCTTTTTCTTTGAAAAAAATATGAGATTTTAACTTAAAAAATTACATAATAATGAGACCTATATTTCTCAAATGTATACGCCTTTTGTCCCATTTAAAATAGAAAAATTTGTCATTTTAGATGTCACAATTGAGAAGTTGTCATTTATTGGTCGTTGGACTTGGTTGTCTTCTCATTTGACAACTGAGAACTTACTGATAAGTTCTCAGTTTTTTGGTAGCCGGAGTTGGTGGTCGTCGGAGTTGGTGGTCGTCAGATTTGATTGTGTTCTTAGTAGTTTATTTTACAACTGAGAACTTACTGAAAAGTTCTCAACTGTTTGGTCGCCGGAGTTGATGGTCACCGGAGTTAATCGTGTTCTTAGTAGTTTATTTGACAACTGAGAACTTACTGATAAGTTCTCAATTGTTTGGTCGCCGGAGTTGTTCATGTTCTTAGTAGTTTGGTTGGCAACTGAGAACTTACTGATAAGCTCTCAACTGCTTTGGTCGCCGGAGTTGGTGGTCGCCGGAGTTGTTCATGTTCTTAGTAGTCTGGTTGACAACTGAGAGCTTACTGACAAAACAACTGAGAACTTACTGATAAGTTCTCAGTTGTTTGGTCGCCGGAGTTGTTCGTGTTATTAGTAGTTTAGTTGACAACTGAGAACTTACTGATAAATTCTCAATTGTTTGGTTGCTGGAAGGTCACTGAAGCTAAAAAAAAAAAATGCGCCGGTGTGGTCGCCGGAGTTGGTGGTCGACGGAAATGGTGGTCGTCAGAGTTGTTGAATGGAGAAGGTGATAAGGGGTAGCCTAAGGTGATAGTGGTTGGGGTGAAAGTAAAATGTTAAGAGGGTGTAGTTAGTAAAATGTTAAGGAAGAGGTAAGCAAGAGACTATATGATTAGTCAAAATATTCCCTGTCCTAAGAGGTAAATAAGGTTATGTTAAGGGGATATATGGTAAATGCCCCGTGTTTTATTTATGTTTCATATATAGGAGGAAACCCAAATTCTTGAGATGGCATCAAAGCTTTAGATTCAAATTTGCTTCCGCATCGTACATTCAAATTGAAGAAGGTAATCCTTTCCGACTTCAAGTTCTGTCGCAATTTCCGTTTTTTTTGTAATTGTTGTTTCCCCCTAATTTCGAATCAATTCCGGTTCATTTAGGGTTTTATCCTTTGTTAGAATTATCTAATGGATTCTAATACAGAATGTTCTACAAATAACCAAAGTAACACAGCTAATAGCAACATAGATCCGATAAATGTATTGTCAATTGAGTCGAACATACATCTATTGTTATTACACAACAACGATTATCTTGGGTTGCTGTTGATTTCAAGGGAATCATCTGGATAAGACAATTATAGTACCCGGAGTAAGTCGCTTAAGAATGCTCTTTCAGCGAAGAATAAAATGAGTATTAGTAAGAAATGTAAATGGAAGTGTATGATTTCATTCATCAGCTTACAATGTTTATATACAAGTCTAACAAACTATCTAACTGCATCTAAAAATTTCTAACAAACAGTTAGGTCGGTTACATAAACTTACACAATTGACCACTAACTTTGATTATTTACACTTAGCTCCCTTGAGTCTCTAACTTGCTGTACACTTGTATCTGTAACATCCCTTTTCAAGCTAGATGTGGAGAACACATTCAGAACATTTAGCTTGATCAACAAAAAAATGAAGTTGATGAGAAGGTAAGGCTTTGGTAAATAAATCAGCTAGTTGAATTTTAGTAGGACATGAGAAATCTTGATGAGACTAGGAGCTTATCTTCCCTCTTATCAAATGACAGTCAATTTTTATATGTTTTGTCCTCTCATGATATACTGGATTGAAGACTATATGTAGGGAAGCTTTGTTGTCACAAAACAGAGTACCTCGAGAGTGACCAGTGATCCCAAGTACATTTAGCAAAGAAACAATTCATGTGATTTCACAACTAGTAGAAGCCACACTTCTATTCTCAACCTCAGCTGAACTTCTTGAGACAGTGTTCTATTTCTTAGCTTTCCAAGAGACTAAGCACTTGCTAAGAAATATACAATAGCCAGACAAGGACTTTCCAGTAGTTGGACATGATGCCCAATCATCATTACAATAAGCTTGGACTTGAAACTCATTAGTTGGGGGATAGAACAGACCTTGTCCTGCAGATCCTTTAAGATATCTTACTAATTTGAGAGCTGCACCCCAATGTGGTTGCCTAGGAGACCCCATGAATTGGCTGAGTATGTGAACAATATAGGCTAGATCTGGCCTAGTAATGACCAAATATATTAATCTCCCAATTAGCCTTCTAATCTGTTAAGGATTGGTTATCAAATCACCTTTATCCGTAGCAAGGCTATGATTCTAGTCCATAGGTAGTTTGGATGATTTGGCTTGTATCATACCAGTATCATTGAAAATGTCAATGTTGGTGTTGTATGCTCTAGGCACGTTTTGTAAAACGATTAATGTTATTTATATTAATGATATTGAATGTTTGATTATTATATCCTTTGCATGTTTATTATAATAATTCCCGTCCCTGATAATTATGATTAATTGTTAGTATAAGTTTAATGGATAATCATATGATGATTATGGTGTATGGGATACAATTAAACTTATGGGTATTTGTTGGAGACCAAATACTGGACTGACCCATATGAGATTTATGTCATGGTCACAATGTCATAATTAAGTCTCATATAGTTATATTACTGGAATCTTTAGACCTGAGATTATCACAGTCTTCCACTTAATGAACATTACGTTTGACATATTCAAACGTTACCCCTAATCGGGTAGCTATAAAGAATGTGATTGGCGTAATCAGATTCATGTAGGGAAAGGTAATAAATCAAGAAGGGATTTGTTCCTCGTAAGAGAGAGATGTCAAGCTTTGGCCACTCGAAGAATGGTGTTGATGAAATGCATGGCCGTGCTCAAATAAGATTTGTACTATCAATACATTCTGGATCGAGAAAGCATTGAACATTGTAAGTTGACCATTGACCATGGCTTACGTTCAATAGACATCGTGAAACAAAGAGATTGTAATATGTTCTATAAAGGATTCACGAACTTATACAAGTTATATTAATTGGGTAGTCATGATGGCTTGCTAGAGTCCGCTCATGATTTATGAGCACAAATGTGTTTGGGCTCATTGCCAACTTAATATAATCCTATGGGGTTACACACAAAAGAACGAATTATATAAAAGGCTAAAATCAGGATTCTGGTGGTGCTCGGCCGAGCACCTCATAAGACTCGGCCGAGCATGTACATCAGAAGGTCAGATTGTTTTGGAGCAAGGTGCTCGGCCGAGCACCTCAAAGGACTCGGCCGAGCACCTCAAAGGACTCGGCCGAGCAGGCCCTGTTCGGGCCCAATAACTGATTTCGTGTTGTGACGGGTTTTAACCTATTTCCCCTAAAAGGTTTAGGACTAATAAGTATATAAACTCCTAACAACGACCTAATCAGCAGAGATTGATTCCATATCAATTAGAGAGCCTCCAAGAGAGAGAAAAATAAGTTCTTCTTCTTCCTCAAGAACAAGAACATTGAATTTTTATATAGCCTTCATTCTATTGGGTCTAGCAATCCGTTCAAGAATCGTTCTTGAAATTTGTTCGCGTGTGGATAAACATAGAGGGCGTTGGCATCAAATCCTTCAAAGTTCGTGATCCAAGTTTTGCGGTCGTTCCTACGTTCGTGATTCGAAGAAGCGCGAAGAACAAAGATTGAAGATCTCAGAATTTTAAAGCTCTGTCACGGTTAGTGTTCTAAATTCATCCTCGTATTAATTTAATCATCGTGATCGGATCTAGGCTTTTGGGTTTCATTCCGCTGCGCATGTTTGCTCAAAACCCAACAGTGGTATCAGAGCCCCGTTCAACATGATTATTTTAATAATAACATGTTAATGATATAATTGGATTATATGTTTTGGCATGCTATGTGAATTCGGATTCAAGATGTTTATGTGATCTGGGTTTTATGTTTGTAAATGAGATATATTGAAATCATAAAATCGCACCGTTTAAATACGTTATGTGGGATCTACGATTGCAATAATAATTTGATTATTATGTTCCTTTAGATTATCAAAAATTAATTGGATTGATTTGTTGATGATCTTTGATTCATGAATAAATCGTTATTCAAGGTTTTGATGAAGATGATGATATGATCATTATGAACACCAAATCCTAAATGAATCGGGAAAGAAATCTTAGAATTAAAATTCGACAAGAAAATCTGTTATGTTCGTGGTGCTCGGCCGAGCAGTCTATAAGACTCGGCCGAGCAGAGTCGTCAGAAGCAAAGGGTTTACTGGAACACAGAGGCGCTCGGCCGAGCACCTTAAAGGACTCGGCCGAGCAGGTTGATTTTGGACAGCATTTGTTTTTCAGATGGCTGGTTTTAGAAACCGTGTTTCCTGAAATTAAACGGCTTGTTTAAAATCACTTTGGATTGAATTTGTTAGTCAGATGGCTGGTTTGAGAAACCGTGTTTCCTGAAAACAAATATCAAGGTCAAAGTAATGAATTGATGGGACAAAAGAATATTTAGAATCGAGTTACTTTATGTAAGGGATTGTGGATGCCTATTGGCTTAGTTTCGACCTTACATAGCTGTTTCTTCTAGTTTCTAAATTTGGTACGGGATTGTGGATGCCTTCTGGCTTAGTTTCGACCGTACAATCGTGCTCTCAATAATGTGTTAAAGAATTTATCCCCATAAATCAATCACATGAAATCTTAATTTAATTAATGAGATTAGTTAAATTATTAACCGTTGCTTTATGTGTTTATATTATGTGACTATAAACATTGACCATGCTATATGTCATGAACCTTCTTTAAAATTTAAGTTCCGTGCCAATCCATGATTAAAACACTTGTGTGTACGTGGGTAGTTTTGTGTGGGTTACGCCCTAGCGTAGGTGCATTGATTCTATCCATTTATGAGCAAGATGGGGAAACAGTGATTCCTATACGTTTAAAATGGTTTAACTTAATTAGGCTATCAAAACAGTTTTGGGCCTAAGGCACAGATGAGATTAAAACATGTTAGGTATACGATATCTAAAATCTCATAAAAGATCTAAGAGTCATATACGATATGATTGACAAGGAGTTGTCTACCTAAATAACTTATTTTGAGCAGTCGTGCCCTAGCCGACTCAAAGTTAAGTGAAATATGGATCTTAGCCCATTCAAATTATATTATACATTGGATGTATATGAAGGTTATATAATTTAGTGGGAGTATTTGTAAAATACTATTAATTTAATATATTTAATTAAGTTGGTTCTTATATTTAATTATATGTTTGCATAATTGTAGATAATGGCTCAGAATACAAATTTATCACTGCGATCTATCCTTGAGAAGGAGAAACTTCAAGAAGATGGAGCTAACTATACGGATTGGATCCGTAGCCTTAGAATTGTTCTAAAGCATGAGGATAAGCTCTATATTCTTGATGAGCCCGTTCCTGAAGAAGAACCTGCTTCTAATGCACCCAAGGATGAGAGAAACGCCTACAAGAAACATGTGAATGATTCTCGTGAGGTGGGTTGTCTTATGCTTGCGGCCATGTGTTCAGAACTTCAGAAGATTCTTGAACACTTGGAAGCATTTGACCTTGCTGCTACATTGAAAGATATGTTCCAAGAACAAGCAAGACAAGAGAGGTTCGACACCATAGCTGCCCTAGTCTCATGCAAGATGAGCGAAGGACAGTCTGTGAGCCCTCATGTTTTGAAAATGAAGGCTTACTTTGAGAAACTAAAGAGGCTTGGCCATCCAATTGAGATTGAGTTGGCTACCGATTTTATTCTTAATTCATTGCCCAAAAGCTATAATCAGTTCGTCATGAACTTTAATATGCAAGGGATGGATAAGACTATGTCTGAATTGCATGGGATGCTTAAGCAGGCAGAAAAGAAAATCGGTAAAGAGACCGCTCATGTACTCATTGTGTCTAAGGAAGGAAAGGGCCAAAAGGCAAAGGAAAGGGTAAGGCAAAAGTTGTCAAACCCAAGATTAGCAAGGCAATTGTTGCCAAAGCTAATATGGCTAAACCTGCTTCCCAAAAGGATGCAATTTGTTTCCACTGCAATGAGATTGGACATTGGAAACGAAATTGCAAGGTTTACAAGGAAGAGTTAAAGAAGAAGAAGAGCGGTGGGACTGCATCTACTTCAGGTATCTATGTTATAGATATTCTACTTTCTACTTCTAGCTCCTGGGTATTAGATACTGGATGTGGATCTCACATTTGTTTAAATGTGCAGGGACTAAGGAATAGAAGGCTACTTAAAGATGGCGAAGTGGACCTACGCGTGGGGAATGGAGCAAGAGTTGCTGCATTAGCCGTAGGAACATATGATGTCATTTTACCTAGCGGATTAATTCTTGTTTTGAACAATTGTTATTACGTTCCGGATTTAAGTAGAAATATTATTTCAATTTCTTGTTTGGATAATGAAGGTTTTAAGTTTCTTATTGAAAATAAGAAGTTTTCTATTTATTTAAATGATATGCTTTATTGTATTGCATGTTCATTTAATGACCTTTATGTTCTTGATGTTGAAAGTGGGAATAATGAGAATGTTTATAATGTAAATAAGAAATCCAAACCTAATGATGTAAATCATACTTATTTGTGGCATTGCCGTCTTGGTCATATTAATGAGAAGCGTATCTCAAAACTCCATGGGGACGGACTTCTAGATTCACATGATTTTGAATCATATGAAACTTGTGAGTCATGTTTACTTGGAAAGATGACTAAGGCACCTTTTACTAAGAGTAGTGAAAGGGCTAATGACTTATTGGCCCTCATACATACTGATGTATGTGGACCAATGAGTTGCAATGCTAGGGGAGGATATCAATACTTCATAACTTTTACTGATGATTTTAGTAGATATGGCTATGTCTACTTAATGAAACATAAAAGTGAATCTTTTGAGATATTTAGAATATTTCAAAATGAAGTACAAAATCAACTTGGCAAAACTATTAAAGCACTTCGATCAGATCGTGGTGGAGAATATTTAAGCCAAGAATTTGACAATCATCTGAAAGATTGTGGAATTGTTTCACAATTAACTCCACCTGAGACACCACAATGGAATGGTGTGTCCGAACGGAGAAATAGGACTTTATTGGATATGGTCCGCTCCATGATGAGTCAAGTTGATCTTCCTTTAACCTTTTGGGGACATGCACTAGAAACTGCTGCACTAACACTAAATAATGTTCCAACAAAATCTGTTCCAAAGACTCCACATGAGATGTGGACTGGAAGAAAACCTAGTTTGTCTTTCATGAAAATTTGGGGTTGTGAAGCATTTGTTAAGAAGCTCATATCTGACAAACTCACACCTAAATCTGATAAATGTATTTTCGTTGGTTACCCTAAGGAAACTATGGGTTATTACTTTTACAACCGCGCGGAAAACAAAGTGTTTGTTGCCCGTCATGGTACCTTTCTAGAGAAAGAGTTTCTCTCCAAAGGAATTAGTGGGAGTAAAATTAATCTCGAAGAAATTCGAGAACCCGAAAACTACATGGAACAAAATGTTGGATCTGAACAAGTTTCACAAAGAGTTGTGGAACCTATTCAGAATACTCGAGATCCTCGCAGAACTGGTAGGGTGCGATCTGAACCTGAGAGATATGGATTTCTCATGACGGATAGCAATGAAGTAGAAGTCATAGTTGATGACGAACCTACTTCCTACCAAGAAGCGATGTCCGCTCCTGATTCAGATAAATGGCTTGGAGCCATGGAATCTGAAATTAAATCCATGTATGATAATCAAGTTTGGAACTTGATTGATGCACCCGAATGTGTAAAAACCATAGGATGCAAATGGGTTTTCAAAAAGAAAACTGACATGGATGGAAAGGTGCATACTTATAAAGCTAGACTTGTAGCGAAAGGCTATAGGCAGATTCATGGTATCGACTATGATGAAACCTTTTCGCCCGTAGCAATGATCAAGTCTATAAGAATTTTACTTGCCATAGCCGCATATTTTGACTATGAGATATGGCAAATGGATGTCAAAACAGCGTTCCTTAATGGGAACTTACTTGAGGATGTTTACATGACACAACCTGAAGGTTTTGTAATTTCAGAAAATTCTAACAAAGCATGCAAATTGCAACGATCCATTTATGGATTGAAGCAAGCCTCTAGGAGTTGGAATCTTCGATTTGATGAATCGGTCAAAGAGTTTGGCTTCATCAAGAACGAAGATGAACCTTGCGTTTACAAGAAGATTAGTGGGAGCGTAGTATTATTTCTGGTACTATATGTTGATGACATATTGATCATAGGAAACGACATTCCCGCACTGCAGTCTGTAAAGACTTGGTTAGGAAAGTGTTTCTCTATGAAAGATATGGGAGAAGCCGCTTATATCCTTGGCATTAGGATCTATCGTGATAAATCCAAGAAATTGATTGGTTTAAGCCAAGATACATATATTGACAAAGTTCTTAAGAGATTCTGCATGGAAAACTCTAAGAGAGGAAATTTGCCAGTAGGACATGGCATAACTCTAAGCAAGAATCAGTGTCCTAAGACAACTGATGAGCATAAGAGAATGATTGGGATTCCATATGCTTCCGCAATTGGATCAATCATGTATGCCATGATATGTACTAGACCCGATGTCTCGTATGCTTTAAGCATGACGAGTAGATACCAATCAAATCCTGGTGAAAATCATTGGATTGCAGTCAAGACGATTCTTAAGTACTTGCGAAGGACTAAAGATTCGTTCTTGGTGTATGGAGGTGTGGAAGGTGATCTTGTTGTAAGTGGTTACACAGATGCAAGCTTCCAAACCGACAAGGATGATTTTAGATCGCAATCTGGATTTGTATTTGTGCTTAATGGAGGTGCTGTTAGCTGGAAGAGTTCTAAGCAAAGTACTGTCGCTGATTCTACAACGGAAGCTGAGTATATTGTTGCATCCGATGCTGCTAAAGAAGCTGTTTGGATCAAGAAGTTCATAACTGAACTAGAGGTAGTTCCTAGCATTGCTGATCCAATAGACCTTTATTGTGATAATAATGGTGCTATTGCTCAAGCAAGGGAACCAAGAAACCATCAGAAGTCCAAACACATACTTAGGCGTTACCATGTCATTCGAGAAATCATTAACAGAGGTGACGTGAATATATGCAGAGTACCGACTGATGATAACATTGCCGACCCATTGACAAAGGGTCTTCCACAAGCAAAGCATGATGGTCATGTTAGGTCTATGGGTATTCGATACATTAATTAGGCCTAGTGCAAGTGGGAGATTGTTGGTGTTGTATGCTCTAGGCACGTTTTGTAAAACGATTAATGTTATTTATATTAATGATATTGAATGTTTGATTATTATATCCTTTGCATGTTTATTATAATAATCCCCGTCCCTGATAATTATGATTAATTGTTAGTATAAGTTTAATGGATAATCATATGATGATTATGGTGTATGGGATACAATTAAACTTATGGGTATTTGTTGGAGACCAAATACTGGACTGACCCATATGAGATTTATGTCATGGTCACAATGTCATAATTAAGTCTCATATAGTTATATTACTGGAATCTTTAGACCTGAGATTATCACAGTCTTCCACTTGATGAACATTACGTTTGACATATTCAAACGTTACCCCTAATCGGGTAGCTATAAAGAATGTGATTGGCGTAATCAGATTCATGTAGGGAAAGGTAATAAATCAAGAAGGGATTTGTTCCTCGTAAGAGAGAGATGTCAAGCTTTGGCCACTCGAAGAATGGTGTTGATGAAATGCATGGCCGTGCTCAAATAAGATTTGTACTATCAATACATTCTGGATCGAGAAAGCATTGAACATTGTAAGTTGACCATTGACCGTGGCTTACGTTCAATAGACATCGTGAAACAAAGAGATTGTAATATGTTCTATAAAGGATTCACGAACTTATACAAGTTATATTAATTGGGTAGTCATGATGGCTTGCTAGAGTCCGCTCATGATTTATGAGCACAAATGTGTTTGGGCTCATTGCCAACTTAATATAATCCTATGGGGTCACACACAAAAGAACGAATTATATAAAAGGCTAAAATCAGGATTCTGGTGGTGCTCGGCCGAGCACCTCATAAGACTCGGCCGAGCATGTACATCAGAAGGTCAGATTGTTTTGGAGCAAGGTGCTCGGCCGAGCACCTCAAAGGACTCGGCCGAGCAGGCCCTGTTCGGGCCCAATAACTGATTTCGTATTGTGACGGGTTTTAACCTATTTCTCCTAAAAGGTTTAGGACTAATAAGTATATAAACTCCTAACAACGACCTAATCAGTAGAGATTGATTCCATATCAATTAGAGAGCCTCCAAGAGAGAGAAAAATAAGTTCTTCTTCTTCCTCAAGAACAAGAACATTGAATTTTTATATAGCCTTCATTCTATTGGGTCTAGCAATCCGTTCAAGAATCGTTCTTGAAATTTGTTCGCGTGTGGATAAACATAGAGGGCGTTGGCATCAACTCCTTCAAAGTTCGTGATCCAAGTTTTGCGGTCGTTCCTACGTTCGTGATTCGAAGAAGCGCGAAGAACAAAGATTGAAGATCTCAGAATTTTAAAGCTCTGTCACGGTTAGTGTTCTAAATTCATCCTCGTATTAATTTAATCATCGTGATCGGATCTAGGCTTTTGGGTTTCATTCCGCTGCGCATGTTTGCTCAAAACCCAACAGTCAATGGCATATTTCCTT
Source organism: Campanula takesimana (assembly GCA_026119855.1). Lineage (NCBI taxonomy): Eukaryota > Viridiplantae > Streptophyta > Magnoliopsida > Asterales > Campanulaceae > Campanula > Campanula takesimana. The sequence goes on along the minus strand of JAOWBW010000265.1, from coordinate 602,682 downwards.
TGGTGTAAGCAAACTCTCTTAGTAGATATAGCTATCTCCAGACCCAAAAAGTACTTGAGGCACCCGAAGTCATTGATTTTGAATTGAGACAGTAAATAGGACTTGATTTGACACATTGCCTTTGGACATGAACCTGTAACTATTATGTCATCCACATACACCAGCAATATACTAAACGCAACTTTTGACTTGAGAAAGAACAAGGTATGGTCATTTTTGGATTGTAGGAACCTATAGTTCAACTAGGCTGTAGACAATTTAGAAAGCCATTGTCTAAGAGCGTGTTTGAGGCCATACAATGATTTTATGAGTATACAAGCCAAAGTTTGAATAGGACATTTCTGACTGATGAAGAGGGAACACTTCTTCATGTAAATCACCATGCAAAAAATGCATTAGTTACATCCCTTTGATCCATAGTCCACTGAATAGAAGTAGCAAGAGAAATAATTAATCTGATTGTATTCATTTTTTGCAACAGGTGCGAAGGTGTCAAAGTAGTCTAAGCCTCCAGTCTGTGTAAAATGTTGAGATACAAACCGAGATTCCCATATATTTTGGGATATCTCTTCATATTTGTTTGTATATCTTTTCCTATTTAGTAGTATGTAAATTAGGTAGGGATATATATTGTGAGCTAAATTATAGGAGGAGTAGTAGAGTAGTAGTCCTCCTCTCCAAGGAAGAATCCAATGTATATATAATGTATGTACTCGGCACATTAAGGATGAAGGAAATAAACTGATTTTATTTTCCCCACATTATTTATCTCGGTTTTAACTTGGTACCAGAGCCTGGTTTTAAGACTATGGCCGGCGATAACGAAACTCAGAAACCCGGAGTTGAAAATTTCGGCAAAGGTAAGGAGATCAAGGAAGAAAATAGATCTCCTTATTTTCTTTCTTCAAGTGACAATCCAAGAATGGTTATCACCCATGTTTAGTTGAAGAGTGAGAATTATGAAGAATGGGCACGAGTTTTCAAAGGATCGCTTCGAGCGAAGATGAAAACCGGATTCATTGATGGCAGAATCCTGTGTCCTGACGATGTTGATGAAGCGGACCAATGATGGACGGTGAATTCCATGATTGTCTCATGGATTTTTAATACGATTGAGCCGACTCTTCGCTCCACTATTACCTATGTGTACAAAGCGAAGGTTTTGTGGAATGATTTGAAGGAACGGTTTTCGATGGGGAATGGACCGAAAACTCAACAATTGAAGGCGGACATAGCAAATTGCAGGCAAGGGAAGAACGAGAGCGTGGCTTCTTATTATGGACGCATAAAGAAGCTGTGGGATGCTTTTAACGATTTTGAGACGTTGCCGACATGCTCCTGTACAAGCTGCAAGTGTAATATTGGGGCGGTGTTAGTAAAAAGGCGTGAGGAGGAACGGGTTCATCAATTCGTCATGGGGTTGGAAACTCCGAAGTTTGAGAACGTGAAAACCTCTATTGTCAATACGGAGCCTCTACCTTCTGTGAATAAGGCTTATTCTAATGCTATAAGGGAGGAACAAGTGCTGGGAGGTGGACATGGAGAATTCCCAACTCCAGCAAGTTTTGTCGCTCGTACAGTTGACAGGCAGCTGATAGACCAGTTGTGAGCACAGATGGCTCGTCAGGTGGATTGACAGAAGAGAAGGATATAAGCAATGTCACTTGATCTCACTGCAAGAAGAAGGGACACAGTGCATATTCGTGCTTCAGGTTGATAGGATATCCATAATGGTGGGAAGAACAGCGTGGAAAGCCAGCAAAATGAAGAGGCGGAAGCCAATCCTTTTCAGAACGAAAAGATCAAGGGAAGCCGAGCACAAGATCAAACAATGCAAAGGTCAGTATAGAAGGGGTTCCAGATCAGCTAGGGCACTGGGATTCACAGCAGATCAATGGAAAAACTTCAAGAATTTTATGCAGACACAGGTGCCGACAACTGTCAGCACAACTGGCAAGGTAACTGGTAAGATGAATAATAAACGTTGGCTTGTCGATAGTGGAGCCAACCGACACATAACAGGGGACATATCTTTGCTCAGTGATGTTCATGATATTAAGGCGGATCACATTGGTCTGCCTAATGGAAAATATATGAAAGCCACGAAAGAAGGCAATGTTGAGATTGCCGCGAATCTTGTTTTAAAAAATGTTCTATATGCCCCAACTTTTAACTGCAATCTCTTATCTGTCTCTCAATTACTTCAAGATTCTGATTATTTGGTGCATTTTTCTAACAAACAATGTGATGTACAGGACCGGGTCTCGAAGATTTTGATTGGAGCGGGTGAACTGGACGGGGGGTTGTACTACTTGAGGAAGTCACCGACAACGCAAGTGTGCAATGTTAAAGAATCTGGCAGTTTTCAGTTGTGGCATCAGCGACTCGGGCATCCGTCAAGAAAAATAGTGGGTTTGTTACCTTTCATTAATCGTAGTAGTATTAATAAAAACGTTTGTGAGATTTGTTGCAAGGCTAAGCAAAGTAGGGATAAGTTTTTACTTAGTGAAAGTAATTCTAATGAAATTTTCGATTTAATCCATTGTGATATTTGAGGTGATTATCGGAAACCTGCTTTGTATGGTGCCGTTTATTTTTTAACCATTGTGGATGATTGTTCCCGTGCGGTGTGGGTTTATTTGGTCAAGTCCAAGGGTGAAGTTTCCTAAATTTTGAAAAATTTTATTGCCATGGTAGAGCGGCAATTTAATAAACGAGTTAAGAAAATTCGGAGTGATAATGGGATAGAATTTATTTGTTTGGAAAGATATTTTCTTGAAAATGGGATTGAACATCACACTGCGTGTGTTCGTACGTCCCAACAAAATGGAAGGGTGGAAAGAAAGCATAGACATATTTTAAATGTGTCTCGTGCTTTAATGTTTCAAGCAAAATTATCGGTCATGTTTTGGGGGGAGTGTGCGTTGGCGGCTGGGCATTTGATTAATCGAACCCCCTCAAAGTTGTTAAACGGAAAAACTCCTTATGAAATTATCTTTGGGAAGCCTCCTTCCTACTCACACATTCGGGTGTTTGGGTCTTTATGTTATGTGCATTATTCTCGGCGTGATAATGATAAGTTTGCAAGTTGAAGTAGGTGATGCGTGTTCTTGGGGTATCCTCTTGGCAAGAAAGGGTGGTATGTGTATGATATTGATGAAAATAAGTTGCTCGTTTTTCGGGATGTTATTTTTGTGGAAAAGGAGTTCCCTTTTGCTCACAGTCGGGCTGACCAAGATGGAGCATACACGGATTCGGATAGTTTTCTTTGTTCTTCGAATAATATGGAGGATTGTGAAGATGATGTACATGTGACTGGGGAGTTGACTGCACAACCCACTGCACAGGTGACCGAACAGGTGGCAGAGCAGATACCTGCCGATGATGAAGTTCCTGATACAGTTTCCAACCAACTGACTGACCATGTGACGAACCAGTTGACGGAACAGGTTCCAGCACAGATGGCTGAACAGGTTGAACCGCTGACCGAATTGATTGAGCCAGAAAACTTGGGACATGGTCAGAGAGTTAAAGTGCCTTCTACCAGATATCCAGTTTCTGAATTTGAGTTGGGACAATCTCAGGCGCATACCACTCAAGCTACACCCCCGTCCCGTCCATCTTCTCAATCCAAATCTTCAGGTACTCGTTATCCCTTATCACATTTTGTCAATTGCACTAAATTCTCGTCTGCACATCGTTGTTTTTTGGCTGCTATTGACTCAGGTGTTGAGCCAAACATTTTAGTGAAGCGGTTAGGCTTCCTCAATGGTGTGAGGCTATGTCTAAAGAGCTTAATGCTCTTGATCAGAATGGAACATGGGAATTGGTAGATGCTCCTCTTGATAAGAAGGTGATTGGAAACAAATGGGTCTATAAAATAAAGTACAATGCTGATGGGACAATTGAGCGTTGTAAAGCTCGGTTGGTGATTTTGGGCAATAGACAAGTTGAAGGCGTTGATTTCAAGGAAACGTTTGCACCCACCATCAAAATGGTTACAGTGCGAGTTTTTCTTAGCATTGCTGCGATTAAAGGATGGGAACTTCATCAACTGGATGTTCACAATGCTTTTCTACACGGTGATATTAATGAAGTTGTGTATATGAAGGTGCCTTTGGGACATCCGGACTCATCTTCTGGGAAGGTTTGTAAACTTAAAAAATCATTATATGGTCTTCGGCAAGCTCCTCGCTGTTGGTTTGCAAAACTTTCCATGGCATTAAAGGGATATGGATTTGTTCAGTCATGCTCCGATTATTCTTTATTTTCTTTTAAAACTTCCGCTGCAGAGATACATGTTCTTGTCTATGTTGATGACTTGGTTATTTGTGGGAATGATTCGGTTGCAATTAATCGTTTCAAAGGCTATCTTAGTAGTTGTTTTCACATGAAAGACCTCGGGCGTCTTAAGTACTTTTTGGGGCTTGAAGTGGCGAAACATCCGGATGGTATTTTTCTTTCTCAGCGTAAGTATGCGCTTGATATACTCTCTGAGGCTGGTCTTCTTGGCGCTCGTCCAGCCATTACTCCGGTTGAACAAAATCATCGTTTGGCCCTGACTGAAAGTGATGATTTACGTGATCCCGAGGCATATAGGCGACTTGTTGGGCGTCTTATTTATCTCACTATTACTCATCCGGAACTCTCTTATAGTGTGCATACTCTTGCCCAATTCATGACCCGGCCGAAATTGGCTCATTGGACAGCAGCCTTGCGTGTTATTCGGTATCTCAAAAACCGTCCAGGCCAAGGCATTTTGTTACGATCCGACTCTGTTCTACATCTTCGGGCCTACTATGACTCTAATTGGGCAAGTTGTCCTCTTACCCAGTGATCCCTTACAGCTTATTTTGTTTTCTTGGGCCACTCTTCGATCTCTTGGAAAACCAAAAAGCAAACTACCATTTCGCGTTCTTCGGCCGAAGCAGAATATCATTCTATGGCAAGTTCCATGTGTGAATTAAAATGGCTTCATAGTTTACTTGATTCTTTTGGGATTACACATTCGGCTCCTATGACTCTTCTGAGTGATAGTCAATCTACGTTGCATATGGCTCAAAATCTTGTCCATCATGAACGAACCAAACATATTGAAGTTGATTATCATCTTGTTCGCGATGTTGTTCAGTCAAGTGTCATCACAACTGCCTATGTTCATACGACTTCACAACTGGCGGATCGTCTAACTAAGGCATTGGGCAGTCGACAGTTTCTACATCTTCTAGGCAAGTTGGGCGTATGTGATTTACACGCTCCAACTTGAGGGGGGGGTGTTGAGATACAAACCGAGATTCCCATATATTTTGGGATATCTCTTCATATTTGTTTGTATATGTTTTCCTATTTAGTAGTATGTAAATTAGGTAGGGATATATATTGTGAGGTAAATTATAGGAGTAGTAGTAGAGTAGTAGTCCTCCTCTCCAAGGAAGAATCCAATGTATATATAATATATGTACTCGGCACATTAAGGATGAAGGAAATAAACTGATTTTATTTTCCTCATATTATTTCTCTCGGTTTTAACTTAAAACCCTTAGCTAAAGTCTAGCTTTGTACATGTCTAGAGATCCATCTGGGTTAAATTTGAGTTTATAGATCCATTTACAACCAACCAATTTCTTATTAGCGGGAAGAGGTTGAATAGCCCAGGTATTATATTGTTCTCATGCTTGAATCTCAGTATTTATGGCTTGACGCCAATTGGGGTCCTTAATAGCTTGATTATAGGTAAAGTTTTTTGTCAAATTTCCCCGCCTACTAATTGGAAAAAGTCAATATCACATACGTACTTTCTAGCCATTAAATTAACCCTGTGTACTTATCTTTGTACTTAAATTGAATCACTTTTTAACACCGGTTTAAAACTAACAAATCAGTCTAAAATCGTTAACAATCTAAGAGACCAATTAAATTGAAGTCGATTTTCTTTTTAAGGGGTTTATTGAAAATTTCATAAGTAAAAGGATTGTAAATAAAAAACATTCAAACATTAGTATATAAATGTTATTAATAAATTCAAGATAACCACCACCAAAGTACCCTTATTACTTAAAAAAAACACTTACCTTCCCTTCCCTACCATATGCAACCTACCTTCCCTCTCTCTCTCCACTTTTATTTTCTCTCTCTACCAGCCCCTCTGGTCACCCCTCTCACCGACGAACCCATCATACCTGTGAATTTCAGTCTACCTCCGTCGACAACCCCCCTCTCTTCCGGCCCACTCCCCTACTCACTTTCTCTCTATAGAATTTGCTCTGGCAAGCCTTCCACAGGCGAAAACCACTTAGGAAAACACTCAGTCTATCACATCTGCCATATTCAGTGGCGGATCTAGGATGTTTTGACAGCGGGTGCACAATTTACACTAAAAAACTTAAAATATATTTTTTCGAAACGTGGTTAAATTACAATATGATACACCACTACAATTAAAAGTATATTTGCAACTATATAATGAATAGAAAAAATGTTTTGATAGAAAAATGTTTTTGATAGAAAAAATATTTACGAACAAAGGTTTTTGTAAAAAGGTTATTCATTTTAAGATAGAAAAAATAATTAAATAATGAAGAAGACCCAAACATTAATTAATTATATTTGAGATAATTGACAGAAACCTAAAGTGGACTAGTTATATAAACTTGTAGGAGAAAATGAAAGAGAATAAAAAATATTCTCCCTCCGTCCAAAAATGATCTTCACGTTTGACTATTCAAACTTTTTTAAAGATATGAGCATTTGCCTAGCTATATTGTGTTTATGCACATTTAAGCCTAAATTGTAGAAATGAGAAAAACTTTTTGGGACAATGAAAAATGTCAAACGTGAAGATCATTTTTTTGAGACGGATGAAGTAGTAGTAATGTTTGAAATTATTGGAGGAAACTCAAAGTGGCCTTGTTAAGTTGGAGTAGTAGAAAATGAGAGAGAAGGAAAAAAAATGTCTTGGCTAGCAGAGAGATTCGAACCTGAGTGGCTTGCATCAAACAACTTTTAAGAAAAACGTTGCCGCCAAAACACAGAGCTACTTGTGATTATAATCAGGGTGTTATACATATAGACAATCTGCGGGTGCACTTAATATTCAGGATTTAAGAAAAAAAAAAGCATTTTTAACTACAAATTTCAATTGACCGGGTGCACGTGTACCCCCTTCTACAACATAAGATCCGCCCATGGCCGTATTCCCATGGCATACCCCCTTAACACCTTACTGCTCTTCCCCCCAGATTTAAGATAGCCGGAACCCTTTCTCACTTTCTCGGAGACTGCGAATCTCACAAATCAAAGCACCCTTCATTGTTCTTTGTTGCCTCTTCATCGTTCCATCTCTCCCTTTGACAACTGTGAATCTCAAGTGACTGGGAATATGGGTTTTAATTTCTGGAAGTTTGGATTTTATGTGAAATGGTTTGGTCATGCTTTTAGGATTTAGATTTTGGTTTTTAAATTTGAGATTTTTAATATGGGATTCGAAATGAGATTGAGATTTTTTTTGGGTTTTGAATCCTTGGTTTGATTTGGGATGGAGATAAAACTTGGTTTTCTTCATATAATTATTGCTTGTGATGATTTTCTTGGTGGATGCGGTCGTTGCACGATGTAGATTATGGTGGTTGCAGGTGGTGGTTATGGTGGTTATAGGTGGTGGATGGTGGTGATTGGATGATGTAATAGGGGTGATTATGGAAGTTAAAGAGAGGGAGAAGTGTGTTTGGGTTGGGGATGAATCGAACACATAAATATGAAGATCGGTTGGATTTATTTATTTTTTGGTAGAAATATTCCTTCTTTGATTTAATTGTATCGTAACACTCAGTAAATTGAGTAGATCATTTCTCCCCGATAAAATTTATTTTTTCTCGTCAAATTTCGGTAGTAGATAACTTTTCAATAATATTATTGTCCATTCATGCTACATAGTACATATGATAATTGCAGTGTCAAATATTGAATTTTGGGTAGCAATGGTACTAAGTTAGAAACCATAATTCATACTCCCTCCGTCTCAGACTAAGAGTCCTACTTTCTATTTTGGTACGTCCCATAGTAAGTCATATTCCTAAAATGGCAAAAAATCTTTACTATTCACCCCACTCATTCTCTCTACTATTTTACTTTTATACTCACAACACCAATCAATTCACTATTCTCTCCCACTCATTCTCTCTCCTACTTTACTTTTACACTCACAACATTTACATCACTTCCAATATTTATTAATAAGCGTGCAAATGAGAGGTAGGACTCTTACTCCGGGACGGAGGGAGTAATATATAAGAAAACAAATGTATTTCTCGTTTGTTTTTATATACAAGAGCCGGCTATATACAAGATATCCTACGGTTTATAGATCATTACAATTCTACTTTCTAACTAACAATATATTGCCTAACTTTATCACCGACAAAGAAAGAAATAAATAACTCTAAAACTAACAGGATATACATGAGATATCTTGCGATATCTCAACATCTCCCTCAAGCTAGAGCGTGGAGATCAAAAACGTTTGGGCCTGATTTTATAACTTACATGTTAGATGATGAACCAAGGATATTGCAAGAAGTTTTGTCTAGTCCAGAAGCTCCTCTCTGGAAAGAAGCTATCAATAGTGAGATTGAGTCCATTGGGTTACAAATAGATCCTTAAAAGGAAGTACAAAGCAAATGGTACTATTGATAAATATAAAGCTAGATTAGTAGCTCAAGGGTTCAAACAAAAAGAAGGGTATGACTTCTTCGATACATATTCTCCTGTGACAAGGATCGCATCCATTCGTATTCTCATTGCTATCGCAGCTCTGAATAACCTTGAGATACATCAAATGGATGTGAAAATAGCCTTTCTGAATGGAGAATTAGATGAGGAGATTTATATGCAGCAACCTGAAGGGTTCGTTGCACGTGGACAAGAACATAAAGTGTGCAAACTTGTCAAATCATTGTACGGTCTTAAACAAGCACCGAAACAATGGCACGAGAAGTTTGACCGAACTATGTTGTCCAACATATTCAAAATAAATGAGTGTGACAAATGTGTATACATTAAGGTCACACCGGATGAATATGTGATTGTATGTCTCTATGTGGACGACATGCTAATCATGGGAAGTAATCATGATATAATCATGAAAACTAAGAACATGTTAAAGAAAAACTTTGAAAGATCTGGGTCAAACAGATGTTATTCTAGGGATAAAGATCTCAAGAATAAGTGATGGAATTGTCTTATCACAATCTCATTACATCGAGAATGTGCTTAAGAAATTTGAAGCATTTGATTTACCTCCGACTAAGACTCCGATAGATCTAAATCTACATTTAGCCAAAAATAGAGGTGACCCTGTTTCACAGTTGAAGTATGCTAGAATTATAGGCAGTCTGATGTACTTGACAAATTGTACACGGCCAGACATAGCATACTCAGTAAGTAAACTCAGTAGGTTTACAAGTAATCCAAATAGTATCATTGGGCAGCGCTGACAAGAGTACTAAGGTACTTAAAACACACTATGAGCCATGGATTACATTATACGAGATATCCAGCTGTATTGGAAGGATACAGTGATACAAATTGGATATCTGACACAAAAGACTCAAAGTCCACAAGTGGGTATGTATTTACCATTGGTGGAGGAGCAGTGTCTTGGAAATCCTCTAAACTTTATAGCTCGATCCACAATGGAATCCGAGTTTATTGCCTTGGATAAGGCTGGAGAGGAAGCCGAGTGGTTAAGAAATTTCCTAGAGGATATTCCGTGTTGGAATAAACCAATGCCTTCTGTCATGATACATTGTGACAGTATGTCAGCAATAGGAAGAGCAAAAGTTGTATGTACAACGAAAAGTCGCGACACATACGAAGAAGGCACAATACAGTGAGACAATTGATCTCTAATGTAATAATTTCCATTGACTATGTAAAGTCAAAAGAAAATATAGCGGATCCGTTTACGAAAGGTATAAACATAGATCAAATGTACAATGCAGTAAGGGGAATGGGGTTAAAACCCACACAACAAAGAATTCCATAGCGGTAACTCAACCATGATAAGTGGAGATCCCACAAACTTGGTTCAATGAGACAACTAAGTTATGGATATTCTAGTAATGCACTTAGAACCCAAATAACCCATTCTCAGAAGCTGTCTAAGTGCTAAAACCTGCAGACGTGTGGTGAGGGTAAGCGATAAGCTTTTAATGATTCATATACCTTGAAAAGGTGGAGTATTGCAGGATACTCTTTATGGGAGATCACCCATATAAGTGAGAAGTTTGGCCGCTTCTAAAATGAAACACTTATGAATCCAAGATATGGTCCAGGGCCGAATTGGACACAACGTGTGAACGAAAGATATTAGAATTGTTATCGTGTAAATGCTATTGTCTTGGTTAACATGAAACGCTGACCAGTTCAAGACATCGCGTTCACTGAGCAGCCAGTAAATCCGATAGCATCTTACTAGGGATGGTTCAAAGCCGGAAGCTACCTACCCCGATGCGGTAACAGTTCGTCTCAAATGATAGTCTCTATCATGTCACCTTCTCATTTGTCCCAAAAAGTGTCATATTTTCAAAATTAAAGCTTCAAAATCACTGAATTTCAAAAAACTTCCAATACAATCTTAATATGTTTGAAAAGTCAAACGAGATTATCAATTTGAGACGGAGGGAGTATATGGCACAACCAAAAGTAATTATACGAACTTTCATCAAGGATTTGATTCACAAATCTGTCTCTGTAAACGACGCGATCAGATTCAGGCTATACATAACAAAGTGCTGTAAAGCATAGCACAATTATTTTTATACAGGAACAACATATGAGCAATATATTGAATGAACAATCCAGGAGGCTACTCGATCTTCTCAACCAGGTTGAAACCATAAGCCTGCAATATTTCCAGTGCTGCAAAATAATCGACAAACAATGAGATTAGATCTCTTATAACGGTAACCAGAACTCCTTGCTTTATTTTACATTTATAAAATCACTTCACTTAAACTACCAAGAAATGGTCTGTGTTGAAACAGTTTTCTATAAAACTGATGTATCTCTATACTTGCTCCATCCCACTAAATATTACGCATAATGTTGGTAGTTGAGTATGTGTTGTATGAAACCCGGGGGGGGGGGGGGGGGGGGGGGGGGGGGGGGGTGGGGTGAATTATAAGCGGGATAGGCATCGTGAGTTGGATAGTTGTTGTGAGTGCGACAAGTCGGTCCCATTGAATATAAAAGTATTATAAACGTACCATTTTTGGTTGTGTATTTTCAAATGGGACACCCAAGGAGGAAGTTTGGATAAGTTTGAATGGGATGGAGGGTGTATATATTAAATAGTACTCCCTCCGTCCCAGAGTATATGTCCACCCTCCCATTTGCACGGAGATTAAGAAATGGCGGAAGTGATGTAAGTGTTGTGAGTATAAAAGTAAATTAGGAGAGAGAATGAGTGGGAGGGAATAGTAAGTTGATTGGTGTTGTGAGTACGTATAAAAGTAAAGTAGGAGAGAGAATGAGTGGGAGAAATAGTAAAGATTCTTTGCCATTTTTGGAAGTGGACATATACTCTGGGACGGACTAAAAAGGAAAGGTGGACATATGGGACGGAGGGAGTACAATTTAGTTCAAGATGATGGATGAACATGTATATTACCTGAGCCAATTAAGATATCTTTTATACTCCCTCCGTCCCAAAGTTATCTTCCTATCTTTTTCACCGTTACTACGAATGAACTTTGAGCAATAATTATAAGTTGATTTAATTGTACTAATGAAAATTTAAAACTATCATTAACATGTTTTGGATTTTCATTATGATAATTAACATGATCTAAAATAATTGCTCAAAGTTCGCTCGTAGTAACGACAAAAAAAGTGGAAAGATCATTTTGGGACGGAGGCAGTATACCATACAAGTAGAAAGACACGAAAAGAGGAGTGGAGGGCAATTACCTGGGACATAAACTTCTGGATCAATAGGCCTTACTACACCATTCGTTTTGATCTTGTTCGCTAGCAAAAGCTGTGATAATTAAATCGATAGTTTTAGTTCCATGATTACATACTAGAGAAATTAGTACAGAAAATGAGAGAAAGAGAGAAGGGGGGGGGGGGGAAGAGAGAGTGTTAAAGCAAGTAGCTTGGTACCAGAGCTCCAATTGCAACTGGAATCCCAACTGTAAGAGCCATGCTAGTTATCATTTTACCATTCTTGGTGCTCCCAAATTCCAATAGAGTACCCTTATGGTTTTCTGAAGGGCGACCATCTGGGAAATCTACCACCAGTTCGTGGTGCAAAATAACCATGTCCTGTCACATATTGCATTACCGAACTACGTAAAGAATATATCCCACCAAAAACTTCATTGCTTATATATTATGCTTATCCCAAGTTCTTAACAGATTTCAATTCGGACCAAAGAAAAGGAAAGTAACATACTACAAAAAATGTCATTGCTTAAATACAAAGTGCGAAAATAGATCAATGAAAAAGTGACAAACAAATAAACAATAAGAAAACCATAAATGGTTAAATGAAACTTGGAGGAAAAGTAGATGTAAATTATACCAACATAATAACAGAAATTACCTGTTCCACGCTTGAGTAGGATAACCTTTCTTCCATTCGAAGGATGGTCACATCAAAGGCACTTTGGCATGATTCAGGAACTTCAGTTGACTCATCGAATCCCAAAAACCTAGTCCAAGATGAAACAGATGACATGATGTTCTGCAGAAACACTAACAATTTACTCTATCGCTCCAACTTACATAATTGTTTTAGCCGTTCTTAGTGCAGTTTCTTGCTCTTTGCAAGATCCAAGTGCAAGAATCCTCTCTGCGATAAGCTGCTCTTGCTTTATGGATCCACAAGTGTTTTCGATTTCAACTTGTAGCAGTTCACTTAAGAATGTTCTATGCGTGATTTTTCTTCCGTTTATAAGACTCGGATGAGCTTCAGCTGTGAAGAAACCTAAGTTTGCCAATGACCCCATTATTTCACCAAAGCCTGCATTATGTATACCCACATAAGTTTCAAACGACATTAAGATACCTCAGTTAAGACAGTGTCCTTAAAAATCTGCTGTTCTCCGTCTGTTCTTTTCCATCTCTTTTTCCTTTCTAAGATGATAACCTTTGCACTTTCCCTTTTATATGCCCAATTTCAAATATTGATAACCAAGTTATCTAAATTCCCTTTCCGTATGTTCATTTTAAAAGGCAGATAGGTACTTAACTTTACGACTTCCCCAAATTAACCCGATTTTCGAAACTAGGCATACATCATCAGGAAAGACAGAAAGTGGGAAAAAAAAAAAACATTAGCATGAAACAACTGTAATAACCTTGCTGAAAGTAGTTTTAACTCCAACTAGGCACTAACGTGGCCTTTGTTTTTTTTAAGTGTTAAGTCCTGAAATCTGAATTCACATCTGAATCAATAAGAGGCAGCGTCTGAAGACTGAATTCTGAATTATTCAAGCTGTTTGTTTTTTCATCTGAATTCACATCTGAATTGTTTTTTTTTAAGTGTTAACCTTTTGAAATATTATGTATAAGCATGAGAATTAATGGATAATAATGGATTTTTATTTGCTAAAAGAAAAGTGAAAAAGCATTTTAATTATTGTTGCTTCTGACACCATTCAGACTCTAATCAGACTTCATTTTAGGTCTGATTCATTCAGACTCCATTCAGATCAAAAGTCTCTATTCAGATCTGAAAGCTGGAAAAAAAAAAACAATCTGAATTGGAGAAGGTCTGATTCGCTAGACATTCAGACTCCATTCAGATCTGAATGAAAAAAACAAACACCACCTAAATGAGTAGCTTAAATCAGAAAATATACAATACCTTCATAACGAAGGGTTCCGCGAAAGATGGTTGACGCTTCATGTCCGATCCCGTAGACATCTCCATAAACTAAAGAGTCACGATTTGGAAGACACTCGAGTGCAAAAGCTGGAAGATCAGGTATCCGAAACTTTTGGCTGAATCATAAAGTTTTCCCCCTGAAAGTGTGCATAGCAAATGGTGAAAATGAATGGATATATTAAAAGTTTTTGTGCATGCTTGAGTTTTAGAATTTAGAAACCATGATATGCCTGACCTTCACGCCCTCCCCAGAAGTAAATAGACAAATAAAAATAATCATGACTAGGGGAGACGAGTCGATAAAAAGGGGATCCACTATTTTAAAAAAAAAAAAAAAAAAAAAAACGAGTATCACTAGTTTTCTTATTTTTTTCATGTTATTTACTACCGGCTACTCCCCATGGTTTGCAGATTAGCATTTGATTGACCGAAATCCATTGTTCCTAAAATGGTTAGAAATCCAAAAATAAAACTTACACCTCGTTTCAAATAAAATAGTGATTTCAATCCATGAAAACAAGATTTATACTTAACATTTCACATCCTTCCTCTCTCCTAACTGCAGTTGTTTTAATTAAGAATCTCCACCAGATTCAGACAAAGAATAGTAAGTAGTACTATACAGTGTTCTGACAAACACATTTCATTACCCTATTTAGCATGTAAAGAGTTAGTTTAGGGAAGAGAATGTCAAAATCCCTTGAAACATTCTTCCTTGGTTTATTACTACATTAAACTCAGGAATATTAAAGTGTACATCAAAAAGTTTGTGGGTAACAATTATTTGTCAAGCTTGATCGTTAAGCACTTACCATCAACATGAATAATTTGTCCATCAAGTCTGTAGGTGGCTGGATTGCGCCCAGCTCTTATAGCTCCAGCTGGATTCCAACTAAAAAATATTCATACCGTATACTTAGTTTGGTTAACGGTAGAAGCTGTTTCCAGTGAACAAAAGGAAAGAAACATAACATAATAGCATTCACGAGCAAATATCAGAGTCTAAAGAATAAGTTCGCTATGATCTACGGCCTTCCCGGGAATGTTAGAGCATGGTGAAGATGCAAGTGCTCAAACGAAAATCAGAATGATTCAAGCAAGAAGATAAGTTCAGATGGCATCTTCTATATACAAAGATATTGCAGCATTACTGGATATTTGTATTACTCCCTCCATTCTATGTATATAAGAGTACACATTTGAAAGTTTGACTTATTAATTTTGTATTTTTATGACTTTGTATCTCTCAAAAGTTACAAATTTTCATCTATAATATGTTAGAAAACTATAATATTTTGAATATGAAAGATTTGTTTTGAGAAAAATAGATATTCATAGCCCATTTTCGAAAGTGGATTCTTATCTTAATATGGAACATCATAAAATGGAATAGTGGACTATAACGTAGAAGGGAGTATCTGTTAGTTTAGCAACTCATTTAAGAGATTTAGCTGTTAAATAGGGACTCAACTACAAATACTCTTTCCACCCCAAAATAAATGTCGTATTTGACTTGTCAATGTTTTAAGAAATGTACTTTACTAGTTTGTACATTGCTTGTACAATGATTAAAATTGCACCAACTCACTTTCCTTATTTGGAAACGTGACATCTTTTTTGGGTGAACCAAAACGGAAAGTGCGACATTTATTATGGGACGGAGGGAGTATATATCAAGCCTTAACATTATTGTATCATATTTTTCTATATATACCTGAATTTGTAACCCAATGGGTTATTCGCAGCAGCGGGGGATGGGATACCTCCACAGTAAGAGGTGAACGATCTGATCTTCCCTCCTCGAGCATGTGCTTGATTGATCATCTTCATTGCCATCATGTGATCTGAGGTATGAATTGTGTAGAAATCATGAAAACAGGAGAAATAATTTCCCTAATGCCAAGGAATAAGTGAAATAGATGAAAACACAACGGGAGCCAAAAATCTGGTTATGTCCATAAAATGATATCTAAACTAGACTTTGGTGCAAAACCCTTGTAGAAGGTTAAGTCCTAATCATAAATTTTAAATCCCAACATCCTCCCCAGTAATGTTGCCAGGACAAAACAGGAAAGCCAATATACGAACCAAAATTTCATACATATACCCCCTGAAGCTGAAAGCAACAAAATCTTAACATAATACACTTCATATTTGCTCACTCACTTATCAGGTTCAAAAATTCAATCATATAAATGGAAAGTAAATCTACCAGTAAATAAATGTCCCATGAAAAGAATTACCTATTCCAGGGTCTAAGCCCATCTCACCAAGAATAGTAATACCAGAACTTTTGGCTGCTTCGTCTAGCTTTGACATAGAACCATCTACATAACTAGCAGTCACGAGATGTTTTTTAAGCTGCATTAACAGACATGCATTACATGTTCTTAGATAAACCAAAAAGAGAAGAAAAGTTAAACGCCCTAGTACTACTTGGAACTGATATTTTGGAGTCTACTAATTAATTAGAGTCATTATTCTAGTAAATGGGATGAAACCATATACTGTCATTAGCATACTGGCAATGTTAATAAGCCAAGTTATGTTTATACCATTCCCTGCATTACCACTAATAGAAGGCTTAGGCGCTGTTATTGTTTTTAAAGTAACAAGTGCTGAAAACTGAACTCGCATCTGGAAAAGTCCAAATCCATTAGAGAATTATTATACTTGTTTGATTATTTAACTCAGTGAAATATCTGAAGATATATGAATACCAATTTTACCTTCTAAATCTTTAAATTTCATTTTCATGATTAAATTTAAAAAAAAAAAAAAAAATCCATTATCTCTCCCCTTTCCTTAGTAGTAGCAGTCAAAATGAAGATGAACATTAACAACGAAGCGTCGTCTAGGTCAGAAAGGCGCGCAACAGCCCACTACAATAGTAAATGGCGGTGGACTCTTAAAGGCGCCAAAAAGGAGAGGCAGGTGGTCGCCTTTACAACTATGTCTAGTACACAGAGAAATATACAGGAATAAAGTTATCTTTAACTATCTATTATAGTTATTTTGTATTGTATTTATGGGTAGTATCATAGGGTCATAACCGAAATGAATCACATCCAAAGCTATAATGTATGGCTAACAGATTTATTTACCTATGGTAAGCTATGTTCAGACACGGACATCCTTACTTATGATGGTAGAACTATCTTTTCTAAATGACCTTGCGTGTGAATCTAAAAGGCCATTCATCAAGGTGGCATAATATTGATGCATGAGTTTAAGATCTCGCCCTCCAAGTCGAAAAGCAACATAAGACTATACACCGTTAGGAAATTCAAACAAAGGTAAACCAAAATTCAACTCATTCGATCTTAGAACACAAAAGAGATTAGACAGATATATGATCCCAGGATGCTAACTTGTAGAGCAAAGTATCACTAAGACAATAAATCACCTCTTGCCTACTACTCCCTCTGTCCCAAAATGATCTTCTCATGTGCCATTTCTCATTGTCCCAAAAAGTTCCTCATTTCTACAATCTGGGGATTAAAAGTGCATAAACAAAACATGGCTAGTGAAGCAAGTGTCCATATTCTTAAAAATACTGAATAGTCACATATGACGATCATTTTGGGACAGAGCGAGTGTTTTGCTACTTACCTTTTGTGAAACACTCTGATCTCCATCATAAAGAAACTTTTGCCAGTTGCTATAGCGGTGGTAAGGAAAGGACGGTGCTTTCAAAATGCGGTCTATTTTTCTCTTCTTTGGTGTTTTTGATTGGATCATAATGACAAAAATCTTTGACCCCACAAAAGTACCTAGTCCTGCATCAAGTGCATGTATTTCTAGCATCTCCTTGAGCCAGGTAATATTGGGGCTTTCACGCATTGTTATTATGGATTAATAAATTTAATTTTTATGCTAATTATTACAATGTTCTGTTATATTTCTTTCTCATTTTCTAAGTTATGTCTTGTAGGGCGGATAACTTCTCCACCATTTATAATATTCTAATAAAACTGTGTTTTTATTCTAAAATAGAAATAAATAGAATTTGGCAGCATTTTTTTAGGTTCCAATACGAAAGACTTTATTTCTAGCTATTGGATATCCGAGGCAGCAACTACAGATCACAAGAATGAAATATTAATAATAAAAGCATCAATGCGTATGAGAAATACCTGAATACAAGGATCTGCTATGGTACTATGAAAACTAGGAGGCAGTAAACTGATAACAACATCAACCTGCATATGGACAAGCAAACAGAGTGGTTAATTAGACTGAGACCAAGTTTTCACAACTTGAAAACTTGTACAGAATAGCAAATAAGTTTTCACTCAAGTAACAATGATCAACAAAAATTATGGAAACATAGCACAATCGTAACTTAGAATCAACTAATGATACCAAGGACCAGTCTACTCAACTAATGAGGTGTAAGATTCTTTAAAATTTAATGGTCAACATAAATTAGCCTTGTGTTTTGTTTAAAAATGAAAAATCAAAATTATAAGAAAATAAATATTAGACTATGGATCCCTGAAAAGGAGGAGAGTGGAAACACACACACACACACACACATACTCCCTTGTCCCATAACAATGGTCCCACTTTTTTTATAGATAATTTTGATTGAACTTTGACCAATAATTTCATGTTAATTTATTTATCCTAAGGATAATCTAAAAAATGTTATTAATAGTACCTTTAATGTTATATCCATAACAAGTTTAAGAATTTCATTGAATATTAAAATTAACACTAGATTAATTGCCAAAGTTCAATCACAACTATTTTTTTTAAAAGAAGAGACTATCTTTATGGGAAGGAGGAAGTATATGTTAAGTTGAAGTTACAAACTGGTCTAAAAGCATAAGCTTTCAGATAGGGGCCTAACAATGTATATCAAGCCTTGTCACCACCACCACCACCCCCCACCCCACAAAATGTGTGACCCAGGCTATTTAACCACGTGAAGAGGTCAACAAACATGCCACTTCCGACATGCCCAAAAACAATGAACAATCTGCACTCATAATTCCGGTGATCATTGCAAGCAGGACGATTCAAACACATGCGCTCTCTGATACCATGTAAAGTTACGGATTGGTCTAAAAGCTTAAGTCTTCATGTAGGGTCCCATTTATGTATTATTAAGCCTTTTTTAATACTCACTCTGTCCCAGAAAGATAGTCCTATATTGACTTTTTATGGTCAACATATATGAACTTTGACCAAGCATTGATGTCAATCTAATGTTCACAATGAAATTCTAAAATTGTCATTGATAAATCACTAAATGATTTGTCAATTACAATTTTTAGAATTTCACTAGAATGAGTAGAGCAACATCAATATTTGGTCAAAGTTCATTTATATTGACCATAAAAAGTCAATATGAGACCATCTTTCTGGGACAGAGGGAGTATATAAATATATGTATACGTGTGTATGTATATAATATATATATACACATATATAGACATGTGAATTGTGTATGTACAGATGTATATGTGTACGTATAAATATGCATATGTGTATATTATGTATATTATATGTATGTATGTATGTATGTATGTATGTATGTGTATGTATGTATATATATGTATGAACAGTACCTGTAAAATGTACCTATGCAGACTTTCATGATCTGCTACATCCAGCTGAACAGCAGATGCACCTGTTATACCTTCAATGATCTGCAGCCAATCATCAATTTTGGTAATGATTTAAACATATCGAATGCAGAAACGAATAATATAGATCTTAAACCGAAGTAAGCCACAGTACACTATGGATGTAGGTGAAGCAAGCAAACATATACCAATACAATATAAGATGATAAAAGAATAATAAGCAACCCAAAACATTAACACCAAATAGTTACTTCATGGAAAGTGGAATGTTTTCTATTATAAGAGATGGTATCCCTTTCATACGTTCAGAAATGTTAATCACATCAAAAGGTCCTCAAACAGGATTGTTACTCAAAACGACTCAATTCGATTGCAATCTGCTCAAAAAACACCTTCACCAAACTCCAAAAACAGTTTCTACACTTCTGAAGAGTTCCCATGACTCCTTGGAGAAATGAAGGCGGAACTGACCCTTGGCCAATTGTTTGGCAGTAGGTACGTCCTTGGTTATGCTAAAGGAAGTGCAACGGGTATACTAAAAAGCATTAGCAGTCCTTCATGTGGCATGTCTGGGCCCCCCATTTCTTAGGTTTTATAGGAGTGTCAAGCGGATAGGTGGAGTGGAGACCGTGTGTTGGTGTCAGTCCACAATATTAACTTAAATGCACATGACTAGAAACATGAACTATGAACCGAAGAGGCTAGAAAGTAATAGTAGGGTAACAAAGATTGAGAGACCAAGAATATAACTATTGAGAGACACGTCATCAAAGAGAGGCAGATGTATGCCGTGATGTGCACTTGTATGCAATCAGCTACATTTGTGTTCATGAAAGGACTTGGAAGTAACAGTCATCCAACTTTTTGCAGGCTGGGCATGAAAGATATTTGTGAACCAACCTGAGAGTGGGGATGATGTTTTCGAGTGTTTCTATAAATGTAAGGAAACAGATTAGCGTGGCATGGCATCATATCACATGACAAAACACTTTATGCACAATGTGGATTGAACTTAATTCAAGGAATAAATGAATTACAAGATCATGCTCAAAACGGAAAATCATGAAATTGCAACCTCATAAGTAGCAAGTTAGGTGTACCTCTTCTGCATCTTTCAGAAAAAGAGATGCAACGATAACTTCAACGCAGTTCTTCTCTTCAAATTCAGCTGCCACGCATGATTTTAACCACTGGGGAGATGCAATATTTCCTACTGATGCTAGAAGTTCGACAGCAGGTTGACACACCCGGCCTGCCCCTAATATAAGGACCACATTCCTCCTCTTTGTACCAAATCCATTTGTGATGGCACTCTCCTGGACTTTGCCAACTTTAAGTGAAACCATATTTGTTTTTTCCATATGGAATCCATTAGCTTCCTTTGGATTAGCGAGAGAAGTTAAAGAGTCTACAATTTTCTCAAGAGCTGCACAATTATTAGCACCAACCTGACACAAGAACCATCAAGTGTAATGAGAAAACAGATTTTGGCATCATGCTGATGTTCATACAAAAAAAATAACTGCTCAAAATTTCATACTCAGAACTTTTCCATGCTTAATTTGACAAAAAAGGTTCCTCAAATTTCAAGTAAAGCATATTAATGTCCTTGGTCAAATGCCATTTGATCATAAAAAGGGAAAACGTAGTACCGAAATAATATTAAATAGCATATTCTTTGAAAAAGGAAAAATTATGTGATATAATAATACTGAAAATCACATGGAAGGAGAGAGTCAAATGGCTAGGTTTATGCTTTATCAATTTAACAGATCATTGATACTTGTAAGACGGATGCTCAAGTATACATAAAAGACAACTTACTTCAATTTCTGAGTAAGACATAGCATCCGTACATTGACCAAGCTGACACTTAACCAAGTGGAAGGAGCCACCTGCAGCTTCGATGATATCCAAGGCCTCGTTTATCAGAAACTGGTCGAACAAGTGACCACTAAGAGATACCTGTTAGTCCCAGAGAAAAAGAACAACTGAGCTGCTGAGGCATAAATTTAAATGATTGGTACCTTAATCACTCATGTTGTCCAGATGATGAATGTGTAACAATGAGAACTGAATGATGAATGAGAAAACGAATAACAAACCGAAATGGTGTATTTCTTTTTATCAATGTCGGGGTCTGCATAACTTTCAGATGGATCTCTGCAAATCAAAGAGTTTCAGCATCCATTAACACAAGACAAGTACATATTAAATTTTCAAATGAAAATTCAGGGAATACAATTTTGGAGACAACACTTTTCTTTATTTAATTTAAGTTTTTAGGGTGGGTTTCTACTTAGGTATATGGTGGGGTGTATAACAATTCTCTTCAGTTTTAGGCTTAGACAATATAGAAAGACGTTTTAATTTATAATATAACTGGGATGTTGGAATTGGGATATTATATTACATGGCTTATATAAAATGATACACTTATGCCACCTTATATCGGGTTTGGGAATGTTTCCTGCGTAATAGCTACTCCATCGTTCACATAATCAATGTCGCAATTTTATTTTGGTACGTCCCAAAATAAATGAGCATTTCTTAACTAAGAAATAAGTTCAATTTTATTATGGTACAAGAAATGTACAAACAAGGAAAGTACACCCGTTACAAAGTTTGACATGTCAAGTGTTAATGTTTAATATGGGACTGAAGGGGTATTTGCCAAAATACAACCAAAAGCTCTGTTTTCAAGAGATTTTAAACCCGGCCCAATCATAGGCCAATTATTTGGATCTTTACTATCCTTCGGTTTCAATGGGCCGGGTTGCTTGACTATTCATCTAAATCAAACTCTGGCGAATAAGATAGAATAAGTAACAAATCAGAACAAGTCAATGACTAAAACCCTTTGAATAGAAACTTAAAGCTGCGAAAATTTCAGTTGTATTGAACATGACTAGTAAATCCTCAAATCTCAACATTTAGTCACGTAACCAAGCAGAAATATGAATTATATAAAAATCCATGGAAATAACTGAGGCTAGACACTTACTCGAGAAGCGATTTTCGCATCCGGGGAATATATTCATATAAAGATGTAAGAGCTCCTCCATGGACTATACATGCTCTCCTCAAGTGAACAGGTAGCTCTTCAATGTTTTCCGTAGAAGCTAATGCGCCAATAAATTGGGATAGTATATCACCAAAATGTTGGGAAGCCTTTTTGACAGTTTGTACCATGTTAGATGAAGAGAGAAAAAGAAAAAGAAAAAGATAATTTCTGGCACCATGATAAAGGGAGTATAGTTTAAGAAGAGAAATGGTTAATAAATGAGTCCAACATAGAAGTTTGTACCTCTTTTGCGAATTCTGTTGGAAGGATGTCAACAGCTAAACATATCACGCCATAACCCTCGAAGTCATGATGGTATGAATCACGGAAGGGATCATATCTAGCAGCAATCATGAACAAAATTATCCAGAGGATGAAATCTAAATAAAAGCTAATGATGATGACAAAAGTACAGCGTTAGCATATTTAAGTACAGTCAAAAAGAAGCAGCTAAAAATTAACAGGAATTATGAGATAGCATACACAAGATAAGGTTAAATGTACTTTAATTTTACTTTGTTTCTGAAGACATCCGTTCATTCATGCTAAAAGAAAAAAAAATGGGTCATCAAACCTACTCTAAATCATGGCAAAAGAAACTTCAGATCTGCATAATGCATATCCCCATGACCCTCAAGTCAAAACACTGGCTATCAAGTGTGGAGCAACTTTTAAAGTAGGGATAGCGTACAACTATAGAGTTACATAAATTAGCAGCACGGAGCACATATATACTCCCTCTCACCCATATAGATATAGTCCCTCTTCTTTTTGGTTGTCCTAACATATAAGTTTCATTTCTAAGAAGAAGCTATACTTTTGGTGCAATTCCAAGAAAGTACAAACACAACTATATTACTAAGCGTTTTGAATCGTCAAATGGACTATTTTTGTGGAACAGGGAAGAATTAAACACAACATGCATATGGAGGGATAAGGATGTTTTCAAAAATTGCACATCGTCCTGCAAATACAAAAGACAGTACCTGAAGAATGGGGAGTCAATTAATGTAGTTTGGTTCACAAACTCTATTGATCCTCCTATATCACAGGTTATATCGGAAATTCCAACAAGTGGACATCCTTTCTTCATCAGATCATGTAGCTGTTTGGAACTCAACAATCGAGGATATCTTTTCTCCCAGTACATGCAGTTTACTGCAAGATACAGAAAACAGTTAACCTTATTCGTTAAAGAAAGTTTAAGAGCAAAAGAACACTTGCTTTGAAGTGAATGAAAGAAAGATGTGTGATCTCATCCATCTAGTCCGTGGTGTGTGTTTACAAGACAAAAATAGAATAATGAAGTAAGTGAACTAAGCATGAACCCCAGTGCTCAAATACATCTAAATGTGTTATCATGATTCATCTCTGCAGCCTTTACCTACCTAATATGGTCAGTTATATACACTCATGAAAAGTACTACTTTTTTACTTTTTTAGATTCTAAGGAAAATACTAAAGTAAAAAAGAAAAAAGAAAAAGAAATCAGTGATCTATCTGAATGGAAATATAGCCACAAAACACGTAAGGGAGCCTCACACACCCATATGAGAGAACAGTGAGGAAAGATAACCAAATCAGACTGCCAGTACCAAAAGTGCCAATAGACGACAACCTAAGTAGAAATCCAAAATCATTTGACGACAAAATATGATGTCTGTTACAAGAGTTAAGAATGACCAATGTTTTGACAAAGAAGGGTAGGGTCTGGCAGCCTAAACGGCAGTAGAAAATAAATATTACTAATGTATAAATATTCCTTATTGTGCATACATAATGTATATGTGGTGTTTTCGAACTTATGAAACCATTTAGAATTGTTACTCAAAGTTTTAATAGACAAGTGCATAACAACATGGATAAAGATGGACCTAATAGTCATGTCTCTTTTAGAATTGTACACTACCTGCAAAATATTTATTTAATAAATCTGCAGCACCTACATAAGAACACAAATAGGTATAGCAGACTAACTATGATCCAATGAAGCTGTGCGTACGGACCTATAACAGATGCATACGGGGCAACTTTCTCATGAAAAATTGGTCTGTAGCGCTCCGGATGTGCATAATAATCAGCCTGGAATCAAACAGCATCTCAGGGTAAATAAATTGCACAAAAATATCTCAAACATCAAATGGTGCTGTTACATTAAGATTTCCCAAGCACCTAAAAATGATGGTGCTGTTACATTAAGATTTCCCAAGCACCTAAAAATGATGTCTCTGTCACAAAAAAAAAAGAAAATGAAAACAAACCTAAGATTTATAGTGGACTGCAGTTAAAGCGGAAGATATAGACAGTACATTGATAGAAAACAAAAATAGTTTTATCTTTAAATTAAAGTTTTTAAAACAAAAATACAAAAAAAATCAACAATTAAGACAAGACTGATCTCCATTGGAAACCTGATACAGGAGCGCATCAACTGAAATGTACATCTAAAGGTGATGTTTCTTTCATCAAAAAATAACCTATATTATTGAATCAGAAACCTACTTTGGAAAGATCAGATCGGGAGGAGAAGATTCCAATTAACTTGAATCAGAAACAGTGGCGGATCTAGGATGTTTTGACAGCGGGTGCACAATTTACACTAAAAAACTTAAAACATATTTTTTCGAAACGCTGTTAAATTACAATATGATACACCACTACAATTAAAAGTATATTTGCAACTATATAATGAATAGAAAAAATGTTTTGATAGAAAAATGTTTTTGATAGAAAAAATATTTACGAACAAAGGTTTTTGTAAAAAGGTTATTCATTTTAAGATAGAAAAAATAATTAAATAATGAAGAAGACCCAAACATTAATTAATTATATTTGAGATAATTGACAGAAACCTAAAGTGGACTAGTTATATAAACTTGTAGTAGAAAATGAGAGAATAAAAAATATACTCCCTCCGTCCAAAAATGATCTTCACGTTTGACTATTCAAACTTTTTAAAGATATGAGCATTTGCTTCACTAGCTATATTGTGTTTATGCACATTTAAGCCTAAATTGTAGAAATGAGAAAAACTTTTTGGGACAATGAAAAATGTCAAACGTGAAGATCATTTTTTTGAGACGGAGGAAGTAGTAGTTATATTTGAAATTATTGGAGGAAACTCAAAGTGGCCTTGTTAAGTTGGAGTAGTAGAAAATGAGAGAGAAGGAAAAAAAAAATGTCTTGGCTAGCAGAGAGATTCGAACCTGAGTGGCTTGCATCAAACAACTTTTAAGAAAAACGTTGCCGCCATCAGGGTGTTATAAATATAGACAATCTGCGGGTGCACTTAATATTCAGGATTTAAGAAGAAAAAAACATTTTTAACTACAAATTTCAATTGACCGGGTGCACGTGTACCCCCTTCTACAACATAAGATCCGCCCATGATCAGAAACAGTAATTTAGGACGAAAGTGCATCATATATTAATGCATATTCGGAAAAGTAAATGGTCACAGCAAAGAAAGCAGGCTATATTCGAAAGAAAAAAAAGAGAGAGAGAAGAAATCAATAGCTTCTCAAACTAACAATATTCGAAAGAGAAAAGGAGAGAGAGAGAGAGAGAGAGAGAGAAGAAAAGTAAAATGCAAGCTATGTAACAGTACCAATGCAAGGTAGATAACAAAGCTAAGCTTAACTGATAAAGCAATGTTTACGTACTTTATCAAACACGTCGGTAGGATCTTTACATTCAACCATGTCCTGACAAGTAATAACACAACCATAGACTTGGAAGGTTCTTTTCGATGCCCGAGAAGATTGATTATGATCCATGGCCTAAGAAACATGAAATAATTATATAACAATGTATATAAACATCAGTGATGGAAAGTTAATTCCTAGATACCAGAAATTGGCAGGACGTTTAAATTAGTAAGGAAATAGTTTAGGGAAAAAGAAAGTTGAGGTTACAATGAAAGCATTTATATGAGGGGCACTGATACAAAGCTCATAAATCTCATCCGAACCTCCACAAATTTTCCCTTCAGTTCCTCTGACATACAGTTTCATGTGCTTTTTTAGAACAACATTAAAAAGTGAGAGAACAACTATCTGAAATGGTTAGAAGGCTATGTTTACTAAGTGCCAAAAAAGATCTCTCTCTACATGGAGACAGGTTCTGCTCTTTCTTTTAGTTTCTTTTTGCGGGTGTATGTGCCCTTATTTTCTCAAAAATAATAATTAAAAAAAAAAAAAACAATGCACCTCGTGGAGCTGAGGAGGTGGAAGGGGGGGCTACCAAATCCCAAATTACTTCACCTCAAGCAATACATGCTCTCGCTCGAGCCACATAATGTTAGGTTTCTCCCCATTCTAACATGTCATACGTATATGCAAGGTAATTGTACCGTCTCTTTATTCAATAGCTCGATAACATCAAAAAGCAAAACATCCTGTTTCAGAAATGAAGCTAATATTACCGTGTCAAATAGTTCTGGAAGCATACTTGAATCCACAAATGTATGAGGCAGAAGCTTGAATATCTCTTGTGCACCAAGGGAAACTACAAAGAACATCAGAACATAAAGTTCTCAACAGATATAGATCAATGTATTAGAAAGTAATTTTTTTTAATTATTTTTATTGCAATAACCGATGCTACATTTGCAGAACATGCAGGAAAATATCAAACTAGAAAGCGCTAAAGATTTTTAGAATACCCCACCAACCAGTACATCCATAAATGTACTCAACAATGCTTTAATGCTGTTTTTCTGTAGGTCTGTCCAGCATTGTTCTTTATGAAAGATTTCATTACCAGAAAGTAAGAAACTAAATCCTCTAAGAGTCATCAAAGTTGACAACGAACTAAACTACGCATAAAAAAAATACATATATGAAAAATGTATTTAGCTCAACGATCAACAATTTACTTGTAGAAAACAGCTTGCTAATCACGAAATCTGTGAACAGGTGTTCACATTGTGTGTGCAGAGATTGATAGAAACAAACAGGAGGGTAAAGAACTATCATCACATCATTATTTAGACTTCAAAAAATCAATTACCATTCCCTGAGCCAGTGAAAACGAAAACGAGGGGGCAGATTCCTGAGGGCAATCCCGTTGTTGCAATCTCTTCACCAACTGAAATCACAGCAGCTTTTGCAGCAGCCAGTGAGGAATACATGTAAGATGAACCCAATGATAGGAAGGGGGTTGAGTATCCAAGATTAAGATATCCTGATCGAAGTGATAGATGATTAGCCAAAAAATGAAAATAACCATGCCCCAAAAAACTACTAGTGATACTTATATTTCTACTCACACATGCGCGTCAGGCCACCTTCAAGAGGCTTCAATAAAGCATATCTCATGTATAAAAGCTCATGGTGTTAGATAGAGTGCCCAACTCTATTTTCCAGACTTTAGAAATTCAAATTAGTAAAAGAAAGTAGCCTTGGACCCATTTTTATTGCTATGATAAAACAAGATGGAATGCACATTGCAATTAAATAAAAATCATCGTATGAACACTTTCCTTCTCAATCTTATCACGTAAGCTTAGAGCCATGTCTATCTGGCTAAATACACAATGATATATAGAGGAACATGATGCACTTAGACAATAAATGTACAGTTATTCCCATGAGCATGTAAATGACATTAATAAATTAATGGAAAAAAAAAAAAATCAAACAGGAGTTGGAAGTTCCAGAAGGTTTAAGTTGTGCATACTCTGTCCCAATCCACTCAAGAAGTCAATAAATCCCGCTCTACCAGCAAATTTCCCAAAGGCGAGTAATCTTTTCCCATCATCTCCAACAATTAGCTCGTAATCATACAAAGATGCCCTTTCCGTTAAAATCTAAAAGTGAATCAGTTAAGAATGTCAATCACAAGCAAAATTATCCTGAAATATAATGGCTCTCAATGAAGATCAGACCAAAGGCCTTACCTTATCTAACAAAGGCATGTTCTCTTTCTGTGCCTTGTGAGTATGAGAGAAAAATGCATAAGCTCTGTCAGGGAGAATCATCTCCAACTGCGAAAAATAAGTCATCTGTTATCCTGAAGTTTGATGTTTGAGCAATTTAAGAAGTCAACAACACTAAACTATGTCACCTTTGGCTGTTTGACTCCCAAGATGAGACCACACTCTGATAAATCCTCTGAAATCTCACAACCAACATCCTCATAGAGTGCATCGTGATGGATGCGCTTTGTAGAAGGCTGCACAATAATCCGGCCCACTCCAGTTTTACCTTTGCCACCGTGCAGAAGTCGAGCGCAATGTGCTGGAGTGAGAGGAACCCTTCTTTCCCACTTGTTTGTAGACTCTGATAGGATTCCAATAACTCCATTGCCAATCATGTTTCCTTTTACGCAAAATAATAACTAGCACAAAATTGTTTAACAAGGAGTTAATAACGCCAATCAAATGTCAATACTGAAGTCCATAGCATGGTATAACTGCCATTAAGGTCGGGATGCAGACTTTGAATAGACAACAAAGAAATTTATAAATAATTGCAAAGAGAATGAAGAGCTTATTTATGTCAAAGGCATAGAGGTTTCAAGAATGAAATCATCCAAAATTGTGGGAAAAGCAGTGTCCTCAAAATGAAAACACAACAAGTCAATAAGTTCCACCTACCTTGAGTAACAAGTTTTTTTACCTTGAGTAACAAGTTCTTCTGTGGTAAACTGCGTTCGACCAAAATGGTTGGTAATTAAGACAAATCACTTACTGAAGTGGTTGTCAGACAAAAAACAGTCAGGTTCAACATCAGGTTGTTATTCTTTAGACATAGTAATATGTGTAGGTTTTTATCTCAGCAGAAAAGGGTCAAAACCATCAATCTCTAGATTTCATAATTTCTTGAGTAATCATTAACAAATGTAACAAAATATCAAATAACAATTTTGGACTTACAGCAGATTCAGTATGCACTAATTCATATAGGATGCAACCCTATATTGACACACGGAAATCAAGGCATATGATGTTGCTTAGCTAACACGCTCGGCTCACACGGTAAACTAGCCACAAATGCTAACTCGGGGCATAATTTCTTTAAAATAGGTGAAGAAGGATGATGACCATAGCAACATTGCACTAGAAAGGGTATAAGCCAGCCCTCTGATATGTGATTGATGAAACCATGGACGGATTAGTAGGTTTAGTCATCAGACTGACTTCCTCTAACAATAATCTCTTAAGCCAAAAATCCTGAAATAGGACAATATACAAGATATTATATAATCACAATAATATAAGGATCTTGTATTTTGCCTCGTCACATTAAGTTGAAAGACAATTTTGGGTAAATGGAACATAGATACAAAGGTTACAGGACTTAAGATTAGTACTGCCACTCCCCACAATTTTGTAGGATGATCCATCGCTTAGTTTAGCAGTAGTAGACTTGTTACAAAACTGATAGGTGGACACTATATTTGAGTCTCCTATCATATGATCAGTGGTCCCTAATTCATGCACCCACCCAAAGAAAAAAGAATATTGCTCCCTCCATCCCACTTGAAGAGGTGTGGTTTGACCATACCCACAATTAAGGAAAGCGGTTCACAGCAAATTAGATATCTAAATTGCCCCTCAAAACACGTTACTTCGAACAGGAGGCAATCTTTGAACTCAACTAGGCGGGAAACAAAGTTTGGCATAGTCAGTTGATTGCAAAGTGATGGCCCACAAGGGAAAGTTACTCTTCCAACCCGATTTCCCAAACGGGAATACGCACCAATTCAAGTGGGACAGAGTGAGATATCCGGACCAAGTGAACTAAGAAAAATCTTCGACACCCCCCCCCCCCAATAATTGTTGTACGTGTTTCTGGGTGAGATAGATTCCATTTTTTGTGTCCGTATATGAGCAAACTTTGGCTACTAATGTTTCAGATAGTGATGCTGTTGTTGTTTCTGAGAATACGGTTTAGGACACCTGCTTCTGATATGGCCTTGTTCTCTGCAATGATATGATAATCAGGGTCCTACAATACCCTAAGAAGCTCTATAGGTCCCACCATGAGAACCGCACCCGAGCTCCATCTCTGCCTCTATCATAACAGCTCTCATCTCATTGACATTCTCAGACACTGCATAGGTACATTTAAATGCAAAACAACATGCTAGTAACTAATCCCTTTCTGACTGGAAAATGGAACTCCTAGACAAATGCAGTACAATAGTTCCTACCACTAAGTCACTAGCTAATGGTCTTACAATGCCACAAGAGAGAATAAACTTCCTACTAATATGAATCACAGTTTTTGGAAAATAGCAGCTTATCATCATCCCTCTACACCTTGGCCGTTTCTTCATCATCAGGACATTTTTCAACGATGACATACTTTTAGTAAACAAACAATATTTACCTGTACCAACTGGAAACAGAACCTCTGCAATAAGCGAGTTTGGTGTGAGTTGCAGCTGAGATTAAGCCTCAGATGCGCCTACTTGATTTAATGGTTTCAACATTTTCCGGCTTTAAAATTTTCGAAATTTCCTGGAACTTTTTACCAAAGACACAACATATTCACTGAAGGAATAACATTTTCACTTAGATGATAACATGACCAATTAAACTCACATGTTCACACACAGGGATCGACTCATGGAGGTTTCGAATCCGTCCCAAATACCTCCATTCTTTCTCCCAATGTTATCAGATTTACTTTTCCGGTTTTGTCACAATTCACAATCCATACCTACCGAGCCATTAATCTGTTAAAACTAATGAACTGATTTCAACCAAAAAAATGAACAAAATAGTATATAAATTTAGAGCAATCCTTTCAGATTGACCAAGCTGCTAACCGGAGAGCTAAAATTTCAAATGAAACAAAACTAGAAGTCACGATTCAGTTATGGACCGCCAAACTCAAGCGACGAACATCAATCAATCAATGACCAACAATGTACATAAAATTCGATACCTAGGGTCATCAAAAAGCCTAGCGACGCGCCAATCATGACCGTCGCGTGCCAGGGCGAGCAGCACCTGTTCCGCCGGCGATGACAGGTAATGCAGTCGACTCTCTCGCTCGGAATAACACCGGCGTAATCGATTGTCATAATCTCCTCTTAAGTGATCTTCAAAGATTATGCGATTGTATGCATGAACCCTTATTTCTACATTCTACTTACTTATTCATTAAATACACCCGTAGCATTGTTCAAAATTTTCTCTCTCTATATATATACTATACCCGTAGCATTAACTCCCTTATCTATTTACCCGTAAAATTTTCTCCTTCCAAATTTTCTTACCCCAATTTTCTTACCCTAATTTCCTTACTTTTAGTAAAAAAAAAAAAAAAAAAAAAACCCACTATCTCTAGAAAAAAAAATCTTGCAAAATTCAATCATAATA
Organism: Campanula takesimana; assembly: GCA_026119855.1. Lineage (NCBI taxonomy): Eukaryota > Viridiplantae > Streptophyta > Magnoliopsida > Asterales > Campanulaceae > Campanula > Campanula takesimana. Next base: position 570,799 of record JAOWBW010000265.1, on the reverse strand, counting down.
CATTGTATTGTGTTGAAAGATTAAAAATCATGAATGAAATGGCACTCCATTTATGCCCAAAAGTAAGTTTTTTTACCTTCTTTTTTTTCACTTTGCCGATTTTTTTCAATCTAAGTAAAATTACGATGTCTTTACTATTCGGTTGGTACCGACCGAACAAATTTAACATGTTCATGAACTGTCGACCAAACAATGGGAACATGCTCGGCCAAAGATGATCGAACATTTGAAGAAAGTTCAGTCGACATCGACCGAACATTAATATTTTGTTCCAGCGATGGTGGCCGAACGTGTCACCTTTGTTATATCCCCTCTTGCCGAACATCACTAATATGTTCAGCTGATCAGGGCCGAACAACACAATTGGGAATTTGTGATTTTTTTACAAAAAAGTTGAACAACAGCTTAACGAAAAAACTAATATGACGAATAATAATGCTAAAGTATATGAAGAAACATACATTTAACTATATTATTGGGAGAAGAAATATATTTACTTCCAGAATTGAATATTAACTTCACAAATGAGACTTTGAAAAGGAACAAGAGACCTAGGTTGAAATGTTGAAATGTTGAAATGTTGAAATGAGTTTAGTGGGTTGAGAGGAAGACTGTGGGTTGTGTGTGAGAGATTTGAGTTTGAGTAGTGTGGGTGTGTGGGGGTGGGGTGGGTGTGTGGGGGTGGGGTGGGTGTGTTTTGTTAATTTAGGTGGATGTATATTAAGGGGTTTAAAAGAGTAAAGTGTGAAAAGGGGTGGTGTTTGTAGTGTTGGGTGGATAATTGTTTCAATTAAACTTAGTATTGCGGGTATATTAAGCAATTTTGCAAGTGTGAATAGTAGCACCCTTTATAAATATCGAATCTGATAAATTAGAAATATTACAACTCATGTTTTATCATAATACTTCCTCCGTCCCAAAACCATCTTCGTATTTGCCATTTTTATTGTCCCAATAAGTTTTTCACATTTCCACAATTTAAGCTTAAAAGTGCATGAATCGTGTAGCAAATATTCATATCCTTAAAAAAAAAAAAAGTGAAATGCGAAAATCATTTTGGGACAGAGGGAGTCTAAAGTTAATTTTCTGTTGTTGTTAGTATTTAGTTAGAAGTGACACCACGTGTCAATATTTGTGTTCAGAAGTGTATTATTAATGTTTAGATGTGTTTGTACCAACGTTGATAACTGTCAGTATTAATGTTTATCAGTTTTAGTGTTAGTTTTTTAGAAGTGTGAGTTTAGTTCTAAGAGAAATTTTAAGGTAATAAAAGAAGTTTATAAAATTTTGATTACAAATAAATACAGTTGGTAATAAATGGTTGGATATTAAATTAAGAGTGCTACTATTCACACCTGTAAAATTGCTTAACGTACCCGCAATATTAATTCTTACAAAAATGCCATTAAGCATAATGTCATTACTAATCCTCTTATGTTATACACCGACAATAGCAATCAACCAACCACCATACTTCGGCCACCAGATCCTCCATCGGACATCAGCAACCCGCAAGGAGATATCCATGCTGCCCACACACCACATTTGAGGAAGTGCTCGTAACAGAGGATGGGGGAATAAACCCGTTCTGGAGCATTTCAAAATAGACCCCAACGGCTTCTGGTGGGAGTGGGGGTTGGGAGCGAGAGTGTGAGAGTTGTTATAAGTGACTTTTTATTTTTGGGGGAAGGGGGGTGGGGGGGTTGTGGTGGTCGAGGTGGGGGTTGGAAGGTAAGGTTGGAGGGTGGGGATGTGAATATGATGGATGGAGGGGGTAGTGTTGGAGGTGTAGTGGGTAGCGTGAGGTTGTATGGGGAGTTAGGTGTGTGAGTGATGATGGAGTTAACATTTTCTGAAAAATGACTTACGAAGTAGAAATCCGTAAGTTATTTTACTTAGAAAAGCGGGAACGCGAAACAAACGGAGGCCAAGTGTTGCAACTGCAATTGACTTAATTAAGTACTAGCGGGTAACCCGTGCTCTGCACGGGAAACCAATACTATGTCTTACAAATTATTTTAACTATAGTTAACTAATATAGTAATCATCATTTTAACTAATACTATTAATAATAAAAATTAATCTATATGATTACTATTATTATAATAACTATTATAATTAATTAATACCATTGATAGTAATAGTTAATATATATATTAATAGCAATGATTAGTCTATATAATAATAATTATTAATATAATTATTATAATAAAATAATATTATTAATAGTAATAGTTAATTGATATAGTAACTATTATGATTAATTAATATTAAAAATTAATAATCTAACTTATATAATAACTATTATAATTAACTAACACTAATAGTAGTAATAGTTAATGTATGTAGCCTATTATAGTTAACCAATACTATTAATAGTAAAAAATAACTTATAAAGTAACTATTATGGTTAACTAATACTATTAATATTAATAATTAACTATATAGTAACTATTATAGTTAACTAATACTATTAATAGTAATAGTTAACTATTATAGTAATTATTATAGTTAACTAATACTATTAATAGTAATATTTAACTTGTATTGCAACTAATATTGTTAACTAATACTATTAATAGTAATAGTTAACTAATATAGTTAACTATAATAGTAACTATTATAGTTAACTAATACTATTAATAGTAATATTTAACTTGTATTGTAACTAATATTGTTAACTAATACTATTAATAGTAATAGTTAACTATAATAGTAACTATTACTAATAAGAGTAATAGTTAACTATAATGGTTAACTATTATAGTTAACTATTACTAATAATAGTAATAGTTACTATAATAATTAACTATTATAGTTACCCTTTTTAGTAACTATTATTATTAGCTAATGGTATTAGCTAATGAAAAGAAAATGAAAAGTCACTTATTTATTAGTATGTTGTTGATGTGGCTTCTCTAAATGCAAACTTTCTCCATTGTTTGTCCACATGTCAATACCATAGCTCTTTTGGCCAACTTTAATATATATATATATATAGATTTAACGGTTATAAAATTTTTAAATAAAATGAAAATACGAAAGATGAATTATTAATCCATTTCCTTTTAGCACAAACATGACCAGCGCAGAAACACATTGGATTTGGTACCATTTTCCAAATAGGGATGCAAGCAAATAATTAAAATTTCAACAAAATAAACTATTGATCACATGCAATGTTTTTTTAACTCAAAATAAAGATAAAGAGATTGCGAGACGAATACTTGGCGATCATCACAAACAGGTATCAAATCAAACAGATGAAGAGAAAAAAAAAACAGGGGAATTGGAATTGGAATTGAAAAGTAGGAAATTAAATTATGAAACAAACCTTGTAATTAATGAAATCAAATGATTAATTATTCTTGTTCAAGAAATGATCATCAGGTTCAGAAACGATATGAATGGAGTTGAAGCTGGTGGTGGTGGTGGTCGGAGGAGTGCCGGAGCGGAGGAACTATAAAGAATTTAAGACAGGGTTTGTTTGTTTTGGTTTGTTACGTTGGTGCTGGTTTTCGGAGAGAGAGAGAGAGAGAGAGAGGTGAACACGTGAATGTAGTTAGTGTTTTGGAGGTAGGCCAGAGTACCCAACCACTACTCTCGTTCCTTGTCCTTTTCATAACGAAGATGATATGTATGATGATTCACCAAGTTCATGCATTTTGAGTTTCATCGCCATTGGATTTCCATATTTTTTAATTTCTACTCCCTCCGACCAGGGGCGGACGCACGCATGTGAGGGGGGTTAATTGACCCCCTGACTTTCCCGTTTATACCTATTTTGATCTTTTAAAAATTTTCAAATTATAACTTTAACCCCCCTAAAAAAATTCAATTGACCCCCTCAAACCCCTACATATATATACTCGACTTTTACCCAACTTACCCAAACTTGTTACTTTTGTTTGCCGTAAGCGGGTTTATTAGTCGACGAGCGATTGCGAATTTGCAGCCACGCCGGTCGCCGCAGGTAATCCTTCTCCCCTTTGTCGCCCTTTTTACTCTTCCGTCCATAATCTCAAATCCCTAAATTTCTCAAAAAATCAAGTTTTGCCCTTTCTTTCAATCGGATTCACTCTTTTTTTTTTTTTTTTTTTTTTTGAAGCACAATCGGATAGCAAAACGAATTTGAGAACGGAGAACCCTTTATAATTATAGCTATGTGAGGAAGAAACTTAGACTGGAATGTTTTGTCTTTTTGAGAATTGGTTAACAGAGGATATCAAAACGAATTTGGGATTTATTTTTCGATTGTTTTGTCTGCATTCTTTCTTAAAAAAATTGGTACTTTGAATCTTAAGAGTACTGACAGACTATTAATCTTTTTTCTTTAAATTCAGTTGGGATTTTAACTCTAGCTTATTTTCTACAGAAAAATGGGTCCTTCTCGAAGTTTGAAAATATCATGTGGGTAGGCTACTTCGGACTCTAAAACGAATGAGGCTCCCGTCCCAGAGGTTAGAAACTGAACTATAATCTTGTTATGTGTTTGTGTATGGCTAGTGGCCTTGTAGTTGTTGCCTTGTTGACGTGTTTATTTATGGCCGGTGTCTTTGCTCGTGTGGTTGTTTATGGCCAGTGGCCTTGTGGTTTAGTGGCCTTGTGGTTGTGCTTTTATGGCCAGTGGTCTTGTAGTTGTTGCCTTGTTGGCGTGTTTATTTATGGCCAGTGTCTTTACTCGTGTGGTTGTTTATGGCCAGTGGCCTTGTTGTTGTGGTTTAGTGGCTTTGTTGTTGTGGTTTCATGGCCTGTGGCCTTGTTGATTTGTTTGTGTATGGCCGGTGACATTGTTAATTTGTTTTTTACGCATTTTCTAACAGTGCTCGAAAACTATTTCAGAAACTGAAACATTCGCAAAGTAATGGAGAGCCTCAAGTTCAAGAGTCTAACGTCCTCGACCATAATGCCCAAAATCCAAATTCTGAAGTGTCTAATGCTCAAGAGCCTCAAATTCAAGAGCCTATTGTCCCCAATGCTAGTGTCCCAAATCCAAATCCTGAAACGCCTAACACCCAAGGGCCTAATATTATCCAAATTTGAATTCTTTGAAAAAAAAAAAAAAGCTTTGTATGCGAGTTTTTTATTATCATTTTTTATAGTGATTTTTTTTAATCTTTTCTATATAATTTTTTTGACCCCCCTCACTGTAAATCCTAGATACGCCACTGCCTCCGACCCAAATTAATGTTCTTAGTTTGACTTTACACAAAGATTAAGAAAAAGTAGATGTTGTGAGTATGAAAAGTAAAGTAGGAAAGAGAAAGTGGGTAGGGAATTTTTTTTGTGAGATTGACAAGTGTGTCAGCGCCTAGGCGGGATCAAGGCGGGGCCGAGAATTCAAAATAACTATAATATCCTAAACAAGACTTAGGCGTTTCAAGAACGCCTAGCTCTTAGGCGGGGCCTAAGCGGAAGTCTTTTAGAACACTGGTTATGAGAATGACAAGTGTGTCTCATTTTCCATTTTAAGCAATAAAGTAAAGTAAGAACCTTAAAAACTTTAAAGCGGGACAGAGGGATTACTCTCTTTGGCTCTTCCCCATTTGCAATTGTACTCCTCTCTCTCTCCCTCTCTTCATTATCCTTGTTGTCGTAATGAATTTTGAGTAGTAATTTATGTAAATTTTAATTGAAAGAGTAAATGATTTGTTCTTCTATCGGCAAAACGGGACAAGCCCATTTTTTTTTTTCAAAACATGTTTCATATAGACTTGGTTTTGGGGGAAACTAGTTCCTCCATAAGTTATAAAAAGTCATGTTTTTTAACCCTTCTTAAACCTTAAAAAGCTTAAACCCTAAACTTTAACCCCTATAAAAACATGACTTTTTATAACTTATGAGAAACTAGTATCCCCCAAAATTTTCTCTTTCATATATAAGACCGTTTCACACAAGGCTTCCTTTTATTAATTACTTGCATCCATTATGCGAAGAAAAAAATGCATTAAATTTTATTTTTGCCATTTTTCACTTAACAAAAATAATTTTTCTTTCCTTTTATAAATATTTTTGCTCCGCTACTAGTTTGATCCGCTCTCTAGTTAAAAAAAATAAAAATTCACTACAATTTAGACCCTGAAGTACCATACCACCCTTCCAATCGAGCCTCAGATGTCTTTTTTCGCAAGATCGGACCCTAGGGTAATTCATTTTCGCCAGTTAGGACTTTTTTGACGGAATTCGTTAGAAACTCAGTTAAAAAGCATGTGCCATGCACGTGACTAACGGAAATGGGTAGTTTGAAGTTGATATTTCATTTAAGGGGCTTAATGAAAATTCCAAACTTAACAGGGCTGAAATCAAAACAATTATCAAAAAAAATTATTTGAGCAAAAAACAATTATCAAAATATTAAATAAAACTATACAATATAATTTTATTATCATTACTTTCATCAATTTTTTAAATTTACAAAATTTTGAATTTTTTGTTTTAAAAAACTATTTATTGATTTTGTTAAACCAATAAATTTTCTTTTCGAGGATTCACTATTTATATATTTTATCTTATATAAATAATTATTTTCCTTCAAGACAAAATGAAAAATTAACTATTTTATTTTCCTTTTTATTACATCTTAATTACTCTCTCCTTCCTAAAATAATTTTTATTTGGCTATTATTTTTTTTTTTTTTCTTTTGCCTCGTTTGATAGACCGGTACGTATAAGCATTACTCCCTCCGTCCCATCCGAATTAGGATTTTCTCTCCCGACACGGGGATTAAAGAATAATAGTATTATATTATGAAAAGTGATAATGAAATTGAATTAAGAGATTTAACATTTATGATTGAGCACTAATCATTTACCTAAAAACTGTCCAAATATAAAATTTGAGTACAGTCAAATTTGTTAATGAAATTCAAAATGGAGAAGATATTTTATTTGTTAAATTTTAATTATTAAATCAAAATAAACAACTAAATAAATTGTCCACCACCATCTCATACAACCACTATCATTACAGACCATCACCACCCATACATACATTAACACCACCGGCCAAGCCACCATCCCCACCACCTACGCCACCGCCGCTACCACCGTCACCGCCGCCAGAAACCCACAGCTAGCCACCGTCACTTAAACAAAAAAAGATTTAAACTAAATGGAGATTTGTAAAAATCGAACAACCATTACAATCAATTTGTAAAAACAAAACAAAGCTTTCTTCATCTGCTTCCATTACCCAGAAAATAAATGGAAAACAATCCCACCCTCCCATCCCACACTTCCCTTCCCTTCCCAGTTACCCCCAACCATTGTCTGTAACATTAGTAATGCTTTCTTCACCCTCAAATACACAACCAGATTGAAGACCCAGACGGCCAGACGGCCTCCAAACAACCGACACTGCAATCCACATGTCCCAGATTGAAGCTCAGATTGACCCGACCGCCAATAATCATGAATCCGAACGTGGACGAGTGACCCGACCGCCAATAATCACACCACCGCCATCCACCGACTTGTCCGGCGAGTGATGCTTCTCCATCCTCATAACCGTCGGCGCCTCCGCTATACCTTCTTCCGATGATGATGATTCCGACGACTCCGCAACTGTTGATGATGATATCGGTGGATCGGCACCAGAAATTGATCAAGTTCGGATTCTCACCCAAAATTGATTTGAACCCAAAATTGATCTGGCCGCCGCCATTGTTTGAACCAAAAATTGATTTGAGTTAGAGAGAGAGAGGTAGGAGAGAGTGTGTGTGTGTGTGTGTGTGACGGAGGAGGAAGAAGGTGGGGGGATATAGTTTTTTTTCTTTCCATTCTTTGTTTTTTGAAGATGTCATTTATAACCCCTTCAAACTTAATCGCAATTCAAACTACCCAATTCCGTTAGTCGCGTGCATGGCACATGCCTTTTAACTGACTTTTTAACGAATTCCGTCAAAAAGGCCCTAATTGACGAAAATGAATTACCCCAGGGTCCGATCTGGCGAAAAAAGACATCCGGGGCTCGATTGGAAGGGTGGTATGATACTTCAGGATCTAAATTGTCATTAACCCTATAAAAAATTAACATAGGCCCTTACATAATAGACACGGCAAAAGAGATTAAAAAAGCATCTGAACAACTCATTTTACATTTGGACAAAAACTCGTGTGAGACGGTCTCACGTGTGGAGACATGTCTTATTGAGAGAGTAAATGGTTTGCCCCTTTATGGGTGAGGCGGGCAAACTCATTTTCTCTCTCAACAAGACCCATCTCACGTGTGAGACGGTCTCACACAAGACTTCCTCTTTTATTTGACACCATCCGGTGTAACGATAACTCATTTGGATGGGAGTCGTAGTCCATTCATAATAAGTGAAAGCTGATAAGCCATTTTTTATCATATCATATGTCAATTTTTTTATTTTTTTAAAAAAACATAAGAATTTGATGTGAATGCATGTAATACAGAGTATTAATATTTGATTATGACCTTTTTGGATATAGTTGAAGAAGTGATTACGTATGACACTTCTCTTTGGAAAACGATGGCCACGTATAGATAGGATATCAATTTTGTATTGAATTTTATATTGGCAAATACTCATATGAAGAAGCCGTCTCATGAGTATTTGTTCCACTGGTTCTCGCATCCACCTGCTTTGCTACAGCCGACCGCCGGATCCATCCCTCCTGCTTTCCAAATCGCGATACGTGTCATCCTTAAAAAAAAAAAAAACCAATAACTTAAAAATGCTATATCTTGAGATTTTGAAATCGAAAAAAAAAATAAAAATACCGGTGTGTTCGTCTCGACGAGACGAATAAAACTAGATAGGTCATGATATGGTTTGATTTTTTTTTAAAAAATATATTTTTTAACATACAAAACAATTGAGCTAGTCGTCATAATAAAATGTAACACTTTCTTATGAAGAAAGTAACATTTTGGTCTTTAAAAAGTAACATTTTTATTGTAAGATGTAACAGCAGTTTCGCAAATAACATAAATAGTTTTTGTGATTCGAAAAAGTAATAATTGAAGTGTAACACAGTGCATATATGATTATGATATGCTATTTAGATGAATGTAACAGTTTTAGCGTAAATGTTACTTTTTTTCTTTAAAAAAAGAGTAAAAATCCATGTATATAAGCGGTTTTGTATTTCAATTGAATGTAAAACCCTATAAAAGTGTTACAATTGAGGAAAAAAAGGTTACATTCATTTATTATAAAATGTAGCATTAATTTAGTTGTCAATATTATGTTATCTTTAATCTATTTCATCAAAATTGTGGTACATTTTTTAGGGAAAAAAAAGTGTTACATATGAGAAAAAAGTGTTACATTTCTTTACAAAAAGTGTTACTTTTGCTGGCGAGAAAAAATGGCCGGAAAAAAAAGTTGAAATGCAAAAAAAAAAAAATGACTCGGCTTACCTGTGAGCCGTCTTACGCCGTGAGACGGTCTCACAGGAGACCGCCCCTTTTATATTATACTAGGGAAGCACGGGTTTTTTCTTTTGTGCGTAGAAATTTATAATTACATTATATAATTATTAAATATTGTAAATAAATATAAATAAATTTAAAGATATATATAAATCTACTTGTGATTTTTTAATAATAGTGGAAATAGTTTTAGTTACTATAGTATAAAATAGATATTAAGATTGGTTAATAGTATTGGTTAAGAATAACTTTATATTTGTTTTTAAAGTGATGTCAATTTTTACTCTTGATCGATTGAGAAAATTAATAATGCTTTAATTATAGTTAACATTATGTAATTATGAGCTTAAATAGTAAATTAAAAGAAAATGGTTACCTAAGTAGTACTCCCTCCATCACAAAGTAAGAGTCCTACCTCTCAAATGCACGGAGAATAAGAAATGGTGGAAGTGATTATAGTGTTGTGAGTGAAAAATTAAAGTAAGAGAGAAAATGAGTGGGAGGGGGGAATAGTAAATTGATTGGTGTTGTGAGTATAAAAGTAAAGTATGAGAGAATATGAGTGATATGAAAGTAAAGATTCTTTGTTATTTTAGAAAAAAGACTCTTACTCTAGGATGCACCAAAATATAAAGTATAACTCTTACCCTGAGTCGGATGGAATAACTTTTATCGTAAATAATAAGTTAAAAGTAATAGTTACTATATATATAGTAACTAATACTAATAATAGTTATTTTTCAAAAAATACTAATAATAGTAATAGTTACAATGTATTGTAACTATTCTAATTAGTTAATATTATTGTTAATAATAGTTACTCCCTCCGTCCCAGACTAAGAGTCATACTTTCCAATTTGGTACGTCCCAGACTAAGAGTCCTATTCCTAAAATGGCAAATAATTTTTACTATTCACCCCACTCATTTTCTCTCATATTTTACTTTTATACTCACAACACCAATCAATTCACTATTCTCTCTCACTCATTCTCTCTCCTACTTTATTTTTACACTCACAACATTTACATCACTTCCAATATTTATTAATAAGCGTGCAAATGAGGGGTAGGACTCTTAGTCCGGGACGGAGGGAGTACTTTATATAGTAACTATTACACTTAACTAATATTACTAATATTAATAATTATGTTATATAATTAACTAATACTATTAATAGTAATAGTTATCTTATATAATAACTTTTACATTTAACTAATACTATTAATAGTAATAGTTATCTTATATAGTTAACTATTATAGTTAACTAATACTATTAATAGTAATAGTTACCCTTTATAGTAACTAATATACTAAACGTATACTATTAATAGTAATAGTTATCTTATATAATTAACTTCTATAATAAACTAATACTATTAATAGTAATAGTTAACTAATATAGTAACTATTACAATTAATTAATACTATTAGCTAATAAGAGAAAAATGAAAAGTCACCTAATTAAAATGCTATGGATGATGTGGAACCACTAAAAGCAAAAGTTACCCAAAACTTGTCCACACGGCACCACCTAAAGACTCTACCTTGACTTTTAATATATATAGAATTCTCCTTAAAAACGCGGTTTTCTAGTAATAGAAAAAACGTGTTTAAAAAAAAAACGTTTTTTTTTAAGAGAAAAACCTGTGTGAGACGGTCTCACACGTGATACGGATCTCGTTGAGAGGGTAAATAGTTTGCCGCTTTATGAGCGGGGCGGGGCAAGCTCATTTCCTCTCTCGTCGAGATCCGTTTCATGTGTGAGATCGTCTTACACAAAACTTCATCTTTTGTAAATAATCTAAACTTATCAACACCATTTGGCACTCCACTCCTTAACACACTATCTGGATTTTTGTAACACATTAACTGGTCATCTTAAAAATTATCACTGGCTATCTGTTAACACTTCATTAACAAAAACTTCAAAGGTTTGTTTCAGGGTCTAAATGACGTCTTTTGAGGTTTTTAAACAAGCAATTATGGGTCAGAGCCCCTGATTTTTGTTGCTCTCAAAATTTCCTTTCAGATAAAATTTCTAGCTATTAGTTTCAAAGGTTCTGTCTATCAGTCTCAAATGCTCTGGCTACTAGTCTCAAAGGTTCATTTCAGCCTTAAAAGTTCTTTCAAAATCTCGCTGGCTGTCAAAAATACTACATCTAACTATCAAAAACACTAGAACTGGCACTAAAATACACTCTTATTTTCACTAACAAACTCCAATTTTCTTTTCTTATTAGCGTTAAAAAACACACGAACCGGCACAACAAAACACTTGCACAACCAGTTGATGGATAAGCATCGCCAGTGCATTTTAAGGATGCCAGAAGGTTTTGAAACGTTCATATTATTTACAAAAATATCACCACGCGTTTTTAAAAGAAGTTGCACATATTTATAAAATTGCCACCAGGTTTTTTAAAAAACACGTTTTTTCTGAGAGTTTATAAAAAAAGATTTTTTCTCAAGATTTTTGTCACGACCCGAAAACCCGTCTCTAATTTTAAATAATAAATATCTAATTATTTATTTATTTCTTATTTAAGTGTTTAAATTATTATTTAATTAATCATTTATGTGTGCATTTTATGTGTATAATAATTTATGTCTAGCATTTTATTTGGGTTATTTATGCTAGTGTAGTATTATTTGGTCTTAAGTTGTTAGTAGGAAGTATGAGAGTTGTGTAGTTAGTGGGGAGGGGGTCTAAGTGAAAATGTTTCAAATAATTCTCCCTACTCACTCCCTCACCTCCCTCACTCTTTCACCCTCACCTCACTTCTCATCTCTCTCCCAGCAACTCTCTCTCTCTCTCCATTTGGGTAAGTTTTTCTTCTCTTCCTTCTCTCTTCATTCTACCTATCTCCCTTCCATTATTTCTCATTTCTCATAATATGAAACTTGTTTAGATCGTCGATAGGATCGTAGAGAGCTAAAATTATTTGAAATCCGTCATCTTTGAGAAATTCCAAGTAAGTTGCTTTTCCCCCATTTATGCTAAAAATGTTCATCCTATGCTTAGATGATACTATGATTACCATCTATTGCTTCTTTGGTTGATTTTGAGATGATTCACATTTTGTTCATTTTTGTGAAATTTGGTATTTGAATCATCCTTGATTGAGGTTTTCTAGTTGATGTTCTAGGAGTTATTGAGCTTCCAAATGGTGAGGGAACTTTAGTTTATATATTGGTAGTGTTAGTCTTGAGTTTAGTTTGAAATGGTAAAGATTTGGGTTTGATTTGATTTTTGGTTGAAAATGGAAGAAACCCAGATTTTTGGCCGGAATTTTCCCCTCCGGGCAAGGGGGCGCGCGCACCCTTTGGGAGGGGGCGTGCGCACCCTTATGCCCTTTTGCAGCAAAACCTTCTGATCATCTTAGGGCGCGCGCACCATTCTCTAGGGGGCGTGCGCTCCCTCAATTGTTTCAAAGTTCAAAACCTTCTGATCCTTGGAGGCGCGCGCACCCTCCCATAGGAGGCGCGCGCACCCTCTCCTCCTCCAATACTGATTTTCCTTCTGATCAAAGGAGGCGCGCGCACCCTCCCATAGGAGGCGCGCGCACCCTCTCCCCTGCTATGAAATTTATTTCCCCTTTTGTCCAATCTTTAAAGGGCCATATCTTTCTCATCCGGACTCCGTTTTAATCGTGTAAACTATCGTTTTAAAGATCTCCTTGAGCTCTTCGAGATGAGTGAGTAGTTTTGATTGTGTTCTTAAGTTAACTGGGTCCTTTGTGATTGAATGTGTTATGGGAATCGTGTTATCATTGTTGAGATCATTGGAACACTTTAATTGTGTGTTGTTGGTCCATTTCACTTTCTTGGTGACTTCTTGATAAGGTTCCCTACTTTGGAATCAGTGGTTGTTTATTGTGCTAGTATCTTATTACTTAGCCTTTATTTGGAAGTCCAGCTGGTATTTGTGGTTGTGTCGGGCGATGGGAAAGATTATAATGGCACGAGCCAAGTCCATTATAATGTTGACCATTGTTTTGCCCATATTTTCCTCTTCCAGATTGGCCTTGGAACGAGATGAGCTAGCTTCCATTGTGAAGTAGTCAAGCTAACTTTTTGGAGTATGACTTTGTGGCATATCTCCCGTCCTTTGTGACATGTTACTTGGTTATTGTTCCGATACCGGGGTTTTCTCTTTGGCTTTCATGCTGCTATGAAGATGTTGATTGGTTGATTGTTGAAGCTGCGCAGCGATCCTTTATTTGGGTCTATCGGTTTGGAAACCTTGGCTAATATCCTTTGTTAATTGTTTATTTCCGCTGCTATCTGTTAGCTGATAACTGTTATGTGCTACATGGATTATTATACTGTTTATTGCCTATTGCATATTAGCATGTCATGTAGTTGCATTAGTAAATTATTGAGATTTATCTCACCCCCTTTTCTTTTGTCTTTGTTTTTCCTTAACCCCCCCCTGTAGATACCCCGGGGGAAACCACGGCTTTAGGCTAGAGCGCGTGAATTGTCCTAGGATGTCTAACTTGATTTTAGATTGTTTTAGAGTCGCCACCTATGTTTTGAGGAACATAAGAAAAACCTATTGATTGTAGCCTAAGTTTGATTACGAAAACAGAGATTCTTTGTTTTGAGGTCCGGGGGTTAGATTACGAGATGGGAAGTACCGAAACACCCATCTCGCCCAACTTAAGTTGGTCTTGCTTGGTCAAAATCTACATGAATGAAAATGTTCTTCTTCTTCTTCTTTAAGTCATAAAAAGGGGGTTTAAAATAGGATTTGGAATGTAGGAGATAACTCCTTAACCAACCTCAATGAGATGAGGTGATCATTGGAGTCATGTCCCAAAATGATTTGGGTGATTGCACATTTGGTTAAAGTAAAAGAGAGAGATGAGATGAAGTAGAAAAGAAAGGAAAAGATGGACTTTTACCTACAATTCGAAGACCTTCAAATGTTGCTTGATAGAAATCCTTGGAGAACTTTTAGAAAGCGATTTTGGTATAGTTTTGTAAGTTCAATCTTTTGTTGATTTTTCGACCCTTGAAAATGGAGGTAAAGAGAGGTTTTTATAGGTGAAAGAGGGGTGTTTTTGGTGCCAAAACTCAGTCACCAAGAAATCATTCCCGGGCAAAATCCTGTAAATTGAGCAAGGGAGGGAACCCTGGCCAGAAATCTGTAACTGACGCCCAGAGGCGCGCGCTTCCTGCTTTGGGGGCGGGAGGCGCGCGCGCCTGGCTCCTAGAGTCGGAGGCGCGCGACTCAGATAAGGCAATTTTGACAGAATGGACTAGAAAGTCAGCCCTGTCATTCAGTTTAGTCCCTGAACTTAACGAAGTCAGTCAGGAACTTAACGGAAGTGACAGAAACTAACGAGAAACACTTAAAATGGGGAGAAACACAAGATCAAATGTGCAATCGGGGTGAGCGGTCTAAGGCGGGGTGTCTACAGAGCCCCTCGGCGACGTGGACTGCAAAGCAAAACGCGTCGACGAAAGTTAAAAACACCCGCCGAGGACATCACCAAGAAAAAGCAAAGACTCGATGAAAGCAGGAATTTGAAATTGCGAGAGATAGTGGTGCGCTCCCTGTGTGAGCGGCTTTTGCTGGAGTGTTGTATTGGGGCTCATGGGAGCTTGTCTCGATATGGACCGAGTTTGTTGAGTTGGGGCTCATGGGATCTTGTCTCGATATGGACCGAGTTGCCGACTTGGAGCTCATGGGAGCTTGTCTTGATATGGACCGAGTTGCCGACTTGGAGCTCATGGGAGCTTGTCTCGATATGGACCGAGTTTGCCGACTTGGAGCTCATGGGAGCTTGTCTCGATATGGACCGAGTTTCCGACTTGGAGCTCATGGGAGCTTGTCTCGATATGGACCGAGTTACCGACTTGGAGCTCATGGGAGCTTGTCTCGATATGGACCGAGTTGCCGACTTGGAGCTCATGGGAGCTTGTCTCGATATGGACCGAGTTTGCCGACTTGGAGCTCATGGGAGCTTGTCTCGATATGGACCGAGTTGCCGACTTGGAGCTCATGGGAGTTTGTCTCGATATGGACCGAGTTGCTGACTTTGTGGGGTGTGGGCACAGTTGACCGCGACCAGAAAAAATGTTCCTGCTGGGGATGAAATGTTGAGATTGACTCTTGAGGGGGGTGTGGCACCCGTGACAGAACTTAGGGAGTTTGGAATCCGTGGGGAAACCTTGATACGATGCATGGATCTTTTGCATGGGAGACTGATCCTGCCTGATGATGGGAAGAGCGCGCGTCCGGGCCTCGTTGTGGGACGCGCACGCCTCAGATGAGTATGTCGGGAGGCGCGCGCTTGGCGCATAAGTTCAGCACATTTAAACAGACTGTTCGCTGTTTTCGGCCATTTTTTCAAAAATTTGAAGAACCCTCCAAATTCCAAGCCCAATTTTCGTAGAGAAATCACCCCAAAACTCCTTCTTGCTGTTCTAAGATCAATTCCGTCAAAGGAACGATGTCGGATCGTCAGCAATCACCTCCGTTTGAGATGCCACAGGGCGAGGAGCCCGAAATTGGGGTTGAAGCTATGGACCCGAGCTTGCTTACTTTCCGGCCTCATACCCACATTTCTCACTTCGTGACTTCGGGTTTGGTAAGAATGCCTCACCCTTCTTGTCGATTTCGGGTTTCATGAAGTTCTGTTTTCTTTACCCGAAATATTGCTGCAGCAGCTTTATTGATCATTCTTTGCATGTTGTTTGTTGTTGCCGATTTGTTGTAAGAAACATGTTGGGATGTCCATTTTCGCGTTCACACACTTGCTTGTACATTGTTCTGCCGTTGAAATCTCTGTGTTGAGTTCATCCGTTTTTCTAGCAGTCATGCTGATGAAATTTTTGCTGTTCCTCTTTTTTTTTTTTCTTTTCAGGAGTGGACCCGTTTGACAGAGATTCGCGGTGGGGCTCATGGGCCCATCTCTATATGGAAGAGGTTGCCCGAGAATGTTCGGGCCCGAGTCACAGGGACTCATTTTGGCCTTTTTGTCACTAGCCTCCCAGCTTTGAAGAATGACCCTGATGTGGTCCAGGCGTTGAGGGAGAGATGGTGGGATACCACCCATACCTTCCATTTACCCATGGGCGAGGTGACTATGACGCCTACTGATTTCACAGCTTTGACGGGCTTGCCGTTCATGGGGGTGCCTGTCCCTTTTGGTTTGAGAGGGGCTGTTCGGACTCCGGACGAGTTACTGGCCTTGGTTGACTGCCGGTTCGAGGTTAAGAATTCTCGAGTGACATGGGGGAGAATCCGGGCTTATTTCAGCATCTTGATGGCTGAGGCTCGAGGTGTTACTGCTGATCAGGTTGACGCTGTGGCCCGTTGCTTCATTTGGTACTTGTTATCCCACACTCTGTTTGCCAACGGGGGATCTTCGGCCTCTTTGGCTCTCCTTGATTTGTTAGTGGACTTGGACCAGATCGGCCAGTATAACTGGGGCGCAGCGGGCTTGGCTGCTTGTTACCACGGCATGGATTTGACCAGCCGCTCGACTACCAGCTCTGTTACGGGCTTCAGCTTGCTGTGGGAGGTATACCACTTACTGTCCCTTTTATATTCTCCTTGCCTTAGTCATAACTGCCTTTTTCGTTGACTGTCATTAACTTTGTTTCTACCTCTTGTCTACAGCTTTGGGCTTTTGCTATCCTGAATCTGAGAGATTTCAAGATTACCAAGGAAGGCCAGCCCCAGTATCCGGACTGCGCTCGGTGGGCGTATAAGGAGAGGAATGTGAAGACTGGCATGAATCCCATTAGTCTTACTTCGGCCCGACGGCACTTGGATACCCTGAGGCCTGAGTCTGTTGCCTTTTCTTTGTATCCGTGGAGATCAGTTCAGCACTGGTTTGAGCACACTCTTATTCCTACCCGTTCTCGGCTTTTGATGAGTTCGGGTGAGTGCATGGCTCTGTACTTGGGAGATAGAGTATTTTGGCAGCATGGTACCCAGGTGACAGACTTTTACACCCCTCCTCGTCCTGCAGTTCCAGACGTCCCTCCTTTCTGCCCTCGTAACTGGAGGTCGCTCCCAGAGGCTGATCGTGCGGCATATATGGTAGGGGTTGATGCCGTCCCTTATATTCACTTGGATCAGGATTATGGCCTCTTCAGGGAGAACAACTTGATGCAGGGCTTTATGTTCGCTGATCCGAGGAGATCACAGGCTGCTCCTTCGGCCTCCGCTCGGTTTTATACTACTGGTGCCGGATATTGTTTTGATCCTCCTTTGCCTCCTCCTTATTACACTTATTCAAACTTCGGGTCTTTGAGGAGCAGAGGGAGATTGTTCCCGAGGATATGTCACCGGAGAGAGAGCCTCCCGCTCAGGCTGCTGTGGTATGTTTTTCTGACCATCTTTGCATTTTCTCAGTTCCAGTCTTGTTTTTCTGTCCTTTGTATTGATGTAATTTCCTTTCCCTGTTTTTTGTTGCAACAGGTGCCCGTAGCTGCTTATAGGCACTTGGGTAGGCAGAACAAAGGGATGAGGCGGAGGCTCCGTCAGCTGGAGGAGAGGGTGCTGGAGCTGTGCAGGGATATTGCTGCCATGACTAGAGATGCTGCTGGTGCTGTCTCTGGTGCTGCGAGAGGAGCTGCCCGAGGTGCTCGGGGCATGGGATGAGGCTGCAGGGATACTGCACTGGACATTGATGAGGCTGTCTCTTCGGCGAGGCAGTCACTGAGCAGGAGTCTGAGCCATAGTAGGAGTCTGAGCCGAGAGGGTAGCCAGAGCCGGGGCGGCGCCAGTTCATCAGGGAGAGCTGCCAAGAGAACCCGTCCTGCTGTTGTGATTGAGACATCTGAGTCTGAGGATGATGATGACGATGATGATGATGAGGATGATGATGACGATGAGGAGACCGAGAGCGGTAGCAGGGGGTGAGCACAGTGTTGGTGATGACGTGCCCGAGCTGTTGTGGCTGAGAGGATGAGGGATTGAGACACTTTTACTTTTGCCTGTAATAACATTTAACATGTATTTACAATCCTAGTTATCTTACTACTCATTTCATGTCCTATTAGCGACTCGATCTTAGATGTCGACTCTTTACAAACAAATGTGTGCCCAAATGATGCTTGTTGTCGATGCTTGAACTCCTTTTGGTTGCTGGGATTTGATTTTGCTGCAGGTTGGATATGTTGGAGTGCTTGGGTTCTGTTCTGAACTGACAAGGGCTGTTTCTGTCTGAACTGCTGTCAAAGGCGCGCGCGTCGGGCCTTGCTTGTGGGAGGCGCGCGCGTTTTAAAGCCTTGGTCGGAGGCGCGCGCTTCTGGCCTGCTGAATTACAGCCCCTTTCTTTTCTGATCAGAATGTTCCAACAGCTATAAATTTGAACCATTTTTCGACCAGAATGGCCACACAGCATTCTTTTGCAAACACTTTCTCCTCCTAAATCACAAGATTCTTGTCATAATGGCCCCAATGACTTTCTCCTTTGAAGTTAAGGTTTCCGTCCCCGAGGGTGAGAAGTCCGTTCCAATGGTGAGCGCCGTTCCAGCTGTGGGGTCCCTCTCGATGGTGGAGAAGCGTCCGAGCGTTTTTTATCGTTTGGGAAGGCCCAATGACGATGTTGTTGACCCCGTGAGACCGGTGGTTCATGTGCGGGACTATAGACCCCGCCATTTTCCCAAGAAGAAGAAAGGTAAGGGAAATTCCTCCTATGTGTGGAAGCGTCCCATGGTTGTCCCCGCTAAGGCTCCGCTTGATAAGGGTAAAGGGAAAGCCGTTGATGAAGCTCCGTCCCGTCCTAGCGTTTTCTCCCGTCTTGGCGGTCCCAAGAATGTTCCGTCCCCATCCAAGAAGACTAAAGGACATAACAAGAAGCAATGGGTTCCCAAACCTAAGAAAGATTAGATTTTTCTTTGTACCCCAAGAGATTGCAATTAGACCACTTTGTTTTAGGATTTAATATTTTGATGTCTTTTGTTGCTCAATAAATCCGTTGTAATGGTTTGAATAATTCATTGAATGAATAAGAAATTGCATTTTGTTATTTGAAGTGAATTGGGTATTTTTTGACATGTTTTATACCGCACCCGAAGGTTGCCTACGTTCCTCCAGTTGGGAGGCTCAGGTCTTCGTAGTTCAAACAAACAAAGACCATTTTTTTTTTTTTTTTTTGTTGTGCACCCTGTTTTTTGCCTAGACCGCCCTTGCGGGTTTTCAATCTAGCGGGCTTCTTTTTTGCACGTGCTCTAATTTTTGCCTAGGCCGCCCTTGCGGGTTTTCAACCTAGCGAGCGATTTTTTTTTTTTTTTTTTTTTTTTTTAATGGTCTTTGTTTATTAAGCGTAGAACCTCTTGAGCTTGTCGAGGTTGACCTCCTTTGGCAGCTGGTCACCATCTAAATCCACGAGCCGGACTGCACCACCGCTTAGAATCTTTTTGACCACGTACGGACCGATCCATCGGGGTCCCCATTTCCCCAGGGGATTCATGGCATTAGGAGGATGTTGTCTTAAGACCAAATCTCCCATATTGATGTTTCGAGGCTTCACCTTTTTGTTGAAAGCTCTTGCCATCCTTTGCTGATATGCCCTCGTGCGTTCGAGTGCTCTTAACCTTTTCTCGTCGAGTAAGGCTAGCTGTTCGTATCGACTTTGCATCCAGTTGACCTCGTTGACTTGATTCTCGAGGAGGACCCGTAGAGATGGGACTTCAAGTTCGATAGGGAGTACGGCTTCAGAACCATAGACCAATGCATAAGGAGTTTCTCCTGTTGCGGACCGTATGGATGTGCGGTAGCCCCACAATGCTAATGGTAGCTTCTCGGGCCAATCCCTTCCTGTTGAGGCCATTTTCTTGACGATGGTCTCGATGGTCTTATTTGCTGCTTCGACTGCGCCATTTGCTTGGGGCCGGTAAGGAGATGACTTGTGCTTGGTGATCTTGTATTCTACCAAGAGTGCATCCATTTCCTTCTCGAAGTGAGAGCCGTTGTCGGAAATGATTTCATGAGGCACGCCGTATCGGCACATGATATTAATCTTTACAAATTCGGCCACTTTCTTGGCGTTGAGGGTTCGATAGGCTTGTGCTTCGACCCACTTTGTGAAGTAGTCGACTGCCACTAGGACGAATGACTGCCCATTGCTCCCGGCAGGATGAACTTTACCGATGATGTCTATCCCCCAACAAGAGAAAGGCCAAGGTGTGACCATGTTGTAAAGTTGTGAGGGTGGAGCATGTTGCAGATTAGCTTGGAATTGGCACTTGGCACACCTTTTGACTTTCTCGATACAGTCTCGTTCCATAGTGCTCCAATAGTAACCAATGCGAAGTATCTTCTTGACTAGCATAAACCCATTCATGTGGGGTCCACATTCTCCTTCGTGCACTTCACACATTATCTCTTGAGCTTCGGTCTCATTGGCGCATAGGAGATTGATCCCGTCGTGGTGCCTTTTGTAGACTCGGTCCCCAATCAGTACGTACCGAGAGGCTAACCTTTGCAGAGCTGCTTGAGACTTCTTATTGATGTTCTCGGGATAAGTGCCGTCTTTGAGGAAGTTCATGATATCCGAATACCACGGAGAGTTTGTTTGAACCTCGTTGATCTCGATACTCAAGCAATATGCCAGACTGTTCCTTCGAGCAATTTTGAAAGGCTTCACCATTTTCCCTTTGGGCATTTCAACTAATGAAGCTATAGTGGCTAGTGCATCGGCGAAGCGATTCTTATCCCTTGGCAGGTAGTTGAAAGTGATCTCTTGGAATTGTTCAACCAGTTCTTCAAGGTGCTGACCATACTGTTGGAGAGTCGGGTCTTGGGTTCGCCATTTACCCGATTGCTGATTGATAAGGAGCAAAGAATCGCCGAACACTTCTAGTTCCGTGACGTTTCTTTCGAGAGCTGCTTCGAGCCCTGCTATGCATGCTTCGTACTCGGCAATGTTGTTGGTAGCTTCGAATTCTAGGCGTATGGCAATGGGAGTGTAGATGTCTTTTGGATCGACAAGCAATACCCCTATACCAAAACCGTGTTTATTGGCGGCGCCATCGAAAAAAAGTTGCCACTTGTCTTCCTCGGTTGCAGTACAAATTAAATGCTCGTCGGGGAACTGTACATCTTCCCCCTTCACTTCGTCACACGGGAATTCGGCAAGCTGGTCACTGAACACTTTCCCCCTGACGGATTTTAGTGTGACGTAAGTGATATCATAGCCGGCGAGCATGAAGTACCATTTGGCTATTCTTGTTGACATGAAAGGCTTCTCGAAGATGTAGCGAAGCGGGTCCACCTTTGCTACTAGCTTGATCGAAAAAGCTTCCATATAGTGTTTGAGCTTTTGAGTGACCCAAACCAATGCTGCACATGACTTCTCTAAGACAGAGTAGTTCTTTTCGCCTCCTTGGAATCGGCGACTGACAAAGTAAATGGCGTTCTCTTTTGTGGACTCTCGTTGCTCTTGTGCTAACATAGCCCGTAGGGCTTCATCATTGACAGTGAGATAAAGCAACAGAGGTTTCTCCTTGTGCGGCGGAACTAGAACAGGAGGGCACGTTAAGTAATGCTTTACTTGATCGAAGGCTTCTTGGCACGCGTCGGTCCATTCTAGAGCCACATTCTTCTTGAGTAACTTGAAGATTGGCTCGCACATGGAAGTGAGTTGGTGCACAAACCGACTGATGTATTGTAGTCTGCCCATGAAACCTTTAATCTCTTTCTGCGTCTTTGGAGGAGGCATGTCAATGATTGCCTTGATTTTGGAGGGGTCTACTTCGATTCCCCTTTCAGTGACCATATAACCAAGAACTTTGCCTCGGATAACCCCGAATGTGCACTTTGCAGGGTTGAGCCTCATCTTGTGTTGACGAAGCCTTTCGAAGAACTTGCGGAGATCGATTAGGTGTTGACCATTGGTTCCTTTGGAGTGAATGATCATGTCGTCCACATAGACCTCGATTTCTTTGTGAATCATATCGTGGAACAAGTCTGTCACGGCTCTTTGGTAGGAAGCCCCAGCATTTCTCAACCCAAATGGCATGACTGTGTAGCAAAAGGTACCCCACGGTGTTGTGAAGGCTGTCTTATGTTGATCTTCCTCGGCCATGAGAATCTGATTGTACCCAGCGAACCCATCCACGAATGAGCGAACCTCATAGGCAGCAGTGGAGTCGACTAGCATGTCGATATTAGGGAGTGGAAAATCATCCTTTGGGGAAGCTTTGTTTAAATCCCGGAAGTCTACACAAACTCGAACCTTGCCGTTCGCCTTCCTGACTGTCACAATGTTGGCTAACCATGTCGGATACTCGATAACCTTGATGAAACCCACACTGAGGAGCTTCTCAATCTCTTCTTTGACCTGCAGAGACCATTCTGGCTTGATCTTTCTGAGCTTCTGTTTTACTGGCCTGGCATCTTCTCTGATCGGAATCCTGTGCTCTGCTACCTTTCTATCCAAACCCGGCATGTCTTTGTATGACCATGCGAACACATCCACGAACTCCCGTAGTAGTGCAGTCAATCTGTCTCTGTCGTCCCCCTTGAAGAAGCTTCCAATCTTAGTTTCTTTTGGCTCTTCTTCGGTACCCAGATTAACAACATGCAATTCTTCGTCAGCCTTTGGACCATTCTCACCACGACTACGGACTTGTTGAGCAAGTTCATTTAAGTATGTTATGTTTTCGTGGTCTATTTCATCATAATTTGAATCGTTATTAACTTGTTCATTAAGTTCATTATTAGTTAATTCATCATTTATGATGTTTGCAATCTCAGGGTACTCAGAAATATCAAATTCTTCATTAGCAAAGAAAGGAAACACACGCTCGGCTATGGCCTCCAAATCCTCTTGGGTGAGGGTATTAGAGACACTCTCGGACTCGAAAGTACGTGTGAGCTGCTCTTCCTTTATTGCTGTGCGGGGTATGCAACCCATTTCTTGGACTAAGAATTCCTCGGATACCACGGGCCCTTTCGTTGAATACCAATTGTTGATCGGTTCGGAGCTTGGCGGGATCTCACTGATAGTCTCGTTCACGATGACGGTGTCATGGATGGCGTTAACTTGGCATTCATTCATCATGGCAAGCTCTTCGAACACGGAGGCTAAGTCGGTCAGTTCTTCCCCCACGGTGATTTCTGTCTCAGACTCTATAGTCATCTTCCTCCCCCACCATTCACAGGGCGACATGGGAGTTGGTTCCCTTTCGGATTTCTGGATCTCACAATCGGAGAAGATTTCGAGGCCGGGCTTTTTGACACCTTTATTGTTAACCCACGGCTCGAGAAAGATCATGTATGGAACGTCTTCCCCTTGGCGGACAAAATAACCATTCAACGTCTTGCGGTAAGGCCTTAGATTAGGGACTTCATAACGACGGCCTTCTTTACGGGCTCGGGCATTTTCGTTCTTGATTGCTTGCTCTTGTTTCAAGTCTTCTTTGGAAGGCCTATACCCCAAACCGAAGGTGTTCTTGACAAATGGGACTTGCACGGGATGTAGGATTCCTTGTTGATATTTCCCTAAGCCTAAACCAGGGAAGTAGTCCATATTCCTCATCATGCGGAGGACTTTGTGATTGCTGGGGGTCCATGATCCGTTTCCCCCTTCTTTGTCAATGGCGTTGATTGAGACGCCGGAGAGAGTGGAGTCTGGTAGACAATGCTGGACTTGGTGGACGGGCTCACCTTTTCTGTGGATAGTGATGTTTTCAGCCATTACGGTCACTATTTCATCACCATTTCGGATCTTGACACATTGGTGGAGAGTTGACGGTACGGCATTAGCACTGTGAATCCATGGTCGTCCCAACAGTAAGTTGAACGAGGCCGGGATATCAAGCACTTGGAATGGAACGGACATGACCATGCTTCCAAACTCAATGTCAATTTCGATCATACCCATGACTGTACGGGCGGTGCTGTCATAACCTCGGATTACTTGAGTAGAAGGCTTCAAATCAGAATCCTTAAGCCCCAGTATGCCCATGATTCTACCAGGCATGAGATTGAGCGCGGAACCACCGTCCACTAAGACTCTTGAGACGGGCCTCCCCCTTGCTCGTACCTTGAGGTAAATAGCTTCGTTGTGGTCGGAACCAAATGGTGGAAGGTCCATATCGGCAAAGGTGATGACGTTGCTAAAATGAATGTGACCAATCATTGCCGTGAGGTCCTCGGGAGTAGTATCGGGAGAAACTGTTGTATCATCGAGATTGCGGATGACAAGATCTCGGTGTTTCTTTGAGGATGCAATGAGGTCCCAAATAGAGATGTTGGCTTGAGTTTTCTTGAGTTGGACAAGTAGAGGATCTTCGGGAGTGTTATGAGCTTGCGGCCTTTGAGAAGAGGAGCTCGGTGCGGAAGTGGAAGGGTTGCTTGCTATGACTCGACCGGATCGAGTTAGCATGTTGACGTTCCCATCTTGCTTCTTTTTCCTATTCTCTAGTACTTCCCTCATTACTTCATCATAAGTCACTACATAACAAGAATTGTCAAGTTTATTCATAACATTGGGGCCCCCATTCACAATTGGGATTGAATGGGTGGTCCCCTCAAGTTCTCCTATCTCTATTACATTGACATGCTCGTCATTATTCACTACAAATTCTTTCTTATCTATGAGATCTTGAATGACATTGCGGAGAATGAAGCAATCCTCGGTGGTGTGGCCGCTATATTGGTGATAGCCACAATATTTGTGGTGAGCATGATTGGGGTTGATCGTCTTGGGTTGGTACCCTTGCACGGGTGTGACTTGACCCTTTGCCTTGAGGACCTCGAACACTTCGGTTTGAGTCATGCCTTGGAGAGGCGTGTAGACACGGTCACTTCGGGACCTCTTCCCTTGAGGTGGAGGAACCTTTTTGTAATTCCCCTTGTCAATAGTGACGGCGTTGACCGAGGCCTCTTTTGTGGAGTTGGAAGCGGCCTTGTAGCGGTAAGTAGGAGTGGTCTTCTTAATCTCCTTGAGCAAGTCATCAATGCGTACCCCCGCTTCATACATTTGGGAGAAGTCGGAGTAGCAAGCCCCACTTAGGTGGGTGCGGAGATCAATCTTGAGACACTTGAGAAATATGTCCATTTGCTCTTTTGTGTTCGGCCTCTCAACAATTTCAGAGAGTTTGTCATTCCATCTCCTTGTGAAGTCGATGAAGGACTCATTGTCTCGTTGAGTAGTGTTCTCTAGCTCTTTCCTTGTGGGCCGGTGAGTGGTGTTTCCTTGGTATTGGTTCTTGAAGGCAAGCATGGCGGAGTCCCAATCAAGACGGACAGTGAGCGGGAGAGTAGCATACCAATCTTTTGCCGCCCCCTCGAGAGTGAGAGGAAAGCATTGAGCCATCACCTTGGTGGAGACCTTCTTTGGAACCATTGCCCAAATATAAGTCTCAATGTGAGCCATAGGGCAAGAGTTGCCCTTGAATTTGCTTATGTCGGGCATCTTGAACTTATCGGGAAGAGCGGCCATAGTACTCATGAGGATGGATGATTGATAAAGGCTTGTGTCGGAGCCTTTCCCCATGTTGAGCCCATTGAATTTTTGGTCGATGTAGGCCATGATAGAATCCACCATTTTGGGCTCATTGTTCTCGGAACTCGGTTCCCCCATTTTCTTGGTGCGGGTGTTGACATAAGGACTCTTGAACAAACCCTCGGTCCATTCGGATTCATCATCATTGTTCTTGTTCTTTCCCTTGGCAAGGTTGGTGAGCTTTTCTTTCATTAGCTCCATTTCGGCCTCGTGGGCCTCCCTTTGGCTGTCGAGGTGGGATTGCCAAATGTCGTCTTTGCTTTGTGCCTCCTTGTTAAGGGTGGAGACTTGCTCTTGGAGGAGTTGGACCATAGTTGAGAGCTGTTCGAGAGACATGGTGTTGCTGCTGCCGGTCATGGTTGATGTTGGAGCTGTTGGGGTGATCTCTTCACGGACTAACCGATTTGCTGAATCCCGGTAGACTTTGTAAGTACCAATTGAACCTATATTGCAGAAGAGGCCCTTGTCAGTCTTGAGTAACACTTGCGGTCCACGAAGAGGCTTAGAACACACAGTTGGGCACACGACTCGAACCACATAAGAAAAGACTCCTTTTTTTTTTTTTTTTTTATAAGTCGGAGGGAATGAATCCCTTTTGGGGTTTCTAAGAAAATAATGGAATCGTCACACTAGTATATAGACCATCTCGCGGTCCCATATACTCATCGGATTCCATCGCGCTTGTGAATCCTACATGTATCGGGATTAAACTAAATTAATGTAGTAAAGCATACATGCGGGGACGGATTTTTATTTTCGTCCAAAATAACCACTTTTGGGGACGGATTTTTATTGCGTCCCTTTCAACAAGTTGGCATGTATGATTTGAAGACATTAGTTTAGGGAAATCTCGGTACATGGAAACCGACTTGAGTCACGGAGTGTTAGACCCTAACTAGAATTGTGTGGTTTGTGCTCGGCTTGAATATGAGGCTCAAAAGTCACCCCCGGCATGTAGTCTTGAACTACGCCACGGGCTGAGGTTTACCGCTTCGAAAGAGCCAAGGTCTGGTGGAGCTTGAAACTTTCTAGGACGGGCCTCGACGGGTTTGGGGTTGGACTTGTGCGACTCGATAGTGAGCAGTTCATAGGAATATGTGCATGTAGTGTGAGGTCTAACAAGTGACAATTTTTTTTTTTATTTTTTTTTTTTTTTGAAAAGAAAGAAAAACACACAAAACACATAAGCACATAACATTACAACTCCCGAATCACCCGTGTGACCGGTAAATAAAACACAAAATTAAAACAGTCCGAGGGTTCAATTCTGTTCTGATGCAGGCAACTGTGCCCACACCCCACTGTACTGCTCAGTCGCTGAAACCTGTCTCTGTTCTGGGAACCAACCCAGAAGCGTGCGCCTCTGAGTGTTGATGTGGGACGCGCGCGCATGGCGCAATGCTTATGGGAGGCACGCGCTTCCGGGGCACACCTGTCAGAATGTCAGACTTTGGACTCAGGGGATTGCCCTGGTCCTATGTTCATATTGTAACCCCTGCAGAAGTGATTAGTGCAGAATAACAGAAGAAGAAGATGAAGAACATGAAGAAGTGGGCGATTCTGGTTCTTGATGCGGGATGCGCGCGCCTTAGGCTTAAAAGGCCAGACGCGCGCGCCTCCCCCATCAGGAAACAGAATGCCCAGAAAAGATGTAGATTTCGATCAGAATGCAAGTTTAACCCTCAAATGTCCCCAGCGGAGTCGCCACTGTAGATACCCCGGGGAAACCACGGCTTTAGGCTAGAGCGCGTGAATTGTCCTAGGATGTCTAACTTGATTTTAGATTGTTTTAGAGTCGCCACCTATGTTTTGAGGAACATAAGAAAAACCTATTGATTGTAGCCTAAGTTTGATTACGAAAACAGAGATTCTTTGTTTTGAGGTCCGGGGTTAGATTACGAGATGGGAAGTACCGAAACACCCATCTCGCCCAACTTAAGTTGGTCTTGCTTGGTCAAAATCTACATGAATGAAAATGTTCTTCTTCTTCTTCTTTAAGTCATAAAAAGGGGGTTTAATATAGGATTTGGAATGTAGGAGATAACTCCTTAACCAACCTCAATGAGATGAGGTGATCATTGGAGTCATGTCCCAAAATGATTTGGGTGATTGCACATTTGATTAAAGTAAAAGAGAGAGATGAGATGAAGTAGAAAAGAAAGGAAAATATGGACTTTTATCTACAATTCGAAGACCTTCAAATGTTGCTTGATAGAAATCATTGGAGAACTTTTAGAAAGCGATTTTGGTATAGTTTTGTAAGTTCAATCTTTTGTTTATTTTTCGACCTTTGAAAATGGAGGTAAAGAGAGGTTTTTATAGGAGAAAGAGGGGTATTTTTGGTGCCAAAACTCAGTCACCAAGAAATCCTTCCCGGGCAAAATCCTGTAAATTGAGCAAGGGAGGGAATCCTGGCCAGAAATCTGTAACTGACGCCCAGAGGCGCGCGCTTCCTGCTTTGGGGGCGGGAGGCGCACGCGCCTGGCTCCTAGTGTCGGAGGCGCGCGACTCAGATAAGGCAATTTTGACAGAATGGACTAGAAAGTCAGCCCTGTCATTCAGTTTAGTCCCTGAACTTAACGAAGTCAGTCAGGAACTTAACGGAAGTGACAGAAACTAACGAGAAACACTTAAAATGGGGAGAAACACAAGATCAAATGTGCAATCGGGGTGAGCGGTCCAAGGCGGGGTGTCTACACCCCCAGGTGGAAAGGATTAGACTCGCTGATCACGAGACAGGACGTCGAGTGTGGATATAGCTTTTGGGGAAGGTTGTTATTCGGTTTGCATTATTTAAATGTATAACCTTGGGATAGTGTCACCAAACAATGGCGTCGTTAAGAATTGTATATGTTATATTTTGGGGTATAAGCTTGTGGAGCTTATGTTAGTGGTACCTTGTTATTATTAAACTTTGATTTACAAAACCTTGTATTATCTTTTGGTATAAAATGAAATTTTTATCTTCAGTAAATTAGTGTATGGGTTCTAAGTCGACGTCCAGCTCGCGTACTCGGGTCCCGCGGGGTCGGGGTCACGACAATTTTGGCTTTATGATTAGCGGTGAAAATTTAATAAACAATGATTTTAAGCGATTACATTGATTTGTTTTTAAAAAAACACTCTATCGCATTTTTATAAATATCTGATATTTGTTTTAAAACAAGCGGAGATATTTTTGTAAGAATCTGACACTTGTAATAAAAATTATGCGGTTACACTTTGGTAAATAATTGAAACTTATTAAACATGCTAGGCTATTAACACACGACTGATACTCTGTACACACGCACTGACATTCTTTAACATTACTACTGATAATTATTAAAAGCTCTCATTTTCATATTTTGTAAATACCAGTATAAATGACTAGAAATTTTTAACACTACCACAGACACTTATTAAAATTGTGTTTCAATATTCATAAATGTCTATAAAAATGTCTATAACTTTGGAACATTGATATGGCGGAGTATGTACCATTTATTTCCTTAGTTTTTCCATGTATTTCACTTCATTTTGTTGTATTTAGACTAGTTTTGATGTATTTGAGACATTGATTTTAATGTTGGGCATTAATGTTATCCGGGGGGTAAAATAGTGTTTTTATTTAGTTTCCGGATGCAATTTATTAAAATTGTGTTTCAATATTCATAAATGTCTATAGCTTTGCAACATTAGCACTAACACTTATTGAAAGTGTCAGTTTGAATGTTTACAAACCCCACTATAGTTGACTCGCATTTTGTGACACTAATATTTACTATGCAGATGTGTGCTTGCCAGATATTTATAAAAATGTCACGGCCGCATGTTTTATAACAAGTGCCAGTTATTTAAAAAAATGACACTTCCATGTTTTAAAAGACTCGTTTTCCTAATCACTAAAAAAATACGTTTTTCATAAGACGTACTCGTGACTGGAGACATATTTAGTTTTATCCAACACGTTTAAAATAATGATTTAATTTTTAATTTTTTTTATCAATTATTGCCAAATCATTTTGAACTGATTTTTTTTATTATTATTATTGTAACTTTAATATTCATTTAAGAATAGAAAATTTATCATTTTAAGGTTTAGATTACTCCTTACCCCGAAAAAATAATTTTAATTTTATAAAAAAAATATGATTGATGTTTAAAAAATAATTTACAACAGTTTAATTATCCTAGTGAAGGTCAAAAAATTCACTATAGTGATATTTTCACTTATATTTATAATATTGTATCAATAACAAGTTTTAAAAATTTTATTTCAAAATTTTTATTTTGTCAAAAAAGTGAAATTATCATTCAAGCGAAAGAAGCATTTTTTTTTCTTTTAGTAATTTTTATGTGTCTTTTCTTTTTTGTTTTATACAATCTGTAGGGGGTATCGACCTAAACCTTCATATATAAGGGTCTATGTCATGTAAGCTAGAACTTAATAGCTGTCGTGTTAAGTAAATTATGATTTTCGTGTTAAGTACATTATGATTTAAAATTAATATATTAACTCCTCTTTCTCAAAATGTTAAAATCTCATTTCCTCTTTTAGCTTTTCACATAAAATTAGTCTCATTTAAAAAAATTATGACTTCAAAATCTCTGAATTTTCAAAACTTAAAAATGTAATCTTCAAATGTTTAAAAGTCAAATGAGACTATCATTTTGGGACAGAGGGAGTACTTGTTAGTTTTAAGGGTAAATTACAATTCAGCTACTTGGGTTTGTACCAGCTTTGCAATTTGTTTCTCAAAATTAAAAATTTTGTAACTCGACTCTTATGTTTGACATTTTGCTGCAAATTGATAACAAAACTAACGAAATGTTATTATTATTATTATTTTTTTTATAGAAAAAGAGTCATGTGTCATTCAAATGATTTTTAAAAGTATATTTTTCTTTTCTCTAGGAAAATAGATAATATTTATCGTCACTCACGATCCCTTCATCCTCCCGTAACCCACATCAATTCTCCCAACGGCCTCCTTCAAACCCTTAGCACCACCACCCGTTCCCACAAACACCGAAAATTATGACCATCTTATCACGTCCATCAACGGCATATCTTAAATCAGAGATCACTAATCAAGACCAACACACATAACAAAGAGAGAGTCAGGGAGGAAGTAAAGATGGCGGTGTCGGTGAAGGGCGGGAGAAGGGATGGATGTAAATTTTGAATGAAGTGAGCAATATTATGGAAAAACCATAATGCCCTTACAAAGTGCGGGAAAACGCTCACCTACAATCACCCTCCAATATACCTTCAGAAAATGCAAATATGCCTGTCATGTGAATGGTACGTGATTATTTTTCCGTAAAAAAACTAACAATTATTTATACTAATTTACAACAAAATGTCAGGCATATGAGTCGGGGTTGCAAATACAATCTTGAGAACTAAATTGTAAAAGTGGTACAAATCCAAGTATCCGAATAGCAATTTTCCCTAGTTCTAATGACTTTTCAGAATTTATATTTTACCCCTCCGCCCTAAAATGTGCAATATATATATATATATATATATACTCCCTCCGTCCCACCACAAGTGAGACCAATTTGTGGGGCACAATAATTATGAAAAAAATAGTATATGTGTGGTAGAAAATGAAGAGAGAGAATGAGTGAGGTAAATACTAATAGTAGTGTTTGTTGAATAAAATGAGTGGTGGAAAATGAAGAGAGAGAATGAGTGGGGTTAAATAGTGAGTTGGTTGAATATAATATAAATATATTAAAACATTTCCATTTTGGGCAGTCTCACTTGTGGTGGGATGGACCGAAAAGAAAATTAGTCTAACATGTGCTGGGATGGAGGGAGTATATATTATAATTATTTTTTATAAATATTAATATTAAAGATGTACAAATATTTTTACATTTATCATATATTTATTTACCAAACAAAATGTTTAGAAAAACAAATCATTTTGATCATCCCAAAATGTAGTTGGTTATCCTCTCATTTTTTTTTTTTTTTTTTTTTGATTAATAAAATTTTCAGGTTACCTTGATTCCTTTCAAAAATAGGGCAAATTGCAATTTAGTTCCTGACATTTAAATAGGTTTGCAATGTTGCTCCCAACTGTTTAATTTCACAATTTAGCATCCCAACATTTACATTTTTTGCAATGTGACTACAAAACTAACATCCAGTTAAAATTCTAACAAAATAACACCCATGTGACTAGCACATGTCTTTTAAATGGATAAAATGGTCATTGAACAGCATTTAATAAGATCATCACATTTTTTTTACATAAATACCCTTTCCAATTAAGATAAAGTATTCAGTTTTAAAGTTGTATGTCTTCTCTCTCTTTCCTTGCTTAATTATTTAATAAATTAATTTATTGAATTTACTGGTTTGATTATATTACATATTAATTTCCTTCCAAAACAATATAACAAACAAAATAATAAAAATTATTTCTTACTTTAATTTGTTTAATTTAGATTAAACATGTATATCTTATCCCTCTTTCATGCCTTTAATTTGTATAATTAAATTTAAAAGAAAAAAAAAACACTTTCTTATCCTGCCATTTGCAACAATAAAATCATTATTTATTTCCTTTCACTTGAAGAAAAATATTGAAGAAAATTTATTTCACTTCAAAAACGCTTAATAAATTATCGTAAATGTGGTTGCAAAATTATTTTGAGTTATAATCTAACATAAAATATACTTATATATTTTTACTTGTTTTTTATGAAATATTTCTAATTCCCAATTATATAATTTTAAAAGTGTTTTAGTTTCTTTTTTATTATTAAATAAAATATTAAATTATGGTTAGAAAAATAAATGACTTTGTAAGGAATACGTAAATTATAAGTACCAAATAAAATAATATATATGTAAAATATTAATTTAATCTATATTTTTTAAACTACAAAATGAATAAGGTAAATAACAAAAGAAAACCTCACATGAGCGGCACATTGCCTCTTGAGAATTACCATTTTATCCATTTAATAGACATGTGCTAGTCACATGGGTGTTACTTGGTTAGAATTATAATTGGGTGTTAGTTTTGTAGCTACATTGCTAAAAAATGTAAATGTTAGGATACCAAATTGCGAAATTGAACTGTTGGGAGCAACATTGCAAACTTATGTAAATGTCAGGAACCAAATTGCAATTTGCCCTTCAAAAATATATCATCTAGAGCATATCCTCCTTCCTTCCGTACTATTTTTGAAATTGCAAAATGTCCAAGTTAAAATTGTCCAATACCAAAATAGCCATTCCCTCCCTCACAATGAATATCCAGATTTCATTTTAAAGAGACATTTTGTTGTTGTTTTTTTCAATTTTTATGAAATTTAGTGGTGAATCCAGATTTCATTTTAAAGAGGCATTTTGTTGTTGTTTTTTTCAATTTTTATGAAATTTAGTGGTGAAGATTCATATATATATTCTTGTAATTCTCTTTCCAAACCTTTAATTTTCCAAGTATAATGGAACTAGTGAAAAAATTATTGATAAAAAGGACATTTAGCGATAAAGTTTTTTTTTTTTTTTTTTTTTTTTTTAAGTATTCATTTTGGAACAAAAAAGTCTTAAAATGAATATTCATTTAGAGACAATATTTTTTTTCTTAATTATCATGCGAAATTTTTGACTGGTTTCAAATGAGACAAAGGGAGTATTCCCATGGTTCTACATTAATAATTCACTATTGAGTGACACTTAAAAGTTCATCTCAATTTTATAAGAAAAATCAAAGTAAATTTATTATAGAGTAGGCCATGTGAAAAACGCGTTTTACATTAAGCTATGAAAAAACGTGTTTTTCCAAATTGCCTTCTCTAATATTATCACGTGCCTGCTCTAATATTACAAAGTGTCTGTTGTCATATTAATTACACTTATAAATATTCAAGCAGACACTTTTATACATTCAAAGAGGCACTTTTAGAGATAGTGTTAAGGTTGCTTGTCTTAGTATTACAAAGTGCATCTTGGATTATTGAAAAATGCCCCTTAAATTGTCAACAAGTGCTTGATGGGTTTTTTAAAATTTTCAAAACAGGTACTTGCCCTAGTGTTAAAAAGTGCCTCATGTAATATTGAAAAATGGCTCCTACAATGTAAAAAAAGTGTCTAGAGAGTTTTTGCAAGTGCCAAGCGAGTTTTTCCAAATTCTAAAACAAGTGCATGCCCTAGTATTAAAATGTGCCTCCTGTAGTATTGCAAAATGCCTCCTACTGTGTAAAAAAGTGTCTGGTGAGTTTTCGTAAATTCCAGTTATTTGCAAAGATGCCACCGCGTCTGTAATAATGTTCCGTTTTTTTTTACAAAAATACCACTCCGCATATGAAAAACACGTTTTACGCCAGACGAGTGTAAAACTCGTTTTTTCCTTAGATTTGCTGTTTATTTTTCGGGAGAAAAAAAAGGGGGGGGGGTACAAAATTGTCTTAAGTCAGTTGGATGATTGTAGTAACAGGGGTTAGCCTGGCCTGCCAAATCTTAATTGGGCCATAAAAGTTTCCGAATAGAGAAAATTTTGGGGGAAATTTTCCCCCCAATTTTTTTTAAAAATGGACTTTTTATACCCAATTCAGATTAATAGGCCAGACTAAGAAGAATACTCCAAGGCAGCCCAAGAATTCAAAATCATACTTACTCGATTTCTGGGCTGAATCAATATCTGAACGACACCCCTCGGGCTCAACGCAATATATTACTCGTGGGGAGATTTAGACCATATACAATGGTTTCAACAAAAAAACTCATTCAACACCCACTTTATTACTCCACATCAGCTTCTCTCTCTTCCAACTCATCCATTCAACACTCATTCAACCAAACACCCTACAATGGTTTGTTTAATCCCCCATTCAACACTTTTCCCACTCATCATCCTATACCCCACCACTTAAATTTTATTTTTTATTTTTTATTTTTATGATTAGTGTTGAAATAGTTATTATTGGGATCCATTTCAAGAAAAAAGATGGGTTTTTTTTTGTGTCGGAATACAATAAAACTTATGTCAATTTAAAGAGAAAAAAAAAATAGGAATTTTGGTGTAAAAAAAAAAAAAAAAACATTTTTTTGTGAAATAATTGAGCTCAAATAATTGGGATAAAAAAAAAAAACTCGTCCGCCAATCAGATGGCGACAAGTGTCAACACAAAAAAAAAAAAAAAAAAAGAGGCCGACTTCGGCGCAGACGTGCCCTTGTCTGCGCGTGAAGTACACGCGCCTCTCTGGCCCAATAGAGAGGCGCCACGTGGCAAAAACGGACCCATTTTTTCCCATTTCACAGTGTGAATTTTTTTCACAAAAAAATTCACACTTCCACCTTTCACACACCATTGCACCAATTCACACAAATTTCTTTTGTGAATGAGCCATTCACACAATTTTTCTTGCCCATTGTACATGGTCTTATAAGGACAAATTTTTACATGCGGCAGGTGCACCACTGTGCGACGGGTTCGGCCCATGGGCCAGCCCGCCCCACCCGCCAGCATCTCCTCCACACCCAGCGCGACATGTTATTTAAAAAAAAAAACCCCAATAACTTTAAAATGCTATATCTTGATATTTATAACCCGGGAAAAAAAATTAAAAATACCTTTATGTTCGTCTCGACGAGACGAATCAAACTAGATAGGTCATGATATGGTTTGGTTTGTTTTTTTTTTTTTTTTTTTTTTTTAAAACATACTTTTTAACACACAATTTTTTTTGAGCTGCTCGTCACCTGAGATGTAACACTCTGTTCTGATAAAAATAACAGTTTCATCTTCAAAAAGTAACACGTTTTACTGTCAAATGTAACAACAGTTTTACAAGAAAATTTAAATTGTTTGATAGTTTTTGTGGTTAGAAAAAGTAATATTTGAAGTGTAACAGAGTGTATATATGATTATAATTTTCTATATCGATGAATGTAACATTTTTATTTAGTAAATGTTACACCCCCCGTCTCAAAATAGATATCGTTTTGGAGTGTTTCACACATATTAAAAAATATCATTAATGCATGTGAAGAAGTCTTAAATACCCCTAAAGTACTTCAACTACATATGTAATAAAATAGTTAGGTAAAAGATGGTTCACTATCATTATTAAGGGTATAATTGGTATAGAGCAATAAAAAAACTTTGAAAATAGTGAAACGACAAGTATTTTTAGACAAAATTTAACTCTCAAAACGACATCTATTTTGAGACGGAGTGAGTACTTTTTTTCTTTAAAAAAAGAGTAAAAATTCATGTATATAACCGTGTTTGCGTTTTAATTGTTACTTTCTTAATAAAAATTGTTATATTTCAGATATAATGTTACATTTAAGAATATAAACTGTTGCAATTGAGAAAAAAAATGTTATATTCATTTTTTATAAAATGTAACATTAGTTTAGTTTGTCAATCTTATGTTAATTTTGAAGAAAAAAAGTGTTACATTTGAAAAAAAGAGTGTTACATTCCTTTATAAAAAGTGTGACATTAGTTTAGTTCTCAATTTTTATGTTATCTTTAATTTATTGCAGCAAAATTGTGGTACATTTTGTTTTTTTAAAAAAGTGTTACATTTGAAAGAAAAAAGTGTTACATTTTGTTATAAAAATGTTACTTTTGTTGGCGAGGGAAAAAAATAAGGGGGAAAAAAATCTCGGCAAAAAAAAAAAAAAAACACCTCGGCTCGGCTCCGTGCGAGCCGTCACACGCCGTGCGGCTGCCTAGGGCTGTTCAAAAAAAGTTGGAACCGGACCGGACCAATGAAAATCGGACCAAACAAATAGTGTTGGCCTGGTCTTGGTTCCATATTCCACTAGAACCGGTAAACTGGTCCGGTCCTGGTTTTGAGTAATTTAAACACGGTTTTGGACTGGACCGGACCAATAATTTATATTCACATATTATTATTATGTTATATATACAAATATGTTACATATATATATATATATATATATATATATATATATATATATATATATATATATATATATATATATATAGGGTCGTGCTCCTGTGAGAACCTAAATATCGTGAGAACCGTGAGAACTTGTGTAACGCCCATCCTTATTCTTGTTAAATATTTGACTTACTTGTTAAATTCTTGAACTTGCATTTTATGTGCTAGTTTTACTTGAATTAATTTCTTAACTGCTTTAGAATATTAAGGTGGTTAAATGTCTAGTTTTGACTTTTGGGTCATTTGTGAAAATATGACTTTAGGGGCCTTTTTGTTAAAAGTGAAACTTGAGGGGCATAGTTGTCATTTCTTGAAAGTTGAAAGATAAGCATGTTTGGCTTTCTTTCTCTGGATCATTCTTCCCCAATTTCTCAGTACGTTTCCTCTGAAGAAAAGTTAGGATTAGAGTTTTACCCTATTCTCGACTCCTCGAGTTTAATTATCCCTCTGTTCTTGATTCCGATTTCGTATAAATATTCGTGGCGTTGAATAGAGCGTTTCCGACCGAATACATTTTTGTTTGGGTAACCTTGATTCCGGAGTAGGTAAGTTATTATCTCCCCTTGCTTGTAATAACATGCATATATGTTATTCCTGATACTTGTGCTTGTCAATTTCGTGTTTGGGGTGATTTTTGTGATACTTGTAAATTTGGGACAAAGGGAGTATAACCCTCTGTGTAAAATAATGAAAGAGTAAACTTGGAAAAATGTTTTGAACTTGTTAGGGCACTCCTAGGCATTGTTTAGTTATTAAAATGTTAGTAAAAAGTATACTCCTACATTTGGGACGGAAAATTATTCAACCTGGGAAAGAAATAAAATTTCGCATTTTTGTACCTTGGGCGACCGCCCATTTTGGGCTGGGCGACCGCCCATCTTTCTGGAAGGTTTTTCAAAGGATTGACCTGCTTAGTGTGCGACTGCACAGGTCACTTTAGGCGACCGCACACTTGCCCTGATGAACAAAAGTCTTGAATAAAGTTTGATTAAGCTAGACTTAACCCAAATTTAGGTATATAACCTTAGTATAAGATGTCCTAGTAAGTGTTGTGACACCTTAGGGGCATCAGAACTTGGTTTTAAACATGAATACTCATTGAATTAAAATGAGAACTTAGTCTTGAACATGAACACTTATAGAACTCAAATGAGAATTTAAGTATAAGAGTAACAACTCTTCTTTATGTCTTGAAAGTGCTATAAACAAGCACTAATGTGTTATGATTGTCTTGAAATCAATGTTTGTGCACCTTAGGGGCGTTAGAACAGAGTCTTGGAATTGAAAATCCTAAGAATAGGATTAAGAACTTGTAAGAGAAAAAGATATAACTCTTATACATGCTTGAATGTCCAAAGATTTGAATGATAACTCGAGTATAAGACAAAATAAAATCTTGTACATGTCTTAAAC
The DNA here is from genome assembly GCA_026119855.1 of Campanula takesimana. Classification (NCBI taxonomy): domain Eukaryota; kingdom Viridiplantae; phylum Streptophyta; class Magnoliopsida; order Asterales; family Campanulaceae; genus Campanula; species Campanula takesimana. The sequence continues at coordinate 532,577 of JAOWBW010000265.1, read as the reverse complement.
ATCCATAGAAGTGGATTGAGAACTTGAATATAAGATGATAAATCATGTACATGACTTGACACCAATACATGTGTATGGTAATGAACTAGAAAGTACTATGAACAAGCACTAACGTGTTTGAGAAATGTTCTTGACGTGTATGTGCAAACATTGCATATAGTTGCTTGATAACAATGTGACTTCTTGATTACTTGAAGCATGTTTCTTGTTGAGCTAGTCCACTACTTTTGGATTAGTTCTACTCTCGTAGTTCAAGTAAATACCTACTTGTGCATTCTTGTGTGAGTCCAGCTGGTCCTTGCTTGTTCGGAGGTATATAGGTTCACGCTTATCATGAGGCTGGGGCCAAATTGCCAATCGGGGATCTATGTATCTGCGCTTGACCCCTTACTATAGGCCATAGTAAGGGCATAGCTTCCTTTGTTAGAGCAATACGCCTGATAAAAGTGAATGCTAAAATCGTGAACACCTCGTGAATCTTGATCTTGGGAATGACACTGGTTACCAGGTCTTCTTATATATACTGTATGAACAGTTTCTTGATATTGATCGTGATTGTCAAAGTAATACAAGCTACGACAACAATGGTATTCTTGGGAGGAATAAGGAAGGAAGCAATATCCTTTATAATGTGCTAGCTTAGCCTTATGTGCTACTCGATGAGTGGTTTAGCCTCTCATATACTTGTTACTTGATGATACTTGATACATGATTACTTGAGTATCTACTTGAATTGCATGATAACATGTCATGTAGTTTCATCTAATAGCTTACTGAGATTTATCTCACCCCGTTCCTTGTTTAATTGTTTTCCTTAGATCAAAGGAAGGCTAGTGATAGTGCGAAGTGAGGCTCGACATAGCTGGGAGCTTACTACGCATGTGGTTATTATTTTGGGGATCGTGGTCCTTTTACATTTTGGTGAGGACGATGTATTATGGGTTATGTAACTCCTTATTTTGGGGTAGACAGCTTTGTATAGTACTTGTTGTCTCTAGACATCTAGTAATGCCAGCATATGTGCTAGGCATGGTTCCGCTGTGTATAATCATGTTTGGTTTAAATTTTCTTGTCTAGAACTCGTGGTGTGAGCTATCTTAGCTCCTTACTCTAGAGTATATATATATTATGTCAGTTTGTTATAAACAGTTGTCATCCAGTTTCTTGTTAGTTTCTTGATTCTCGTTAGTCACGCGCATCCAGGTTTGAGGTTCTATTAGGGGATCCCGGGACCTGGGGGGCGTGTTAGTTGGTATCAGAGCTACCCTGGTTTAGCTACCCTGTTTAGCTACCTTGGTTTGCTCTAAGTCTGGATAGGGTCTATGGCCTAGGTATGGGTTAGTTTTGGGGTGTTATTAACGCCGAGTGTTTACCTACAGGTAAAATGAGTTCTGAAGGTACTAGTGGTAGTAATCAGCTGAGATCTGTAACTCCCCAAGAAGAGATAGTTGATAATATAGACTGGGATTATCCTAACCGACTTACAAGGTTCTTGAAGTTGAAACCTCGTAGCTTTGACGGGGAATTTGATGCTAAGAAGGCAGAAGAATGGATTGAAAGTATAGAAAAGATCTTTACAGCCTTGAGATGTGCAGGAGGTGATAAGGTAACATTTGCAACCTTTAAACTTGAGAAAGCTGCTGAACATTGGTGGCAAGTTCTGAATAAAAGTTGGGAACTGGAAGGGGTACCACAGACTTGGGAGAATTTTCTTAAAGCATTCAAGTCACAGTTTATTCTAGCAGTGGTCCAAGACAGAAAAGAGATGGAATTTCTTAATCTGGAGCAGGGAAGCTTGACAGTGGGGCAATACTCAACCAAGTTCACAGAATTGGATAGGTATTGTGATCACTTAGTTCCAAATGAAACAAAGAAGGCACAGAGGTTTGTTAAAGGGTTGAAGACTAAGTACAGAAAGCAACTTCTTTCTTTACAGCTTACTAGTTACCAATAAGCAGTGGAAAGGGCTTATGGGATTGAGAATGACATTGAAGAACATAAGGTGAAGTTGGGAACAATCATGACAGGTCGTGTTTCAGAGAAAGCACAGGGATCTGGTTCGAAGGGTGGTAAATCTAGCCGCCAAGATCGTCGATTCCGACAACCATCCGAAAGCAAAGGTAGTGTATCAACTGGTTCTAAGACAACAGTCCAAGGTTCCAGGAAAGTGTGTGGTTATTGCTTGAAAGAAGGCCATTCTGAAGATAAGTGTTGGCTAAAGCAAGGAAAATGTTTATCTTGTGGTGAAACTGGGCACTTTATCAAGAATTGTCCTAAAGGCAAGGGAATTCAATTTGGGGGTACGAGTCAAAAGCTTCAGGTACTAAGAGAGATAGTGGGGGTCGACCTAAAGTTCAGGGTCGAGTGTTTGCTCTAGATCAGCAGGGTGTAGCTGAGTCTTCTGCGGTCATAGGAGGTACTATATTACTTTCTAGTACGAGAGCGCGAGTCCTGATAGATCCAGGCTCATCTCATTCTTATGTGGCATCTCATTTTGTGTCGCACTTGCATGTTCTTCCTGATTCTATGCCTTATGTGCTAGAAGTATCTTCCCCTATGGGAGATTGCATGTTTGCTTCTGAAGTTTACAAGAAATGTGAGGTTCTTGTGGGTGATCATGCCCTTCTTGCTGACCTAGTCGTGTTACCTATAAGGGACTTTGACGTGATCTTGGCATGGATTGGCTTTATGTGCATCATGCATTTGTTGATTGTCATAGAAAAGTAGTAAATTTTTCTATACCTGGTTTGCCTGATTTTACCTTTGAAGGTGATAGGCCTATATGTGCTATACGTGTTTTTTCTGCTTTAAAATCTAGAAAACTTTTATCTCGTGGTTGTGTCGGGTATCTCGCATGTGTGCTTGACAAGAGTCTATCTATTTCCAAGATGGAAGATATTCCTGTTGTGTCTGAATTTTCAGATGTGTTCTCTTCTGAGTATAGCATGCCACCTGATCGAGAGCTTGAGTTCTGTATTGAGTTATTACCAGGTACAACACCAATCTCTAAAACACCTTATAGAATGGCTCCAGCTGAGTTGAGAGAATTAAAAACACAGCTTGAGGAATTACTTGAAAGGGGCTTCATCAGGCCTAGTGTATCACCGTGGGGTGCACCAGTGTTATTTGTCAGAAAGAAAGATGGGACTCTGCGATTGTGTATTGATTACAGAGAGCTTAATCAGGTAACTATTAAGAACAAATATCCGTTACCTCATATTGATGACTTGTTTGATCAACTTCAGGGTTCAGTAGTGTACTCGAAGCTTGACTTGAGAAGTGGTTATCATCAGTTGAAAATCAGATCTGAGGATATACCAAAGACAGCTTTCCGTACCAGGTATGGCCATTATGAGTTTATTGTTATGCCATTTGGTTTGACAAACGCTCCAGCTGTATTTATGGATTTGATGAACCGTATTTTCAAACCATATCTTTATTGTTTCGTGGTGGTATTCATTGATGATATTCTTGTGTATTCTAAATCACGAGCTGAGCATGAACAACATCTCAGAGTGGTATTGCAAGTTCTTCGTGAGAAACAATTATTTGCAAAATTCAGCAAATGTGCTTTCTAGTTAGAAAAGGTTTCATTCTTGGGACATGTTGTGTCTGCTACTGGTATTGCAGTAGATCCTTCCAAAGTTGAAGCAGTTGTAAACTGGAAGAGGCTAACTACAGTGACAGAGATCCGTAGTTTCTTGGGCTTGGCTAGTTATTATCAGAGATTCATTGAGGGATTCTCCAAGATTGCTACTCCATTGACTAATATGACTCGGAAAGCTATTTCTTTTGAGTGGAGTGACAAATGTGAAGCAAGTTTTCAAGAGTTGAAAAGACGCTTAACTACAGCTCCAGTCTTGGCTTTACCTAGTGGTTCTGAGAATTTCATGGTTTATACCGATGCTTCTAAAGAAGGATTGGGTTGTGTTTTAATGCAAGATGGAAAGGTAATAGCTTATGCTTCGAGAAAATTATCTCCTTATGAAAAGAACTATCCTACTCATGATTTAGAGTTGGCTGCGATTATTTTTGCTTTACATAAATGGAGGAATTACTTGTATGGAACCAAATTTGAAGTCTTCACAGATCATAAGAGCTTGAAGTACTTGTTTTCACAAAAAGAGCTTAACATGAGACAGCGTAGATGGATGGAGAAATTGAAGGATCATGATTGTACTATCCTTTATCATCCAGGAAAGGCAAATGTTATGGCTGATGCACTGAGCAGAAAAACTTATGTTTCCTGCTTGATGATTCGTGAGTTGAAATTGTTAGAGGATTTATGTGATTGGAGTCCTTGTGAATCGAGACATGGAATTATTCTTGCTAATATAAAGGCTACTTCAGATTTACTCCAACAAATTAAAGAAGCTCAGGTAACTGATTCTGAATTGCAGAAAATCATTAGTGGAATAAATGAATGAAAGCAACCAGATTTTTCTTTTAACAGTGATGGAATTCTTACCTTTCGAGGCAGAGTTTGTATTCCAGTTGATCTTGATATAAAGAAGAAATTTCTTGAAGAGGCTCACAAAGCCAAGTATACTATTCATCCTGGAAGCACTAAAATGTACCAAGACTTGAAGAAACATTTCTGGTGGAACAATATGAAAAGAGAAATTGCTGAGTATGTGTCCGAATGTTTGACTTGTCAACAAGTAAAAGTGGAACATCAACGTCCAATAGGTTTGTTGCAACCATTAGAAATTCCAGAGTGGAAATGGGAGCATATCACGATGGATTTTGTGACTGGTTTGCCACGTACCAGACGAGGCCATGATGCTGTTTGGGTTATAGTGGATAGATTGACCAAGTCAGCTCACTTCTTGTCTGTTTCCATGGGATATTCATTGTCTCAGTTAGCTTCACTGTATGTTCAGGAGATAGTCCGACTGCATGGAGTTCCTGTGAGTATTGTATCTGATAGAGATCCTCATTTTACTTCTCGATTCTGGCAGGCTCTTCAGGGTGCCATGGGTACTAAATTGAATTTCAGTACAGATTTTCATCCCCAATCTGATGGGAAATCTGAGAGACTTATACAGATTCTCGAGGATATGTTGCGTGCTTGTGTTGTTGACTTTAAAGGCAGTTGGGATACTCATCTTCCTTTGGATGAGTTTGCTTATAACAACAGCTATCAGTCTAGCATTGAAATGGCTCCTTATGAAGCTCTTTATGGCAGAAAGTGTCGATCTCCTATATGCTGGGATGAAGTGGGATAAGCTAGACTCTTGGGACCTGAAATGGTTCAACAATCAGTTGAGAGTGTGAAACTCATTCGAGACAGATTGCGCACAGCTCAGAGTAGACAAAAGAGTTATGTAGATCATCGAAGAAGGGATCTTGAATTCCAGGTAGGTGATTTTGTATTCTTGAAAGTCTCTCCTCGTAGAGGTATAAAGAGATTTGGGAAGAAAGGAAAATTGACTCCTCGTTATATCGGGCCATTTGAAATTCTTGAAAAAGTTGGGAAATTGGCTTATAGAGTGGCATTGCCACCATCCTTGTCTGGGATTCATGATGTGTTTCACGTGTCCATGATGAGTCGCATGTTCTTGAGTATGAGGCTATTCTATTTCAGCCTGATTTGTCTTATGAGGAACAACCTGTTGAAATTCTTGACTGGAAAGAGCAAGTCTTGCGCACCAAAAGGATTCCTATTGTGAAAGTCCTTTGGAGAAATCATGAAATAGAAGAGGCTTCTTGGAAAACCGAGAAAGAGATGCGAGATAAATACCCGAGCCTATTTGAAAATTTTGGTAAGTAAAATTCGTGGGCGAATTTTCTTTAAGGAGTGGAGGATGTAACGCCCATCCTTATTCTTGTTAAATATTTGACTTACTTGTTAAATTCTTGAACTTGCATATTATGTGCTAGTTTTACTTGAATTAATTTCTTAACTGCTTTAGAATATTAAGGTGGTTAAATGTCTAGTTTTGACTTTTGGGTCATTTGTGAAAATATGACTTTAGGGGCCTTTTTGTTAAAAGTGAAACTTGAGGGGCCTAGTTGTCATTTCTTGAAAGTTGAAAGATAAGCATGTTTGGCTTTCTTTCTCTGGATCACTCTTCCCCAATTTCTCAGTACGTTTCCTCTGAAGAAAAGTTAGGATTAGAGTTTTACCCTATTCTCGACTCCTCGAGTTTAATTATCCCTCTGTTCTTGATTCTGATTCCGCATAAATATTCGTGGCGTTGAATAGAGCATTTCCGGTCGAACAGAATTTTGTTTGGGTAACCTTGATTCCGGAGTAGGTAAGTTATTAGCTCCCCCTTGCTTGTAATAACATGCATATATGTTATTCCTGATACTTGTGCTTGTTAATTTCGTGTTTGGGGTGATTTTTGTGATACTTGTAAATTTGGGACAAATGGAGTATAACCCTCTGTGTAAAATAATGAAAGAGTAAACTTGGAAAAATGTTTTGAACTTGTTAGGGCACTCCTAGGATTTGTTTAGTTATTAAAATGTTAGTAAAAAGTATACTCCTACATTTGGGACGGAAAATTATTCAACCTGGGAAAGAAATAAAATTTCGCATTTTTTGTACCTTGGGCGACCGCCCATTTTGGGCTGGGCGACCGCCCATCTTTCTGAAAGGTTTTTCAAAGGATTGACCTGCTTAGTGTGCGACTACACAGGTCACTTTAGGCGACCGCACACTTGCCCTGATGAACAAAAGTCTTGAATAAAGTTTGATTAAGCTAGACTTAACCCAAATTTAGGTATATAATCTTAGTATAAGATGTCCTAGTAAGTGTTGTGACACCTTAGGGGCATCAGAACTTGGTTTTAAACATGAATACTCATTGAATTAAAATGAGAACTTAGTCTTGAACATGAACACTTATAGAACTCAAATGAGAATTTAAGTATAAGAGTAACAACTCTTCTTTATGTCTTGAAAGTGCTATAAACAAGCACTAATGTGTTATGCTTGTCTTGAAATCAATGTTTGTGCACCTTAGGGGCATTAGAACAGAGTCTTGGAATTGAAAATCCTAAGAATAGGATTAAGAACTTGTAAGAGAAAAAGATATAACTCTTATACATGCTTGAATGTCCAAAGATTGGAATGATAACTCGAGTATAAGACAATAAAATCTTGTACATGTCTTAAACATCCATAGAAGTGGATTGAGAACTTGAATATAAGATGATAAAATCTTGTACATGACTTGACACCAATACATGTGTATGGTAATGAACTAGAAAGTGCTATGAACAAGCACTAACGTGTTTGAGAAATGTTCTTGATGTGTGTGCAAACATTGCATATAGTTGCTTGATAACAATGTGACTTCTTGATTACTTGAAGCATGTTTCTTGTTGAGCTAGTCCACTACTTTTGGATTAGTTCTACTCTCGTAGTTCAAGTAAATACCTACTTGTGCATTCTTGTGTGAGTCCAGCTGGTCCTTGCTTGTTCGGAGGTATATAGGTTCACGCTTATCATGAGGCTGGGGCCAAAGTGATAATCGGGGATCTATGTATCTGCGCTTGACCCCTTACTATAGGCCATAATAAGGGCATAGCTTCCTTTTTAGAGCAATACGCCTGATAAAAGTGAATGCTAAACTCGTGAACACCTCGTGAATCTTGATCTTGGGAATGACATTGGTTACTGGGTCTTCTTATATATACTGTATGAACAGTTTCTTGATATTGATCGTGATTGTCAAAGTAATACAAGCTACGACAACAATGGTATTCTTGGGAGGAATAAGGAAGGAAGCAATATCCTTTATAATGTGCTAGCTTAGCCTTATGTGCTACTCGATGAGTGGTTTAGCCTCTCATATACTTGTTACTTGATGATACTTGATACATGATTACTTGAGTATCTACTTGAATTGCATGATAACATGTCATGTAGTTGCATCTAATATCTTACTGAGATTTATCTCACCCCGTTCCTTGTTTAATTGTTTTCCTTAGATCAAAGGAAGGCTAGTGATAGTGCGAAGTGAGGCTCGACATAGCTGGGAGCTTACTAGGCAGGTGGTTATTCTTTTGGGGATCGTGGTCCTTTTACATTTTGGTGATGACGATGTATTATGGGTTATGTAACTCCTTATTTTGGGGTAGACAGCTTTGTATAGTACTTGTTGTCTCTAGACATCTAGTAATGCCAGCATATGTGCTAGGCATGGTTCCGCTGTGTATAATCATGTTTGGTTTAAATTTTCTTGTCTAGAACTCGTGGTGTGAGCTATCTTAGCTCATTACTCTAGAGTATATATATATATTATGTCAGTTTGTTATAAACAGTTGTCATCCAGTTTCTTGTTAGTTTCTTGATTCTCGTTAGTCACGCGCATCCAGGTTTGAGGTTCTATTAGGGGATCCCGGGACCTGGGGGCGTGTCAACTTGGATACATTTGGTGTTTACCTAATGTATCCAATGGTTCACTTGGATACATTGGATACATTATTCGGATACATTAGGTAAAAACTAATGTATTCAATGGTTCACTTGGATACATTGGATACATTAGGTTCTTACCTAATGTATCCAAGTTCTCACGGTTCTCACGATATTTAAGTTCTCATTTGAGCACCTACATATATATATATATATATATATATATATATATATATATATATACACACACATTTAACTAAGCACACATAAACAGTAGTATATACAAACATGATACAATACATGGTTGTTGTTTCTTAAAGAATACTCCATCCGTCCCATTTTAAACTTCAAAAATTTTTCTTTTGAGTGTCCTATTTTAAACTTCAAAATCGAAAAAATGAAAGTTTTTATACTTTTTTTATTTAGTGGGTCCTACATGTCATACGCACAATAACTATCCACTAACTATTCACTACCCCACTTTCTCTCTCCTACCCACTTTCTATACTCATAACACTCTACCTCACTATCTATATTTTATAACGATTCTCATCTTAATTCTTGTGCCCACTTTTCCTTTGAAATATAAAATGGCACGGAGGGAGTACAATACATGGTAGTCAACTAGTTATAGTACGTACAAGGCTACAAGCGAGTAAACTGCTTTTCTGCACTCGTACTATGGCTCCAACATCAATTTGACACCCGTACTGCTGAAACAACAAATGTATGATGCGTACTATAGTTTTATTAGCAAAATTAACCAAAATACTATTCAGTCGTTAACTTTTTCTAACACACGTTATTTTTTCTAACGAGCATTAATTTATTTTAACGGATGTTAATAATTTAACAAAGGAATTATTATCACCTAGTCCCTAATCTTAAGTCAAACTACCACCTAATCCAAGAACACAATTTTAATTTACCTAAATGACAGAACTACCCCAAGACCCAAACAAAACCCACCCTCCCCTCCCTCCCCCGACTCACACAACACACACACACACACACACACTTTCTCTCTCTACCTTCTCTACTTCCGGCAACACCTCCCCACCTCCGGCGACACCACCACTCCCCTAAACCCGACGACCCTGTAAACTGCTCCTTCTTCGTCACCGGCCACCCTTTACCCCATCTACGGCAGTCACAGATCTAGCCCACACCTCTCACTCTCTCTCAAACCCTACCCTCTCCGTCCAAATCCAACGCTGGATCCGACGCCAAATCCCCTCAACGCCAGGTCTCAACACCTCCCATCATCGGCTCAATTCCCCTACCTCCTCACTCTCCTCCACTCTCACCGTCGCGAATCAAAGACGCTGGCCTCGAGGACTGCGCCCTCCCACCCAATTCCAACAAGGAAGCCTTCCTCAAAGCTGCCTTCGCTGTCCGCTCTCATATCTTCTCCGATTCCGACGACGGGTCTGATGTCGATTGCGTTAACGATCCTTGGACTGGATTGGGAGATTCCGGCGATAAACTTGTTGGTGTTACCCCCGAGGTTGACCCTCCTGGGGCATTAATTTTTACAAATTTAAATCCTAAATTTTAAATCCTCTCGTGAAAAAGCCCTAATTTGGATTTTGGCTCTTCGTACAGTTTTGTTGTTGCTGTATTTATTATGTTGGGTGAATGGAGAATTGAAAATGGTGGAGTTGGTTGGGTGGAGTGGTGACTGGTTGTGATGGTTTGTGGCGGTGGTGGCGGTGTTAGGCTGGGAAAGGGTGGGGTGGATGTTGGGTTTGGGAAGATGATGGAGATAACAAAAGTTAGTTTTGTTAACATGATGTATGTAAAAAGGTCTATATGTTTCCGTTAAGTTATTAATCTTTGTTAAAATAAATTGATGCCCGTTTAAAAAATAATGTTCATTAAAAAAAATATAACAACTGAATAGTAAATTGGTTAATTTTGCTAATAAAACTATAGTACGCATCATACATTTGTTGTTTCAGCAGTACGGGTGTCAAATTGATGTTGGAGCCATAGTACGAAAGGCAGAAAAGCAGTTTACTCGGCTACAAGCATAGTAGTCCAGTTAAGTAGCGCACCAAATGGTGTAGCAATCTTAAGCTTAAGCTTTCAGTGTCTTAATTGATTTCCATGTAAAATGGAAACTTAAACAAGGGAGGGCTAAGAAAATGAAAATAGGGTGCACTTTTTTCTCCAAATAATAGTTATATTGTAGGAAAAAAAAAATATTTAAAGATTTTAGTTGAATTGGACCGGAACCGGACCAATGTAATCGGTTCTTGAATGTATTGGTGTGGTTCTGGTTCTGGTTCTATTATTTTCCAGAACCGTAAAATTGGTCCGGTCTTGGTTCTATAAAATTTTGTCAAAAACCGGACCAGACCGGACCGTGAACAACCCTAGGACTGCCGCACAGGAGACAACCTCTTTCTTAAATGTCGAATTGTGGCAGTGTGCAAGTTTTACTTGGAGTGATATCCGAACGTCTTAGGATTTAGATCAAGAATCTTGTTGTTGTAGATTAAGTGTTGGAACTTCTATTGAAATTTGGGGTGAGTTTCCGACCTTTGTGGAGTGTCATCACTTTTTAATTGTGAATGAAATTAACTTATCGTTTGCTCAAAAAAAAAAAAAAAAAAAAAAAAAACCCACACCGCTTGGGCTGAATCAATATCTAAAGGATTAATGACAATTTAGATCCTTAAGTCATATACCACCCTTCATAACGGACCCTGATTTTTATTTTTTTGCCATATCAGACCTTAAAACTCGCCAGTTAAGTCTTTTTTGACAGATTCGTTAAAAACTTAGTTCAAAAGCATGTGCCATGCACGTAACTAATAGAATTGGGTAGTTTGGAGTTCTATTAAGTTTGAAGGGGTTATGAATGACATATTTCAAAAAGAAGGGATGGAACAAAAAAAAGTACTCCCTCCGTCCCGGAGTAAGAGTCCTACCCCTCATTTGCACGCTTATTAATAAATATTGAAAGTGATGTAAATGTTGTGAGTGTAAAAGTAAAGTAGGAGAGAGAATGAGTGAGAGAATAGTGAATTGATTGGTGTTGTGAGTATAAAAGTAAAATAGGAGAGAGAATGAGTGGGGTGAATAGTAAAGATTCTTTACCATTTTAAGAATATGACTCTTACTCTTGGACGTACCAAAATGGAAAGTAGGACTCTTACTCTGAGACGGAGGGAGTAAATTATATCCCCTTCTTCTTCCTCCCGTCACACACACACACACACACACACACACTCTCTCTCTCTCTCTCTCTCTCTCTCTCTCTCTCTCTCTCTCGCTCTCTCTCCCCTGTTCAGGTAGATCCATGGCTCCCTGTATTAAACACTCCGACGACCCTTCTTCTTCTTCTTCTAAATTCTCATGGCTGGCGGTCTCTCTCCTCAAAGACCTCAACCCTAACATCCAAACCCCTTCTTCTCTCCACAACCTCGACCTCGTCCTTTGGTTTGTCAAAACCAATTTCTCATGGGTTGCATTCGACGACAAACGCCCCCACGGGCTCGACCATTTATTTGTAATCACAGAAACCTAATTCCTCAATTCCCAATTTCAGTTTTTCCCTAATTTTAACATCGTTTGCCCTAATTTTAACATCAAAATGATGGAATTTGATGGGAGTCTGTGAGCTGAGTGTGTGACGTGAGGAAGGTAATGGGATTCCGAGCTTCTTAAATGTGGAGGCGCTTGCAGTGGTGGTGGGTTGGTAATGGAAGAGTAGGATAAGAAGAAGATGATGGGATGAATTAAAGTTTTTTTTTTCTTTCCAAAATGATGGAATTTGATGGGAATAAGTTTATCATCTTTTTTTTATTAAAAAGGTTTTTATTATAAAATTAAATATTAGAAAATGAAATTTTATTATAACTCCTTAAATACACTATCAATTTCAAGTTGACTAAAAATAAATTAATTAATTCATTTATAAAAATTGGCAAAAATAAAATTAGTAGAAAATGGTAAATTAAAAAAAATAGTAACATTCTTCATTTTTTTCTTGTAAATAGTGATAATTACTTTTTTTTAAAAAAAACTTAATTATATAGTTTTCTTTATTTTTATTTAATATTTTGAAAATAACTTTTAAAATCTTTTTATTTAATATTTTAATTTTGAGCCTTATTAAGTTTGGAATTTTCATTAAGCCCCCTGAAAGAAATATCAACTTCAAACTACCCAATTCTGTTAGTCACATGCATGGCACATGCTTTTTAACTGAGTTTTTAGCGAATTCCGTCCAAAGGCCTTAATTGGCAAGTTTTTTACACTTCAAGGTCTGGTCTGACAAAAAAAAAAATCAGGGTCCGTTATGAAGGGTGATATATGACTTTAGGGTCTAAATTGTCATTAACCCAATCACAACTCAAAATCACTGTTATGAAAATCGTTCCCCTAAACCGCTTAGGCCCCGCTTAGGCACTAGGTGGTAATAGTACGTTGCGTTTAATTCAAATCCGTCTAGGCCAGATATTAAAAGAAAAAAATTGCATTATATTTCCACTAAAATGCTGCGTTTAACTTCAAGTTTGTCTAAGGCCCCGACTACAATTTTTAATATTAGTATTTTTAGTGGAAAATTATATTAAATTTATTATTATCTACATTTAAATTAATCGTTTGCATGTGTATTGGTTTGTCTAAGGCCCCCCTAAACCTCTAGGCGCTAGGCCCGTTTCCGGCAGCTAATGGCCGCGTAGCGATTTTTAGAACCTTGCTCAAGAGTACTATTTCTCTATGGTAAATTTATATTAAGAGTTTCGTTTTTAATATATTAAATAATGAATAGTGTTTTGAACAATTCTATTCATGTAGTAGTAATATTAGTATTATTATATAAAAAAAATTACGATTCAATTAACCTAACAAATCATAAAGTTTTACTGTATATTCCCTCCGTCTCTAGTTAGTGTGGACCAAAATTTTGAGCACATAAATTAAGAAAAAGTAAGAGAGATAAATAATGGAAGGAGATGTTTGTGAGTATGAAAAATTAAATAGGAGAGAGAATGAGTGAGAGGAATAGTAAGTTGATTGGTGTTTATGAGTGTAAAAGTAATGTAGGAGAGAGAATGAGTGGGAGAAATAGTAAAGATTCTTTGCTATTTTGGGGTAGTCCACACTAACTTGAGATGGACGAAAAAGGAAAGATGTTCACACTAACCTGAAACGGAGGGAGTATATCCTGAAATATGTCCTTTCTTTTTTGTTTTTTAATGAGTTTTTAGCCATTTTAGGTCGCGTACTATTTGGGGGTAGTCAATGTGACATGCGCACTTTATAAACGTCAAATGTGTCCTGCGTACTAAAGTTTCGTTTTCAATTTGACCTATTTTTCTAACGCCGGTTAAAATTTAACGAAACAGTCAATGAAAGTTAACGTACTAGTTAGTTTGAAACTGATTTTGTTTTTAAGGGCTACATTGAAAATTCTATAAGTAAAGGGGTTGTGAACAAAAAATTTGAAACATTCAAAATATGTTTAACCCCCCAAAGAAAAAAAATATTTATCATCTAAAATAATAAAAATAAATATTTTATACTAACAAAATTATTTTTTAGAGCAATATATCACAAATTAAAATTCTTATTTTTTTTTGAAGGAAAACTTATTTATTTTGTATTAATCAAAGAATCTATATAATATATAAAAGCAAAAACATTTCAAGCCTTCTCATTAAGCCACGTGGAATTATGACGTGGAAATCCATGTGGCATTATTCTATAGGCAAATGTATATAATACTTATTTCAGGAAATGATTTAGTTTTTTAAAACTGATTTTTTTTTTTAAATCAAATATTTTCTGAGCTTAAATTACGAAAATATGATTACTTAATTTCAGTAGGCTAAAGATAATGGATATCTTAAATTAAAATATTAGAAATTATAATCATTCAGTTAGTTGAATTTTAAGATATGTGCTAAAGATAAGAAATGTGATGTAGCAGTATATCTCGGTGAAGAAAATCGAGCCACATATTTTGCAAAATAAAAATAAAAAAAATAAAAATAAAAATAAAAATAAAATAAAAATAAAAATAAAAATAAAAATAAAAATAAAAATGAAGGATTCTATAAATAAAGTATGTTTGATGGTTTAAATTACTAATTGATGCGGACACTAAGGCGTTGAAGTTTTTGGAGTAATTTCAGCGAGTGCGCCGAAACCGTCATAAATTTTGACTCCGGATGAACCGCGGAACGCACCGCATATCAAATCGAACGTCGGAGCCAGACGGACAAAAGTCGTTATCTTTAATTTGGACGTAGATGTTGTCAACTTTGCATGCATATTCATTTTTATATGAGAATTTGTATTTTTTTGTTATTTAGTGAAAAAAAAATTAAAGTTAATAATTAATGGTAAAAATCTACACATCTATCTATATAATATATAAAAGCAAAAACATTTCAAGCCTTCTCATTAAGCCACGTGGAATTATGACGTGGAAATCCATGTGGCATTATTCTATAGGCAAATGTATATAATACTTATTTCAGGAAATGATTTAGTTTTTTAAAATTGATTTTTTTTTAAATCAAATATTTTCTGAGCTTAAATTACGAAAGCATGATTACTTAATTTCAGTAGGCTAAAGATAATGGATATATTAAATTAAAATATTAGAAATTATAATCATTCAGTTAGTTGAATTTTAAGATATGTGCTAAAGATAATAAATGTGATGTAGCAGTATATCTCGGTGAAGAAAATCGAGCCACATATTTTGCAAAAATAAAAATAAAAATAAAAATGAAGGATTCTATAAATAAAGTATGTTTGATGGTTTAAATTACTAATTGATGCGGACACTAAGGCGTTGAAGTTTTTGGAGTAATTTCAGCGAGTGCGCCGAAACCGTCATAACTTTTGACTCCGGATGAACCGCGGAACGCACCGCATATCAAATCGAACGTCGGAGCGAGACGGACAAAAGTCGTTATCTTTAATTTGGACGTAGATGTTGTCAACTTTGCATGCATATTCATTTTTATATGAGAATTTGTATTTTTTTTTTGTTATTTAGTGGAAAAAAAATTAAAGTTAATAATTAATGGTAAAAATATACACATCTATCTATATAATATATAAAAGCAAAAACATTTCAAGCCTTCTCATTAAGCCACGTGGAATTATGACGTGGAAATCCATGTGGCATTATTCTATAGGCAAATGTATATAATACTTATTTCAGGAAATGATTTAGTTTTTTAAAATTGATTTTTTTTTTTAAATCAAATATTTTCTGAGCTTAAATTACGAAAACATGATTACTTAATTTCAGTAGGCTAAAGATAATGGATATCTTAAATTAAAATATTAGAAATTATAATCATTCAGTTAGTTGAATTTTAAGATATGGGCTAAAGATAAGAAATGTGATGTAGCAGTATATCTCGGTGAAGAAAATCGAGCCACATATTTTGCAAAAATAAAAATAAAAATAAAAATTAAGGATTCTATAAATAAAGTATGTTTGATGGTTTAAATTACTAATTGATGCGGACACTAAGGCGTTGAAGTTTTTGGAGTAATTTCAGCGAGTGCGCCGAAACCGTCATAACTTTTGACTCCGGATGAACCGTGGAATGCACCGCATATCAAATCGAACGTCGGAGCGAGACGGACAAAAGTCATTGGGCAAAGCCCCTTGAGGCGGGGTCTAAAACAACAAAAAAAACGTTATTTAAGGCCTTAAACGGGCTTCTTTATATCCTTGCAAATGAGATGGTGAACTTATATTCTGAGTTTGAAAATATATTTCACTTAATATCCTTGCAAATTATATGGTATTATATAGATCACTTAATTTGATTTCGTACCATTATCTCAGTTTGAAAATGCCTTTCATCAGTTTTTCTTAATTAATTAACTTTATTATTCCCGTCGAATTCCGACGGGTTACTCACTAGTATATAATATAGGAGAGTTTTTATTTGATTCCAAAATGCGCCACATGGAATTATGACGTGGAATTCCATGTGGCATCATTCTATTAGTTTAAGCAAATATGGATGAAGTAAAAAAAAAACAATTATACATAAAATCAAATCAAATCTAATTTTAAAATATCATATCTTATATTGGATAAATTACAAAAAAATATACTAATAAACAAAAATCTAAGCTTAAATTAAGTTCCATGTTTTACCAATTAAAAACCCTCATATAGTTTGAAGGTTAATCTTTTATTACTAAAATGTGAGTTTAAAGATGGAGATTTGGAAAATAGACTTTAAGGCATATCTGTGATCCAATTAATTTAAATGCATTTTATATGTGTATTTTTTTAACTTATATTTTATGCTTCCGTCGAGTATCGACGAGTTACTAACAAGTAAATTTAATATTAAGGCCACTCAATTTGGATAAGCCTTCAATAAACTATGCAAAATTTTAGGGTGCAATGCACATTTGCCGTAATTAATAAATATTTTGTTCATTTTACATTCCAAGACATTTAATGTAATAGCATAGTCAAATACCATTCACACAGGGCATTAATGTGTACTAGCGGGTAACCCGTGCTCTGCACAGGAAACCAATACTATGTCTTAAAAAAATATTTTAACTATAGTTAATTAATATAGTAATCATCGATCCTTCTCTTCGCCTCCTTATGGCGTGGACATTGTCACAAAAAAAAATAAAAAAAATATAGTAATCATTATTTTAACTAATACTATTAATAATAAAAATTAATCTATATGATTACTATTATTATAATAACTATTATAATTAATTAATACTATTGATAATAATAGTTAATATATATTAATAGCAATGATTAATCTATATAATAATAATTATTAATATAATTATTATAATAAAATAATATTATTAATAGTAATAGTTAATTGATATAGTAACTATTATGATTAATATTAAAAATGAATAATCTAACTTATATAATAAATTATAATTAACTAATACTAATAATAGTAATAGTTAATGTATGTAGCCTATTATAGTTAACCAATACTATTAATAGTTAAAAATAACTTATAAATTAACTATTATGGTTAACTAATACTATTAATATTAATAACTAACTTATATATAGTAACTATTATAGTTAACTAATACTATTAATAGTAATAGTTAACTACTACTATTAATAGTAATAGTTTACTAATATAGTAACTACTTTAGTTAACTAATACTATTAATAGTAATATTTAACTTGTATTGTATCTAATATTGTTAACTAATACTATTAATAGTAATGGTTAACTTATACTATTAATAGTAATAGTTAACTCATATAAATACTAATATGATTAACTAATAGTATTAGCTAAGAATGAGAATATCAAAAGTCATTACATTTTAGGATGATGTTGATGTGGCTTCTCCAAATTCAAGCTTTTACTAAAACATGTACACATGTCAAACCCACAACTCTTCTCAGCAACTTTAATATATACTCATTCCGGACTCTATTATAAGCAACAAAAGTGGGTTTTTTTTTGACCTAAATATAAGCAACTCTAAAGGATTTCAAGACTATTTAATACTCTCTTACCAAAACTGCCCCTAATTAATTATTTATTTTCAAATACAAGTGCACATTTATTACACATTTAATATGAGGATATATTAGTAATTTTAACATGTTTTTATTATAAAATCAAGACAATTAACTAACTTAACTACTTTCTTTATAGGTGTGATTTTAGTTATTTTTACTTATATTTGGGACCGGAGGGAGTATATATAGATTTGGAATTTTACGTGTTAACATCTAATAGTCTCATGTCAACCATGTTGATTGATTCATCAGTATATGTCATCACGTTTTTTTTTTTTTTTTTATCAAAGTTCAGACGAAAATTTGATGGAGATCAAATTTATATTATAAAAAACGTGGATGTAAGGACATCGGGGAAAATAAGGAATTATGTGAACGTGACCTTTAAGTACGCGAGCATATTTATGTAGTGTCCCAGTTAGTTTGAAATGGATTTTAGATACGCAATTTTAATGATAATTTTTAATTAATCAATTTTAATAATATTTTTCTTTCAAAATCAATTGATTATTATATCCCGTCGAGTATCGACGGGCTACCAACTAGTGTATCCTAAGTAACAAAAACAAAAAAGGAAAAACCCACAGTCTAAATTCATCCCCCAAATATCGGAAAAATTACCACTTAATGCAACGTACCGCACCTTCGGTTATAACAAATACAACGTACTTGAAAATGAACACATAAATATACATACTATGCAGACCCATTTCAATTAATGCAATCCGTCATCTCACGTTATTTTTTTTTAACAGATGATAACGTGGAGTCTGTTTCATCAATGTCATATTCCACACTCGTTATAAATTTAACAGTGCAAATCTATCATTCTTAAAAAAAAAAAAGAAAAAGAAAAAAGAAAAGCACACCCATAACCGTTCTTCTTCTTCATCCCCAAAACACCTTCAGTTACAACCCTTTCTCCCCGCTCATCTGCGCCACTCATGGCAAACAACGAAGATGAATTTCCAGTCTCCCAGCCTTAATTGCGTCATCCCCAATTTCTGATCTCAAGGTTGGTGGTGTTCAAAACCCACCTAAATTTCAATTTAGGTCATAACCATAACTTTGAACCCCAAATCGCAGTATACGGCGATGCCCAAATCGTCAATGGCGGCAGCACTGTGCAACTCAATCACGCAACGTTGTCAAGCTCTGGGCTTCTCATTCACAGCAAACCCTTCAAATTCATTCTCTCAAATCCCACGACTGCGATGGCTTGCTCCTGTTAATTGTTCCGACAGATTCAAGGTTTTATTCAGTAATTTCTAGAGACTTTCAAAGGCTGCTCTGAATTGCTTCCTTCTTTTCTAGTTGGGTTTTTGTTTCTTGTTTCTTTTTTTGATCTTTGATTATTGGATAAATGGTTTTAATTTAGAAATTAGTGATGCTTTGGAGAAATGATTTGTTGTTTTGTTTGAATTTTCGATTCTGGGTGATATGTTGGTTGTGGTGGCCGGATTCGGGTGGTTGGAGGAGTGGTGGTGGCCGGATTTCTTGAGGATGGTGGTGGTTGCCTGAATCTGCAGTCGTGTGCTTGCCGGAATCGGGAGAAATGGTGTGGAGTTGCCTGGAAAAATTGATTGTCACAACCCTTTTACTTGTAGAATTTTCAATGTAGCCTTAAAAAAAATCAGTTTCAAACTAACTAGTACGTTAACTTTCATTGACTGTTTCGTTAAATTTTAACCGGCGTTAGAAAATTAGGTCAAATTGAAAACGAAACTTTAGTACGCAGGACACATTTGACGTTTATAAAGTGCGCATGCCACATTGACTACCCTCAAATAGTACGCGACCCAAAATGGCTAATAACTCCTTTTTTTAATCAATTATTGCCAAATGTTTGATCGGTTGGTTATTAGATAGTGACAAGACCTACAATCGGTATAATCTATTAACAATAGTCGCCATTTTCTGATGACATAAATTTGATATATTTATGTGCTTTGAATATCTATGATTCCAACTTTCAAAAATACAAAAAAATACAAAAAAAAAAAAAAAAACATGTCAATTTTATCTTTGTAAAGTATTGTGTAATCGTTACCCGCTGCTGATGGGAAGTTTAAATGTGTATGAAGTTAGTTTTTTTACTCCCTCTGTCCCTAAATGAGTGTCCATTTTCAAGAAATCTTTGTCCCAAAATGAGTGTCTTTTTTTAACATAACTTTGTCCCTAAATGTTGTTTTTCGAAAAAAAAATCACCGGTTTCTTTATACGTGCAAAACTAAATGTTTTGAAAGAAGATTACAAGATTATATATGAATCTTTGCTACCAAATTGTACAAAAAAAAAGAGATTTTCAGTGTCCTTTAAAATGAAATTTGGACACTCATTTAGGGAAAGAGGTAGTATTATTTTTTTATTTTTTATATAGGATTCACCAACTATAAAGGGGGCGAGAGTAACTATTTCCTCTATTGAAGAAACGCCAAGAGTTTACCATTACATGATTGTTGCACCAATATATGGATATAAAAATTGATACAAACATATATATATATATATATATATATATATATGGGTAGGTGCTCAAATGAGAACCTAAATATCGTGAGAACCGTGAGAACTTAATGCATCCAATGATGTATCCAAGTGCACATTGGATACATTAGTTTTTACCTAATGTATCCAAGTAATGTATCCAATGATGTATCCAAGTGAACCATTGGATACATTAGTTTTTTACCTAATGTATCCAAGTTCTCACGGTTCTCACGATATTTAGGTTCTCACATGAGCACGACCATATATATATATATATATATATATATATATATGTATTTCTTCTTTTTCGTTAATAAATGGATCGGTGCTATACACAATTCTCATAAATTTTATGGCGAGGAGATTTGTTCCATGCAATCTCAATTTCCGGCGACATTTCAACGTCGATCAATTAACTCGCTACAAAAATAATTCAGTGTCCACCATTTTTCATATCTTAAAATCTTACATCTTGTTATGTTATTTGTTTTCTCTCCTTTGTCAAGAGCCATTGTCTTCTCCTTTTTGTTGGGAGCCTTTGCCTTCTCTCATTGTTGAGAGCCTTTGTATTTATTTCGATTATTTATTGCAATACTTGTGATGTTTGGTTGGTCATTTCTTGCCTACCCCAAGTGTAACTTGGAGAAGCATTTGGGCGTCACAAATCATTGTTCATAAAGACTTTGCATGAATCAAGATGTATTATGCTCTTTTATTGTGACAGTTAGATTAATGACGATTGTTAGTCTTTGTATAAATCTCTATCTTCGGGATGAGTCTCCGATCGTTGTGGAGCACCATGCATCTTCTTAACCTTTATCAATGCTATTAGTGTTTTGTTTGCTTAAAATAAAAACAATTATAGATTTTTGGTTAAGCATGTGAATTAGAAAATAATATATAAAGTAAATACTTCCTCCGTCCCATATATATTATCCATATTTAAATTTTTCAGTCAACGCAATTGAACTTTGACCAGATATTAAAGCCAATTATAATAATGAAATCTTAAAAATTGTAATTGATAAATTATTTATTCATTTCTCATTAACACTTTTTAAAATTTTAGTAGGATGATTAATTTGACTTTAATGTTTAGTCAAAGTTCACTTGCATTGACTGAAAAGTTTTAATGTGGACAATATATATGGGACGGAAGGAGTAGTAACGTAGGTGTTATGAGTATGAAAAGTGGAGTATGAATTTTGAAGTGAGATAATTATTGTGAGTAAGTGTAATTTTAAATGGGACATTAAGAGGAAGTTTGTGTAATTTTGAGCGGAATATAATATTCATATATTAATTTATATTAACCACAAATTTAAAATTAAATTATTTTTCTATGACATGGTGATTTTAGTATAAATCTGTATTTTAAAAATAAATATAAAGAAGATTCCACATGAATTCCGTATTATTTTATAACAAAAAAGTGATCATTGTTCTTACTGTACAAGGATGCTTTGTGGATTTTGAAATGTCTGGTGGACATATAATTATCAACACGGATTCTATAGTATGTCAAATGCTCAGCGCAAAATATTATTCGATGGAGGATTTTTAAATGCCGGATGAAGGTAGTTTCCAAGTTTTACTTAGAGTAAAATCCGAACGTCTCAAGATTTCGATAAAAAATGTCATTGTTGTAGTTTAAGGAATGAAACATCTACTTATATTTTGGGATGAGATTTCGATATTTGTGAAGTGTCATTTCTATTCTTATTGTGAATGAATTTGATTTATCGTTTGTTTAAAAAAAAAATATTGTAAATGATTTTATGCTTCAAAAAAGTCTTCAAATCTTCTACAGAAACCACTATTCATCGATAAAAAAAAACCCTCTAACATAGATATTTTCTTTTGACAAATAAAAAAAAATTCATTAATAAAATAAACATCAAGAAGATGGCGCTCCACAACAATCGGATACTCATCCCATTGAGGATCTCGATAAAGACGTGCGGTATGATAACCCAATAATTTACGGATTATATTAAGATTTTATTTTAGAATAATTATATTAATGTTGTTGGGTTATAGTCTACTTATAGGTTTTTATTTGGGCCTTAATGCTAAAATGTAATATATGGATTATATTGAATTTTTGAGACTAATTGGGCTTAAAATCCTAAACCTAACCTAGAGCAGTTAGAAGAGAGCTCGAGAGAAGAAACTGGGACGGCGACTTTGAAAAAGATGGTTTGGCTTGAGGTATGGTATTTCATAATTTTGTTTCATTAAAGATGAATAGTAGTATGAGGTTCAATTATTACAAGAGCAGGAGTAAGATTTATAAGTTATGGACGTTTAATATATATGCATGTTTGGGTGAAAATAGGGTTTGGGTGGAAATAAGGTTCAATTATTACAAGAGTAGGAGTATTTTGGCAATGCTTAAATTGAGGTAAGAGAGACTATGCAGAGTCGATTCCGTGTCAGTTTTATCACGTGATTTTTCTTTGATGTCCGTTCCATCGTCGTGTTCTATTTTATTGATACGTATTCGATTGTTCGGTTCAATTTGATAATTTTTTTGATATTGATTTGGCTCCGTGAAGTATTGGTTATTTTGAAAGCATGCTATTTGTTTTTGATTCTCAAGAAATGAGATTTGTTATATGGAACGATCTTGATGTGACTAATATATGTGATGGTTGCAGTGGACTTTGTTATTGTGTTTGTGTTGATTCAGCTCCGAGTGCGGGTGTAGATACCCCGGGGCGGGCAACCCACGCGCTTTAGGCTCGAGCGGTCGGATTATCCTAGGATGTCTATTTGGTTTTAGAGTTTAGAGTCGCCACCTATCTTTTAGAGGAACATAAGAAAAACCTAATAGTTAGCTTAAATTTTATTACGAAAACCAGAGATTCTTGTATTGAGGTTCGGGGGTTAGGTTACGAAATGGGAAGTACTTAAACACCAATTTCGCCCAACTAACATTGGTCTTGCTTGTTCATAATCTACATGATAAAAAATGTGTTCTTCCTATACTTTAAAAATGAGATTTAAGGGGTTAAAAAGGGGATTGAATATGGGGAGATAACTCCTTGGCCAACTTCAATGAGTGAAGTGGCCTTTGGTGTCATGTCCCAAAATGGTTTGGGTGATTGCACACTTTGATAAAAGAGGTAGAGATGAGAGAAGTAAAGAATACGTAGACTTCAATAACTTCAAGAGCTTCTTTGGAGAAAATGCTTGAAAATGCCTTAAGAGTTTTTGGTATAGATTTCTTGTGCTAAAAAGAGTGTCAAAAGAGTTCTAAAACTTCCTCCTCCAAAATGGTGAAGAAGAGGGGTTTTTATAGTTGAAAATGTGATTTTTTTGTGCCAAAACAGAGTCACTAAGAGGGAATTTCCGGGCAAAATCCTGTAAATTGAGCAAGTGATCTTGGAGAGAATCTGTAACTGACGCCCAGAAGCGCGCGCCTCCGGCCTTTGGGGCAGAAGGCGCACGCGTCTCACCTATGGAGGCGGAGGCGCGCGACCCTGAGAAGGCAATTTTGACAGAATGGACTGGAAAGTTAGAACTGTAATTCAGTTTAGTCCCTAGACTTAAGGGGGTCAGTCAGGAACTTAACGGAAGTAACAGAAACTAACGAAAAACACTTAAAACAAGAAGAAACACAAAATCAAATGTGCAATCGGGGTGAGCGGTCCAAGACGGGGTGTCTACAGCGGGCGCCAACAATTGAGATTGAGTTTGTCTAAGATTGTTAGACCCACTACAAAAAAATGACTTTTAGCGGCACTTTAAAATGTGCCGGAAATGTGAAAAAAGTGCCGGAAAAGCTATTACCGGCACTTTTGTAAGTGCCTGAGAAAGTGGTGTCGGCAATACTTACCGGCACTTTAAAAGTGCCGGAATTTTCCGGCACTTCTCAAAAGTGCCGCTAATTTCTGACACTTTTCAAAAGTGCCGGCATTTTCCGGCACTTTTTAAAGTGCCGTATTTTAAATAAAAATATTGTCTAATTTACCGAGATTCGAACCCAAGACCTCTTGCATACGAAGCATACCTTCTACCACTAGGCACCTTCTACCACTAGGCTAAATCATTTTTTTTTATATAAATTTTCACATACAATTATTTGTTACAAACCAAAAACTTATATTAGGGCATTTCTATTATTGTAGTCCATAAAATCTAATATAAGTAATAAATTAAAGCAAAGTTACATGAAAAATATGATTAAATTTAAAAATTAAATAAAAATTTCAAAACAAACATCTTGTTTTTAGCGGCACTTTTGAAAAAGTGCCGCTAAATTCGTGGCACTTTTTTATAAGTACCGCTAATTCCCGGTACTTTTTTATAAAGTGCCGAAAATTTGCGGCACTTATGAAAAAGTGCCAAAAATTTAGCGGCACTTTTGAAAAAGTGCTGGGAATTAGCAGAATTTATGAAAAAGTGCCGGGAATTAGCAGCACTTTTTTCAAAAAGTATCAGAAATTAGCGACACATATGAAAGTGCCGGTAAATAAGTGCTGGAAAAATCTATTTTTGTTGTAGTGACCACTGGACCCGAACATAATTAGTGCATCAAACTGTGCAGTATGATCATTTGGTATTCGATTTATGAAAATTTGAGCCTTATTGGTACGTCTATATTTATAATTCAGGGATGTGTTATTGGATAATTGTGTTCATTTGGCTTCTGTGATACTGTGTATCCCCTTTCTTTCTAAGCCCCCAGCTCACTCCCCCCTCCAGTTTCAGTTTTGAAGTTGAACGTCGATCGAAGTTTGATAGCAAAGGGTTTTGATCGAATCAAGTTATTGAGAATTCAGAGTGATTAATGATATTTTGTACGTTGTTTTAAAGATTTTGAGATGTAATATTTCAGATTTATGGAAATTAAGTTTAGATTGTGAAATTTTGGGTCGTTACATGCCTTTATCAGCAAACTGTCTGCCTCCATGAAAAAGCGTAACTCATCTTGATTAATGAAGCCTAACCTTGAACCAAATTTCCAATGAACACCTTGACGAACAATGATATGAGATGCCCAAATGATTCTCTAAGGAAAACTTAGGAACGATTCAATCTGGCCTTCAAAAAATCCCACATGGATAATCTTTGACTCTGAAGACACGACAAGATAATGCATTCGGGTCGGCAATAGAAGTCCAACCAAGCATCCAAAGCATTACAATAACAAAGAAACAATCATACATCAGACAAAAGCTCTAAACACATTAGAGATAAGACAAAGGCTCTCGATGAAGGAGAGAAGACAAATGCTCTCGACGAAGGAGAAAAAACATGTAATATAACGAGAAAATTGTTGTGATTGCACTAGAAAATTGACGGAGAGAGAAACGATTGCTGCCACTTCGATCACCACCACCGATCTTTCTCAAGTTCATAATCCTCAAATCTGATTCAAAATCTAAAGATATTGAATTGCAAGAATGCAAAATTACAAATCAGAAAAAAATACGTTTATGTCAGCAATTTATAGGAGAATTGAAGAAAATGATGGTAAGTTACAACATGGTTAGTGAGAGTGAGAGATATGAAAATCAAAGTAATAGATTTTTTTCCCGAATTAGTCTTAGAATTTATAAAAGCCTAAATGTCTAATATCACAATTGTTTTGAGCATCTAATATCACAATTTATAAAAATCATTTTTCACCAAACTACACAATCTTTATCCATCAATGATTTCCAAGAGGTTGTAATGGTGGGCATAAATTTTATATGCCACTCATTCGTCACAAAATAATATTTTCAACACGTATTTTTCAGTGCTAAACTTTTTTATGCAAGGATTCGGAAGGCCATTGTTGAGATGCGTCCAATTTATGATTGGAGAAGCATTTGGGCATTACATGTCATTGTTTGTTAGGAGTTCAATGAGAATTAAGTTCAAGGTTAGGCTTCAATATTTGAGATAAGTTTGGCATGCATTTTCTTTGCAGCGGGTGGACTTTTTGATGAACCTCCGACTATTGTGGAGCGTCATCTTCTGTTTTATTAATTAAAAAAAAAATTGTTTGCTAAAAAAATCTTTTTAGTAATATACATTTTCCCAATTTACCTATAATGTAGGTAAAATATTAAAATCAAAGTTTATTGCGTACACACTAAAATAAGACATCTTTTTGATACACACAAAAATAGAAAAAAAGGGACTAATTTAATGGAAAGGAAGGAGTATAAAAAGTCCTCATTTCCTTTCCACATGCATGACAAGTTCATACATCAATTCATTTAACTGACTTTAAATCATTTATTTTGGAATTAAGATAATTATTTTTTTAATGATTGAGGGCAAAAAGGGTTTTTAAAAAGGAATGTCCCCTTCATCTATTTGTTTCTTTTCTTTCTTTTAACTCATGGATGGATGGCTACGTAGTAACCAGTTAGGCATAACAAAAACAAAGAGAAAGCAAAAAATGGAATAAAGAGAAAAAGAGAGAGCTTAGAGATGAAGAAAGGAAAGGAAAGGAAAGGAAAGGAAAAGAAAAGAAAAGAAAAGGGGCCAAATTCAGAAAATAATGGCTGGCACACATCCCAAAGATGCTACTTAATTCCGCGTTATTTCAGATATCACAACTCACAAATATTGTTTTTCTTTCCCCTTTTCGTATTTTTCAAACGGGTCTTCTATCGTGTGACTTAATGGCACATTCTTAAATAAAAAAAATGTAGTTATTAAACTTACTTTAACTCATTTATTTCCATAATTTATTTTATGCATGTAAACTTACATATTTATGGAAATATATAAATGTGTTGATTTCCTTATTTAAAAAACTTAACATGTGCCTTTATGATACACATTAGAAAAACCGTTTTTCAAAATTAAGGCTCAAATTCTTTCTTTCTTGTTTTTCTTTTTTCTTTTTCTTTTCTGAGCGTATTAAGATGCGATTTCATTTCAGAATTCTTCGAATGTAGTACTCCTTCCGTCCCATCCAAAATAAGATGTTTTGTCATTTTGGGTGTTCCACCCGAAATAGGACATCCTAAAATATAATTTTTTATTATTTTTTATTAATAGGACATACTCTCTCCGCCCCGGCACAAGTGACGTCAACTTTTGGGACACGGAGATTAAGAAAAGGTAGTACTATATGTGTTGTAGAAAATGAAGAGAGAGAATGAGTGGGGTAAATAGTATTGTTGGTTGAATAAAATGAGTAGTGGAAAATGAAGAGAGAGAATGAGTGGAGTTAAATGGTGGGGTTTGTTGAATATAAATATATTAAAACAATTATATTTTGGGCATTGTCACTAGTGCTGAGACGGACTAAAAAGAAAATAAGTGTCACTTGTGCTGGGAAGGAGGGAGTACTTGTTATATTCACAACAACTTTTTATTTATTATTTATCTACCCACTTTATCTTTCCTTCATACTCACAACACTTACTTTTCAAATCATTTTTTACAATAAAAGATTGTTATTCCTTAATTTTTGTGTCTAAGACAAAAAAAAAAAAAAAAAAAAAATCATATTTCAAGTGAGACGGAGGGAATACTTGTTTAGAAAAACAAAATTTCAAAGGCTACATTGTAATTTTTTTTCCTTTCCTTTTTGTAGATTTTTGATAGTATGACTCAGTTTGTAATTACCAAAACCAAAAGGAGCCCGTTATAATTAAGAATAATACTAGGAGCACAAAAAAGTCACAAAAACTTGCTCACAAAATCTTAGGTGTAATAATGTTATTGGTGCTTTTTTATTAGAGTGTGGCGGGCCCATTATCGATGCAACCAATAAAATACCACCACCTCATTTTGTGAGCAAGATTTTGTAATCTTATTTTGCACCCCTAGCATTGCTCTATAATTAATTGTGGACGGTTTAATGAGAGTACACATTATTGAAAAGTCACAATATACGGCAGTTTGACTAGTCCACCCCTTCGCCGAGAAGTTCCCCAAATCACCAATCCATAGTTACCCACTCAATGCTTAGCAAAATGACAAAAATACCGTTAAGTATGTCATGTGAGTGGTACATGACACACTTTCTGTTAAGTTTCTGACGAACTAACTAAAATTACATCTGATTGCAATAAAAAGACATACTCAATAACCAAATTGTAACAAACACAAACTGGATAACCAATTGAAACATGACGACAAACTCAGGTAACTAAAGTCAAGGTTCTAAAAAACGCTAGGCGGTCGCTAGGCGCCGCAGGGGCGCCTAGCGCCTAGGCGGGATCTAGGCGGGGCGGAGAATTCAGAAATAACTATGATATCCTAGACGGGACCTAGGCGCTTCATGAACGCCTAGCGCCTAGGCGGGGCCTAGACGGGGGTCTTTTAGAACACTAACTAAAGTACAATTTGCCCTAATTTATTACGGGTTTGAGTTTTACACATTCTTACGGGCATATGACAGTTCATATATTTATCATTCACGATCAAATATTTTGATCATTATTGTTCTCTTCTTCCCATTTTACTTAAAAATGAAATTTGAGCCATTAATATCAAAGAAAGATTGCAACAGTATCATCCATTTCATGGGCGGAGCTACTAAAGGGCAAGCACCCTCCCCCCTTGTTTTTTTTTTGGCAAATTATGCATAAGAAGAGAGCTACAAGCTATTTATCAATGAAATAGGCTTCGGCTTGGACAAATGTATTTTATATATTCTCTCTGTCTTGAAAAATTAATCTTTCTTTTATGCCGAATCTATGTGAGAATGACCGAACTATAAAAGATAATTCAAGAACATATATAGTTTCTGAAAGAAACTAAACTTCAATTCGTAAAATAAAAAAGCTTATTAATCCATCATCTCCTAACATTAACAACATATGTACAAAAGGTTTAAAAAACTGTCCACTAATCCCACTAATTAAAATAAAAAGAAATTAAAAATATAAAATTAAAATACCCAAAACAATAAAATAACGTTTTCACCCCTCAAACGATCTGAATGGTTAAATTAACCAGCCTCTTCATCATTTTT
This sequence comes from Campanula takesimana, assembly GCA_026119855.1. Lineage (NCBI taxonomy): Eukaryota > Viridiplantae > Streptophyta > Magnoliopsida > Asterales > Campanulaceae > Campanula > Campanula takesimana. The sequence goes on along the minus strand of JAOWBW010000265.1, from coordinate 503,249 downwards.
TTGTCGTTGTTAATATGAATAAATTTTAAGCAATAATTAAATTATTAATCCAATTAAAACTGAGACCCGGAACCGCTCCACCTAAATTAGCTCCACCCCTCCACCCAACGGATCCGATCAAAGCCACATAGGCGAGCTCATCATCTGTGCGGCTAAAATGATTTCAATTTTTTGTGGGTCCTACCGATCTCAAACACATCACATCCGTCGAACAACAAAAAAAAATAGGTGGATCTAATCTCCACCATTAAATGGACCGAGATGGAGCTAACCGGTCGGTGGAGCGGTTCGAAATCCATTAAAACCGTAACCCCACGGCACACAATCATGGAACAATTCAAAACTTGATACCACTACTTTAGTATAGACTACGACCATATCCCATGCAAAGGCAAATGCTCTCTCTCTCTGACACACACACACACATTTAATACTGTCACTATCTGTTTCTCTCAGCTGTCACCAAACTTGAGTTATTACTCCTTCCCAAAATCAGAGCTCCCCTTCGACCACCACCTTCCTAATTTAATACTACCCCGTAGTTGAGTTGACATCAGTATTCATTAATTATAATTATAGGGCGAATTACGTTTTAGGCCCCAAAGTTTGGGGGTTGTTCCTATGATGGGCTCTAAAGTATCTCCGTTAGCATTTTGGGCTCTAAAGTTGTCATTTTTTTTCGAGTTAGGTATTTTAACCAATTTCGTTACAAAAACCAGTTAAGTGGGCACGTGCCACGCACATGCAACCTAACGGAGCTTATAGGGGGTTTACAGCACATTCTTAAATTGGGTGTTCTCTGATAGACCTTTCGAGGTTTTCTTTTTTTAAAAAAAAAAAACCACAAATGAATTCTAAAAAAAAAGAGTTTAATTATTTTAAAAACTGAGTTAATTTTTCTTATAATCTAATATTCGTCAATACTCCCTCCGTCCCATTTTAAGAGTCAAGCAAATTATACTATAACCAATAATTAAAAATTAATATCCATAAACAAATACTCCCCCCGTCCCGCTTGAATTAGGATTCTTGGTCAAGCAAATTATACTTTAACCAATAAGTAAAATAGTGTAGTATTTATTATCAAAAATAATTAATTTATCAAAAAAATACATATACTAAATGCCCACCCACTCTCAAAAATATAGATATACTAAATACGCATCATCATCATCTTCTTCATCTTCATAGACCTTCATTTCCATGGCTTCACTACCAGGCATAAACCTCTTCTCCAGCCTCCCCACAACGCCACCGCCAAACGACCCCTCCCGCCACCACCACCACCCTCCTCCGAAACCCCCAATTCCAATCCTTAAATACCCACCCACTCTCAAATCCCAAAGAAAACAACCCTCCAAACCCCAATCCAGTCCCTCCTTCAATACTTCCACCGCCGCTCCAAATACTGCAAGCCCGTCAAACAAGGCTTCATCTCTTTCGACGGCAACCGATCCGTCGTCGTGGGTGAGTCCGGCGTGTCTTACCAGCTCCCCGGAGCTCCATTTGAGTTCTATTATTAAAGTAAAATGTTGGGTGGTCGGTTTGTGTTTTTCTTGGGGATATGAATTGTATAAGGTGGGAAGATGGTCGCCGGGAGGGAGGATATGGGGGAGATGGAGATGGCCGGAGGTGGGAAGATGGGGGAATGTTGTCGGAAGAGAAGCTGGATGTTAGGAAGGGAGGGGTGGTCGCCGGAAAGGGAAGGGAGGGGTGGTCGCCGGAAAGGGAAGGGAGGGGGTTGCCGGAGTCGGGGATAGGGTTGCCGGAGATTGGAAAAGAATTTTTAATATTTAAGCCCATTAAACTTAAGAATGTGCAGTAAACCCCCTATAAGTTAAATCAATTTCAAAATTATCCACCGTTAGATTGCATGTGCGTGGCACGTGCCTACTTAACTGGTTTTTGTAACAAAATTGGTTAAAAGACCTAACTCGACAAAAAACGACAACTTTGGGGCCCAAAATGCTAACGGAGATACTTTAGAGCCCATCATAGGAACGACCCCCAAACTTTGGGGTATAAAATGTAATTCGCCCTTAATTATACTAATATTCTTTTATATTTTTTTATTATTACGCCATAAATGGTACGCGGAAACTTTTATCATACCTACCTATTACTTGTAAAGGATAATTCTTTATTTTGATTTTTTGGACAATGATACACATAGTGAAAACTCAAAAGGAAAACTCATAGTGAAACACTCTAATCCGTTGGATGAGTTTTTAGCAGTGGGGTCCACAAAGATTTATTACAATCCAACGGATTACAGAGTTTCGCTATGAGTTTTCCCTTTGAGTTTTCACTATACATATCATTATCATCTGCGTAAACATTACTTCGGAATGTCTCACTGATAAGTCTTGCTTTTCAAAAAATTAAATTTTATATTACTCTCTTTACTCAAGTGTGATTAAACTATTACACTCACAACAACTATCTATTAATATTTTTTATTCACAGTTTCTATTCTACTCCTTCTGTCCCGGAATAAATATCTTACTTTACATTTTCGTATTTCCTAAAATAATTGTCGTCTTACTAAAAATAGGGTACGAAATTTGGTGATCTTCTTATACTATCCATTCCAATAGGCACAAGGATTGTAGTGTCGTAGGAGGTGTCACTGATAAATATGAATAGATTGAGGCAATCAAGGAAACATAACTAAAAACTTAAATACATTCACTTGTCAACTATAAAATTTATTCTGAGACAGAGAGAGTAAGTACTTCATTTTCATCTAACACTGCATTCTATAAATACTCCCTCCTTACACATTTAAAATTTATGCACATTATTATGCAACATAGACAGAAATAGTACGTAAATACTCTCTCCGTCCCAAAATGATCTTCTCATTTGACTATTCAAACATTATAAGGGTATGAACACTTTCTTTACTAGTTAGTCATGTTGTGTCTATCCACATATAAGCCCAGATTGGAGAAATGAGAACTTTTTTTTGGGACAATAAAAAATGATAAATGAGAATATCATTTTGGGACAGAGGGAGTACTAATGAATAAAATTGAAATATACGGGCGTACTTAGCATTCTTAATTAGTTATCATGTCTATATATTTTGAAGTGTATAGTGTATACTAACAAGCAAGATCATGCTAGCTAGGAATACAAAATAAATTTTATAAAAGTTTGTTTACGAATACTCCCTCCGTCCCAGTTTATTGTTCTTAGTTTGACTATGCATGCTTCTTAAGAAATCAAGGTAAAAACAAAGAAAATAAGTCAACCAAAATTAGAGAGTGAAGGATATAAATGTCCAAAAACACTATTCATGAAACAAGTGGGTGAAAGTAAGTTAGGTAAGTAAAAGTTTTTTTTGTAATTAAATGAACTTTTTGAGGGCAAGCTCCTCCAAAGCACTATTCATTCTTTTCTATTTATGGAATAAAGCAACTAAGAACAATAATCTGAGACAGACCAAAAGGGAAAGTAAGAACAATAAACTGGGATGGAGGGAGTATCAATTAGTTGGATACTTAATTGTATATTCTCTCTGTCTCGAAATAAATGTTATAATTGACAAGTGAATATTATTAATCTTTTGGTTATGTTTTCTGATTGCCCTAATCTATTTATGTGAGAAGAGTGACACCTCCTATAGTATTATAACGTTTGTGTCTATTAGAATGGATAGTATAGAAAAATCACCAAACTTCGTAATATATTTTGGAACAAACGAAAAAAGAAAGTATGTCATTTATTCCGAGAGAGGGAGAATATTTTAAAATATGTAAACTTTGAAAATGTGTAATTATTCAGTCTCTCCCCTACGGATTTCGAACCGCTGCACCCATTAGTTAGCTTCACCCAATGGTTCAGATTGGAGCCACCTCATTTTAGCTACACCCAACGGTTGTGATGTGGCCGAGCTCGGTGGACCCACAAAAAATTGAAATCATCATAGACGTACAGATGATGAATGTGTATATGTGGCCTTAATCGGAACCGTTGGGTGGAGGGGTGGAGCTAACTCGGTGGAGCGGTTCCGGGTCCTCTCCCCCACCACCCCAAACAAAGAAACCATAATACTACTAGCAACATTCCTCAACTGTATATATATATAGCCCCATCTGCCTACTCTTACATACCAAAACCAACACCAAAAAACAAAATAAATTAAACATATGCCACCGGCGCCGTGCCGGCGATCAAATTGCCTTAAATTTCCGATGACGACTCATCGTTCATGCATCTCGAGGTTGGCCGTTCTTATTTTCATCACACTGTGTTTGTGCAGCAGCATTGCAATTGCCGGTGATGACAATCACGAATTGGAGTGTTTGAAAGTGCCGAGCTCGGAGTTTACGAGCTCCGTCAGATCGACGATTGTGGCGGTGAGAGAGGTGACGTCGATGGTGGCCCAATTCACGGCGGCGTTCGATGATTTCCGGCTGACTAATGCAATTACCGATTGCCTTGATTTACTTGACCTCTCTGCTGATGAACTCCGCTGGACTCTCGATGCTTCTCAAACCCCTATTAACGGTAATGATCATTTTCTACTTTAATCCCATTACTCAAATTTTACTCCGCTCCGTCTTAAAATAAATGTTAGTAAATAATTTAAATTATTATCAAAAAATATATTTGAAATACGTTTGGAGTAAATCATTTTGACTTAAAATAATGTCTATTTTTATTCCATATGTTTTAAAATACTCTTTCCATCTCAGAAAAAATGTCTCATTTTGACATTTTATGGTCAACATAAATAAAATTTGTCCAAACAATGATGTCGATCTAGTAATTGATAACTCATTAAGTGATTTATCATTGACAATTTTTAGAATGTCATTGTGATCATTAAATCGACACCAATATTTAGTCAAAGTTATTTTTGTTAATCATAAAAAATCAAAATGAGACAATTTTTCCGATACGGAGAGAGTAATATTGAGATTTTGTCTTCTGAAAGGAGAATTAGTACACAAAGGAGTGACTAAGTAGTATCACACTGATTGTGTGAGGTTTGATTTCTCTATTTACCTCTTAAAAAAAAATAAAAATTAAGTGGTGCTAATTATTTTTTGTCTTCTAATAAAAGTTAAATAAATATAGGGATGTCGTTGAAAAATTTTTCATTTGAAAAGCAAAATAAGCAAAATATTTTTTATATCGTTTCAGAAAGTATGTCTTTTTCATGGTTTCATTATCATGCAAAAATAAAAAGTTAGAGATCATTTATATTCATTTCAGCTTTATTGTTATTAGTATCTCATATTTTTTCCTTATTGGAAAGGTGATTTTATTTTTTGGATTTGATATATTGAATTTTGACAATGATAGATAAAAAGTACTCCTATACGAGTAATTATCATCCTCACATAATTCTAATAAATTAATGAGAATAATTATTTTTCAATTAATTATTACTCAAATTTCAATCATGTTAATTAAAAAATAATTTAATACAGACATTTTCGAGTGAGACAGAAATAGTACTACCTATCTCCCTAAATGAGTGTCCAAATTTCATTTTAAGGGACATAAATTTTTGTATAATTTGGTGACAAAGTTCATATATAATCTTGTAATTCTCTTTACAAACATTTAGTTTTTGCACGTATAAAGAGACCGGTGAAAAAAAATCGAAAAAAAACATTTATGGACAAAGTTATGACCAAAATGGACACTCAATTTGGGACAAAAATTTCTTAAAAATAGACACTCATTTAGGGATTGAGGGAGTAATATTTTTAATTCACTCTTATACATATTAGCTAGTACTAAATTATTGCTTAATGTATGTATTTGTGGGAGCCAATTTCATGAGGCAGTGTTCTCTAAATTCAAAATAAAATGCAACCTGATGATCCTTTTTTTTTTAATCTTTTTAATGATAGTCTATTTTTCAAATTTTATTTCAAAAGGTTAGTTTCATTTTCAAAAGTAAAACTTCAAAATTACTTATTTTTTTTTTATAATTCACTTGTAAAATAGTATTTGATACTGTTTCTATCCCGCTTTAAGATTCTTATTTTCCTTTATGGTATATTTAATTTAATGTTTTTACTTTGCTTTATCGCTTAAAATTGATAATGAGACATACTTATCATTTTCAAAAAAGAAAAAACTCACTATTCACTTTCTCTCTTTTACTTTACTTTTTATATCCACGACACATTTATTTTTTCTTGATCTCCTTACAAAGTCAAACTAACAACAACGTTAAATCGGGACGGAGTGAATAAGTTATTTGGGGAAAAGGGAGTATATGCCTTTAATTGAAATGAGAATAGATAGGGTAAGTGGGTAACCATTATGATGATCCATTGAAATGTGAAATACTACTATAAGTATCCTTCATTTATTGACTGATACCGGACTTATTCGATTCAGAATTCAGATCAGGTGGTGGGAGGGATGGGTTCACTTCACCCATTTTAAAAAATACTCCATCTGTCTCAAAATGATTTTCGCGTTTAACTATTCAAACTTTTTAAGGATACTTGCTTCACTAGCCGTGCTTTGTTTAAGCTTAAAATGTAGAAATGTGAAGAAATTTTTGGGACAATAAAAAATAATAAATGAGAAAATCATGTTTGGGACGGAGGGAGTAATTGAATTTAATGTTTTAATGTGAAGGTGTACAAATTAGGGATATAGTCATTTTGGGCACCCAGACTTCTCCTGATAAGATTGACCCCTCACCGACAATATTGATGGTCATATTAACTAGACGTGTCCAAAATCTAACCGGAACCGGCTAACCGGAGATTTTTTAACCGGTCAAAACCGGTCAAACCCGGCTAACCGGTTAACCGTGAACCGTCTCAACCGTCAACCGTATTTTCAAGGTTCGGTTAAGGTTAGTCCATTTTGATAACCGTCAACCGGCGGTTATAACCGGGAAGCTAACCGCCGGTTCAACCGTCTATACTAACCGTCAGTTTCTTACCATTTTCGAGTTAGTTTTAAGAATTACAGTCAGTTTTTTTTAACAATTTCAGTCAGTTTTTTAACGATTTCAGTTAGTTTTCTAACAAAATTGGTGTTTTTATTTCATTTTCAGTTAGTTTCTTAATGATTTTTAGTCAGTTTTCTAACAAAATCCTAAAAAACTGTTTCTTTTTAAAATAAAAAAAAATAAATAATTGAAAAAGTCTCATAACCGGGTTAACCGACAAAACCGGCTTAACCGGTTTAACCGTTAACCGGATAACCGTAACCGGATGTGGCGGTTAGAAGGTTACTCCACGGTTAGGGATTACCGGTAAAATTAACCGGCGGTTATAACCGGCTAACCGGCGGTTAACCGGCATGGACACGTCTAATATTAACTAACCCATTGATACTCTTTCCTCCTCTCTTCAAAACAATGGTCACTTTTAAACTAATTTTTTTATTCAGTATAAATAAGTATTTAGCTAAAAGTATTTTAATTCATCTTTTAGTTTTATATTGAAGTTCGTTACTACAGTAAAAACTCTATAAATTAATAATGTTGGGACCAGTGAAATTTATTAACTTATAGAGTTATTAATTTATCGATAAATTAATATTAAAGAGTTTTTAGCCGATTCAACGAATTTCAGATTTTCGTATAAACTTAATTCATTATATTGATACAACTCGAAAAACACAAAACCGGAACTATTGGATTGAATAAGAAAAATTAGAGATGAACTCTAACTAGATTTAAACTTTAAAAGAAAATAAACAACTATATAGTCATATTTTCACTAAATTGTAATAAATATTTTTTCAAATTCTAAGAAATATTAATTTATGATTTTCATGGGACTTAAAATTATAAAAGGGTCTCCCGAAAATTATTATCTTATTATTTTATCGATTTTTGTAACTTTTACAACTGGCCCAAGTCGGGACCAGACAAATTTATTATTTTAGAGAGCTTATTAATTTATCGAGTATTAATTTAAAAAATTTCTACTGTATTTTATTGTGTGAAGTAATATATGTGAGAATGACAATTAATAAGGGTATGTGGTACTTTATTCCATAAAATTTAGTAAAATGACAGATATTTTTCACCGAAAGAATGTATTAATTATAATTTATAATCACATATTTTTACAATATAATTTTATTGTGATTGCATTTTGCAATATTACTATTGGAGCTTGTATTATTGAATTTTTAGCAGTCCGGATTCAGGCAGTTGATTCTGATATAGTGGGTAGTTTGGTCTTTTTACCCATCTAATGAAGAGTTATTTAAAAAAATATATACTGTATATTTTTGATAGAAATGAAGAGTTAATCTAGGCCTTTCATTTTCGAACTTTTTCTGTAGTCTCCAGATTGTAAATTCACCTAATCATGAGGGAGCCAATGTGTAGTAATATTAATTCTGCCATGCCCCAACCAGTATCAACCTAGACTTAATGCAAAATATATTGTGTTTTCATATTTATTTTGCCACATTAATATGTCACTCTGAATCATATGATAAAATATTGGACCATTGTCTAATAATAATGTACTTATTTGATTAAATGCAGGCAAGGATAACGGCACGGGTAACCTGAGTGGTGACTTGAGTACATGGTTGACCGGTGCACTAGGTAATCAAGATACATGCCTTGATGGCTTTGATGGCACAAATAGCTTCATCAAAACATTGGTCTCCGGTAGCCTTGACCAAGTCAACTCGTTACTCCGCCAAGTTCTTTCCATGGTAAGCCCCGTCAAAGTTTCAGGCGCTCCCAATAAGTCATCTCTAAAAGGGGCCGGTGGCACCAGACCTGGTAGTGGTGCCACTGGCCCCCTTGATGCCCGTTTTCTTGATCTGCTCCAGCAAGTTCAAGGAAATGGCATGAGTACTAGTAGTAATGGAACTACCAGTGGTGGAGGAGGTGGATTGGCTAGGGTAGCGGATGTGGTGGTGGCTACGGATGGAAGTGGCAACTTCACTCGTATCATGGATGCAATATCGGCTGCCCCTGATTACAGTATAACACGATATGTTATATACGTGAAGAAGGGAGTGTATAATGAGTATGTCGAAATTGGTAAGAAGAAGTCCAATATCATGATGATCGGCGATGGGATGGACGTCACGATTATATCCGGTAATCGCAGTTTCATCGATGGATGGACCACTTATCGCTCTGCAACATTCGGTAATTAACCACTCTACATTACATTTCTATGCAACTATTTCAATACAAGTCATGAATCGAGTTAATGTTTCTACGCGTTTATGCAGCTGTTAAAGGGACCGGATTCATAGCCCGGGACATTACATTCGAGAACACGGCCGGGCCGGAAAAGCACCAAGCGGTGGCATTCCGGTCAGACTCCGACTTATCTGTCTTGTACCGGTGCGCAATCAGAGGTTACCAAGACACCCTCTACGCACATTCGATGCGCCAATTCTACAGAGAATGCGTAATCACGGGGACAGTCGATTTCATTTTCGGCAATGCAGCGGCAGTATTCCAAAACTGTCAAGTCCGAGCCCGAAAGGGTCTCCCGAACCAAAAAAACACCATCACGGCCCAAGGCCGTAAGGAACCGGACCAGACGTCCGGTTTCTCATTTCAGTTTACAAATGTGACCGTTGAACCAGAAGTGATGGGGTCGATAAACTCGACCCTAACTTACTTGGGCCGTCCGTGGAAGCTATATTCTCGGACCATTTTTATGCAATCTTACATTAGTAATGCGATAAGGCCCGAAGGTTGGCTCGAGTGGAACGGTGATTTTGCTTTGAATTCGATTTACTACGGGGAGTATATGAACTATGGGCCGGGTGCGGGTATGGGTAAGCGGGTCAAGTGGCCGGGTTTTCATGCGATGAATGATTCGAGTTTGGCTAACAACTTCACGGTGGCGCAGTTTATATTGGGGAACTTGTGGTTGCCCGCCACAGGGGTTAAGTATACTGCAGGATTGGTGGTTTGATTAATTTATTGAAGCCAGGGTTAATAGAGTACTTGACCATTTTATGTTGGTGTATTATATTTATAGATCAGCCTGAAATTTTCTTGATTTCTTGGCTCTTTTTTTTCTTTTGGTGGTTCATCATTTGTAATTGATATTTATGGAATATATGTGACGAAAGCTAATTCATTTACCTAATTATTATGGAATTTATGTTATTGTATTTTTGGCGCTTTATTTTACATGTAGAATTTGACACTCATTTGCAGATTAATTAACTATTTTTGGTTTATCTTTCGGATATAGTTAAAGAGCGATTGATTTTTAGGCACTTGTAATTGAACATATACCTAATTCTGTTTGTAACATTTTCTGTTTGTTAAATTGATTAATATATTCTCATTTATTCTACCAAAGAGCTCTAGTTGCGTAGGTCACGGTTTTGAATCTCATTATTATTAGAGAGATTTGTGTTAGTCTCTTCTTCATGAGATTATGAATTAATATAAATAAAAAAAATCAATTAAAAAAAATATTCTCATTTTCTTCTGATATGAAACTAATACTACTCCCTCTGTCCCAAAAAGATAGTCCACTTTGGATTTTCAATGGTCAACACATGTGAACTTTGACCAAAGTTTATTATCAATCTAATCATCCTAATGAAATTTTAAAATTTGTCATTGATAAATCACTTGACGATTAAGCAATAACGAGTTTTAGAATTTCACAAGGATGGTTAGATTGACATTTATATTTAGTCAAAGTTCACTTGTATTGATCATCAAAAGTCAAAAGTGAACCATATTTCTGAGACAGAGGAAGTATTAGTTATGGCACCACAAGATGAAGACAAAATAAAGTCATGTGAGAATTGAGTAGTTTGAGTACTGTGATTCAATTAATTTGAGTTGACTCGGTTAATATCCTTTTAATTGGGTTTGGTCAGAATGAATAGTTTGTTATGAGAGATTTTTATATTTGCAGTTTTATAGTTTTTTATAAAATTTTGACACTTTTGCCTAAATTACTTTTATTTATGATTAGTTAGTTGTCAGTGTCAAATCATTTACTTGTCTATCTAGGTACTTGAAATATTCAAAAAGTAATTTAATCTATATATTTTATATGTATTAATTATTAATTTTCTTAATATATGTGAAAAGTTTTAAATATTTTGAGACAGAGAGTATTAAAATGTACTCATTCATTCAGAGTGTGTAGAGAATATATTGACATGAAATATTTTGTTAGAAGTATAAATATTTTATTAAATCAAGAAAATGAATTATTTCGGGAAAGGATAAAGAAAACATTTTGTAGGCTTTGATTTGACTTGAAATGAAAAGAGGATTTTGAACGCGGTTTCAATTTCAAGCATTAATGCTAGTAAGAGTTTGTTGAAGATAAGGAAAGGAGGGAACATGGAATTCACAACACAACATGATACATGTTGGCCCTTATGTTTTCTACTAGTAGTATTTTCTTTTACATACTCTTTTTGGAATGAATCCAATATCTTCAAGTTGTCAACTCTTGAACAACTTAAACACTTACTACTAACTCTGTCCCTAAATAAGTGTCCAAATTTCATTTTAAGGGACACTAAAAATCTCAACTTTGTTGTACAATTTGGTAGCAAATATTCATATATAATCTTGTAATCTCATTTCCAAACACTTAGTTTTGCACGTATAACGAAACCGGTGAAAATTTTTTCGAAAAAAAACATTTAGGGACAAAGTTATGTTAAAAAAGACACTCATTTTGGGACAAAGATTTTTTGAAAATGGACACTCATTTAGGGGCAGAGGGAGTACTATATTTTTATTTGTTTCACAATTTTAAAATTTTTGTATGCTCAATTTGTATCCATACAAGAAAGGATTTGTATGAATACAAAAAAGGGTCGGGTGAGGAATGAGATGATTACATAAAGTAAGATTAGTACCTTCCGATATGATGAGAGTCATAAGACGTAGAGACTAATTGATCCACGATTTCACATGTCATGAGCCCTAAAAAGTGGTGAATTGATAACGTAGTTATTGAATGAGGCAAGGAAGGGTAAAGTGTCCGGGAAGATGGGTACAAAGGTAAAAGTCTTGTTGTTGCTGCTAGGATTTGGGTTGTTTATGATAAAGTTTGGTGGTGACCCTGAGTTTTTATACAGTCAAGGCTTAGCTAGTTAATTCCCGAAAAACGAGATAATTGTTCCGACAGATTTTAGCTGGATGTTTGAGAAGGTGCTTGATTCGACTTCATAATTTCCCATATGATGATTGAGTTTAAGGCTATGTTTGTTTCGCATAAAACAATTTCCGGAAAATGATTTCTCGTAAAATGTTTTCCGGAAAATAACATAAACATGTTTTTGGTTGTTTGGTAAATCTAAAGAAAATGTTTTCCGGAAATTTTTTTCATATGAAAAAATAATAATTTAATACGAGGAAAAAAATTATTATGAGAAAAAATTTGAAAGTGGGTGGGATGGGTGGGGGGGAGGTGGGTGGGGGGGGGTCGTGGTGGGGGAGGTGTTCAAAAATAATTTTAATATGAACGAAAAAGTTTTTTTTTTTTTTTTTTTTTTTTTTGGGGGGGGGGGAGGTGTTCAAAAATAAATTTAATATGAATGAAAAAGTTTTTTTTTTTTTGGGTGGGGGGTAGGTGGTGGGGTGGTGGTCGGGGGTAGGGAGCGCGAATGTAGGAGTTGTTAGAAAATATATTTAATAAGAGTAAAAAAAAATTGGGGGAGGCTAGGTGGGGTAGTGGGGGTGGGTGCGGGGGGGGGGGTTGTGGGGTGGGTGGTGGGGTAGTTAGGGGCGGGGGAGGTGTTCAAAAATAATTTTAATATGAGTGAAAATAATTTTTTTTTGGTGGGGGTGGGTGGGTGGTGGGGTAGGGTGGGTGGTGGGGTAGGGTGGGGGTGGGGTAATGTGACGGAGGCAAGGGGTGTTGAAAGATAATTTAATATGATTGAATTTTTTTTATTTTTATTTTTTGGGTGGGGGGAGGGAAGGGAAGAGTTGTTTTACGGAAAACCTAACTTATTTCCATTTACCGTAAAATATTTTATATTGACTTTTTTTTTCCGATTTGGTTACCAAACACTGGAAAATATATAAAACATTTTCCGTAAAATATTTTACGGTGAAACAAACGGAGCCTAAATTTGAATCTCTTCAAAAAAAAAAAAAAAAAAAATGGAGTCATTCATGTTCTTCTAGTAGTCAAATTCAGTGATATTCATAGCAAGCAATTGTAAACCAAAGAAAGTTGGCTTATACGGAGAACTAAAATAACCCAACTCAAGATTCTTCTTATTATACCCTCTAATCGATTAAGTTGATTTTTATCTGTTACATTTTATGGAATAATTTGAGCTACAAAAATAATTGATAGAAAGTGCGAAATATATGTAATGCCGTACACTTAATGACCAAATTATGAAATGAAATTTGGCCAAAGAAGAGCGATTTCCAAGGACACAAACGGTTAACTAATTTTTTCTTGTCACCTGAAATTCCTCCTATCCAGCCTTCTTAATCTATTCTGTTGAAAGATTCATCCACAGATATTGATTTTCTATTTTCTAAAATAAAAATAAATAAATAAGGGAGAGAGGGGTGAGAAAATTAGAGCCAAAGAAGAAGATTTGTGTAGCGTTAATATCTTCTTGAAATATTTTACTACCCTCTGCCTTGGTAGATAATCCAAGGCAGAGAGAGCAAGCTAAGCTAAAACAAGCTTAGTTACCCATGGCATTTCAAGATTTTGATCAAATATCAGAACGCCGGAGAAATGAGAGGAAACAAAAACTGAGACGGAGAATCACGATCGGCGTGGTTCTCGGCGTTATCGTTATAGTTGGGGTTGTTGGAGCTGTCTACGCCCTCGTTTACAGGGCCGATGATAAGCCACAACAACAACAAAAAAGCAAGAGTTCAAAAGAAGGCGGGGCCAGTCCCAAGCCCGCGGCAGCCCCACCAGTCACCAACGCTCAAAAGGCGATAAAAACTTTGTGTTCTGATGTTGATTATAAAGAAACGTGCGAAAGCCGTCTTCAGGAGGCCGTCCGTGCCACCCCCTCCGCATCTCAACCCATGGACCTTCTAAAAGCTTCTATATCTATTACTGCAGACGAGCTCGATAAGGCTATAAGCGAGACGTCTAGGCTCATTTCCGCTGACTCGCCGGAGAAAAAGGCGGCGATTGATGTTTGCATGGTGGTTCTTGAAGACGCGAGGGAAGAGTTGAATAGTTCTATAGTAAATGTGGGTGGGAAAGATTTCCCGTCCCGGACCCCTGATCTGAATAACTGGTTGAGCGCGGTTTTGTCTTACCAGCAAACGTGCGTTGACGCGCTTCCCGAGGGGGAAACAAGATCGACGGTGGAGAAGGCGTTTAAGGGCGTCAAAGAACTGACTAGCAATTCCCTTGCTATTGTTGCTCAAATTTCTTCGGTTCTTTCTACGTTTAAAGGAAATGATACTACTGCCTCAAGCAGACGTCTCCTTGAAGCAACGTCGTTGGATGATGTGGATGGAGTTCCGACATGGATGGATCACGAGAGCCGGAGGTTGTTGAAAGCAGATGATGTGAAGCTCACTCCAAATGCAACCGTAGCGAAAGATGGCAGCGGTAATTTCACTACCATTTCTGAAGCATTGGCAGCATTGCCCGAGAAGTATGAAGGCCGGTATATATATCTTTCCTTCCTTCCTCATACTTTGACGTTTTTTCGCTCTCACATTACAGATCTGGGCGTGTGATGTCCAGTCCGACTTTTACAGTGAATGAGTTACATTTTATACTAACACGAGTTACGTTTTCTAATAACATGTGAAATATTTTACTGGGGTGCTAGAACATTATAGTAAGATGAGTTACATATTATAGTAACATGAGCTACATCCTTACTAAGGGCTTCGGATTTCTATGCAGCTAGATTGCTCAGGCCTCAAATCCCTCATAGTCGATGATCATACTTTCCTCGCTCGTTTTAACTAATCCTTCTGTGTTGCAGATACGTGATTTACGTAAAGGAGGGAACTTACGAAGAGAACGTAATCGTGACCAAGAAGATGGTAAACATCACCATCTACGGCGAAGGATCCCAAAAGACAATTGTGACCGGAAATAAAAACGCCATCGACGGGGTTCCCACCTTCCAAACTGCAACTTTTGGTATGCAATTCGCTCTCTCTTGAAAAAAAAAAAAAAAAAGTTAAAACCCGACCCCAAAATTCTCACATTTGTTTCGAATCGTATGTGTATGTATATGTATATGCAGCGGCTATAGGAGAAGGTTTCATGGCACGATCGATCGGATTTAGGAACACGGCGGGACCAGAAAAGCATCAAGCAGTGGCCTTGAGAGTGCAATCAGACCGTTCAATCTTCTTAAACTGTCGCATGGAAGGGTACCAAGACACATTATACGCCCAAACGCACAGACAATTCTACAGAGGGTGTTACATAACTGGCACAGTCGACTTCATATTCGGTGACGCAGCAGCAATTTTCCAAAGCTGCGAGATGATCATCAGAAAGCCGATGGAGAACCAACAGAACATCGTGACCGCACAAGGAAGGATAGGACGGCATGAAACGACAGGGCTCGTGCTGCAGAAATGCAGCATAGCGGCGGATGCGATTCTCGAGCCGGAAAAGGCCAAGTTTAAAAGCTATCTCGGGAGGCCTTGGAAGGAGTTTTCGCGAACGGTTGTGATGGAATCGGAGATTGGAGATGTTATACATCCTGATGGATGGATGCCTTGGGACGGGGAGTTGTACCTTAAGACATTGTATTATGCAGAGTACAACAATAAGGGAGCAGGGGCGGATGTTAAGGGGAGAGTGAAATGGGGTGGTTATAAGGGGAGTATTAACAAGGAAGAAGCTCTTGAGTATACAGCAGGGGTGTTCTTGCAAGGGGAGAGTTGGTTGAAGAATGCGAATATTCCAGTTCGTCTCGGACTGTTCGCGTGATGAATTCGCGCGTTTTCTTTGTATTACTGGACTTATAACAGATGATTATATTGACGTAGATGATGAACAACTGATTGTAATGTGGAAGTTTTACTTATAATGTTACCTCATATTCATATGATCAGATATATTATCATTTTTGAAGTATAATTACTAGATTTTGAGTATATTTAACTATTGATAATTGTTGACAGGATAGTTTTTTTTTTTCTCTCTGTTTAATCCATTTTATATTTCGTAATTTGTTTATATTTGAGTGACCTCATTGACTTTACCTAGGATGAGTCGAGGAAACATTTGAAACTGTTGGAATTGTTTCATGCATCCTAGGTTATATCCTTCAAATAGAAATCACGTTATATTTATGAGAAAAAATTTAGTTAGGTGTAGGTGTAAATAGAGGGATTTGCACCCATCAATAAAAACAAGCCACATCAGCAAAAATAGAAAATATTATTTATTACTCTAAACCATAGTTAGGTGCTAATTAAGTCAATATTACCTTCCTTTTTTTCATTCCCGCAGAGAAGGAAATACAAAGAAAACAGCAATGTTTTTTCTTCCTCCGTCTCTTCTCCTGCAACCCAAAATTAATTTCTACTTGTTGATGATCTTTCAAGCTTTCATTTCTCTTTTGGGCTTGGGCCATAGTTGCATATGAAGGTTACATAGACAACTTATTTTTTGCCAGGCCAATAAAGAACTAAATTATACTCCTCTGTCCCAAAATAAATGTTGGAAGTAATAATTTAAATATACTCTTAATCAAAATAAATGTAAAAAAGAAATATTCAGATTTTCTTTTAATCAAGAATGATTTTACTTCAAATTTCACATCATTTACTCAACTGGAAGCCTAACCATTAACTCATGTCAAGCATAAAACTTTTGCTCATAACTTTAGTCTTTTGGACTGGTTGACATGCGTTTGTTGGTTATCAATTATGGCATGCATTCCGACATAGAACGGACCCAACCAGAATGGAACATAAGCACTTCATGCCACCACCATCTCCACTTGACATTGACATTCAAGAATGACAAATTAATAAGAACACCAAACAAAATACTCCCTCCGTCCCTATTTACCTTACAAAAATGAGGCTTTGCACAAAAATTAAGAAAATGATTGTAAAGTTGATGTGTTGTGAGTGTAGATAGTTGAGTGGGAGAGATAAAGTGGGTAGAAAAAAGTAAATGGATAGTTGTTGTGAGTATGACAAGTGGATCCCACTATTTAAAAAATGTTTAAAAGTTTCCTTTTTGGGATTTTGTAATGTAAATAGGGACACCCAAAATGGCAATTTTTGTAAGGTAAATAGGGACGGAGGGAGTATAACACATGATGAATAGTGATAGAAGATAAGAAGTAAAAGTTGATCCAGACTACACCATACTAAAACATCATCTTAAATCATATCTTCTCAAAAAAAATTCTCCAAAGAAAATCAAAATGCAAAACTCTATCGAAATTGCTTCGTTTCAATCCTCTCTCACACACAGTTGTTTTCCCATTGCCTGGTTCATTAGATCCTGTGAAACAAATGGTGAAATAAAATCATACAACATACTCTGATAGAAATCAAAGATAACAACAGTACAACTGTGTCATACACATAAACTGAATACATCAAAATCAAAAAGTACCTGTCCCAAATATTGGTGGTCCGGTGAAGTTATGGGTGTAGAGGATGCATTCACAGTTATGCTAACAAAACTTTGGAGAAGACGAGAACGTAAACGATATTCCCGTTTTCTTTTCGATTTCCTTCTCTGCGTGAATAAGAAAAAAAAAAAAAAAAAAAAGGAAGGAAATCTTGACTTAATTAGCCACTAACTAGGGTTAAAAGTAATTAATGATATTTTCTATTTTCTTAATATTTTGCTGATGTGGCTTGTTTTTATTGGTGGGTGCAAATCCCTCTATTTACACCGACACCTAACTAAAAATTTTCTCTATATTTATATTAGGAAAATTGCATCAATGGTCACTCAACTATACGTGATGAGTGGTTTTGATCACTCAACTTATATTTTTTGCATTCAATAGTTTGAACTAATTTTTTTGTGCTCTGGTTATCACTAAGCTTAACGACATCCATATTTTGGCGTTAAAAAATCATTTGCAATGCACATGACAAATTTTTAATGGTAAAACTGGAAAAACATGAAATTTTAAATAAAATAATATGTTAGGGTTTAATGTGCAAGATTTTAAAGTGAAAGGGGCACTAAAACCCAAAAACTTTTTACAAACCCAATTCAAAATCCTTAGTCGTCTCTCTCCTTCTCCAATCTGGAAAAAACCAGCCATGCCGCAGTCAGACTAGATCCTCTCTCCGGCCACCTGCAATCGAATCTGAGTTACGTGGCCCTCTCTTTCCCATCTGCAGAACTCTTTATCCGACCCGGCAGATTCCACTTCCACGCTCGCCTCCGTCGTCCTACCGGCGCTAGGCTTTGACCTCCATCCTCTCAGTCACACCAACAACGCAACCCCTTCCTCTTCTCTCCCTCATAGATCTAGCGATTTGTCTCGCTAGGTATCGTCTCCGGCGCTTATCCCCTCTGGTTCAAGCTCCCCAGTTCGACCCCTCTCTCGTCCATGTACAATCCCAGAATCCGGCATCAATCCCAACAACCCATCGCCTTCCAGCCAAGATTGCATCTCACCTGATCTGGTCAAATCTGGCAATACCTCAAATCCGATCGGCACCTCTTTTATCCGACAGATGGTCGGCCATCTTTCTCCTACTCCGGTCTGACTCTGTTGCATAAATGGAGGAGGGTGGGGGGTAATTTATATGGGTTATTATATATTTTTAGGCTAATATCTTTAGTTTTAACATTTCAACCCTCATGCCATTAGTTTCCTATTTTTACCCTTCAAAAATTTGTCATGTGCGCTTAACAGAAAAAAAATGAATGTCGTTAGACCTAGTGATTCTTGGCGCTCCAAAAAATAAGTTTAGGCTAATAAATGAAAGAATAAATTAGTTAAGGATATTGAATGCAAAAAATATGAGTTGGGTGATCAAAACCACTAATCGCGTATAACTCATCGCGTATAGTTGGGTGACGATTGATGCAATTTGTCCTTTATATTATTCCCAACACCACACCCCTTTGAGGGTCTGTCCACAATATGCTTCCGCCTTTAAATATTACTCACTCTGTCTCATTCAACTTCACAACATTTTTAACAACGGTGGTTTAATAATTTGTAGTACAATAATAAGTTTCTTTATTTAAAAAATGGATATTTATTTTGAGACAGACAAAAAAAAAATAAAAAAAAAATGTACAATATATATTTATTATGGGGTAGAGAAGTATCTAGATTCTTGCCCCCGAGCCAGTATAAATAGGTAAAGGCTAGATACTCCCTCCGTCAGTCCGTCCTGAAATAATTCACTTTTTTTTTTCGGATACGATACAAAAGTATAGCAACTTTTACATTAATCTGATGAACATCTAAAAAATAATAGTAATCAATAAAAAAATATAATTTTTTTTTTTTGAACAGCTAAACTATATCTCCACAATTTCTCCCAAAGGAGAATCGAACCCAGGACAAGGGAAGCCCTTACTCACCCACCCGATAGCACTCTGCCAGAAGGCCATTGGTATTAAAAAAAAAGAAAAATATATATATATATATATATTCTGATGGTTAAAAAAAAAGTTCATCTAAATTTATTGCTCAAATAAAGGAAGACTATTGCAGGACATAGGGGATATAAGATATTCTCCATAGCCCCAAATTAAGGATATCCAACCAACGACTCGTGCAATCGCACAAGCTGCCAAAGCCATCAACTGTTCAATAGATGACCTGTTTGTTTGGGCTCAATCTCATTCTTTCAGCTCAAACAAACAGTCATCAGGATTATACAGCAATTTAGAGGCTTAGTTACAAACAGTGTTGTAGTCTTACTGTCCCTTTCAACATCTTGATAATCAGGGAAAGCCATTTTCTACGTGGTTATCAACCAGATGCAATAGGGACCTCGTGAAAGGAACTGTTGCAGCGAGAATTTGTTCCTGACCGTAAATTTTTTTTTTTATATTTTTTACGTCGTCATCATGTAAAACTCTGACTGATAGATTTCAGATGCAAAAAGAGAATACAATAACAGGACTTTTCCCGTTGGCGCCACATAATTATTTCAATATGGAATGCAGCATATTAATCAGCAACTAGATATGCAAATATTTCTAAATTGCAGCTTCCTACAAAATTTAATTCCCATCTTTTTTTAAAAAAGCAAAAAATCAAGCTTTATAGTGTCACTAAAGACGACTACATTTCCTACTCCATCATCCCAAATGTGATGTATATTTCTAAAAGCTCAGTTTTTCCGGTCATAGCTTTTGGCAGGAATCAGAAGGATTTGAGTCCTTACAGAAATTTTCTCTAACGCAGCAACCACCTTGTAACTTCACACGAATCACGGCCCTACTCAATGAAAAAAATATAAAGAAAAAGAGACGGACAATTAGCACGCAGGATTTGTTACAAACCAGGGACAAGTGAAGTCACGAATACAATTGCACATCACATAAAAAAAGAGTAAAAGACGACCATGTTATACATAACTTATTCCTATATCAATAAATCATATAAAAGAAAATATAGGATATGCTACGGAAGAAAGAGAATAAATAAGAAAGAAAAAAGTAAAATTTGGATCTATTTATTACTACATTTCATCACTCAAGTAAAAGCTACCCAAAAACCAACAAAACTGAAAAGAAAAAAAAAAAAAAAAAAAATCAAAACTTTGCTCAGTATGCTCTTCACCAAGAGCATAAATTAAGATGGGTTGTTCTAAGAGCACGTTTTAAAGGGCAAGTCCAGATTTTCCTCCTTTTGCGTCCGTCACATGGGTGTCCATGCATAAATATAATCACTACTTGTAAAGAAAACTGAAGAAGCACATAGAAGTCATCAAGGCATTTTACTTTGAATTTGCCGATGAACATGTACTAGAAACTCAACATAGGAGAGGCCAGTTGGAGACTTGTCTTCCACCATATATGAAAAGAAGTGCATTCCTGAAATCAACGACAACAATGAGATATCACAGAAAACTGTTAGAATTAAAAGTTTTACAAGAAAATATCAGCTGCAATGCTCCAATTATTTTCATTAGAATTTCATTGGGATGATTAGATTAATACTCCGTAGTAATGTTTGGTCAAAGTTCACTTGTGTTGGACCATCAAAAGTCGGATGGGACAATATAAATGGGATTGAGGGAGTATAAGACAACTAAACATATAACTCATGAGGGAACTAACTCCATTGGAAAAGCTTAAGCAAGAGTCCTGGGTTAAAATGGATACAATTTTCTAGTGAATCTAGAAATGACCAAATTACTCCTAAAAAAATAAAACCTCATGAAACTGGTCCACATGATTATTAAAATAATAATATCAAGTAAAAAGCATTTTTCTAAAAATGTAAACATTAGTTATGCTTCACCTCGAACTCGTGCAAAATATTTATCCGTCACTCATGAGTTTACTTTTCCTTGATCTCTTATCGACTTCATTACAAAGCTAGAAAAGAGATCACTAGTGTTGGGCTTCTGAACACAAAATAAAAGCAGTAAAGGCTTTGCCGGAAGTTTACCTTTAGACTTTAACACATGGAGATAGTCAAGTAACCAACTCATCTAACACAGGCTCAACAATGTATAACCTAAGGTGCTCGGACTCTTTGGTTGACCTCGCCGGACTCGTGTTGACTACACTAAAATAGGAGTGTCCGACACGGTACGGCCGGGTAAACCAAAGAGTCCGAGCATCAGTGTATAACTAGCCTTAAACACTCCCCCTCACGTGTGACCCATCCACATATGGAGAGTGAAACAAATATGCCATTACAAGACATCTTAAACGAAACATTGCGCTGTTATGTACTAACAATACATAATAACAATTTCAAATGGGATGACTCGAAACCCAAGACCTTGCCAAACCAAAGTCTGATACAACAAAAAATACCAACTCATCTAAAAGCGTTAATTGTTGGATAGGGACCGAACTATGAATATCAAGACTTAGCCAAGATGCAAAGCTTTCAATGCTTACTAACTAGTTAAGTATTTACTTTTTTTTTATATATATATATATTTTAATGAAACTCAGGGTGATGACATGGCTTGACAAAGGGGATGACCCTCAAAGAGGAAGACAGAAAGAGAAGCTCTAGTAGTCAGCCGGGGGACACATGCATAACCCTTACATTCATCATGTAATGACGCCAAAGAGTACCCCATAATCACAACAAAGTAATCTGCTTTACATGTGAAATATTCAACTTGCATCATTTTAAAAGGATGGCTCAACATGTTCTATTCTTAATGAAATAACCATAGTAAACTTCTGATCCACGATGGACATATAAGACTGGAAGAACAAAACCAAAACCAAAACCGAAGTAAAGTTGAGGCACAAACTGCTTATCTGAGATGAAATAATTGCCTTATCTCGGGCAACATTACTAAATATATGAACAATATTCTAACTGATCAATGGTAAAGTAGATATAAATAGTTGAGCAGAGTTTGGTTGGGATCATTACTAACCTGATGCTTCTCCTTTCTTGCACAACTTTAAGCTGCAATGAGAGTTAAAAGAAGGAAATGAATAAAATAAGACAATTTGTTTCCAAATTAATGTGAAGAGAATGCCAAAGACACTAGTCTAGTCATACCGTAGGTAAGAACATCTTTGGCTCCTTATCGCATTTATGACATCATTTAGCTTCTTAGACAAGGGGTTGTCATATTGCTGCAATACAAACTGAAAAAGAAGGAACCCTATGTCACAAATGTAGATTCCGAATGTAATTTTAATTTAATAAAAAATTAAATACAACAAATAGAAGAATTCTCATTTATGACAAGGCATCCACCATAATAGACTCAAGATAACACTAGTAATCACCACCACCACCACCACCACAAATAATAATGATGATGATGACAATAATAATAATAATATAAGTAATAATAATGATAACAACAACAAAAATCCTTTTATCCCTATTATCGGGATAGGGAATAATCATAAATAAATAAATAGTACTCCTACTAAGTAAATAAAACATAATGAAGTGAACAAAAATGGAAATATATAATAGACTAAAATGAAGACTCAAAGACCAAGAAGTGAAGAACAAGTAAAACTTGTAAAACTCTTGTCAACTGAGTTCAGCAAGCCCAGAAATATCCCCCATCACTCTCCCCTCCTATTGTTTACCCAAAACTCTTCTGTGATTAGTTGACAAATGCACAAATAAGAAAGCTCACATCTTTTACCATGAAAAAAATGGAACTGAAAACGCAGAGGCATTACGCAAAATGTTGAATGAAACAAATATAAGCCTTATGGGAACCTACTCACTAAAGTAGCAGTTGAAGCAACAGAATCTAACAGGATGATGATCATTCCCTGGCATGGCATAACGACACTCTATGGGTAGAAGATAATGACAACACTTCATATAGCATTTTCATTTGAAGAGATTACTCGAGATACTGTCAACTGTTGTACACACAAAAGAAAAGGGAGAAAAGGAAGGGTTGGCATTGAAAGAAGAAAAACCCACACGTTGATTTAGGATGGACAGAGGGATGAGGTCCCTCCTACAAGCATACACAGATAAGAAATAGGAGAAAGAAAGAAGAAAAGAGTCACAATGGCAAAAGCCACAACTCACGTACTCCCTCCACCCATACCCCACAAGAACAAGTAACGCATGATCTTGGAAAAGTTTGACATGTCAAATGGGACTTTACTTGCTCCTACCTGAACTATGATAAATTAAATACTAATAATCCCCAAACAAAACTGCTTGATACATTGGATTTGGTGCTGTCTCCTACACAGGTGATGCACCTATATGGGCAATGAATCCCCCTATGCAAATAACCATTTACATGTGTTGTCTCCTAACCTCAAGGGTATCAAACATCAAATCAATGGTGACTTCATGTCAGGTTTTCCATATTCTTTACCACACAAAAAGCAATATATATTTCTTAGGCTCTGGTCATTAAACATACATTACCGACAGTATTTTTTTAACAGAGTGCTATATATACTAAGAAAAAAGTGTGACGACTTACCGATATGTGTCATTTAATTACATTTTGACAGTACAAAAGTCAGATCCAGCAGTATCTGGCACAAAATTATAAATATGTTGGCTATGTAAGTACCTGACTAGGGATTTCATCAGCAGAAGAAATACCAAACAGTTGTCGCAATGTATCAGAATCAGCTGTGCTTCCGATATATATTAAACAATCCTCGCCATTTTCTAGAAGATAGATTCCATCATCACTCACATGCTCACTTGAGAGTGGTATAGCTGGAGGAATACCAGATCCATCCATCTCCTGTTACCCCGGCAACAAAAGTACAATGTGTGTAAGGTGCATACTAAAACATTTTTTAAAAACATATCAAGCAATTGGATGTACCGTCGAATTAAGTTCATGAATAGCTATCATCCTGGGATAGACCAGTGGGACCGCCAAAGGTGTTGACAAAGGAGAAACATAGTTGATCCAGAAGGATCGATCATCGATACGCCCATCAGTTCGCAATCCAGTACTTTTAATCAAAGCTGGGAATGGTCATAATAAGGTTAACGAAATGATACAGTAACAACTAAAGATCAACAACAGCAAAATTATTTATTCAAAAAGGCTTCTAATACTATGCAATTAATAGGGAAAAAATTACTTCCTCTATTGTAAAATAATTTTCGCAGTTGACTTGTCAAACATTTTAAGGAATGTTCTTTACTAGTTTGTGCATTGTTTGTACCACGGTAAAATTGCACAAAGACAATTTCCTTATATAGAAAATGACACTTACTTTGGGGTGGACTAAAAGGGAAGTGTGACAGTTATTATGGGGCCGGAGGGAGTATCTTTCATGACATTTAGGAGACAGGTTTAACTAACCTGGGGCGGGCTACTGAATTTAGACACAGCCAACGTACTGTTTTTAGGTTGGATTTTTTAACAAATGGTTCAATCTTTCCGATTGCTTATTTATTTTGTTCGAGGAAAGGAAGCACAATTGGTGTTACCACAGGCACCACCGTGAACAAAAGAAGGGAGCAGGAATGCAGACTAACTAGCTCTGGGAAACAATTACGTTCTCCCAAAAGTTGATTTTTTTTTTTTTTACCACTCAAACAAGCATAAAGAGAAGTTCAAACAGAAGGACTCCAAGTCTAACTCCTATAAAATGATAAGCAATTGTTGGTCATCCTAAGATCCCTTCATCCTTCCCAATCCTCATCTTCATACACATCATCTTCTTCAACATACGCCTTGTCTGTTGCCTCTTCAAATTTGTCCTCGTTCTGAATCTTCATCTTCCTCATACTCGCCGGAGGTCGCCGGAGTTCTTCCCAGGTCGCCGAGGTTGTTGGTGTTAGTTTGAAGGAGTTCTAGTGATCGCTACTCTTGTACAGAGATATGGTGCGTGTACGTGAGGAAGTCGTGGGAGAGGAAGAGTATTAGTCGCGTATTAGGTTTAATTATGATCTAATTGCCGCTCAATTGCGGAGCCCGAAGCCTAGGCGCACCCCAGGCTCCAACGTTGCGCCCTGGGCTAGCGCGCTTTTAATAACTATGACCCGAACAAATGCAGAACTGCAAATTCACTGTCTTTCCGGGTCATAGTAGCCAACTTCATACGTATCTAGACTTCACCCCCTTTCTCTGCTACAGGGAATACAAGAGCATTCAGATAGAAGGTGTCGTTAGCCTCATCAGCCCTTACGAGGATTTGACCTTTTCAGGCCCTATAACTGAATGACACACACACACAAGGATGCAGAACTCCAAAAAGACACCAATAGTTGCAGTCCACGACTCAGACCTGGCGGTGTGGTCCGTAGCCGAAGACACTCGTTCTTGTGATGTCAAGATAATAATTCAGGTTTTCATTTCGCTTAGCACTCTCTTCATTATTGCTTCTGATGGAAGTGGACCTCCTCAATATGTTTCCCTAGCCACCGGCTTTTTTTCACCCTTGCAATCCTCCCCATATTTGCCTACCCGTTCACTTGCACTATGGGAGGAGGTTGGGAGTGGAAAAGAATCAGAAAAGAAGCCGAATGTCGAAATCCAGTGGCGTGCATGACCTCGAGGTCCGATCTCTCTGGGTGGTCACGAAGCAGAGGTGGGGAGGGGACACTGTGTGGAGGAGGGCGCTATGGAGAGGGGTGGGAGGAGGGGGTGAGAGAGGGGTTTTGAGAGGGGACGAACAGATCGATAAGGAGCGGAGTGAGGCACGAGAACATTTTTAAGGTATAAGGGGCAGTTTTGGAATTAATAATTATCATTGAATTGATGGGGGATTTTTTAGAATACTTATTACCTTTGTCCATCCGATAGGATTAATGACAACTGGATATTCTTTTTTAAGAATTGGAGAGACAATGAGGGATCTTAGGAGAATAACCTCAACTAAGAATTGCAGTTTAACACAAAATTTTCAGAATGAACAAAGAATTGTATTGCAGGTCAGATGCCTCCCAGTAAACTACGATATTATAAGCAAATTAAATGCTTCATCAGTAAGTACATACCGAGGGTATACAAAGGCAAAAGCTTAAGCGCCTCTGGAAGAATCAGTTGTCCCGAAGATGACACAGTAGCGCAGAATTTACGATATGAATGCAGAATGTTTATACAGAGGGTTGTCACTTGCTCCCTCACTTGCACTAGTGGGCTGATTGGAATTTCACTTGCCACTGCACCAAACATAAATAGGAAAGGAAAAAAAAAAGTATAAGTTCTGATCTCAACAATACGAGTTTAGTTCCACAATATACCTCAGCACAGTAAACAAAAAGAATTAAACAAAGGGACAACGGAATTAAGTATGACAATAAATTTAACCACCTTGCTTCAGGAAGCAAGAGAATTGTGTATCCAAGTCTGCTGAGCGGAACAGATTGCTTAGCATGGTGGTGCACGAAAGAGACAAGGTAGAAACACGTATTCTTCTTTCCCCATAAACAGTGGTGTAAAGAAGAGCACACTGCACAAAACAATGCACAGAATCATTAGGCTAAGAACAGCAACTTTCTTTTGCACAATAGATAACACTCCAAGATGAAGCCAAGGGAAAAGGAACCAGTGCTTGCATGCTCAGCTTTAAAATTGTCACATATTCATCCATACCTGAAAAGCACATTCTGAGCCATCCTGCAATTTGTCGTCATGTTTTAACGTTACCATAATTGTTTTGTCACAGTCAATCTGCGTAGAAGCAGACAGATTTAGAACCAGAACAAGATTGTGACAATGAATGAACAAAATATCTAGTTTTTAGGAATATCAGCATAGCTATTAGTTAACTTTATCTTTTTTTTATTTTCTTGGTTTAATTATTGCTAGTCCTAGTAGATTAGCTATTATTTTATTGTAGTATTTTGCTTTTCTTGGTAGACTTCTCGCCCCCGGTCTACTAACTTTATCCTTGTTCTGATCCCTTTTGTAATGAAAAAGGAGGTGGTTTTTTAAAGAAGGGGATGTGGGCGAGTCCAAAATCACTTTCTTCTTTCTTTATATTCGGTTCAGAGGTTTTTTAAAGGACATGCGAGATATTTTTGAGATTGTGGGGTATTTGCAATTTATTGCTGTATTTGGATGGACAGAAACACGAGAATTTTTGAAAATCATCATTTACCTGCTTAGACATCTTGTGGGGAAAATGATTTCATTAGCTTCAATTCGGCCACATGTGCTAATGGTGCAATCAGAGGTTTATTACTTGATGACTTGAAGAGAGATTGGGTTGCTACTACAGATTTATGTAGGATCTTTGTTTTTAAATTTTTTCTTTGTAGTTGGACCCCTTGTCCACATTTTGTAGGTTTATCTTTTTGTAATATACGACAAAGAAGTACTTTTGATCTAGAAAATATGTACTTAATCTAATCCCAAGAAAGGAACTTAATGAAGAGTAAAGAACCAAGGCAGCATCGACCAAAATCTGGACAAGTATCCAAACAGAAGAGGTACATCAACAACATCAAGCATGCTCAAATGCACAAACGCACATGTATGTATGGATGTATTTATGTATGTATGTATTATATGCATAAAGAGAGAGAGAGAGAGAGGACATACTGCAGGTAGGTCAACATCTGTCGGAATGCGTTTACAAAAGTTACCAGAATATTCTTGGACTTGAAGACCCTTCAGAAGGAGTAAAAGGTTAGCACAGCATATCAACGTATTCCACCCAATTGAAGAGTGCCTAAATCTTGGATCTAAAACAAAACTGGTTCAGAGCAGAGAAGGAGAATAAACTGTATTACAGTGAAAATCTCACCTGGCTGCATCTAACACGCATCACTGCTTCAAAACCTTGGGGCCTTGTGACGTTCCATCGAAGATCATTGTAAAGTTTAGCGGGATCAGAAAGCGCAGAGAAAGGGTAGTAATAATACACCTGAAAGAAAAGGTGAGTATTTGACCTTGTATAATGAAAAAGGATCAGCAAAAAAAAACATAGTCAAATATCAATACATAACTACTAGAAGCAAAATCTTGGACGAGAAAAAACTACGAAATGAACATTTAAATAAGCACACATGGTATTGATATACTGCTCTTTAATGCCTCTCCAAAATCTATAGACACCCGTTGAAAAAGAAACAAACCTACTTAATTGGTCACATCAGTATAGAGCACTGCCTAGTTACTTGACTAAAGCTCCAGCCATTTAGCCATCGTAATTTCCAATGAACAAAAAGAAACAATAATCCTTTCATTGAAATTCAAGAATGAACAGCATGCTACACAATTAGGGTGGGAAGGTCACCAACAATTAAGTTG
Source organism: Campanula takesimana (assembly GCA_026119855.1). Lineage (NCBI taxonomy): Eukaryota > Viridiplantae > Streptophyta > Magnoliopsida > Asterales > Campanulaceae > Campanula > Campanula takesimana. The sequence goes on along the minus strand of JAOWBW010000265.1, from coordinate 474,493 downwards.
CTTACGTCCTGGATGAGACCAACATATGAACCGTCTGCAAGAGCTATGGAATTTTATCCACAACACCTACCCCACTCTAAAGAAACTAGTTATGAGCCTTTAAAACAATACACTTGGGCACAGTATAGCAAAGAAAATAGATTCGTCCAATAACAATACCAAAATAAAAATACTTCATACACCATCGCAGTCCATATAGAACAACTGGTCATAACAACATTGCTTTGAGAAAAGCTCTTGTATTGACTAGTGGAAGCTAACAGCACATGGACAATTCATTATATTGCTGTTTTCAATTTTAGGCTCCATTTGTATCGCGTAAACGACTTCCGGAAAATGACAAACACGTTTTCCGTTGTTTGGTAAATCTAAAGAAAATGTTTTCCGAAAAATATTTTCGTATGAGAAAAAAATAATTTAATATGAGAAAAAATTTGTATGAGAAAAAAAATTGACCCGGGGGGGAGAGGGTATGGTGGGGATAGGGTAAAGGTAGGGTGAGGTAGGTGGGTGTGGGGTAAGAGAGTTGTTAAAAAACAATTTTAATATGAGAAAAAAAAAATTGACCGATGGTGGGTGGGGGTTAGGGGAGGGGGCAGAGGGAGTTGTTAAATATTAATATGAGCAAAAAAAAAAAAATTACCCCCGGGGGGTGGTGGGTAGAGGTGGAGGTGGAGGTGGAGTGGGTAGTGTGGGGGTGTATGAGTGAGAGTGTTAACATTTTCCGGAAAATGACTTACGCGAAACAAACAGAGCCTTATACTTGAACATGAGAGTGAGGTGTCTTAGAGAACAAGTATCGTCAGACACATCCAACATGCATTCTGAAAGTTCAATTAACTTGCTGCTACTCTGAAAAATGATTTTCTTCGCCATACCTATAAATACAGTAGCTTACATGTTAATATTATACTTCCTCCGTCCCACTAAAAGTTGCACTTTTGTTTTGTGCGTGGGGGTTAAGAAAATATGTACGTGGTGCAAGTGTTGTGAGTATGAAATGTAAATTAGGAGAGAAAAGGTTGGGTAGGGAATAGTAAGTGGATAATTGTTGTGAGTATGCAAGTGGGTCCCATTAAATAAAAAGTACTTTAAATTTTCATGTTAGGTAAGTGTAATATTTAATGGGACACCTTTTAGGTAAAAAAAGTGTAACTTTTAGTGGAGCGGAGGGAGTATGTTTTATACAATACTATACTAATGGTTAAAAGAATTCATCATGCTATAAGGAAGCAAAGGCAATATCAATGTAAGTTAATTGTAATGTGCAGAGTCGTGGGAAACCATCTATAGAGGTCAATGTTGTCGTTACATCCATGTTCTGAAGACTGTCTTCTTTTTGAAAATCCATTTACAACTTGTTTGCTACCATAAGATTACATGTTAGGCAGTAGGAAATAGGAAGAATGGGTGCACCAATAAACGATTTAATGATGTTGAAAGTGACAGTCAAAGCATTGGCGAACACACTAAGTTAACGACTCAAAGAAAAACAGAGGGTAATAGCATCAATTAATGTCTACCTGCCCGCCAGTCGTCCTTGGAATGACAGAGATTGAAGATATGTCCACATAAGTTTGGGTAGTGATAAAAACATCAACGCAGACCTAATAAAAATAAAAAATTCAAAGCATACATTAAAGTTAAATCTCAGCCAGAAAACAATAGGAGGACGACTCTCCGATCTAATCAGCAAAATCAAAGTCAGAAACTGCACCTGGTACTCTGCAAATTCAATAGCCATCGTCTTCAGAGTTTTGTCTATCGGTTGGAGCAATTTATGGGCCTCCTGAAATTTAATAGCAAAGAAACCTTAAGTGAGCCCACAAAACTCTTCTATGCCAAACCATGTTTAAAGAAATCTCAAGAAATCGCAAATTGTTAAAGACCCCAATTGTACACTTGAACAACCCTGGTTATGTTAAGAGCAAATTCCCCATCAGCACTGGAGACTCCATGTTTTTTTTTTTTCGTTTCTTTTATCCGCAAATAAAAGGAGGATATATCACATTTGATAGAGAGAAGGTCAACCGAAAGAAAAATGCTACAGCATGAGATAAAGAAAAAGCAATCAAAGGGATCGAATCAGGCTGTATTGTAGAAACCGAAACTTCTCTAAGAGCACTTGCTAGCAGACTATCATACCAAATCCAAATACATAAAGTTTAATTTTACTTATTTACTAGTGTAACATGTTATGATTGTTGCTTCTTGAAGTTGACCGACATGAATTTCTTTCTCTTCTTATTAATGTTACTACTGACATTGTTTTTACTATTGTTATTGTATCATCATTAAAAGTATTAACATATACAGTCATAGCATGTAAAAAATTACCAAACAAGTGAATAAGCCTACAAATGGGATATGTGCCATGCAGGCCATCTTCACGTCTCGATCACCAACCATCAAAAGGCCAAGGAGAGAAAGAAAAGAAGCAGGGAAATCAAAAATATAAACAAGCATTCATGTTTGCAGCATTTATACCTTCTCTCCAGCCAAAATATTAGTTCTTCCTTCAGCCTCTCTAGCCGAAAGGGCTCCAACACCAACTGATGGCAAGACTGAAATATAAAATGATAACAAATGTAAGCTCCCCTTGCTCTTTGGAGTGATCACGTAATATGCACTACGGTAATTCAATGTCTCTACCCAGAAAAAAAAAAAAAAAAAAAAAAAAAAAAAAACAGGTTCAAGGTTGGTACAACACCCATCACATTAGAGATCAAATAAAGGTCAGAATTAAGAAACTCGCAATCACATGACATAAAAATATATTAGAAAGAGAAATTATACGAATAAATTTTCCATTACACTTGGCGTATAGCCTAGGGTAGACAAGGACCCAGGTAAAGCATTCGGCTTAAATGGAACTCTAAAGGAGGCTAACGAGAGAAAGAAAATAAGATAACAAACTACCAACCTTGAAAACAACTTGCTGCAAATTTGCCAAATGAAGCCAAAGCCAAAGTCACGCTCATATGGCACTGAACCAATTTGACAGTATCTAACTTCTCCGACTCCATAACATTTTGGTTTCTAAGATGTTAGGACCACGTTTTTAATATGCAGTAGACTGGACCAGATGAAGGAGAGTTCCTCGAGACAACTTTAACTAATCGGGTCAAATTCACTCTCCATACTCTCACTTAAATTGCATTTTTTATAAACATTATTTTTATCTTGCACTTTATTTGATTATACAAGACTGAGCATCACACGGTTTTATCACTTATGGTTGAGAAATCAAACCATAGCATTTGATTATTTAATTTTTCAATGGTAGTATTGCCACGGAAATCTTGACTTCTTTTTTTCCTTCTTCAAGGTAACATCATGACATATTATAGATACGTGGAGATTCAAATCCATTCTACAGTTTGCACCCTTCGTCTATTGCACTTATTGTTGCAAATCCAACCGTCAATAGCTCATAAATTGAATATGATTGCATATTCTTGTTCAAATATTTTTTTTTTCAAACAAGATCAAAACTGCATATTTTTTGGAGTATGATGGGTCCTAAATTTTGCTTGAATGATTATTAAATTGTAGATATGGTAGGGTGGTCTTTCTAAGGTATGAAACTCGAAATAGCACACTTAAGTATCTACACACTCATATAGTAGCTAAACAAATACTTGAAGTAGCAAAACCCTAATGATTAAATGGTTATATTCCTTCTTCGCATTATCTTTAGCTATTAAGCATAAGAGTAATTATGGGGATGTTTGTGCTTAATACACTTAACACAAATGACAAACTACAGTTTTGTAGGCCTCTTAAGTGTACACCAACAGCAACAAAGCATTACTCCTAAAATGATTTGGGGTCTGTTAACAAACATGAATCATCATATAAATCATAAACGTTTCGACGAGTCTCATGTGAGTCCCATGATCATCTATTCCTCTACCATAGGTACCCCAGTAACTTTGAAATCAGTTATTTGAGGTCAGGTCACTAGGAAAAATTGGGTGCCCCTTCATTCGTCAATCACTTTTTGGAATATACATTTATAAGGTTTTAGGAGAGACCCAGTTATAGGAAGGAAGGGTATCAACTATCTTTTGATGTGGATAGAAATGGGCAACATGATCTCTAGCGTTGAAACTTCCGACTAATCTTCTACACGGGAGAGTGGTTTCTTCAGCTTTTCTTTGGGCGTCAATCAATGGTGCTTTTTGGGGGTTGTCTATTTAGGAATTGAAGAATGATTAAGCTGTTGTTATGGTGTAGTTTTTGTTTGTTGATACGCCTTTTACATTTATCATATGTTCAATGGACTCCTTATTCATCTGATTGTATAATCCTTGTTTCTCTAGTGTATTTTCTTATAAAAAAATGATTTAACATTTGTCCTAGAACTCGCCACATTCTTTTGACAAAATTGTACCTCATACTATAGAACCTTAAGCATCACGGATTTATTGCATTATCCTAGAACTCACCAAGATAAGATAAGGGACAAGAAAGAATTTGGCAACCAATAAAAGAAGCGTATCTATACTTTGTGAACTTTTTTTATGGAAAATAATATACAAGCATATAGATTGTACAAAGAAAAAGAAGAAATTGTAAATTAAAAAATATAAAAAAGAAAATCAAGATACATATATATATATTATTATAAACATATACTCCCTCCGTCCCATAACTATGTGCACAAAATGAGTTTTGCACGGGAATTAAGGGATGAATAGTAGTGGGTAGTTGTTGTGAGTGTGAAAAAGTGAAGTAAGAGAGAGAAAGTGGGGTAGGGAATAGTAGGTTGATTGGTGTTGTGAGTGTAAAAGTAAAGTAAGAGAGAGAATGAGTGTGATGAATAGTAAAGATTTTTTACCATTTTAGGAAAGTGTGACTTATCAAAGGGACACCCAAAATGGCAATTTGTGCACATAGTTATGGGACGGAGGGAGTATGCTACTAAAATTACGCAGGTGTCAACTTTTCAAAATGTACGTCAATGTCAGAAAATGGACTATCATTTTCAGAAGAAATGGGGAATAATTGTGTGAAGAACATAGTTATCAAAAGCGCGCCTAGGCTCCGGGCACACCTTTTGCGCCTTGGTGCGCCTTGGGCCTTTAATAACTATGGTGAAGAATACAACAGAAAATAAGAAATAGGAAACATAAGTGTGATGTTACATCGAGAAGGAAAAGAATATAAACAAGTACCACCAACTAAACCTCAGGAAGAATGGTTTTGACTTAGATACAAGACATGATAAGCTAAGGGTATTTATAGATCCCATGGAATACAGACTTAAGAAAGTTCCACTCGATGGGAAACAATAGAAGAGATATGAAACAAAGAAGTAAGGACGAATCTCAAATCTGCGCTAACTATTTTCTCAAACTCAACTTTTCCTCCCAATGATAAGCTAAGGGTATATATAGATCCCATGGAGCATTCTTCTAAGCTAAGGAAAACTGCAAACACTTAAGGCAATGAACTAGATATTAATTGCTTAATGATAATAAGACAGTGTTGAAATATCAAAAGACACACAAAGGCAAGAGATGTGACCAAACATAGCTGAATCTACCCGTGAAACCAACCTACAATAAAATGACCATAACTTTCTCAAGAAAAATCCAAATGGTGCTCTGTTTGATACTATAATGCCGTACGACTCTAGAAAAAAATAAATAGATAAAGCAAAACAGCTAGATTCTCTCACAAAATTTAAGTAGGAGGATGCAATCATATTAATTTATATCCTTGGTAAATGAAGACAGATAAAACATAGAAAGAACTTGCCTGACTGAAATACGAGAAGCTTGCCTCCTATACTTTTCATTGCCAAGAACGCAGCCTGGAGTAATTAAGGAATGTCAATTCCGAACATATACTCTTAAACAACATACTAAGTGTGCATATAATGCAAGTTTTGATTTTCGCGTGCATAAATTTATTTGTTATGATACATAAAATTACCCTCCATAACAAAAATTGAAACCAAAGAATTCATAGTGTCCAGGTAAAGAATGACACAACTTGTACAGCATTTGTTATATGGGGCGTAAGAAAGACCAGTACTGTAATATCCAAGTGAAAGAAGAACTGTGTGATGCAGAAAAATAAGGGGTTTGGAGAATAACGAAAAGGAGGATCCCCATGAAGAAGAAGGAATTCAAAACATCCGGACGCTGAAAGCTTAACAGAAATGCTCAGATGCTATCATATCTGGACTCGGATATGAGAACGGGAAAGGGGTTTAGATCCAGGAACCTGAACCGTCAAAATATTTAATGTTTTGCACTTTTCTAGGATAAGACCACAACCCACACACCAGGAATCCCCGCACGGGCAATTCGGAAAAATGAAACATCGTTCACAAATAGTCCACAAGAGAATAAATTCAGCAACAATCTTTTCAGGGAAATTACCAACGGAAGGCCCTCTTGATTCATAAATCTCATGAAACGAGTACGGGGTAGACAGGTGAAAAGACGATCCTAAGAAAGGAACAACTGGGAAGGATCCCATATCCAGATGCAAGAAACAGATAAGAGGGCCCATTCCTACCGTATCACGACAAAGGCCTGAACTGAAGGAATGGAATGAGAGATGAAATCTTTGTTACTTAAAATCCATCTCTATCCTCCTCTCCGAATATGAAAGACTCCTTGTCCTCCTTTTTGTTCTTCTCTCCCACTATTAATAGACATATTTTGTTGTATGATAATATTTTTGCACATCAAATATACTCAGGGCACATACCTTAATTGCTGCACCAAAAGATGAATCAGCGGTTTTACTATTCTGAAACATGGACGGGATGCTCTCCAACAAAAGCTCTAGATGCTGACGACACTGATACCCCAAACAAGTTAATAACGCTTGCGATCAGTTGAAATTTCGTATAAAAACAGCACAACCATTTGAAAACTGAGTATTCCACAAACTTCAAAACATCAATTTAACACCCAAAAACCTGTCAAGGTATAAGTAGAAGTTCTTGGAACTGACCTCAGAAAGCGGAACAATAACATCACTTTGCAGAGGAGTGTAAACATCATTTACATCAGGAACTATGAGCATCAATGGCTGCAAAAGTAAAATACAAGAGATGAGCACACACACGGCAACTTACTCCAATTGTTTTTCTTAGTTATTGTATTCTCATTTTCAGTTCAGTTTTCTCTATGACATTTTCCCTTATTTTCAATTTCAACTTCACAGATCGGTAATAACTATAGAAACGGTGCCTGCATTTCATACTTAAAGAATTTTCATCATCAAGAATTGATTTTTATATTGGAAAGTAATTATGTAACATCCTATTTTAACATCCCAAAATATTGAGTTTCTGCAATTGTATCAACCTGCTGCAATGCTCGTTTCAGATTGTAAAAATGGATGGTCGAATCAAATGTAGCAAAGCCAACCATTGTCCGAGGACCCTCCTGCAACAACCAGATCATAAAATTACAAGCACAAGTAAGTTTTTCAGAACAAACATACAAGAATACCTAGACTAATACTCTGTCACAGAAAGATAACGTTTACCCAAAAAAATTATTGAAATATTAATCATCGCGGTGAATTTCTATGTTACTGATAGTATTTTAAAGGTGCATCAATAACAACTTTTTAAAATTTTAAGCAGATAATTGAATTTTCATATTTATTTTGTAAAAACTCGGTCGAGTTGACCAAAAAATCAAAGTGAGACTATCTTTTTTTTCAGGACGGGTGGAATTGATAGAAAATAATGAGTATCAAAGAAGGGCCATATCAAGATACAAACACAGTTGAACTCAACAAAACTTTAACTTCAGAATGTCCCTTGAATGAAAAGTAGACGTTCATTTTGGGATGGAGGGAGTAATATTGTAGCGCTTTATGCAAGTCCTTGGACATTGGGTCATGTCATCGTATGGCATGGCATATCTCTATTTATACCTTAATGCTAATAATAAAGGAATTACATCATCTCATTCAAAGTTCATTAACAAACTTAAAAGCAATAAGCCTGTACCTGAAGGCAACCCAAATTGGAGAAATCGGCATCGAAGATAAATATTTGATAGATAGAGAATAATTTTCTTAAATTAATAGAAGAGTGTACAAAAGCAGCAAAGAAGGCATCAACCTGGAGGGGGTGGGGAAGGAATGGAAGTGAAAAGGAAAAGGAGATAGAGAAACCAATGAAGAACACATGCCCTTCACCAAAAAAAAAATAATAATAATATAGCCGCCACTCACTTGAAGGATAAGCAATTGCTAATCCTCGAGAAACACCTAAAAAAATTCAAAACATTAATTCCCTCACGTCCAAAGAATCTGTGTCCTTGCTACCCCCAAAATACCAAATGCCTGACAGAAACAGAGCAACGGTCAACTCAGGAGAAACCCACTTCTCATCGAGAATGTCAAATAGAGAACAGATGATTTTGTAAGTGACCGGATAATGTAAGAAGAAGATCTCATGCTTGTTATTATGTCCCCAAGTTATGATGCAAAAAACAGGAGCGATGGCCCTACTGGGACTATGCCTCTGGCGCCAACCATTGATGTTCAACCAATTTAGCAAGACACCAGGCAAACCCCTTTGGCATGGAGACTAAATATTGCCAAACAATCTTCTTACAGGTTATAAGTTGGATACGCTATATATGACAAACTTACAGGAAGATCAGCAATCACTCTACTTATTGCACTGCAAGCTCCGGCTGTCGCGCCAGTCTGTATGGCATTCATGGACACATCAATGAGGAAGAAAAATAGAGCAGGCATCGGGTCACGCACCTACATAAGATAAGAATAAGTTGTCTTTATCCATAGTTAATGAAACAGCAAAATAAAAGGAACTAGCTGATAAGATACAATGATACTAATAAAGCAAGTATTTTCACATATTGGCAAATTATATTTTAAAAACAATTGCATCTTTGCAAAACAAAGTTTAAGCAATTAGATGTTATCATTGTGAGTACGACCCAAGCAAGTGGAACGTCAAAAAATAAGGAACATCAAGAATCTGAGTCTGCAGGTAAATAATGAAACCATGAGCTAATCACATGATATAACCTTTTAGTATGTCAACACAAACCTTGATGCACAACTAGCTCAGTGCATCTCTAAAACCCCCGCCCCCAACCCACACACACACACACACACTCCACCCAAGAGAATGTGGGAAAAAAAAAAAAAAGGCAACTCACCATCACATCAAAAGAAACAGAAGAAAGTGAAAAAAGAGAGAGAAGGCGGGATGGGAGAGAAAATTAGCAATTAGCAGGCATTCTAGAACAATGCAAAACCTGCAAACCCCCAACATCCCATTTTCGACGACCAGAATGACACCATGAGGACCATTCCATCTACAGAGGTAAGACACAGCCTCATCCCCAAAAAAAGGAGCATTCCTTTTTGTCCCAAGACCCTAAATTATCCATAGCGTAAAACTTGGTTCACCAAATTCTCCCCAAATTATCCAAGCCACTCAGCAGATGCACATGAATCTCTCTGAAACTCCTATAAAACAGGCACATGTCTGGTGAACATGAAAAAGAGCCAAAAAAGTAATTATATGTGTGATACTAAATAACAACACATAATAGAGTATGTCTAACCGAACATCCATTACATACCCAGGGGGATTAAAAGCATTCCCTCTCCCCATCCAAATCCTTACATTTACTCTACCGCCGGGTACTAAGAAAGTAAATGTGCGGGAATTGGCACCTAAGAAATTCCAAGGTACCTTGAACCCACGAATTATGCAAATACTAACCAGGTCTTCCAACCCATCAAAGCTAAGAAGTGGTTGTTTCATGCCTCCTGAGTAAGGATCCACCAATGAGATCCTCTCCTTAAATCTAATATGCACCCCGCTCAATAAGTCAACTATCAAACAAATTTGAAAAAAAAAAAAAAAAAGCGGCATTAATCTGTCCTCGGCATTAACCATTAGATGCCCTAAACCAATAATTAAGCTCAAACATTATAATGACTTTTAAGGACATACATTTGACGCGTAAATCCAAATATCGCCAACTTATGCTCTCCTGTGAGCCCCAAAGTAAATCTGAAAAGTGGGACCATTTCTCCCACATTACACAAGTCCTTCGACCTCATTGGCCACTAAGGCGGCATCCATAAGTTTTTTCTCAAAATAAACTCTCTAACCTCAGATATGGCATTCTCCAACTTTGTCTGAATCTCCTAGAAAGCACCTTAATATTAATTTTGCAAACACCAGTCAAAAAGCTAACAGGCCAAAGTTCCTTGACCAAAAAGAGCCTATCCATCTTTTTCATGAGCATATCCATGTTAGTATGAAGCTCTGAAGAATACTATTACCAAGACATTTTTAGTAATATAACAACAATTGTGGAAAAAAAAAACATTCAAAATCATTAGGGTATGGCGCCCATCCCCCAGCAAATCCTATGAAACCCTCCCAATCTTATCCTCCTTGAAAGGCCAACTTCACTCCTAGTTCACAATAATATGTTTAGCCATGTCTTCCTCTATATACAAAGAGCAGCAGAAATGTTGTTAGATTATTATCTAGAGTTGTTTATAGAAATCAAATACAATTAGCGTATTGCATGATGCATTCTTTAAGGTACATGAAACAATTAAGAATAATATAAGTATTTCATAGTTGTTTCTCACCATTCACCCTGGTGTGAAGAAAGATTTCAACCCAAAATCTTGTCCATCAGCTCGCATTGCATCTATGGACTTAAAAACCACTAAGCTACTAGATTACCTCCACCACAAGGGTAGATGTGATTTGTCATTTAAATGTCACAGAGTTTCCTTGATTTCTTGGTTTACATATATGTACATATTTTTATTACATTTACTCAATTTTTATACTTCTTGATTGCAAGTTTGCATTAGTTCTTTAATCATAAAGGAAAGCATAAACTTAAAAGAGTACAACACTGCTCACTGTGAACTATAAAATGGAATCTAAAACACTACAAGAATATAATTCATACCAAAAATTCTCTCGTAGCAACAAATTCGACTGTTCCTCTACACAACTCAGGCCTTTCATCTGCATCCCTACGCCTCCCGTCAGGACCTAGATTGCACTGATATTCACGAGGAGTTTCATCCGTAAATCCTGCCAGGAAAAAAAGTGGGGGCGCGAAAGAAATCACATATCTTGCATGTACGAACCATGATACGAGCAAACACTAGACAGCCAATTCCAGATTTTGTTTTATTAGTAAGAGAAGAAGCTTTACTAGAAAGGACAAAAAATACAAGGAGAGAATGTATCCTCTACAATTAAAAAACAGCAAAAATAAAAGAGAAAATATAATATAACTATCAAAAATACATAAGCCAATCTAGTAAACGCCACTCCATTCTCTGCACAAGGAGTAACAAACAATATTTTATGAGACATGCTTTACTTTCAAGTAGTTTATTAAAATTATACTCCCTCCGTCCCAGACTAAGGTTCACACTTTCCTTTTTGGTACGTCCCAGACTAAGATTCACAATTTGCTTTATTCCTTAAATGGCAAAAGATGAATAGTGTTTTGGACATTTAAATCCTCACCTCTTTGGATAATTACAAGAAATATACTCCACTGACCTATTTTTTACCCACATGCATCATGGATAGTGTTTTGGACAATTATATCCCTAACCCACTTGACTTTTTACCCCCTTTTTGATTGTTTCTTTAATAAGCGTGCAAAGTGTAGGTGTGAACTTTGTTCCGGGATGGGGGGAGTACTATATTTATTGTTTATTTATTTTTGGAAATGAGACTCTTCTAAGGGACAAACCAAAAAAGGCAAGTAGAACAGCTTTTTTAGGATGGAGGAATTTATTCTTCTAACGACTACGAAATTCCATAATGTATCCTTTATGATTTTCCAAGGATAATAAGGACGTTAACTTTCCAACACTTCTAGTTACATATATGCATAAACACGCATTGTGTCCATCTTATAGATGTGTGAATGAAACTGGGACAAGGTGACTTCCATGAACTCATTATTAAAAGGAAAATTATGATGGGACTATTTGATCTAATTAACAAACCTAACCACACAATGTGCAAACACCATCTCATGGCGCACAACACGTCACCTCTTATGCCCGCACCAAAGCACACTCACATCACTCTCTAATTGTGGAAGAGCACTGCAACAACCATGAACAAAACAAGGTCGAGGTAACGCAAGACATGCGGACGGCTTGTGCAAGCATTAACTCTCTAAGTATTGGAGGTTTGAATGCGTGCGGACATACTTAGTCTAAGCCAGGCCCTAAGAGAAAATTGCGGATGGTTCCCACATGGGGACACACATTGGCAAGAGGTGTATATGCACGAATGGGACAGAGATAGTGTGAACCACACCTTTTCCACCACATGAATCCTCAGCAATGCATATATACCATTGCCTCAATTATGGCAGATATGAGAGATAACAATAGCCTTATGCAAACTTCTTTGTTCCTAAGCCTATCCAGCCTACATTCAATCTTTCTTTCTATCCTTTGGTGACCCTTCTCTGTAAGGCCAGTTTCAAGCCCAGGGTTATCACCCATTTTCAGCACTCAACTGGACTTGGATCGAACAGGCAAAAGGATTACAAACGGCAACTCATTTTCCCTAGGGAGTAGTCACAATATATAAATGCCACAAATCCTGTTATAACTTACTCCCTCCGTCCCAAAATGAATGACCATTTTGAAGGTCATTTTGGAAATGTTGATTTTTAATAGAAAAAATCATAAACATTCTTGCTATTCACTTTCAAAATTTTAGTTTTGCAAAAATATAGTGAAATCTGAAAAAAAAAAAAAAAAAAAAACTCATTTAGGGACAAAGTTATTTGATGTTAAAGTTTCATAAGGTCATTGATTTTGGGACAAAAGTGATCTACAATTTGGGACAGAGGGAGTACTATGTAACTTACAGCAAGTAAGAACTCTATCAGCAACAACGCCAAAAATATCAGTAACAGAACGGATCAGGATAACTGCATCGACATATGAAGAATGCACACTCACCACACAAGTTACATATGAAACGTCTTCCCTGATCAACGAATTTCATGAAGGGATTTATGTAGCCTTTGCAACGAGAACAGCGAACAGGACCACTTTCCCCAAAATCAACTACCTGTCAGGGGCCATGTATAGCATATGAAAACATAACACAAGGTTAACCTGAATGCATACATTTTTGTCTACTACAATCTGGGAGATAATTAGGTTATGAAGTGAATAAATGGTCAAATAGTACATGGTTGGGATGACAACCAACACATGAAAAGTTCAAACATGGTCAAACAACACAATTTAGGATCTACACAATGCTTGTAAATGTTTTTTGTGAATGTAGTATGCCTCATTTCGCACACTGCAAGTCTGCAACTGCATTTATGAGTTCCATTTATGTTTATAGATATAAAACTCAACCATAGAGAAAAGACAAAGGAGTACAAACTATGCAACATAGGACCAGGGAGTACAAAAATCAAATCTCTTACTTGGATGGGCTCCTCAGATGGATGAGGGAGAGCAAAGGGCTGGACTAACAGCGCCAACTGCATCCCAGATGTCGCCAAAAGATCAGACGTGCATGGAATCTGTTGAAACAACAGATGATCGGATGTCAAAATCAGTAATATTTACGGGACAGAGAAATTAAAAGCATAACACAGTAACAAGGAAAAATGAGCATCTCTAGAAGCATTGATAAACAAACTTCACCTAGAAGCCAATCTTTATCATTACCTGATTAATGGTACACCTCAAGTAACGTGGACTGCAGTTCCCAGTATCCCTGACAATATATTCGCTTGTAGCAGGCTTCAAATAAAAGACTGTATCAGAAATACGAAAACAGAACAGAATAGAGTGTGGAGTAGCAGCTTGTAGCAAATAGTTGTCCGGAGCACCGTATGTAACATCAAGAAGATATACAGCGTTGCACAAGAAACAAATTGATGGGCAAAACTTTCATTTCCTGATGAAGGAGAGATTAAATACCGGAGGGGGATTGGCCTGGTTTCCCTGACGAGTTTCGTGTACATGCACTGAGGTACTTGGAATTGGGCGTGGAATTTGATTTGGGTCGATCTTTGAAGGCCCACTAACTGTAGCTCCAGTCTGCCCCATAGCAGGTGATATTGTAGCCATAGATTGATTGGGCAGTGGTGGTGGCATCCCAAACATTCTTGGAGGTTGAGCAGGACCAGGAATTGTTGGAGGAGGCACCATCTAAACAGAGTTTAAATTTCAGAATCATACTAAGAAATTGAGGTTAGCTTGACAATTGACTAATAAGTACCAAGCAATATGAGGCATCACTTGTTATTCATGAATCAGTATCTTCAACCAAATTAGCATGAAAGAAAAAAAATGAATACCATGCAATATGTAAAGTTCAAAGCTGAAGTCCGCAAAAAAGTATAACTCGCAAAGATAGAACGTAAGCGGTAGATAAGTCATTCTTCAGAAAGTGAGTAAAATGTAATTGACAATATTAAGTATGACAGCATTATGCAGTGAACGGGCATATTCATCCAATTAAAGGGTGGACAAATATTCGAATAAAAAAATATAGGAAAATAGAATTTTCTTAGAAAAAGACCAGTTTACAAACAGATGGACAAGGGTATCTACAAATAAATAGAAGTTACATGGATCCTATGTCAAGCAATAACAGCAAACGAATCCTTCGTCAAGTCAGTAAGCGATAAACCTCGGAAGGCACCATAAGAGAACGCCCGTAGAAGCTACTGCAACCACTAATTCTCGAAAAAGATGTCTCGGTAAATATTGAAGTTTGAAAGTCCAAGCCCTTCTCACATCTAAATACAACACCAAGCTGCAACAACCCCACATTCCACCAAACGTCTGGAATCTCCTCTCTTTACAAACATTCTAAACATAGTCTGAAGAAAGGAAGAATCAGACTGGGGGACTCACCCGCTCTTCCTCATAGACCCCTCAAACAAATGATTCCAAAGATATCAAGCACTGTTGCATCAGAGAAAGAGATGATCATGCGTCTCATTATACTGATTGCAATCCATACACCGATTCGGTGGCAAACATTTAGTAGGGCTAGGCAGCTGCTATTTTCATTAGAGTTTTAAGAGTTAAAATTAAAATTCACACGAATACTCGAATCTTGAAAAGGATCCTAGAAATTCTAAACAAACAATAAAGACAAAAAGGAGATGGAGACGGAGTTGGATTATGCATCAAGAAGTAATGAAGAGAGAGGAATGATTTTTTGGATCCCTCTAAATCCCACACCCAAGAATCTTGCTTACCCGACAACCAAACATGACATATTAAAGGAGAACCCCAATACCACCAAACTCCCTATCATTGATTGTGAAAAAAAATGAAAAGGCAATCAATGAACTTTTGGCCAATTTCAAAGGTCCTCACTCAACTGTGTTTTTGCATGTCATCGCTATACTATCTAAAATTTTAAAATGTTATCATTTCTTCCAAAAAATCGATAACTAACACTTGTTAACTCGTGCTACACTTCGTTAACTCATATGAAAACAATGAAAAAATATTTAAGTAACCAGCCGCTCAAAATAATCACCCCCTTCTCTCTCTTTCCCTCACCCTCTCGCCGTCTCGCGTCCACATCCATCATCCCCGTCAAAACCCGTCCCTCCTTCTCGCCTCCCCCTCCATCATCCTCTTCCATCCCCAACCCTTGCATCCCCTCTTTCCCATCTCCCTAAAACAACGGATTTTATGTGAGCTCACTTCAGTAAGTATGCTCCTCAATTTGTTGTAGCACACCGGATCAAAGTCGTGATATTTGGCATCTTTCAATTCTCTTGATTAATTTTATGTGAGCTCATTTTATTGGTAGAAAAATCAAAAGCCCTCTTTATCCTCTCCTAGCCAAGCTTCAAAAGGAAGCCACTAGCAGCGTTGGGAATTTTTTATCACTTGTTGGTAAGATTACTCTAATTCAAATCAAAGTATGGTGGTTTAACGGCGGCAGTGGTTTGTGAGCTGGGGTGGAGGTGGGGGTGTTAGCATTTCATAAACATATAAATAAAATTGTAACAGGAGTTAATAGAAAATTTGACGATCTTAATAAAAATTTAAAAATTGTTGATGAGAGTGTTTTTAATGGTGAACCATTTTATAATTTTTCAATATTCATTAGGATCATAAAAAAATCTATCAAGTCTTGGTCAAAACGACCCTAAGTTGATCATTTTTAGTCAAACAGTTTCAAGTGAGGTGGGACGGAGGGACTATATGAAAAAAAAATCTTGAATTAGCCATTTACGTATGTGAAACTTTTATTTTCAACTTGTAGATATTTTGTTGCCGCAATGATAATCACTTGGTGGATAGTCGTGATACATAAAATACAATAAGGCTTCTATTCTATACATCTATACAGGTTTCAGAGCTCTTTTCATCTTTACCTCTCTTTTTCTCGAAAGAAAGAGAGTTGCATAGTATAAAAAGTGGATAGATGTCAAAGTGGAGGAGCATACAAAAAAATAGACTCAAAGTCCAAAATTAAAACAATCGAAATATCCAAACATACAATCAAATCCACCCATTCCACTTATTTATAATAATTAAATAACGACTGGATCTCACAGCATTCTCAATCTCTCAAGTTTAATTTATTTACATAAACACAAAGAACGTTGCAAGTCGGGCAACACGCAAAAGTAACGTGTAAATTTTTATGACACTGAATATAAAGCATAATCCTAACTTTGATATGCAGCAGCAGCTTACAATAATTGGTCAAGTAAAACGACCCCCAATGATATAATGAATAATATAAATACAGATCAAAAAAATTCAAAAGCATACCTGGCGGGGTTGCATCGACCACGTCTGCGGCCCATATGGAGAAGCTGGTTGTTGTGGCCTGCCTTGAAGTGAGCCCGAAAATGGAGAGGGGCCCGAGAAGGGAGGTGCACCTTGTGATGGTGCTGAAAATGGAGGAGCTAGCTGTGTCGGAGGACCTCTAGATGCACTGGAAGGGGGACTTCCAAGCATTGAATGCATGGTCTGACCAAGGGGAGGAGCCCCAGGCAAAGAGGATGGTATTGATGGCGGCCCAGTTGGCTGTCCAACTGATGAAGGCGGCCTTGGTCTATTCGCAAAAGCAGAGGGGGGTCCATTACTGATTGGTCCACCCATAGATGGTGGGACATTCATACCAGTTGTCAAAGGAGATGATGATGCAAACGGGCCAGGACGAGGACCAGGACCAGGTTGTCTAGGAGCAGCAGAAGGAGGAGGAGGCCTCGATGAACCACCGAACGGAGGTGGTGGCTGGTTAACACCTGGAGGTGGACCAGTGGGTCTGTTAGAGGGCATTTGCTGTGGAGGATTCATTGTAGCCCTGGGAACTCCGGCAGATGGAGGAGGTGGGCCGGGACGACTGAAAGGGGAAGAAGACTGGGGTCCAGGAAATGAGGATGGACCCGATGAGGGGAATGGTTGTGGTTGTTGCTGCTGCCCCACAAATGGTGGCGGCATTGGCATCCTAGGCCCACCACCGGAACTAGGCGGAGGCTGATTTCCACGAATGATATGCAGTTGATTTTGCAGATTATCAGCAATCAAATTAGGGTTATAATTAGGCGGTACGTTACCTCTGGGAGCTGCCATTACCCCCAAAATTCAGCAGAATTGGAAGGAAGAAAACAAATTCCTCTTGCCACAAAATTCCGTAACTCAAATTCCAGCAACAACTACAAATCACTACAAAATAAAGGAAAATTCAAACATAAATAGCAAATCAACGGCAATTCAAATGGAAAAACAAGAAACACAGATTGATTGAAAGCTCGTCAAATGAATCAGAAATGGTATACCTGATTGACGGCGTTGATAAACGGATAGATCACGAGATCAAGATCGGAAATAGATCAGATCGGGGACGGGGAAACGCCGATCCCGACTAGAAACAACTTGAACAGCACTTCTCTGATCTCTCTGACTCTCTCTCTCTCTCTCTCTCGATTTCGTCTGATTACGGAGTATTTTTCTGTCCGCGGTTAGAGAACGGAAACTTAAGAGACAGTGAGCGTGGTCGCGGTTTGGTCAAAAAGGTTAATATAAATTTATACGGGAAAATTACCAATGTTTTACCATTTCAAATGAGTGTTCAAATTTCATTTTAAGAAACATCTAAAAATCTCAATTTTTTGTATAATTTGGTAGCAAAGATTCATATATAATTTTGTAATCTCCTTTCCAAATATTTAGTTTTACAAGTATAAAAAGACCGGTGAAAAAATATTCGAAAAAAAACATTTAGAGACAAAGTTATGTTCAAAAAAGACACACATTTTGGGAAAAATATTTTTTTGAAAATTGACACTCATTTAGGAACAGAGTGAGTAATTTTTGCGTCAAAAGGGAAAAAAAAATCAAATACTGTACAAGTAATTTTAACGTCATACCAAATTTTCTATACGAGTAATATGTGTCATGCCACCAATTATTTTGTGACAAATGGACTTTTTAATTTAAATTATTAACCTGGCTGAAAAGTAATTGAGAAATTGATAGATTTTGGTGGGGGGCGATGATAGATTTACAAAAGAAGTTTATAAAATGAAGGATACAATGTGGACCCAGCACACTCCAATAAAAAAAAAACATAATTATGACACATCATCTTGTAGACTACATTTTGTAGCTATCTTTTGTAAGTTTATTATTTCCCTTCGGTGGAAGTACATAAAGAATGTACAAGTTTCTTATTTCCTGTTTCGTGTGTTTTTTTTACAAAAGATGAAGATTATTCGGCTTCTGTATAAATAAAGAAATATATTTAAGTCCCTTCGGGCATAGCTGAATGGCAAACAAGTGAGACATAAGATCTTGCTAGAATCATGAAGCGTAGGTTTGATTCCTGGTGGCAGCATTCTACTCTCTTTTGAGGCTGGTCATTCAAGCACGTCCCGCGATTTAATTGGTAGTAGCAATGAAAGACTGAAACTATTATCTCCAAGATTAGTCTGGCGCAAGCAATGAACCTGGGCATAAAAAAAAACTTGATTTGAGGCCAAAATCTGAGATTATAAAGAAGTTTTGACCAATAAGTCCTTCAGTCAAATGAAAACGATCAATAATGACAAACATTTTGGAAACTCGCCAATAAGTCATTGGGATTTTCGCTGGACCAGATTTCCCCTTTCCCTCCCTCACGCGCGCGCAAAGTCAGCCAACGCTAAGCGCATACTCCATCCATCCCGGTAAAAGCTTCACATTCTACCCAAATGAGTGTCTTGTCAAAAGCTTCGTCGTTTCCTAAAATGGTAAAAAAATGTGGGCTTCACTTGTCAACCCACTCACGTCTTCCTCTCACATACTTAAATTGTAGGCCCCACTTGTCATACCCACTAACTTTCCTCCTCACATATTTAAATTGTAGGTAGAGATGGCAATTTCGCTGAACCCGACCCGTTTCCGAGACATTCCGGCCCGGCCCGGCCCGGGCGTGTTTGGTAACACTTTTCAAAACCCGGCGGATACGGGTCCAGGTTCGGTAGCTTGACCAAACCTGACGGGCCCCGACCCGACCCGCCTAGCAATAGTTTTCCTATTCTACCCTTAGTGGCAACCATTATTACTTTCTAACCTGGGATATATACTTTGTTTGTGCGTGTATTCATTTCAGATCTAGGTTTTCCACTTTTCATACACAACGCCGTTACTGGCTACTGCGGAGAGAGAGTGAGAGAGCGCATCCTCGCAATTCGCAAATCGCAATCGGCGATTCAACCTCCGCTCCGGCAACTCGCCTCCCAGCCTCAGATCCTGGTGTGTCTCTGATTCCCTTTACCCTCTTAATCTGGTATGTGTATTGAAGTCTTTCTTAAAGACTTGTTTTATTTGGATTGAAAACTTGAAATTGTCTAGTTTTATATGGGTTGAGAGTTGGAAGAATTGGTGCTGTTGTTCTGTTCTGTAGTCCTAGTTTTTTTTCCTTCATGTGCAGCGGGCGAGTTCGGGCCGGGCACGGGTTTGGCACCCCTCGGGTCAGGCCGAACACGGTGTGAGCTTTTGTGTGTGCGAGTCGGGTTCGCCCGTACCCGACCCGTTGCCATCCCTAATTGTAGGTCTTACTTGTCATACTCATTAACTTCTTCTATCTCTTAACTCTTCTTACACTCATCATTTTTTCTTAATTTGTGTACCCTCATCAAAATGGTGAAGCTTCAAATGGGACGAATGGAGTTGTAGACACCCCGATCTCGCACCCCCTAAACCAAACCCTTTAATTGGTCTAAACCCGATAATTGACTTAAAACCCTAAGATTTGGCGGTTTAGGACTACCGACCGCCTTATCGGTGCATCGGATGCAAAAACCGAGTCCTAATTCATGATCAGGACCCAAAACCGAGTAAACAAGCATATCCTCAAAAATCGTGCGCGGGGACACGGCAGGTCCCGCAGCTCTAAAAAGCCCTTTACTGGACATCTTATGCATTTAAAATATTATTATGTTATTTTCCTACTTATTAACATATTTTAGATATACCGGCGTGACCGGAATAATACTCCGAGCAACTTTCATGTTGGGCCCGCGGACAACTGGGACACCGGAGCCCGCACGACGGAGCAATTGCGGAGCGGAAAGCCGGAGCCGGAACGAGAGCCACACAAGCACGTCAACATCTCATGCTTACTGGCCACATGGGGAAAGAGGAAGGGTTGAATTAATTTTGGATGGACCAATCACAATGCGCCACGTGGCAAGAGGGAAGAAAAGTGAAGATTGGTTTTTGGCCTAGTCCACGGCCGCGCGTTGTAAAGTGCACGGCCGTGCAAGGCCTTGACAACCAATTCTCAGCTTTTCCCTCTTTTCTTCCTTATTTTCAAACTCCATCATCACCCCATATCACCTCACATCCGGCCATCACTTCCACCACAGCCCCCCCCCCCCTACTACCCCTATAAGAGGGGCAAAATGGTCCAAGAAACCCACCTCCCTCCTCCATATACTCCCTCATCCATCCAAGCAAAGAAGGGGGTTCATTCTAAGCCCAATCTTGATCAAACTTGCTCCATACTCCAATTTTTTTCTCATCCAAGAACACCACCACCACACCACCACTGCACCACTACTAAACCACCTTCAAAACACCCTCAAACAAACACTCAAACACCTTCAAATCCAAAGCAAGCTCAAGCAAACTTCAAACAACCTCAATCCAACTTCAAACAACAACAAAAAACCTTTACCTGGAAGCAAAGGAAACACAAATCCCTCTTATATATGTAAGTTCTTATGATGTAATCTTTGATGTAGTTGGTTTGGGGTCTAGCTAATTAATAGCTAGACCTCCATATGTAAGTACAATGTATTGTAACTCATGTACTTCCATCTTTTTACCACATCCTTGTTTATGTTTGTTCATAAATAGATACTTGATAATGTTAATAACATGTTAATGTTCAATTTCCTTAAGTCTCATGGGTTTGTTCTGAGTTTAAGCCATGTTTTGATGTCCATCTTCATGCTACAAACAATCTGTCCAGCATGTTCTGTTTAAATCAAATCTATTCATGTGCTTTTTTCTCTATCATAAATCCATTTATGGACCTAACTCAAAACATTAAAGTTATTCCTTACATATTTAAGATGATGTAAGCCAAGTTTAATGGTCTTATTCCATGTTTAGGTCATGTATTGGTAGATATTTTCGTAGCTCAGATGTGTTGTCCTGTTTGCTGGACTTCTGACCAACCTGTATTCTTATGCCTAAAACTCTACCAAAACGCAATTTCAAGCCAAGGTAAAAACATTAAATTTGTTCTAAACAAACTAATTAAAAGGTTCATGCTTTTAAAATAATTTTATGACTTCAGGAAAGGCCTCTTTCTATTTTTTAATTCAAGTGTCTGCTATCAGATTAACCATTTCCAGATTCTGACATCTAAATGTCAAAGGTCTTTTGAACCAACTAAACCTGTCATCTTGAATTGAAACCTGGAATACATTATATTTGATATGTTATCTAAACTTTAATGTTTTTTGTTTTTCCAGATTCATGAGCCATGATAGAGTAAAATTTGCAATCAATGTCTGACATGCTATGATATTCCTGTTCTGTGCAGTTTTATGTAAATGTTCTTGGCATGATTTGAGAATGAAATACTAATCCATAAATCCAAAAAAAAATTCATAGATGTTCTCTAATATCTTGGGAGAAATTATCAAGTTTTACTTCTGGATTTGGATAAGTTTTGATAGGAATATTACAGTGGCAATGGAGGGCAGTCCCTGAACTCCAACCTCATACCTTGGCTTTGGACATTTATTTACAAGGGATTTGTCTCCCATTTTGTATAATTTGTACATAATCCCCTCTACCTTTTATGTATTCTTACTTGTCTAAATGATTCAATACCATTTTCGAAAACCAATCGGTATCCACCCAAACCGGTTCCCCGGTTGTGACAAAAAAATAATCGACCTAAACTAGGAAGACACATTTGTACATAAAACACACATTTTCAAAGTTAAGGCATAAAAGGCATTTTCAAAAGGCACTTAAAATAAAGCGTACGCGGAAGCATGCTAGAGACCGAAAGGGCGAGTGGAGTGCTACTAATCACTTTCTCTACTCGTAACTTAGCCCCCGAACCCACTTCAATTTCAAACAAAAGGTTTTATCTCTATTTTTTTTAAATAAAATGAGGTGGCGACTCTCTGATTTTCAAACCAAAGGAGGGTACCCATTGTGAGGACACGAGCGCGGATCTTCCGAGGTTCGTTTTACGTTTTCTCTCTCTCCCTCTCGTTCTCGCTTCCTTTTTTTTTCCACACAAAATTTTAAAAGGCAATATCTCAAAATCAAAAAATAATCTGAAACCACTGCTTTGGTAGTGTCGTCAAAACGAATGAAACAAATACACTCAATAAATAATTCAAACTTTAGAAATAAAAATTTCAATTTGCACTTGTAAAAATTTGAGAAAATCATTTTTTATTCTCAAGTGATTTCACAGTTGTGTGATTTCACAGTTATGTTATTTTTTAATTTTTCAATTGTAAAATTATTTATCAACTGATTCGCAGTTGTGTATTTTTTTTTTCACTTGTAAAATCATTTCTCGACTGATTTCACAGTTGTGCATATTTTTTTTTTTCATATTTCACTTGTAAAATCATTTTCTCAACTGATTTCACAATCGTGTGATTTCATACTTGTGTCATTTTTTAAATTTTTACTTGTAAAACCATTTTTCGATTGATTTCACATTTGTGTCATTTTTTTCATTTTCACTTGTAAAATCATTTCTCAATTGATTTCGCAGTTGTGTGATTTCACAATTGTGTTAATACATTCAATTCTCATTTGTTCATACTTGAGTACAAAAACTGATAAAATTTTCTCTCAATTTTCCAGAATTGATTACTCAATTTCTCAATTTTTTAATTATAATAATGAATTTGTTATCATGTACTCTTAAAAATAACATAGATGAATCGATTTCACAATTGATATTTAATTTTTCAGATGTTTAAGTTTAAAAATTGAGTCATTCATTTCTCATTTGTTCATAAACAAGTATAAAATTGTGATATTTATTTCAAAAGTTAATCCTTACAAAAATTCTAAAAAACCAAAAAAATGTTTCATAAATAAATAAAAATAAACTCAAAACATCTTTTGAAACCCCAAATCACCACTCCCATCACCATTGACAACTTGACAACCATAAGCACAATGTCACCACGAATCTCACCACATCGCCCAAATCCTCTGAATATGCAGTTGCGTTACAAAACGTAAGCTAAGAAATCCTCATTAAACGAAGCAATTGAAATGTTCCCAAACAACTGTCGCCAAAAGGATTGGTTCAATGACGCCAGAATTGCACGAAAAAAAACTCAATGACAATCAATTTTGGGGAGGGGATCTTCATAATCAATGCATTTGGAGATGAAACAGACAATAACGAGAATAACCCCTGCAGTCCAATAAAATCCATTTCAGAATTCATATCCTAACAACCATTTCCCAAATTTACGCAATCAAGAAAATAGTAAAGTCCAATCATCAAATTAATCGAAAAGGGAGAACATGGGAGGTTCTGGGAGAAGACAGAATGGTTTGGAGACAATCATAATGGCCATAATAAGTAACATAGTGCAAGCAAGTTCTTCTATTTTGTGAATTAAACATCAAAATATGATTAAAAAATATCAGGAACATGGAAAAATTAATCTTAACTGTAAAATTTGTACATGATTAGAATATGCATACAAATGTAATTAACATTCACATACATTAGCCCCAGCTTCAGTCAGCCTTTCCCCACAAGAGATCTTCCCATGCATTGCAGTTGATACAGAAAAACTCCACTTGTAATAAATACCTAGCAAGCGCACTAGTTACCGTGGTAGTAACGCGCGAAAGCGAGGGTCGATCCCACAGAGACTTGTGATAGATAGTAATTTAAATAGCACTAAAATAACACAAAATAAAATATTTGATTGGTTTTGAATTATTGAACACTTAACTAAAAAGAAAAATAAAATAATTAAACAAAACAAATATAAATAAATGGATAGAGATATGGAGGAAAGTTTCTATGGATTGGATTCACATGTATATCATCAATATGCTAGCTAATAATATTATTAATAAATGTTGGGGATTCATTCACGCAGGTAAAATTGGGCGTTCACACGTCCTACAATTTAGTATTCTTCAAATATTACACTTTCTTCAAAGTCCGCGTAATATGCGAAGAACCCATTAAAACCCTCGGAATATTGAATCTACAATTTCGGTAAGAAATCACTTTGCAAACCTAGATTATTCTTTCAAAAGTCGGACTTTATATATCTCAATCAATTACTTGAAATTCTTATACATAAATTAGTTAAAAAACCAATCTAATCTTAGCATTAGATTGTAGCAAGAAAACTTTTATAAAAAAAACTTTTGAAAAACCCAACAAAAAGATCAATAATAAAATTAACTAAAGCATAAAGAATAAATATATGTTACCTCTAATCCATAGATGATGAAATTAAGTCTTCATAGACAAAGAAATAATCTCTAGAATTAATATGGAAGAATGGTAGAATTATGGATGTCTATTACAATTAATCTAGGCTAGTATGTATAGGAAAAACAAACCTAAACTTAAAAGGAATTGTAAAATAATAAGGAAAAGAAAAGGATTAGGAAACAAGAATAAAATCCTAACTAAACAAGTCAACATCTTCCTTTTCTTCCAAGGTTTGGCCATCTTTTTAAGCTCCTCAAGGCTGGATTCCGAAAATTCCCCAAAGGTCCCTGATATTTTTATAAATTCCAGTTCAGTCCTCCAGCTTTCACAAATTACAGAACAATCCCTAAAATTCTAGATAATTGCAGTTGATCCTCAGTTTCAGAACATCCATTTTGGTCCCTGAACACTCTAGATTTTCACAGCAGTCCTCATTCTTCTTTAAGTTACTATTAAGCCCCTAGAGTTATAAATTTCGCCATATCTTCTTTGATTTATGCACTTTCCACCTGTGTTTTACTTGTTTTCTATATAAACACTAAAACAAATATTAAATAACCAAAACTCAAGGATTTCATCAAGAATAAGTCTAGAATATATCCAATAAATGAGTATAAAACTCATCTATCAGCAGTCAACATCAATGGAGTCTAAAACACCAAACAATTAAACCACAATTAAAAACCCAACCAAATCAGTGATTACAAAACCAAAATGAATTAAGAAGAACTAAAACACACACACACACACACACACACACATGTTGTTTATGGAAATTGAGCAAATCAAGATTGACAGAATAAAAGGGACAGAGATTAAGGCGGCGGAGATCCAGATATGTAGAATATGATTTGCCTTAGGATTTGGGGAATGGTGTCAAGTTTAGGGGAAGAGGAACAATCACCGGGGTTAGGGCACATGAAGGGGTGTTGGAGGTGGAGGAAGGGGTTACCAAAATAGTGACTTATAGGTAAGGAGGAAGAGAAAGATGAGGTAGAGATGGATGAGGAGGAAAGATGATGGACCAGGAGGTGAAACCAGCGAAGCCGGTGAGAAATATCGAGAGAGAGAGAGAGAGATCGCAATAGAGGGGCTAGGGTTTGTGGGAAGGTGAGGGTAGTTTCGCCATTTAAATTATAGTAAGGACTCTATTGGAGTTTTCATTTCAACACATGGACCCTAAGGTAGAATATGATAATGTATGTTTTTAGTGAAAAAATTCTCAATTTTATCAGGGCCTTATCGATAAAACCCCCAACTATAAACCATATCCATAGTTGCGTATGCTTTGAAAATTAACCCTTCGATGGTGTTAAGCCAAATCTTTCAGTACTCTGTTAGGGTTAAAAGCTCTCTAAAATAATTAAATATAAAGGGAGAGAATGATTGAATATACAAAAACCATGAAGATAAGGTGTTTGGGGGAAAAATAAAAAGAGGCATTTCTTATTTGCAAGAGAGTAACTATGGAAATCAAAAATACCGTTAGGAAATCTACCCATTACTTATTTGCTTTACAGATCTTAATTAAGTAGAGTTGATACTTAAGATTAAAAATTATCAGTTAAAAAATAATTGGTGGCATACAATTGTAGTTGTGGGTGGTATAGAACATTTGGGCTCGAAAGGGGCTACGCCACTATAATTTTGTTTTTCTAATAGAATATTTGTAGCTAACACAATTATCATTCCGTACTTCTTGTTTTTGTAAATCATAATCCTTTGATTTTATATGAAAATTAATGAAAAATTCTATATTAGATTGTATCAATACAAATTTTTCTTTCAATTGGCACCAGAGCCTACACTCGATATACTGAGTGAGATCCAGAAAGGATAGTCATCATGGATGGTCCATCGAGTCAATATCGTCCTCCTGTTTTAGACGGTACAAACTATGCCTTGTGGAAATCCAAAATGCGTCTGTACATCAAAGCAATTGATGAAAGGGCATGGCGGAGTATCATAGTTGCCTGGACTCCTCCTAGGATTGAAAGTAAGGCTACAGAGGCGGAATCCTCTGCTGAAAAAGTCTATCTTTCTAAACCGGAGAAGGACGGGACAACTGAGGAAATAGCCATAGCAAATTATAACTCCAAGGCTTTGGGTGCTATATCCAGTCATGTCGATGAAGATATGTATAGACTTGTCACCAATCAAAGTGTTGCTAAAAATGCTTGGGATATTCTTCAGGCTTATTGTGAAGGAGATGAAGGAGTAAAGGGCACTAGGTTGAGAATACTCATGACAAAGTTTGAAAACTTAAGAATGTCAGATACTGAGGATATCAAAAGCTACTCTGCTAAAATCAAAGATATCTCTAATGAGTGTCTCACCCTAGGTGAACCTATCTCTAATGTTAGGTTAGTAACCAGATTGCTTAGAACTGTCACTGAGAAGTTTAACATAAAAAATTGCTGCTATTAAAGAAGCCAATGACACTGCTACTATGGGTTATAACTCTCTCGTTGGAAAACTAACCATGTTTGAAATGAACTTAGCTATTCAACAGCAACACAAAGCTGAAAGTAATGCTCTTGCCGATGCTCTTTCCAAGTCCTCTAAAGTTTCTAAAGAAGTTATAGAAATCTCTAAGGAAATTGACAAATCTAATTTGGAAACAGAAGATGTGGCTTTTCTCACTAAAAAAATTGCATCTTTTTTAAAGAATAAACGTGAAAATAAATTTTCATCCGAAAGCCAAAACACTTCTGAGGAGGATACTGGAAATACTTTTAAAAAGACTAGAAATTTTAACAAAAAGAAATCTGATTATGTTCAATGTAGAGCTTGTAAAGGCTTTGGTCACTATGCGAATAAGTGTGCCAACACACTGAATAAAATGGGGATGAGCTTAAATGCGACCCTGAGTGAAAGTGAGGATGATGATGAGTCTGCATTCCTTACAGAAATTGATAATGCATCTCAAAATCACGAACATCATTCTGGTGTTACTTCAGGTGTGTTCACACCAGAGATCACATCCTCAGACTCTGAGTTTAAATGCTTTAATTCGTCTATTTCTGAGAAACCAGAGGATGAAGAGGAATGTGATGGTAATTTGAGGAACTTCATGAAGCTTACACTGATCTTTTCACCGATTGGCAAAAACGGGTTGAAAAACTTGGTGTTTTTGAAAAAGTCAATGAGAAACTCTCTAAGCTAAACACTGGTAAAGCTAAACTTGAAGAGGTTTTAAATATTAGAAGCTTGATGTTGAACTCGAGAAAGTTAAAGTTGATCTTGAAAAAGCTAATGGTACTTTCACTAAGCTAAACACTGATAAAGCTAAACTTGAAGGGGCTTTAAATATTAGAAGTCATTCTAAAAGTGGTCTCGGCTATGGATCCAATTTTGTGAAAGAAGGTGAAGAGAGGCCGGAATCAAAATCTTTTCAGAAAAGAGAGTCTAGACCTAGGAGAAAGAAATATGTGTGTCACTACTGCTTTACTCATGGTCATATCAGGCCCTTTTGCTACGAAAAAATTCATGACCTTGGGGAATCTGGTTCCCAGATGGGTGCTAGAATGAACCCACATCGCCAGAAATTTGGGTGATTCGTATGGGTTGAGAAGAAAGGTGAGGAGTGTAAGGTTGTTTTGACTTCTCAAAAGAGTAGTGTGTCTAGCTCTTGGTATTTTAATAGTGGGTGCTCAAGGCACGTGACAGGTAAAGCTGAATTCTTATCTGATTATTCTCCTATGAATGGAGGAAATGTGAAATATGGAGGTGGTGGCAAAGGTAAGATTGTTGGTAAAGGAACTTTGAATGTTGAGAGTCTGCCTAATCTCCATAATGTCCTCCATGTTGATGGTCTCAAGGCAAACCTCATAAGCATTAGTCATTTATGTGATGATGATATGCGTGTGAAGTTTGACAAGCAAATTTGTGAGGTTTTTGATAAATCTGGCAATTGTGTGTTTAAAGGTCTTAAAACTTCTGACAATTGCTATAAGTTTTGTGATGCTACAGGGTGTGATGATGAGCTGGAGCTCGCCAATGACGAAGCTGAACATGAAACAACACCAGAGAGTGCAGAACAGTCTGATGTTACCCCTGGTGTGATAACACCACAGACGACACCAGCAAAAAACGATCCCTGTTCAGATTCAGAGGCATCCTCCAGTAGCTCAGGTAGTAAAAAAGTAGGTTTGACATGGTCCAGAAACAGTACCTCCAAAATCCAAGAGGAACATCCCAATTTACATGTTCTTGGGGATGTTAGTGAAAAGATGAGGATTGGATAAATGGTAAGGGTGAACTACCGTGATGCGGTAAGGCTGAACTGCATGAAAGTCAGAGGCTTTGAGGTAACAAGTAATTTCTTTGGGTCACATGAGAGTAATTTAACTTTTCTGATGAGTCAAATGGTAAAAAACTATGGGCCACAAAGTAAGGTTTTAACTCGATTCTGGGTCAATTTAAGTGCTATTAATACTTCAAAAATTCATGCTCAATACTCTTGTATTAAACATGTTGACATTAAACATTATTTTATCCAAGATTTTGTTGAGCAGAAACTTGTAAGCCTAGAACCAATAAGGACAGAAAATCAGTTGGCTGACATTTTCACTAAGGCCCTAGACTTTCAGAGATTTTCTATACTTAGGAAATCTCTTGGACTTTGCATCATTTGATGGTGTGATCCCCTGTATGATCACACCATGTGTCACACTTGTATACTTGTTAACTTAAAAAAAAAAAAACATTGTATTTATGTTTGCACTGTACATCTCAGAGTGATCACTTGATCCTCTCCCTTGACTGGTCCTTGAACTGTGAACACTCCATGTGGTTATCATTGTAAAAGCCTTCTATTTATCTCTCAGTGGGTGCACTCTTGAGAAACAGCTGCTCCACCATTGTATGCAGCCAATCCAAATGTGATCAAACGAACTCACATAAAACCAAAGTGTGCCTCGAATTTGAAAAGTCCATTTGAAAGAGAAAGAGTTATCTTTGGATTTAGTGTAGAGTGAAAGCTACCCACAATTAAAAAAAGGGGTGGGCGCATTCTAGAGGCTGAGTAGATTGGGAGTAATGTTCATTGAAGTTCTTGGATAAATTGAGTCCCCGGGTGTGTTTTCATCCCAAGTCACACTAATCTGAGTTGTACACTTCACTTGCATATTTTTGTTTATTCATTTTTTTATTGAGTCGTCCCTACCATAGTGCTAATGACTCCGAACTGATTTTGTGTTGTTCTTGGTAAACTCGGCAAATAAATTTATGCTCAAGGAAATCTTTCTTAAAATGTTTAATGGCATGTTTTTAGGGAGAGTATTTATCTTGCATTTTTATGCTATCAATAGTAGTTCCATTCTCTCAAAGTTTGGTATAACATTTTCTTTGTCTCCCATGATTTCTATCATTTGTTAAATCTAAAATGTTGAAGACTCTCTTGTGTCCTGGAAGCCTGGATCCCTTGTGCATGTTGGTTCATTTCTGTCTTCAGCAACTGTTCCATCCTCAAGTCCAGCTAACGGTGTGTCCCTCGATATAATCACATCTGATCTCACATCAGCCTGTCTTTCTGTCATAATGACCTTTTGCGAAACTGATCATCTCGCATTCTGGTCAAAAGGGGGAGAGTGTGTGAAAAGGGGGAGAGAAAGTTGGTATGGTTGGTATCGTGATACTTTTGGTATGGTTGGTATCGTGATACTTTGGGTATGTTATTTTCTTTGACAATTTTATGGCAGGTACAGTGCTCAAAAAGGAAAGATCTCATTGCCTTTTTTTTTTTTCAACAGTTGGATTCAGGGGGAGTGTTTATTTTGGTCACTTAATAATCTTAACATTTTTGTTTTGACCAGAAAGCCATAAATCAGGGGGAGGTTGTAAGTGTGGCTATTTTAGCACACACGATTTTATTTTGATTTGGGATTATTTTAGATGTGTTTTATTTTAGGGATTTATGTCTTTCTTTATTTTAGGTAGAATTATAAATATCTTTTTATCATTATTTTTATTTTACTAATATACTAATGATATTATTAGTTTTAGTGTATAGCTTTTTAATATTTTGTAGATATCTTTTACTTGGAGTGAAAAGCTACAAGTTAGGAAAAGATGGAGAGTATATTTGGTTTCAAGGAGTCCAAGAGATATAGTATTCACTTTGATTGATTTACACGGTTTCAAGATCTTTGTCTTCACGGCAAAGTCGTTCCACGGCTTATTTAAGTGGAAGCCGTCCCTTTCAAATGCTTGGGGATTCTGAGTTTAAGTCAAGGTTTATTAAAGGTCTTCTTAGGTGATTTTAGTGAGATTTATTTTTGTAATACAAGTTCTTCTCTATAACTTGTTTTTAGTGTTTAGTGTTTCCATATTTGGTCTCTTCTCTTAATTTATTCTTTGTAATCGATCATAACAATTTTTAATAAAAAGAAGTTTTGTTGTCTACAGCGAGTTGCTGTAGATGTGTTAAATATCTCGTTTGACAAAATGTACCCATTAGTGTCGGACGGAGGGAGTACTTTCTATCATATTCACTAAAATTTGCTCAAAAAAAACATAATCATTAAAATAAAAGGTTAGTCAACAAAATAAAAAAGAAAAACTAAAACTCTTGTATTCAAAACTCAAAAGTAGTCAAAGAAAATTAGTTCACAAAATATTGGTAACTCTATTGTAATAATATTTGATTAAGCTATCTACATATATATATATATATATATATATATCAATCAATACAATATAATTAATATAAAGCCGGAACATATTCCATTACCACAATGCCACGTGAAATATTTCACATCAAATCTTAGGTATCAAGATGTCGTGTTTAGCATTCAACAAAGAGTTTTATTTCCAAATGTTAATTTAAACTCAATTTTTAATTTTTAAACTCATATTTTAAATTAAACTAATAAATCTGATTTAAAATATTTTCAATTATAAACAAATAGTAATTTTTATTTCAAAAATAACTTTAGATATCACTATCTTCAATTTCGTTCAAATTTATATATTATTTAATCAGTTCTATATTTCAGTTCAACTCATTATATTATTTCGATTTTCAAGTTGTGTAATCTTTCAAAAATGAAGTTAGGGAGCTAGAGGTGTAGACCAACAGCAGGGAATGAATCAAACTCAAGCCTTTGAATTCATTCACCATTTATGTAGCTATTCACTCAACTTAAATGATAATCTTATTTCGGAGTATTTAAATTTTTCGTATACTTGTATACTTGAAATGATGGTAAATATTCATTAAACGTATTTACGATCCCAAAATAAGGCTACATCACCAAAGGCTCACAAGAAACGGTGGACCAAGATCACCATTCACTTTTCAAGCCATTTTTTTTTTTGTCAAAGTTCAGACGTAAACTTGATGGAGATCAAATTTATATTATAAAAAAAAATTGAATGTAAGGACATAGTTGGGGAAAATAGGGAATATGAATGTGACATTTATGTACGCGAGCATATTTATGTAATTTTTCAGTTAGTTTGAAATGGATTTTAGATACGCAATTTTAATGATATTTTTTAATTAATTAATTTTAATAATATTTTTATGTCAAAATCAATTGATTATATTGTCCCGTCGAATATCGACGGGCTACTAACTAGTTAAGCTTAAAATAAGAGTTTTTTAATTTAATATTCAAAGTAGAGTTAAAATAAGGTTTAAATCATGTTGTGTTAAAACTATGACTACTACTATTCACACCCGCAAAATTGGTGAATATATCTGCAATGGCAATTCTTACCAAAATGACATCAATCAAAATATCCTTAGTAGCCCTCATATATTATACACCCGTGATTAGTTTTCCTCTATATTTTACTTATCTATTTACTAAATACACCTGTAGCATTAAACTAGTTTCTTTACTTGAAAAAAAAAATTAAAAAAAAAATCAAAACCACTCTCCCAAAAAAAAAAAAAAAAAATCTTGCAAAATTCAATCGCAATACATTCTGCTAAAAGATTAAGAATCAAGAATGAAATTGCCAAATCTGTTGGAACAATATAGTACTGTTCTCCCAAAGCTGTTGAAACAAGATAGTGATGTTCACCAAAGCTATTGGAACAACACTGTGATGTTCGGTCAACATTGTTGGAACAATATAAAGATATTTGGCCGGTAGTGGCCGAGCTATTTGTCTACGTTCAGTCGACCCCACCTGAATATCACTCATAAGTTCGGTCGACCACGGCTGAACATCAAAGTCGAAAATTTGTGAATCTTTTGCCAAAAAAAGAAAGATCTATAGCTTAACAAAAACACCGTTTTGATGCATAAAATAGTAAAGTACATGAAGAAAAATACATATAAATACATTACTGGGAGAAAAACTTATGTTTACTTTCCAAACCGAACATTAACATCACAAATGAGGCTTTGTCCTAAATTTTGTATGATTTCCTTTCCTTGGTTTGCCACTCAACAATGCTGTTAGAGCAAAATATATAAAAGAACGATGATCAAAAGAAATAATCAATCACAACACAAGAATTTACGTGGTTCACCAACTTGGCTACGTCCACGGGCGGAGGGAGAATATATTACTATTCAATGGCAATTACAAAAGACGATCTCTCTAATTTAGTTGCACGAATTATTTAGGCAAATAATTCTGTCAACCTAAATCCTAGATCTCTACTTGTAACTCTCAAAAATGACAGGCTAAATATTATGCTAGGGGAGGGGTTAGTATTTATCGGCATAAATACTAGAAACCCAAAAGGAAGAGGAAACCTATTTCTTGTGCACAAAGTAAATCTAATCTAATTAGGAATCTACTTTCCTAATTTTAAAAACTCTTTGTACCAAAATAGGAATACTAATTAATTTGGGACGGAAGGAGTTAAAATCCTTATCACATAAGGACTTAAAACCCACGCCTAAACTAAAACAAAAGTCAACTCCTTTGTGGCAGCATCATCGTGGCAGCACTGCAGCAGGCTTGGCGCTGCTTTTCTGGCTGTGGCTTGTGGCCCTCGCCAATCCTTCAATTTTTGTCTCCGTCCCGAATTTTTTGCGGATATATCTTTAATCAATTGCCTATTTGATTCAAAGGCATATTCCCAACAATCTCCACTTTCACTTTGAATCTCCCCGAACCATAATTCATATCCACGAACCGACCCCAACTCCACCTTGAATTGAATCATCCGCTTCTGAATATATCTCTCCACCTCCGCCACCGACTTTGTCTTTGTGAAGACACCATATTTGTTCACCCAAGAACAACCATGTTTACTTAGTCAAGTAAACCATCTTCTCAACTTGTGCAATGAATTTCTAAAACCACTAGAACCTCCACCACAACGTTGACCACCATAAGCATCTGCACAAACGGAAATTGCACATGAACTGCACGACTGGCGATGTCTACACGAACCGCTACAAAACTCCACTAACATGTGCTCTTACTTATGTTGAATCTTCGGCCTCTCCATAACGGCGATGAGAGCCAAGAAACTAGCATTGATGTCTCAGAAAGCCTTCTAGACCATCAACATAGTGTTTCGCCGAACACTTGAGACCGTACACCTCTAGAATTTAAGTACCCCCTTTTGCCGACTGAACTTTGTGTATCTACTTCTAGTACTTCGAATAGACTACACCTTAAATCCCCAGATTGTACCTTGTCCCGATCACCTTCTCAATCCCAATCCAATGATGAGCTTTGAACTAGTTCAGAGAGCTTCGAACTCACTCGTTTAAAGGCGAATAGAATGTAATCTTGTGCTTTACCTCAAGAACCCTTTGCCACGCCGGACTGTTGGGTTTCGTAGTAACATGCGCAGCGGAATTTAGCATTTAAAATTTTGAAACCCAAAGCCCATAGATCCGTTCATATGATTAAATCAAATACAATAACATGAATATAGGATAAGACTAACCCTTGATGGCTATTAAATTTTCTCTTGGTCTTTGGTGGAGATTTGAAGACTTGATCACGATCACAAAGCTTGAACACGAACTTTGAAGATGATGATTTTCACCCTCTAGCGGTATCCACACTTCGAACGAATATCAAAGGAACTTCTTTGATCTTGGTTGCTAGACCAAATTGTGAAACACGTTTTCACAATGAATTTGAACTATATGGAATTTTCTCTCTTGTGTATTATTTTGTTCTTTGACCAAGGATGTCTTAGAACAAAGTAAAACCTCTCTCAAACTCTTTGGAGACTCACAAAAGACTATCACTGAAGTTCTGGCCGAACTCATCCTTTTATACACAAGCAAGACCTATTCCAAATAGGAATCTTGTGTCAAAAGACATTCCAAATCGAATTAGGAAAGTGCCAGCCGACAGTACTGTGCGGCCGCCTAGAATACACTGTGCGGTCGCACATTTATCTGAAACAAACTGGTACAAATCTGAGCTAAGTGTGCGGCTGCCCAGTCCACACTGTGCGGTCGCCCACTTCCCCAGATTGTCCAGAATTTCCAAAATTCCAATTTAGTCCTTTTAAAGATTCGTTATATTGTGTGTGACCCTCTAGGATTATACTAAGTTGGCAATGGGTTCAAACATGAAACCATAAGATATGATTAGGTTCTAGCAAACCGTCATACCTACCCAAATAGTATAACTAGATACAAGTTCGCATTCCTTTAAAATATGTCATAATCCCTTTGTCCTCGACGTCATTGAACACAAGTCATGGTCAAACAGTCAACTTGTTTTGTTCAATACTTTCTCGATTCCGAATATGTTGATAATCCAAATGCCATTGATCCAATCAATTCATTTGAGTCCGGCTGAACATTTCATCAACACCATTCCTACGAGAGGCCCAAGCTTGACATCTCTCCGAAGAGGGACAAATCCATTTAGCTTATTATTCTTCCCTACGTGAATCCGATTATGCCAATCATACCCTTTATAACTTCCCGGTTAAAGGTAGCGTTTGAATATGTCAAACATAATGTTCATCAAGTGGAAGACTATAATAACTTCATGTCTAAGGATTCAAATGACATAACTAATATGAGATATATGTTCGACATAGACCATGACATAAATCTCATACAGCGGGTCATGTCCAGTACCTTGTTCCAAACAAGTACCCATAAATCTAACATGATCATCCCATGATCATTTAGCCTTTATACTAGTGCTTAACAAGTACTAGGGACGGAGATTATTATAAGTAAACATGAACAATAATAATAATCAAAACATTTCTTTATTGATATGAAATAAATGATAACAATTACAACGTTTATTAAACGTGCCTAGGGCACCACTACCAACAATCTCCCACTTGCCCTAGGCCCAATCTCACATGTATCTAATACCCATGGACCTAACATGACCATCATGTTTAGCTTGTGGAAGTCCCTTTGTAAGCGGGTCCGCAACATTGTCATCAGTAGGTACTCTGCATATATTTACGTCTCCCCTATCAACGATCTCTCGAATGATATGAAAACGCCTAAGTATGTGTTTGGATTTCTGATGTGCTCTTGGTTCCTTTGCTTAAGCAATAGCACCATTATTGTCGCAATAAAGGTCTATTGGATTAGCAATACTAGGAACCACTTCAAGTTCAGTTATGAACTTCTTAATCCAAACAGCTTCCTTTGCAGCATCCGATGCAGCAATATACTCAGCTTCTGTTGTAGAATCAGCGGTTGTACTTTGCTTGGAACTCTTCCAGCTTACAGCTCCACCATTTAACATAAACACAAAACCCGATTGCGATCGGCTATCATCTTTGTCGGTTTGGAAGCTTGCATCCGTGTAAGCATTTACAACGAGATCATCTTCCATTCCTCCAAAGACCAAAAACGAGTCTTTAGTTCTTCTCAAGTACTTAAGAATCGCTTTTACAGCTATCCAGTGATTTTCGCCAGGGTCGGATTGGTATCTACTTGTCATGCTCAAGGCATAAGATACATCCGGCCTAGTACAAATCATGGCATACATGATGGACCCAATTGCCGAAGCATATGGAACATCATTCATTTTCTCACGCTCATCGTTTGTCTTAGGACATTGAGTCTTGCTTAGAGAAACTCCATGTAACACGGGCAAGGTGCCTCTCTTAGAATTTTCCATACGGAATCTTCTAATGACCTTGTCAATGTATGTACTTTGGCTTAAACCAAGTAGCCTCCTTGATCTATCTCTATAGATCTTAATGCCAAGAATATATGCGGCTTCACCCATATCTTTCATTGCAAAACACTTTCTTAACCAAGTCTTCACAAACTGAAGTGTAGGAATGTCGTTTCCAATGAGCAATATGTCATCCACGTATAAAACAAGGAATAGCACTATGCTCCCACTAATCTTCTTGTATACACAAGGATCATCTTCGTTCTTGATGAAACCAAACTCTTTGACCGATTCATCAAAACGGAGATTCCAACTCCTAGAAGCTTGCTTCAATCCATAGATGGATCTCTGCAACTTGCATACCTTAGAATCTTGTTCAAAACCTTCTGGTTGTGTCATATACACATCCTCTTGGAGTTTTCCATTTAGGAAAGCGGTTTTGAAGTCCATTTGCCATATTTCATAGTCATGATATGCGGCAATGGCAAGCAAAATTCTTATAGACTTGATCATTGCTACGGGTGAAAAAGTCTCATCATAGTCAATACCATGAACTTGCCTATAACCCTTCGCTACAAGCCTAGCTTTGTAAGTATGCACCTTCCCATCCATGTCAGTCTTCTTCTTGAAGACCCATTTGCATCCTATGGTTTTTACACCTTCGGGCGCAACAATCAAATTCTAAACTTGATCGTCTTGCATGGATTGTAATTCGGATTCCATGGCTCCAAGCCACTTATCCGAATCAGGAGAAGACATCGCCTCTTGGTAGGTTGACAGTTCATCATTCTCAATGATTTCTACCTCATTACTATCCGTTACGAGAAATCCATATCTCTCGGGCTCGGATCGTACCCTACTAGATTTGCGAGTTACTTGTGTATCTTGAACAGGTTCCACAACTCTTTGTAGTTCTTGTTCCCGTTCCACTATTGGTTCAATGTTATTTTCTGGGTCTCGTATTTCTTCAAGATCTATTTTACTCCCACTGATTTTTTTGAGAGAAACTGTTCCTCTAGAAAGACACCAGTTCGGGCAACAAACACTTTGTTGTCCTTTCGGTTGTAAAAGTAATATCCTTTAGTTTCCTTAGGATATCCCACGAAAATACATTTATCAGATTTGTGTGCTAGTTTGTCGGAGATAAGTCTCTTGACATAAACTTCGCAACCCCAAATCCTCATGGAAGACAAACTAGGTTTCTTTCCACTCCACATCTCATATGGAGTCTTTGGAACCGATTTAGTTGGAACTTGATTTAGTGTGAAAGCAGCGGTTTCTAGGGCGTAACCCCAAAAGGATATTGGAAGATCAACTTGACTCATCATTGATCGAACCATGTCTAACAAAGTCCGATTTCTCCTCTCAGACACACCATTCCATTGTGGTGTTCCGGGTGGAGTCAATTGTGAAACTATTCCACAATTCTTTAGATGATCATCAAATTCTTGACTCAAGTATTCTCCACCACGATCTGATCGAAGTGCCTTGATACTTTTGCCAAGTTGTTTTTCTACTTCATTTTGAAATATTCTAAATATCTCAAATGTTTCACTTTTATGTTTCATTAGGTAAACATACTCAAATCTACTATAATCATCAGAGAAGGTTATGAAGTATTGAAATCCTCCTCTAACATTGCTACTTAATGGTCCGCATACATCAGAATGTATCAACCCCAATAAGTCGCTTGCCCTTTCACCCAACTGGGTAAAAGGTGTCTTAGTCATTTTTCCAAGAATACACGACTCACAGGTATCATATGACTCGAGGTCACATGAACCTAAAAGTCCGTCCCCATGGAGTTTTGAGATACGCTTCTCATTAATATGACCAAGACGGCAATGCCATAAATAGGTATGATTTACATCATTAGGTTTAGATTTCTTATTTACATGATAGACATTGTCATTATTTTTATTCTTGACATCCAAGATATAAAGGCCATTAAATGAATTAGCAATACCATAAAGCACATCATTTAAATAAATAGAAAATTTCTTATTCTCAATAAAAAACTTAAAACCTTCATTATCCAAACAAGAAATTGAAATAATATTTCTGCTTAAATCCGAAACATAATAACAATTGTTCAAAACAAGAATTAATCCGGAAGGTAAAGTGACTTCATAAGTCCCTACGGCTAATGCAGCAACTCTTGCTCCATTCCCCACGCGTAGATCTACTTCACCTTCTTTAAGCAGCCTCCTATTTTTTAGTCCCTGCACATTTAGACAAATGTGAGAACCACATCCGGTATCCAATACCCAAGAATCAGTGGTAGAAAGAAGAATATCTATCATATAGATACCTGAAGTCGACGCAGCCTTGCTGCTCTTCTTCTTCTTTTGCTCTTCCAAGAAATCCTTGCAATTACGTTTCCAATGACCAATTTCTTGACAATGAAAATAGATTGCATCCTTTTGTGAATCGGGTTTTGCCTCAGAAGCCTTGGCAACCTTTGCCTTGCTTATTTTGGGTTTGATAACTTTTTTACCCTTTCCTTTGGAATTAGCCTTCTTCCCATCATGAACCAAGAGCACGGGAGAACCTTTCTCCACAATTTTCATCTCTGCAGTTTTGAGCATCCCATGCAACTCAGAGAGATTCTTATCCATTCCATGCATGTTATAATTCATTACAAACTGATTATAACTTTTAGGCAATGAATTAAGAATGAGATCCGTGGCTAGCTCCAATGGGATTGGATAGCCAAGTTTCTCAAGGTGCTCTACATAACCTTTCATTTTAAGAAAGTAAGGACTCGCTTGTTGCCCTTCATTCATTTTACTAGTAGTGAATGCAACAATGGTCTTGTACCTCTCTTTCCTAGCTTGCTCTTGAAACATGGTTCTCAACTCCACGCCTATCTCATAGGCTTCCAAATGTTCCAAACTTTGTTGGAGTTTTGAACACATAGCAGCAAGAATGAGACAACTTACATCTCTAGAATCATTACGATGTTTCTTGTAATTGTCTCTTTCTACCCTAGGGGCAGTAGGCGGTGGTTCAGCAGGGAGAGGCCCGTCGAGAATGTACAACTTATCTTCTTGCCTAAGAACGATTCTTATGCTACGGATCCAATCCATAAAGTTAGTACCATTCTCTTCGAGCTTATCCTTCTCAAGGACCGATCGCAACGACATTGATTGAGTGTTATTAGTCATTATCTACAAATATGCAAAATTTCCAAAATTTAATAAGTACAAATTTTTATTAAAGAAATAAATAATGTATTTTTCAAATGAAAATACTCCCATTAAATTATATAACCTTCTTATACATCCAATGTATAATATAATTTAAATGGGTTAAGATCCAACTTTAATTTAATTTCAAGTCCGCTAAGGCGGATTACACAAAATCAAATTAATTAGGTAGACAACTTTTTTCAATCATATCTCATATGACTCTTAGTTCCTTTTATGAGATTCTTTAAGAAATCAAATTTCAAAAAGCATGTTAAACCTCATCTTTGCTTAGGCCCAAAACTGTTTTGACGCCCAATTAAGTCTAACCATTTTAAACGCACAGTTAATGTGTCCCGCTAGGGCGTGCCCACACTATCTATCTTGCTCATACATAAACAAATTTAATGCATCTCGCTAGGGCGAATCTACATTAAAATCACTCATGTACTAACAAGTGTTTTAATCATGGCATGGCAATAAAAGACTTAAAACTTTCTTTGAAGGTTCATCACATATAGCATATAACACATTTATGAGCACATAATATAAACATGTTACACATCAAGTTTAGCCACTAAATTAATCTCCATTAATTTAAGCATGATATTTATGTGTCATTAGTTTCTCTATAATTATGAGGATGAGACTATTTCAACTTTGGTTATTATCTCCAAATCAAGACAACAAGAAGTGCGGTCGAACTAAGCCATTAGGCAACCACAATCCCGCACTAATTCAAGAAACCAAGAAAGTAGTCCATGTGGCCGAAACTAAGCAATAGATGGTCTCGATGAACGTAGGCCAATTGCATTCACAATTCCACATGGATCTCCAATCATTGAATCAAGAACTTTGTTTCTCAATTTTAGCAATTATGAACTCTTCATAATTCTAACTTCGTTTTATCTTTGAAACTTTGATTGCGATCAAGTTTGGGAAACACAATCTCGATGAACGCAGATTAGCCATCCAAACCTTGAACCAATCTTAGAATCACAAGACTAAAACAAATAGGAAAATCAAACCCCAAAATCCACACACAAACCAACTACCCAAAACCCATTCCAGATCAGCAAGTCTGGACTGGTTCTGTTGAATTTTTCGAAAAATTCCAGATTCTGTTTTTGACCAAAATCAGACCTTCTGATCCCTTTGTGAGGCCGCCCAAAAATATCTGTGCGGTCGCCCAAAAATTGTGCGGCCGCCCAGAATATTCTGTGCGGTCGCCCATGGCCATCAGAAGGTGCAGAATTTTCAAGTTCGAAAATTTTGTCTCAAAATCGTTTTTTCCCGATTATTAAAACTTTGATCCAATAAAAAATTAATAATCAACAATTCTGAATCCACCATAATTTATTTATTGCGATTGAGTTGTGCGATTAAAGTTGCAAAACAATAAACCACATAAAATCAAAAAACACATAAGCATCATATATTCCAATATTCATATCATGCTAGGCACATAAACAATTTATATACACATAACATGATCTAGGTATTGAAATAATCAACATGAACGGGGCTCTGATACCACTGTTGATTTCGTAGTAACATGCGCAGCGGAATTTAGCATTTAAAATTTTGAAACCCAAAGCCCATAGATCCGTTCATATGATTAAATCAAATACAATAACATGAATATAGGATAAGACTAACCCTTGATGGCTATTAAATTTTCTCTTGGTCTTTGGTGGAGATTTGAAGACTTGATCACGATCACAAAGCTTGAACACGAACTTTGAAGATGATGATTTTCACCCTCTAGCGGTATCCACACTTCGAACGAATATCAAAGGAACTTCTTTGATCTTGGTTGCTAGACCAAATTGTGAAACACGTTTTCACAATGAATTTGAACTATATGGAATTTTCTCTCTTGTGTATTATTTTGTTCTTTGACCAAGGATGTCTTAGAACAAAGTAAAACCTCTCTCAAACTCTTTGGAGACTCACAAAAGGCTATCACTGAAGTTCTGGCCGAACTCATCCTTTTATACACAAGCAAGACCTATTCCAAATAGGAATCTTGTGTCAAAAGACATTCCAAATCGAATTAGGAAAGTGCCAGCCGACAGTACTGTGCGGCCGCCTAGAATACACTGTGCGGTCACACATTTATCTGAAACAAACTGGTATAAATCTGAGCTAAGTGTGCGGCCGCCCAGTCCACACTGTGCGGTCGCCCACTTCCCCAGATTGTCCAGAATTTCCAAAATTCCAATTTAGTCCCTTTAAAGATTCGTTCTATTGTGTGTGACCCTCTAGGATTATACTAAGTTGGCAATGGGTTCAAACATGAAACCATAAGATATGATTAGGTTCTAGCAAACCGTCATACCTACCCAAATAGTATAACTAGATACAAGTTCGCATTCCTTTAAAATATGTCATAATCCCTTTGTCCTCGACGTCATTGAACACAAGTCATGGTCAAACAATCAACTTGTTTTGTTCAATACTTTCTCGATTCCGAATATGTTGATAATCAAAATGCCATTGATCCAATCAATTCATTTGAGTCCGGCCGAACATTTCATCAACACCATTCCTACGAGAGGCCCAAGCTTGACATCTCTCCGAAGAGGGACAAATCCATTTAGCTTATTATTCTTCCCTACGTGAATCCGATTATGCCAATCATACCCTTTATAACTTCCCGGTTAAAGGTAGCGTTTGAATATGTCAAACATAATGTTCATC
Source organism: Campanula takesimana (assembly GCA_026119855.1). Taxonomy (NCBI): domain Eukaryota; kingdom Viridiplantae; phylum Streptophyta; class Magnoliopsida; order Asterales; family Campanulaceae; genus Campanula; species Campanula takesimana. The sequence continues at coordinate 431,560 of JAOWBW010000265.1, read as the reverse complement.
AAGTGGAAGACTATAATAATTTCATGTCTAAGGATTCAAATGACATAACTAATATGAGATATATGTTCGACATAGACCATGACATAAATCTCATACAGCGGGTCATGTCCAGTACCTTGTTCCAAACAAGTACCCATAAATTTAACATGATCATTTAGCCTTTATACTAGTGCTTAACAAGTACTAGGGACGGAGATTATTATAAGTAAACATGAACAATAATAATAATCAAAACATTTCTTTATTGATATGAAATAAATGATAACAATTACAACGTTTATTAAACGTGCCTAGGGAACCACTACCAACACGGACAACCTTGCTCTTCCCAAGCAACCGGACGATATGCTAAGCCTAGCATTCCATAGTGCCTCTAGACCACCTATCTAGAGACCGCCCCTTCCGGGCGACTAACAGTTTTTTGTGCTTGGCGAGTTCATTCGGCCGTGAACCTCGCCCAACGAGATAAACTCTCCCAACTCAATCTGCGGATAGTTATCTTGTACCTCAGGATCTTCTGCCTATCTACTCATTCTTGTAGAAATCGGCTCCACCTTTTCCTCAACTATCTCGCTTTGCTCTACCCTTGGATCTAGAAGCCACCCATCCCCGCGCCGTGAGCATTCTTCCACTATTAGAGCAAAATCACCATTGTCACTATTTTTCATAGCAACCTCCACGAGAACATCATCACCAAGACCCATGATGATTTGTGAATGTGCATTCTCCTCCAGAGAGTCCATGACTTCCTCGCTTCCCTTACCCTCCTTATAAAAATTACAAACTTCATCAGAGGTTTCGGGCCTCTCTTGCTAGAAGATTTTTGAAAATTCTTCTTCTTGCTAGAACCCTTGCTGCCTTTCGCAACTATCCCTGTTGAATCACTGTTTGTACTAGATCTACTCGCCACGAGGGTGCCAATAAGTCTTGTTTCTTCAACACGACTTCTGTCTTGATGTGTCCAACCTAGATACCCAGATTTCTACACGAACACTGCACATGCACTGCACGATCACTGCACGTGTACTGCACACGAACTGCAGGGCCTTCATCTTGATTTACCAAAGAATAAAATACTATTCCTCCCATTAGTCTTGTCGATCGTTGATTCAAATCCTTGACCCATCATCTTCTTTGCAGCGGAAACCCTAGATCTCTAACCAACCAGTCATCAATAAGAGAAATCGCAACAAGAAACTCCAAACGCATACAATCGAAGACAAAACACCAGCAGCTTCTGTCCGGATACAAATTCGGATGCTACATACCTCAAAATCGGATCTCCACCGTTCAGATATGAGTCCCGAAGCTATTCACCAAAATTCAGCACGATCCAACGGTGAACGAACGCGCTACGCCTTTTTCTTCACCGCTGCGCTGGATAAAAAACGGACCGAAAGCTGCAACCTTGTTTTTCTTCGATCTTGGATCTCTTCCGTCGATGCTAATTCTCCTTTTCAACCAAGCTTTGATACCACTTGTTAGAGCAAAATATATAAAAGAACGATGATCAAAATAAATAATCAATCACATCACAAAAATTTACGTGGTTCACCAACTTGGCTACGTCCACGGGCGGAGGAGAATATATTACTATTCAATGGCAATTACAAAAGACGATCTCTCTAATTTAGTTGCACGAATTATTTAGGCAAATAATTCCGTCAACCTAAATCCTAGATCTCTACTTGTAACTCTAAAAAATGACAGGCTAAATATTATGCTAGGAGAGGGGTTAGTATTTATAGACATAAATACTAGAAACCCAAAAGGAAGAGGAAACCTATTTCTTGTACACAAAGTAAATCTAATCTAATTAAGAATCTACTTTCCTAATTCTAAAAACTCTTTGTACCAAAATAGGAATACTAATTAATTTGGGACGGAAGGAGTTAAAATCCTTATCACATAAGGACTTAAAACCCACGCCTAAACTAAAACAAAAGTCAACTCCTTTGTGGCAGCATCATCGTGGCAGCACTGTAGCAGGCTTGGCGCTGCTTTTCTGGCTGTGGCTTGTGGCCCTAGCCACTCCTTCAATTTTTGTCTCCGTACCGAATTTGTCGCGGACATATCTTTAATCAATTGCCTATTTGATTTAAAGACATATTCCCAACAAATGCAAAGCTTTAATCTCCCTAAAAATGAATTGAGTTGAGAGAAATTGTAGACGGAGAGACCTAAGTTGAAATGGGTTCGGGGCGTTAGAAATAAGACTACGTTGGTTTTGTTTTTGTATGAGGGGTTTGAGTTTGAGTAGATTGGGTGGGCGAGTGTGTGGGTGTGTTCTGTTTATTTAAGCAGGTGTATATTTATGAGTTTAAAAGGGTAAAATGTAAAAAGAGGTGGTGTATCTAGTGTTGAGTGGATAACTATTTTAAGTAGACTTAATATTGCGGGTATATTCAATAATTTTGCGGGTGTGAATAATATCACTCAAAACTATGAATTCAGATATATGTTACTAAAGTTTAAATTGTGTTAATTTGTGCAACAAATGGATGGAATGCATAGGATTTTGTTTATTCTGGACCTTCGTAAAGGAGTGTATTGACTTGACGTGATGTAGGAGAAATTAGTAGTACGTAGATTTAGATGAGCCTTTATTTTTCAGGTTGGTTGAGCGATGACAACAAGATTCATTCCACTTTTGTGGCAGTGAGATGACTACTACCTTACAATCATCTTAAGAAAATATTATTATAAATTTTAAATGATTTATCAATATTATTTCTTAAAATTTCACTAAAATAATTAATTTATATAAATATATTTAATTAAAATTGATTTGTATTTATATTCAAAAGTCAATTTATGACGGAGATATGGATGGAGGGACACTAGAATAGAATGGGGTTGTGGGAGGGAGATTGTGAGAGTCAAATGGAAGATAGGGTAGGAATAGTGGGATAGGGTGGGTTAGGCCCTGTTTGGTTAAGCTGAAAAATAAGCTCAGAAAATGTAGAGCTGAAATCATTAATTTGCTGAATTTTGTGAGACTTAAGTTTGTTTGGTAATGACAAATTATAAACATCTGAATTTAATCAAAATTTTAAATAAACACTCAAAAAATAGTCTCATTTCCTTTGACTTGATTTTTTTCGTTTATTCTAAAACAAATTGTAATATTTATTCAAAATAAATAATTATAATTCAAAAGAATATTATTTATAAAATTATCTTTTATTTAGGTTGATGATAATTACATTTGACTATTTTTTATTGGTACTCCCATTTGTCCAACATCAATAAATTTCATCTTTAATATTTTGGTCAACTTTATTAAATTTTGATTACAAAAGTTGATAAATTTAATATGATACTCTATTAAAATATTATCAAAATTTCTAATATGAAAATAATTACATTTTAATTTGATCAAATTTAATTTGTATAAGAAAATAAAATATTTCAACAAAAGAAACTAACATTGAATAATTAAATAAAAACGTTGATGAATGGGTTTGAACTCATTTCCTTTCTTTATCTTTGCTCCTCTTACCTTGTTAAGACTTGCCTTACTAACTTAAATTTAATAGCCTATTTTAAGATAATCTTAAGAATTTAAGCGATTTAATTTTTTCCTTACCAAACAAGATTAATTTTTAAATTTCTTAAAGTGTTCCAAACTAAAAGCTTAATTGGGTTACCAAACAAGCCGTTAGATATAGGTTTACCTTTTCTTTATTCTTTTTATTTTGTGAGTCGTTTACTAAAATTGTTTTGGAAAAATAGTCGTGTGCTTTTTTTTCTTTCTTTCTTTTTTTTTTTTATTATTATTATGAGTCGTTTGCTAAGATTATTTTTGAAAAGTAGTCATGTAAAAAGGCACATGCCTATTCAACTAACGGTGAAAAAAAAAAGAGCTTATTGAAAACAGTGGCGGACCCAATTTTTTTTTTTGAAGGGGGGCAAAACTATTTATATTAGTGTAAGGGGGCAAGAAAAAATTTTAATGTATTTTTTTATGCCTGAAAGGGGGGCAAAGTTTAATTTATTGCACTGACCTAATTAAAATTTGCGATAATTGCACTAGTAAAAAAAATTATTTTTTTGACGAACAGGGGCCGCGGCCCCCTTAGCCATACAGGTAGGTCCGCCAGTGATTGAAAATGACTACAAATGCTAAAAAAAAGTTAGATGTGTTGGTTGCAAAAAAATATATATAAAAATATTGATCAAATTCAAAAATCTTGAATTATATATGCAAACCTTGGTGTGGACCCACCCATAGCATTTTGATCCATGATAACGATAAAATTAGATTTTGACAGCTACATGGATCCGAATTAAATCCAATTGAGAATTACTACTTCCTACTTCCGTCTTAAAATAAATACTATTAATTAATTTTTCGTTATTTATGAAAACAAAATTTGATGGGATAATTGGACGGAGAGAATTAATTAATGCAAAAATGTTTAGGAAGTTGCTGGAAATTCATTTCTTGAGCATGGGAAATCAATTACAAGACGCCTGCTTACATTGCAACTTAATCATACCTTATCAAAACGTACATGAATTATTTTACTCCAACACCAAATCTCCTTTTATTCCTTTCTTTCCTTAAAACATTAGTTGCTCAAATCAAGGACATTCTCCCCCATTTCCCATATCCCATGCATGCAAATACTAAATACTATAACATAACTACTTATATACATATATATACAACCTTTGCACCATACCTTATATTTATTTTGAACAAAATTAAATTATGGAGTCCTACTATTTCCTTTTTCTTCTAATTAAACGACGATATTTGGTGTCGATAATTAGTTTAGTGATATTCATGGGGACGGAGGGGTCGGGGCTAGGAGTGAACTGGGGGACCCGGGCGACGCATCCGTTACCGCCTAATATAGTAGTGAAGTTGATGAAGGATAATGGATTTGATAAGGTGAAATTGTTTGAAGCTGAGCCATGGGTTTTAAAGGCTCTTGGTAATTCTGGTATTCAAGTTATGTTGGGGATACCAAATGACTTCTTGTTGCCCTTGGCTTCTAGTGTCACTTATGCTGAGGCTTGGGTCTTCCAAAATGTATCTGCATATATATCAAGATATGGTGTTGACATAAGGTAGTTGTTTTTTTTTTATATTTTCTTTGTTTTTCATCACAATGTTTGGTTTATGTGGTTTGTGGTTTTGTTTATTATAAGGGTTTATGAAGGGTATAATGGGTATTATGAAAGTTTTGTTTTGGAAAAAACAACCATTCATCCTTGATTGGCAACAAAAAAGGGTATTAGCTTCTCATTGAAGTTCATTTATTTAAGTACTATTCATTAATGTATGGAATTTGGAATTATTGCTGCTGATTTATGGATCCGGAACCGCTCCACCCAAATTAGCTCCACCCAACGGTTCAGATCAAAGCCACATAGGCGAGCTCATCATCTGTGCGGCTAGAATGATTTCAAATTTTTGTGGGTCCTACCGAGCTCGGACACATCTCATCCATCGAACACAAAAAAAAATAAGGTGGCTCTAATTGGAGCCATTGGGTGGACCGGGGTGGAGCTAACTCCCCGGTGGAGCGGTTCGGAATCCCTGATTTGCTCAAGCTTCACCTTTAAACAATTTAGTCATTCTTTGTTGTTAGTGGGTCAACAATTAGTGGCGAAGTCTGAAAATTTTAGAGAGGGGTCAAGTTTGCTTTAAACATAAACACTATAATTACGGTATAAATTTATCATAGAAGGGGATCAAAAACATTATTCAATGCAAATTTTACTGAAAATTAAGGGGATTAAAATGAATTAAACTGCTAACTTTAGTGGTAAAATGTCATTTCCTTAAAAATTTTGAAGGTGCAAAAATTGTTAAGTCTCAAGACATACAAAGATAACAATTTTATTAATTGTTAACCTCTTTAATTAGGGTAAAGTTTGCATTAATATAGTAATTTTGTTTCTTTGTGTACAATCATTCCTTAGGTACATAGCCATTGGCAATGAGCCATTCCTCAAGACATACAAAGATGCATTCCTCCACACCACACTTCCTGCAGTTGAAAACATTCAAGCTGCACTCATCAAGGCTGGATTAGGCCATCAAGTCAAGGTCACAGTTCCTCTAAACGCCGACGTTTACCAGAGCGACTCCGGCCTCCCCTCGGGTGGCAATTTCCGGTCAGATATCCATCAACTCATGATCTCCCTCATCAAGTTTCTAAGCAACAATGCCTGCCCGATCACCATAAACATCTACCCTTTTCTTAGCCTATACGCGGACCCACATTTCCCTATCGACTTTGCTTTCTTTCCCGACGAAAACTCCTCCTCCTCATCAGCTCCACTTGTTGATGGCTCGATTTCTTACACGAATGTTTTCGAAGCCAACTTTGACACCCTTGTTTGGGCTTTGGAAAAGAACGGGTTTTCATCAATGCCTATTATTGTTGGGGAAGTAGGATGGCCAACCGATGGTGATAAAAATGCGAATGTAAATTTCGCGCGTAGATTCAACCAAGGTCTGCTCAATCGAATAGTTCAAGGCCAAGGTACCCCGAAGCAAAAAGATCCGCCTGATGTTTACTTTTTCGGGTTGGTTGATGAGGATGCTAAGAGCATCCAACCGGGAAATTTCGAACGGCATTGGGGTTTATTCAATTCCGACGGTACCATTAAGTACAATCTCCAAACAAGTACTAGTGGCAGTGGCAGTGGCAGTGGCAGTCTAGTAGCTGCAAAAGGTGTGAGGTACTTGCCAAGGAAATGGTGTGTGATGTCACCCGAAGCGAGTGAATCGGATCCTAATTTGGCACAAAGCATAAACGAGGCTTGTAGCTATGCGGATTGTACAAGTTTAGGGTACGGATGTTCGTGTGGGGGTTTAGATGTTCGGAACAATGCTTCATACGCGTTCAACATGTATTTTCAAACAAGGAACCAAGAGAGAGGTGCGTGCGACCAATTCAATAACTTATCGGTGATCACAAATGTAGAACCAACCTCTCAAACCACGACGTGTAGATTTGAGATCATGATTGACTTGTCGAGGCGTGAACGGAGTCGTAGAAATCCGGCAACTTCATCATCGTCAGTGCCTACATTATCAAGACTAAAGAGGGTGAGTATGATCATCATCTTGCTATCAACATTGATCATTTGACTTTCCTGAGATGCAGCCGGACTGAGAAATTGGTTGGTTAGAATCAGTTGTTACTTTATGTGTTCATTGTATATAGGGACCTAAAGACTTGCTGTGTACATATTGAACAACAGTCCTCACTCCCTCTCTTAAAAACAACAGTCATCCTCTCTATTTTTGTTTCTATGTATAGTGGAAATTTGCAGCAACAATTAGTATTTTGTTTTGCACACATCTATTAGAACATCAAAATTTAGTACTTCCATAATCCCTAAATAAATAAGTATCTATTTTATACTCCCTCCGTCTCTAGTTAGTGTGGACCAAAATTTTGGGCACACAAATTAAGAAAAAGTAAGAGATAAATAATGGATGGTGTTTGTGAGTATGAAAAATTAAATATGAGAGAGAATGAGTGGGAGGAATAGTAAGTTGATTGGTGTTTGTGAGTGTAAAAATAAAGTAGGAGAGAGAATGAGTGGGTGAAATAATAAATATTCTTTGCTATTTTGGACCAGTCTACACTAACCTGAGACGGACGAAAAAGGAAAACAAAAAATCCACACTAACCTGAGACGGATGGAGTATTTTAAAAGAAATATAAGAAAATCGATAATTAAGCATTTTTAATAACATATAGTATACACAAAAGTTATGAGCTCATCATATAACATCATGTGTTTAAAACTAAACTAGGTAGTTTTGCAACAAAAAAAAAAAAAAAAAAAAGATGGCATTTATTTAGGGACAATTTTGCAAAAGTAGACATTCATTTAAAGGGATATATGAAGTACTAGTAGCAAATAGCAAGATAACGATTAAGATCCAATTACCAAACATGCCGAAGTATGTTCTCTGGGACTATAGACCCTTCTCTTCCCCCCCCCCCCCCCCCCCCCCCCCCAACAAAAAAAAAAAAAAAATGATGTTCCCCCTTTTTCTATTTTTTATGTTCGTACGAGAGAAATTTGAACAATAATCTTGTTTAATTCAATTATCCTAATACAAAATATAAAATTTGTTATTGATATATCATATAAGTAATACTATCTATAACAAGTTTTTAATTTGCATTACGATAATTGAATTAAACTAAATCTTTACTCAATGTTCCTTCGTACTAACCTCAAAAACAAAAGGGAAAATCAGGACGGAGGGAGTATATGTTTATTATTCTCAAAAAATAAAAAATATGCCAAAACCAGGTCCAATATTCTCGTTTCTAATATTTGTAACACTTGTTCAATGTGGTGAGGTGATGCTGCACCATCATATTCATCATGCTTTTGCAGATTGTTCACTTTCACTCATAATATGAATTGGAGATTAATAACAACATTACATGTCACACCTTTGTATCAAATCTAGGGGAAAAGTTGCATGCCTAGGGGAAAAGTGTGAACGAAGAATCGTCTAAAACTCATGTCTTGCTACATAATTTTAGATGAAAACGCGAGCAGAGCCTACAAAAACGTCCTATTGTTGTAACAATGAATTCAACTGCACGCTGAAGAGATCAGCAAGAGCCCCACGAACATCCATCTGAAATAATAATAAAAAAAAATGGCAATAAATCAAAGTTAGTGCCGATATAATGTTGGTAGCAACTCAAGCTATCAAGATTTTTTTGTGACACCAATCCATGAAGAAGTTGACTTCTCAAGCTTTCCAATGCTATGAATTACTCCCTCCGTCCCGGAAAGTTTGTCCAGTTTGACTTCATGGTCAATACAAGTGAACTTTGATCATATAGTAATGTCAATCTAATCATCCTAGTGAAATTCCAAAAAATTGTAATTGATAGATCATTAAGTGATTTATCACCATCAATATTTAAAATTTTGGTGGGATTATTAGATTGACATTGATGTTTAGTCAAAATTCACATGTGTTGACCATAGAAAGTCAACTGGCACAAACTTTCTGGGACGGAGGCAATAGATAAGTCACTAGACGAAAGAGCTTGGAAGTTTAGTTGGGTATTGTATCAACCATAAAGCCTCTTTGAATGTTTTCGGTACAGTACAACTTCTCCAGCTTTGATTTTTACTTGGGAAGTCGATGGATTATAGACTGATTAAATAAACGTATGTGGTGTATACATTAGATGATTTAGAAGGTTAGGTGGGCTTAGCTCATAGGACCATCAAAGTTCTAGGGGTTTTAGAATATTACTGCTAGCCGGAAATGGTTAGAAGTTGATCGTTGTTTAAAAGATATGTGAACGTATGTGGTGTTTCGACAATATAGCAAAACTCGCGGCTTTGATTAATAAATTCAAGTGATATTGTGTTAGAAACAAGAATCGCCGCTTTACTATCTTGGTGGGATAATTTATTTGGTCTATTAGAATTATATTTCAAATGAACCGATCATAGAAATTAGTAACTAAGGTCAAATACTCATTGTTTAATCGTTAGAATCTCTGTGATAAAGTGCGTATTTTGGAAATGTGTTTGGGCTTGCTAAAACTGAACCTTAAGCATTAGGCGCTAGAATTTCATACTATTGAGCATCGTTAGTAGAAGCGATAGTGAGGAAAATACATTAATGTAAACACATTGGTGGCTTTTGCTTCTTTGCAGTTAAAAACTCATGAACACTACCAACTCGTGACTCAGAATTGCCACTTGTGGTTGTTGCTTTAAACATTTGGTGGGCCTATAGTAGGTCTATTCACCAAAGGTGCTTGACAGGGTTTTTGGACTTTTGAGGCAATTTATGTTCTTTTACCATGAAAATTCAACCACTGTAATAGCAATTTCACAACCTTCGAATCTTCAATTCAGGAGTGAATGCATAAAATCACGTTAATCTCCTGCTTCCTTTAAAATATTGTGGAAATTCTAGTTTTGGCGTATTAAACAGAAGAGTGGGTCAAGCCTCTATGATTTTGGTGACTCTTGTCACCAACCACCTAATAAACATCTAAGCACATTGTCACAATTCAGGATAGAAGAAAGACTCTCAAAGCCTGTCACTCATGACTGCGAACCCTAACCTAAATATTAATGAGCGAGGGAAGTCGTTGCAGTTTGTCTACAGTTTGACTAGAAATTTGATACCATGATAACACAGTTAATGATTTCAGATGCCAGCAGATATATCCTTGACACTGACTAAAGTACTCCCTCCGTTCCATTTATATTGGTAACATTTGAATTTATTGGTCCAGAGACAAGTGGACTTTGACCATAAATTAATGTCAATCTAGTCATCCTAAGGAAATTTTAAAAACTGTTATTGATAAATGAGTAAGTGATTTATCAATTACAATTTTAAAGAATTCATTTGGATGATTAGATTGACTTTCATTTTTCGTCAAAGTACACTAGTGCTGACCAAAAGAGTCAAATGTGACCAATATAAATGGGAGGAGGGAGTAGATCAAACAAGGACAATGCTTACCAGGTCGCAGCATACAAGTTGAGTAATTAGAGGATAGAACTGCCTCAGGTGTTTTCGGAAAATCTGGTTATCCATAAAGCACATTCCTTTCAGAACCTGAAACATAAAAAATGGTGAATACAATGTAACAGTAATTCACTAAAATAAGAGTGCTCTATTTAGAAATAAGCATCAACTTCTTTCAAACAGATTAATACAACCGTAAATTACTGAAGATGAAACAATCATCATCGATCAAAAGTTTCAAATGAGGTTAATACATTAGTACCATACAAGAGCACAACATTATTCGCGAAAACAAGGGAGTAAAAGGTGTGTGTACCATATAGTACACCAAACTGCTCAAGTGCAAGAAATTTAAGGAAATTTGTTGATGACATTTTTCATATGCAAATTACATGTTTTAATTGTCAAATAATCAACCTTATCATAAGTTGAGGCAGACAATTTTATTGAAATACAACCAAACACTCACTTAAAAATTGCCTATTATCCAGATCATCATCCACTGGACCAAATCTTATGGTGGACAAATTGTCAAAGCTCAGGATTTTAAAATACTGTTTATATTTTCAAGTATGAGATGAATTGAAAACCTTAGCCAGCATCTTCAAAGATACTCAAAAAAACTCATTTCAAGTAAGCTAAGACTTGTAGAAAATTGCATTATTAATGGCAACCGACAAGCACCATCCTCGGTCATTGCATAAGCCATAACCTCAATAGCCAACTTGGATGTCAATAGATAAGAAGCCTTGATCTGATCACCTTATTTCCCAACTAAGGAGAAAAGGTTGGCATCAATGTAGTTCCAAGTCGCTTTGTGAAAAACAGTAACAAGAAGAAAAAAAATTATATCCGAATACCCCAAAAGTAATTCTTCTATCCAGAAAGTACCAACGTCAAACTCTTGCACTTTCTCGTAATCTCGTAATTAAAGTCTAACACTCGGACTTTCTGGATGTAAGATTTTTTTTGGAATTATTTGGATATGAAGTTCTTTAAGTTGGACTGTTTGGTATTCCGCCCTTTTATCTTTCCAACGACAGCAATCAATGCAATTCAAATGGCGTTTCTCATAACATGTATAAACTGGTTCTTGTACTACTTTTTGAAATTCTAAAGTGAAAGATATACTAGAATTAATTGAAGCAACTGTTTCTTATCTAAACATAATAAAAAACAGAAAAACAAAGGAACTGTTGTCCAAGGTAAATCCAATTCTACAAAAAATTCCCTGTACAGTTTTTCAATGATTATCGAGAGCGATATCTTCGACGATCATGAATTTTCTTATCCATTTTTCGGCAGCCATTTTTTCCATTTTGGGTAAGAACTGGGCTTTCCCAAATTAGTAATATTCCTATATGTTTTATGGACTAAGGATGATTAAGACTTTCGTCTCCATTAGTCATTGCTCTCCATGGCGCTGGACGGTACCTTTGTGGCAACTCAAAAGGCTGAAGTTTGACACTGTTAGAAATTAAAATACTTAACATATAAGTTCAGGTCTTCCTAAGTCATACACATAGTATCTAAATGTATTTCTGTTAAGCGTAGTATCTAAACGTATTTCTGTTAAACATAGTATATAAAAGTATTTCTTGACGTTTAATTTGGATTCCGATTATAAATTTACCAAGCTACTTTCCAGGAAACTATTCTATTAACTTCTGCATTAGATGTGCTAATTACAAATCGACACACGAAAGACATAGGCTTTGTTCTGACTAAAGAAACTTTAAACAGTTTTAGTTGCGATAAAGTCCAAGGACTTTGCAGTTTAGACCAAGATAAATGAGGTCTTTATTTGAGTTTTATCGATGGATCATGGACTGCATATAAACATATTTTATGTAATCTGAAACTTTGACTTCCTTGATAAAGTTCTTACAAGTAAATCTTTGTATTGAAGTCAAGAGAGTGAATTAGAGAATTATTAAAATGAGGACAATTAAGTCTTCATTCCAGTTTTATATATGGATCATTGCCAATGGAAGCTGCTATATGACATGCCAAGATCAAGCAAGATAGACCAAGAATGCATAACATACCATAACAATGATAGGAGATCGCAGTTCTAGAACTCTATGAATCTCCATATTAGTCGTCTCCCCAACACTGGCCTGGAAATCAGACGCCTCCTTGAGTACTTGTCCACAAAAAGAGACTAGCTTCTCTTCGGCTAAACCTCCAAGTTTCTCTTCTTTTGATGGTACGGCAGAACTTCCATTCTCAATGACTGCAGTATTATCTATATCGTCAGAAACACTTTTTCCATCTTTGTTGGGCTGAACACCTGCAGTAGTCTTCTGTAGGACATCCAAGTAAATGCTTGTTCCAGCTAATTCTTGGCGAAGTAAATTCAAAGGCGGCCTGTCCGATGAAAACAGATGACGCGCCAGAATGTTTAAGAAGATTAAATCAAGAAGCAAAGTAGGAGTAGTGAAATCAAAACCAGAAATGCAGCCTACCTCTCAGCTGGTATGTGATGCATCCTCAATCTGAGGTTTGTATATGAATTATATGACGAAGCAAACTCCAACACAGAAAATAAAATGTCCAATACAGTAATCTTTTGTTGGGCCTTCAATTTGTTCCAGTATTTTTTCTGCATGTTTGAGAAATATCAGCGAAATGCTGTTATCCTTTACTAAAAAGACACAAATCAGAACAAGTCCTGAAAACTACACACAACCAAATCTACCCCTGTTTAAAATAGAACGTTGATGATGGAATTCCAATAATTCAAATAAAATTATCATGATGAAGCAATCAAATTGAATCTGAATATCCAACATGTCATAAACCTGGATGTTGTCGAGTGCCCCTAGCAGTAGTAACTGAGTAATGCATTTGCTCCTAATGGTTTCCAAAAGAGGGCTTCCCTCCTCAGCTTCACGGTAAGGTTCCACGGGATCAGGAAAATTCTGAGAAACAACGACAAGCAATTAACATCACCAATTTGCATCGAAATGAATTGGCATGAAGTTCAATTCAAAACAGACTCGTCACTAGTGGTGCAACACTTGAACAATAGAAGGACTAGGCTCATACACCTTCGCAAGCATTGAAGACTGCGAGAAATCATCTGAGCCTTACAAAGTGAGGCCGAATATGTTTAGAGAGAATGTAACAAGGTTAGATCGCTTTGCAAAACTTGGATCAAGTGAATTTGTTAACTTGTTGTTGTGGAGGACTATCCCCCAGAAGTAGGCCCGATTAGGGTGGAAAATTTCACTCTGCATCGAATTATCTATTACTCCCTCCGTCCCACCTCACTTGAGACCTAAGACCCTTGTGTGGTAGAAAATGAAGAGAGAGAATAAGTGGGTTAATAGTAGGTTGGTTGAATGAATTGTGTGGTGGAAAATGAAGAGCGAGAATGAGTGGGTGGGGTAGATTGAATATAAAATTATAAAAAGATTACCATTTTGGGGAGTCTCAGTGAAGTGGGACGGACCAAAATGGAAATAAGTCTCAAGTGAGGTGGGACGGAGGGAGTATCTTTTACTTTCCTTTTTTATCCTCCACCCCACCAAAATAAATGAACATCAGCAAAAAAATATCTTTTGGGACTCATTTGGCGGAGCTTCTGAACAACTGGCAACCTACTATTAGCTTGATCTGGATTTAAAATTTAGCTTTTCATTTTGGGAACGGTTTAAGAAGCATGATTTTACATTATGAATGTCTTGTAGAAAGCTATCCTTTGGGACTTTTGAGAGAACCACGATATTAGTAGAACATATAAATTTAAATATTACCACATTGAGCAGTTAATCAAACCGTGTGCAGGAAGAATAAACAACAACAGATAATCAAATTTACCATTTTCCATTAGATAATTATTGAATATTTCACTGAGGTGTACTTTCATAATTAGAGCAAAATGAATTGGATAAAGATCAGCTCAAACAACGTATATGAAAACAGCGTCTTTCCTTTTTTCCATTTATTTGTTTCATTCATTCATTCTTTCTCTCTTTCTTTCTTTTGTTTTTTCTTAATCATCTGTAATATGTCTATCCCTTTGCCGTTTTTTAAAGTGACCAAATAAAATATTATCATAACGAGGTCTTTTCTTTCGTTGTTTGTGTAACACCAATTCTATCATCTTAACCTTTGTTTCAAACCTCAAATATGGAACAGTAGCTAATAAGCACCAAATGGTTTTGTTAGGTCTGAAACTTACATAACAAATAGCAACCTGATTATAAAAAACTTTTACCAACTTTTTGCATATATTAACTCTCTTACATGGTCTAACATTTACGGGATGGAAACCAATAAAGTGTATCTGATACACAACTAAGTTCTATACTTGAATAAAACCAAGACATCATAAAATTGATACCAGTCAAAATAAAATCAAATATGAAGAATGTATTCATCAAATAGTACCCCCTCCATCCCAAAAAGACGAGGGACTTTTAAGCTTATTAGGCAACACAAGACAATGGTTGAACACCCACTCTTTTCCTAAATTGCCTATGCATTGCTTGGCCAATTCAAACTTTTTCAAGTTCATTTGACTCGATGAACTCAGATTGCGTGAACAAACAGCCACATAAAAAACGGTTGACGAGAACCTAACAGTATAATATCACAATCAGGTTGCACATATATATGTAATCATTACCAAGTAAATTTCCAAACTACCTTGGAGGGAGAAGCCGGTACAATCACATCTGAAGCAAGGTTTCTTGATTTAGAGGTGAAACTTCTAACAAAGACATTGTCCATCATGTTTCCCATTAGTCTCTGACCTATTGTCTGACTTCTTTGCAAACCTTCACTGTCAACAGGTCTCTGAGCATTTCCAGAAGGAGATGGTAGGCCTGCATAATAATGTGCTTATCAGTTTGGGATGTTATATTTCTCTTTGATACTTCTTATTGTGATTTGGAAGTAAGATACATTCACATTTACAGAATTTAAATATGGCAGGTAAGTGATGACCTTCAGATTCCTTCAGATCTAGTGGAGGCCGGGTTCCTTCCTTGTGATCTGCTAAGAACAATAATTACAATTCAGCAAAAGCATTTTGCAGTTTGAGAGCACATGATTTGCCTTTATCATTGGCTTTATACTAATTATGAAGTTCCTCACCATCAATAGATGCCATGGAAGGACTTTCTTCTTCAAGGACCTCTGAATCTCTTGTTAAAACTGAGTGATTCTTAGGGTTCTCAAAGCCTAAATCGTTGAGTAGCTCAAGGGGTTGGGTCGTGTATGAAGCATCTCTGGTAAGCAAAGAAAAGTGCACACATCAAAATCACAAGTTGAAGCAGATGCCATGACATATGCAGTATGACAATCCAAAAAGTGAAAAAGATAGGCACCTTATGCTTTTTAACAAGGTATCCCAGTCGTTATCACTGAATTGGTCTCCTCCAACTTCTATGAGATGTACCAGTGCAGCCAAAGAGATCGATACCACATACTGATCCGTCTTTTTGGCACAATCTAACAACAAACTAAGCAGTGGGGGAAGCATAAAACAAACGTCCTACAAGAAGCGAGATTATTGTTTTACTGTTTGAGTTCTCGGAGATTATAATGTAATTTTCTATTTATCAAAAAAAAAAACAAAACCATACAGAGAATAATATGTACTCCCTCCGTCCCAGCAGAAGTGTCACCAATTTTTGGGACACGGGGATTAAGAAAAAGTAGTAGGTGTGGTAGAAAATGAAGAGAGAGAATGAGTGGGGTAAATCCGCCAAGGATTAAATCCGCTAAGGATTTACCCTTGCCTGTCCCAAGCCAGGATAAAGGATGAGGGTTGCGGTAGGCATGTGACAGCCAGCGTAAAAACTTTGTCACATTTCTTATGACATGAATCCGAATATGAATATCGTTGGGGCGTTCCCTTCACAGCGACGCGCTACACTTCCTAGGCCTGGGTGTAGTGATAAGTATGCAAAGGTTGCTAGGTCGTCGCCCGGAAGCGACGCGCCACCTCGGCGCCCGGGGGTGGTGTCAAATATGCAAGGGTTCCTGCATTGCGGATGAGTGCGGGTAAAGAAGCTAGTCCATGGTGGGGGTAAGATTAGTGGGTTGCGCTTTGGAACTTGGAACATAGGCTCTTTGACAGGGAGATTAGCAGAAGTGGTGGAGGTTATGAGGAGGAGGAAGATTCACATAATGTGTCTACAAGAAACTAAGTGGGTTGGAGAGAAAGCTAAAGAAATAGCACCTTGGGGTTTTAAGCTTTGGTATTCAGGAAAGGATAAGGGTAGGAATGGAGTAGGTATCATTATTGACAAGGAGTATATCGATGATGTTGTGGAGGTGTACATGAAGAGTGACCGGATTATTGGTATTAAACTTGTGGTTAGTGATGAGATTATAACTATTATTAGTGCCTATGCACCACAAGTAGGGTTAGACGCATCTATTAAACAAGAGTTCTGGGAAGATTTTGAGGAGGTTGTGCAACGCGTACCTTGTGGTGAGAAGTTAGTCGTTGGTGGCGATCTTAATGGACATGTGGGGTCTAGTCGACACGACTTTGAGAGCATTCATGGAGGTTTTGGTTTTGGGGAGAGGAATGAAGCAGGGAATGGGATCCTGGAGTTTGCGATGGCATATGACTTGAGTATAATGAACACTTGGTTCAAGAAGAGAGAATCACACTTGGTGACCTATAGAAGTGGAGGTAATGCGAGTCAGATTGACTTCTTCTTAGTAAGAAATGCTTGTAGAAAGAGTTACATTGACTGCAAGGTTATTCCAGGTGAAAGTACTGCAACTCAACATAGACTTGTGGTACTTAATTTTCGAAGTAGGAGAATTTCAAGAAAGAGAAAACCACTAGTAGAACCTAGAATCAAGTGGTGGAGGCTTCAAGGGGAGAATCAACAGAGATTTCTAGCTAAGATGGCCACTACTGGTATTTGGTCGGGTAATATGGAGGATATGGATATAGATTCGACCTGGACTAAGATGGAGCATACCATAAAGGAGGTGGCGAGAGAAGTCCTTGGAGAATCTAAAGGAAGTGTGCCACCAAGTAAGGACACATCATGGTGGAAATGCTATAAATTATTGAGAAAATGCAGGAGTGAGGAGAACTATGAGAGGTATAAGGAGGCTAGAAGAGAAGCAAAGAAAGCAGTAAAAGATGCAAGAGCAAAGGTGAATCAGAAACTTTATGATAGATTGGATACAAAAGAAGGGGAAAAAGACATCTATAGACTTGCTCGTATGAGGGATAAGAGGACACGAGACATTGGGAGGGTTAAATGTGTGAAGGATGTAGACCAAAGAGTGTTGGTCGGGGATAAAGAGATAAAAGATAGGTGGAGTTCGTCCTTCAATACCTTGTTTAATGGAAATCAAGAGCAGGATATTGGAGATATAACTATCCTTTCGAGTATGATTAATCGAGATTTTATGCGGCGAATTCAAAAGGGTGAAGTGGAAATGGCGATGAAAAAGATGGGATTAAAGAGAGCCGTAGGGCCGGATGGAATACCAATTGAGGTGTGGAGATGTTTTGGGGAGAGGGGAATAGATTGGTTAACAACACTATTCAACAAGATATGGAGAAGTAACACAATGCCATTGGAGTGGAGGAAAAGTACTCTAATCCCTTTGTATAAGAACAAAGGTGATGTCCAAGATTGTGCCAACTATCGAGGGATCAAACTAATGAGCCATACGATGAAACATTGGGAAAGAGTGATTGCACAACGGCTAAGAAAAATTGTGAATATTTCGGATAACCAATTTGGATTTATGCCCGGCAGATCGACTATGGACGCAATCTATCTTATGAGACAAATCATGGAGAAACATCGAGATAAAAAGAAAGATTTGCATATGGTTTTCATTGATTTGGAGAAAGCGTATGATAAAGTGCCAAGAGAGGTACTTTGGTGGGCTTTAGTAAAGAAAAGCGTTTCAAAGAAATATATTGATATTATCAAGGACATGTATAATGGAGTTAGTAGGAGTGTACGGACAAGCGTTGGGAAGACAGAAGAGTTCCCTATCACGATTGGAGTGCATCAAGGCTCTGCACTTAGTCCTTTCCTCTTTGCCCTGATAATGGACGAAGTGACGAGGTCAATCCAAGATGATATTCCATGGTGTATGTTGTTCGCAGATGATATTGTGCTGATTGATGAGACAAAAGAAGGTGTTGAAAGTAAATTGGAGTTGTGGAGACACACTTTGGAATCTCGAGGTTTTAGGTTAAGCAGAAGCAAGACTGAATATATGGAGTGTAAATTTAGCAAAGTTGGAAGCAGAGAGGCAGGAGTGATCACATTCGATGGAAAGATTGTCCAAGCTTCCGAGTTCTTTCGCTATCTTGGATCTATTATCCAAAAAGATGGAGAATTGGATGGAGATGTGGCTCATAGGATTAAAGCAGGTTGGTTGAAGTGGAAGAGTGCCACAGGGTTTCTTTGTGATCGTGGCATGCCAAATAGATTAAAGGGAAAATTCTATCGTACGGCAATTAGGCCTGCACTGCTTTATGCCACTGAATGTTGGGCCGTGAAACAGTGGCATATTCATAAGATGAATGTAGCGGAGATGCGTATGCTACGATGGATGTGTGGGCATACAAGAAAAGATCGATTGAGAAATGAGGTGATCAGGGGTAAAGTAGGAGTTGCGCCCATTGAGGATAAAATGAGGGAGCATCGTCTAAGGTGGTTTGGTCATGTGAGAAGGAGACCGAGTGATGCACCGATTAGGAGGTCTGAAGAGTGGAGAAGTGATAAAATGGTGAGGGGTAGGGGAAGACCTAAGCAAACTTGGATTAAGGTGATTGAAAATGATATGAGTTTACTCGGAGTGGATGAAGATGTGGCGTTAAAGAGGCCGGAGTGGAGGGCGAAGATTCATGTGAATGATGGGGGTTGATCGTACATTTATTATTATTATTTATTTATTTTATTTCTCCATCTTTTTCCTCTCTTTCTCTCTCTCTCTCTCTCTCTCTCTCTCTCTCTCTCTCTCTCTCTCTCTCTCTCTCTCTCTCTCTCTCTCTCTCTCTCTCTCTCTCTCTCTCTCTCTCTCTCTCTCTCTTCCTTTTATCACGATGACATATGAGGATTCATGTTAGCCGACCCCAAATTATTTTGGGACTAAGGCTTTGTTGTTGTTGCTGTTGTTGTATTTCTATTTTGGGTAGTGACACTTGTGCTGGGACGGACCAAAAGGGAAATAAGTGACACTTCTGCTGGGACGGAGGGAGTATACAAGTTAGCATGTCAAATGCATAAGCCTAGTAATACACATAGCTAAAGCAAAGACGAGCATCACGTATGAAAAATATCGCACATCCCTAGAAATGCATGAGCACTAATTTCTCTAAAATCCCCAAACAATGATGCCCAGAATGAAGTCAGTTAATGATACTTCATTAAAGAAAGCAAAGGAGAAAACAGGTGCCTGAAATTCTGGAGACATCTTCAGTTAATATAAAGTTGCAAACATGCATATTTATTGCCAACCAGATCTATTCCTCAAAAAGGTCACCAGAAATGCTTCCACAATGGTAGTAGAAAGAAACAGGGAATAAATTTGTCGCAGATTGGCAGGTGGGGTGTGGAAAAAATATCATATTATGGAAGTTTACACCTACTCATCACATGGTCCCCTCAAATGTTGATTTCCGTTACAGTCTGGAGATTATTTATTTTTTGTGCTATGTCAATAAGGAGCCTAGAATTTTCTGCCTTGTCCTAACTTCTATTTCTTCAACATTAAGTCGGCCTGATTGGGATTTATGTAACGACACGCGCTGCAATTCCTAGGGATTGGTTCAAGCACTAGACTTTTAAGCACCTAGCTAATTTACTCCACCGAAAAACCCATTCATTGTTGGTACGAAGTGACCGCTTATAAGGCACATTTATCCCAGCATTCAATCACTGAAATACGGATCCCACGTAGACATGGGAGATAACAAAAAGTGGCCACCTACTGCCACCAAGCCAGCATCATTCATTGACTTTTGTGTGGGTATCCGGTAGGCCTAGTTAACCGAGGTGTCGAATAGCTTTGGAAGATACGCGGATTTTATGATTGGCTACCTACTACCTCTAGAGACCAACTACGATGCTCGGACTCGGGTCTGAGTGTCTGACACGGGTACAGATCCGAGTGTGGGATCCTCTTACGTTTTAAGATTTTACACCAAATGTAGTGTAAAATAGCCACACCCACACCCATGTCCTGTGAAAACTGGTACTTTGGCAAAATTGAAGGGTCCGAGCATCACAAACACCAATAACATCCATGACTATAGATTGGGTCTGGCGTGGGCCTAATTGACTTATGTGCTTATTGGGCTAGATATTTGGACATCATTAGCAGACCGGAGTTTCATTCAGGCGCAGGCCATCTCAGAAAGGCAATGAGTAAGCACTTTTTGACTACTCAAAATATAGAATTGATCACTACTAAATGCACTACTCACGAGATATAAACTCAAATTAACAATGAGATTTTATTTTTGCATTTAAGGTCTTTAAACGGATTTCCCTTACAAAAAGAGAGGATATGATGAAGCTTGTTATCACTGTCTTTTATACTTGCGGAGTTAATTGGAAATACTACGATAACTACCCCACCCCTCAAAAAAAAAAAAAAAAAAAAAAAGAATAGAAGCTTGGTATCATTAAATCACCAAATTTGAAATTTTTTGTGCTGTTGATGATGAACTATATATGGACGCGTCCTAAAGGAGAAATGAAACGCGAGCAAGGGAGCGAATGAGAGAGCAGGAGGAAAGGAGGGAGAGTGTATAACGTATTCAATACTCAACTCTTATTTGCTATTTTTACTTTGATATATGAAATCATATTAGAACTATGAACTAGCAGACAAAAAAAAATTGTTACCATGGTTGTGCCACAATTTCAAATTTCAAGACACGAGAAACGGACATGAGAGATTCCAAGTATCAAAACCCATAGAAAATGCAAGATGGGGATTGACGTCTAAAATAGAAAGACGATCATGCATAATAGTAAGAGAAAGAGAGACAGAGCATCCAATACTCTGCATTCATCTGCCACCTTTATATTTGATAAATAAATCTGCTAATTAAATCTTGCATCACCAACCGAAATTGTTCGTCGTTAAGGTTGCAAAAACAATTGTATTTCCACGATAATAAAAGTAGAAAGCAAAAAAAAGAAAAAATCTAGTATAATGAAGTTACTCCTCAGTTATATCTCAAATCAAAACAGAATAACAAACTTGAGTATTCGAACACAACAACTAAAGCGAATGAATGCTTGTGATGGAGTACATACCTTATAGAAAGTATTGAAAAGGTTACACAACAACTGAAGCGAATGAATGCTTGCTTCACGAAGCCACTCGTCACTGATAGACTCTTTCCCGGCATGTCTCACATGATCAAAAATGGGAAAAAGGACCCGATGGAAGATGCTCTCCCAAAATGTTGATGAGAACTGGCTCCCTCTCTCATTCAGTAAATCAAACAAAACCTCTAATGCACAGTTGCTCACTTCTGGTCGTGGATCAGAGGTCAGATCAGATAAACCAGCTAGCATAGGGAACCAATAATGCTCAGTGACATCATAACTTGCATCAGCATCAACATCAATGGGTTTCAAGGAACCACCAGGTATGAGGCCCTGAAAGAGAAGCAAGAGGGAGGGGGTATTAGAAAATGAAGTTGAAATGGTTCAGCTGCAAAAGTAGACGAAGGGACCAAACAGAATATCTAATTTAGTAGTCAATAAATTGAACCTCAATGATACCATCAAGAGCTCAATTTTAACAAGAAACAACCTCTCACTTGGTGTGTCATGGACATACGCACATAGCTCTCTTAATCTCATGATACCTTCACTCTGTGGGTCATTGATTTCCTGGCAGCTTTTTTCAGCTTGAGGTGAGGCTTGGTCAGCCTGCTTCTGATATTCTTTCTCAAAATGACACTTTGGGAAAAAACGTATCTCCCAATATATCTATGTTGAAAAAGTATTTATCAAAATGTGCTAGTTTTTGAATGTCGCTATTGGCAACAGCTACTTTATAGTTTCTGGACTTTGAAGTCACTAATTTTGGGACATGAGTTTTTAAATACTTCTAAACAGACATTCTGGGACATACTCCCTCCGTCCCACTCGAATTAGGACAAATTTCCATTTTGGGTATCCCATTCGAATTAGGACAACCCAAAAATGGAAATGTTTTATTTAATGGGACCCACATTCACACTCACAACAACTTTCCACTCATTATTCTCTATCCCACTTTCTCTCTCCTACTTCACTTTTCATACTCACAACACCTACTCCACTAACACTTTTTTCTTAATCCTCGTGCCCAACCCAAAAATCCTAATTCAGGTGGGACGGAGGGAGTATGTTTTTTTAAGTGACAGTTTGAGAAAAAAAAATCTCCTGTTTCTATCTTCCTTTACCTTTCACCAATTTTAACAGGCGTAAATATTTTCTTTTCTTTAGTGCATTTGATCATAAAGAGGTAGCATCATAGTTGTCAGAGGCGGGCGAAAGGTACCCGAGCGAGGCGAAAAGCGAGGAGAGAGGCGGGCGACAAAAAAGCGAGCAATGTTGAAAAATAGAAAAAATATAGTTCAAATCAGGAATATCTACATATATACATGTAACACATAAAAAGAGCTTAAACCATGTTATTAACTAGAATAAAACACTAAATAATTATCACAATTCCACGTTTAATGGTATGATTAACATAACTAAAACCCAAAAGTATGAATATCAAGACATAAGACGCATGAGTGCTGGTAGTACTATGTTCAAATTAACAAAATAAGTACTAGACTACTAATTTGAGAGTGAAATAAACATGAAGTCTTTAAAATAATTAGACATAAAGAAAATCAAGCACTATCATCATCTTCCTCATCATCCAACCCGTGGATTTGTAAAAGTAGGTGAAATTAGGCTGCAAACAATAAGCCGACTACTATAAAAACAAATAAAAGGACGTAGTTTGACAACAAAACGACGGATCAGCAATAAGTTTTCCACTATCACGCTTTTCCTTAAAAGCGTCGCTTTTTTGAAAAAAGCGATCATCGCCCGCCTGAATGGGGAAGAAGCGACGAAAAAAGCGAGGCAGGCGACGCTTTTGACAACTATGGGTAGCATTGTGGCATGAAGAGCTTTTAGGTACCCCAATCACTGCCCATGGTTCTCTTTTATGACAGAAAAATAATTCTTGTGAGCATGTGGACTTTGATGAAGGAATCAAAGAACTAGTCTTTTTAATTTGTTTATTTTTTTCTATATTTCTAGTATGACACTCCTTACACGAAAATTCATGCAGGTGATGGTGTTTGATTTTCCTATTTATTTTTCCTCCTTACCCAAAATTTCATCCTACCTATTTCTTCTATTAAATTCCTTCTTAACTTTCACATTTAAAAAAATATTTTTTTTCTTTTTTCTTTGCTCATTTTTTTCTTCTTTACTTTGATTTTTATTCATTTTTTTGAAAAAAAAATTATATATATATATATATATTCTTTTCGTTATCAAATTTTAGTTCAACCTATTTCTTCTTTTAATTTACTTTTTCTCACATCTTCTCTTTATTGATTACATGTGAAGATTCATGTTAGCCGACCCCAGATCATTTTGGGACTAAGGCTTTGTTGTTGTTGTGCTAGTATGACACTCCCTTCGTCACTAAATGGTCATCCATTTTTAACTTTGAGCAAAATTTTAAAAAGTTGAATTTCAAGAACCCTTAATGATCTACCCGAATGATTTATGATTGTAAGCGTAAATTCGAGCATGATGCTTGACAAGGGAAGATTTAATAGCTTCATCTGGAAACAAAACATTTATTTGGGGACAAAACTTTTGGAAAATGGACTTGTAACTTTGCCATTTTCCTTGACTATCGTCCCGCTTTAAGAAAAATATTTTAGTGGTACAATGATAATTTATTTTTAAATCTGGGTACACATGGACTAATCCCATAAAATATAAAGAGTAGAGGGACTATTTGGATAGTTTGTCCTATTTCCTAAAGTTAGATACTTTTGAGGTTTTGAAATCTACTTTCAAGAAGAGGGAGGGGCAATGGAATTATTTTTGGTAGAGTAATGCATGAATATAGTCACAGTGACAATATTACAACTCCCTCTTAAAGTAGAACGGTAATGTTGCTTAAAAAATCATACAGGGGCAAAATGAGAATATTTGTCAAAGCACAATATCATAATGGACCGACTTTTCATTCTTTAGCTGTGTGGAGCATTTCTAATCTCATTATGTTTAGTGGAATGAATTCCAATATAGTTAGGGAAACTGGCAACCAAGTGGGGTACCCACAAGATAGCATTTCTCACAAATGAGGGGACTCTGACTTGGAGAGCCTTGACATGTGTTGTTATTTCAGTGTGTGGTCATTTTTTACCCTTTATTTTTTCATAAATTTGTTATTGTAGGACCATGAACTGGTTATTTTCTAAGAGAAGGGCTTCCAAAACGAAAAGACAAAGAACAAGCTTATGACCTCTGCAAGACGATCCTCGCAAATGCGGAGGAGTGCGATAGCCTTCAAACTAATGCGGTGAGAACTTTTATTGTTGGCAAACCCAATTAGACAATTGACGCAGTCCATAAAGCAGTCACCAACAACCTGATCAAAATGTTCCAAGATAACTGCAAAATCCATTGACATTAGATACACAAGAATCATTAAAAAGAAAAAGATAAGTGATGAACTCTAATACAGTAAGCTAAAAGCTAACATAAGAGGAAGAAAAACAGGAAAGGAAATCACCTTGTTCTACGTTCTCAAAAGCACTTTCAACAATGGGTTCCAGATCATCATCTGCAGCTGCTGTGAAAATCATAAAGACACTTCTCCAACCAGATTTTATGCTACCAACTTTAGACTTTATCATCTGCTAGCACGAGAAAAAGTTTATTTGTAGATAAAAAAAAATGACAAGTAGAAAAACAAGCAATATCATTAAGGTGAACCAACCTGAACGATACAATCTACGATTAATCTCCGAATGGTTTCACTCCTACTGTTCCGCATAAGTATAACAAACGGTTTCAAAATATCATTCTGAAATGAGAAATTGGCAAGTTCTGCACGCTCCAAATACTTCATGCCAAGCTGTCGTAAAGAATCTATGGCGTACATTGCAATCTTCTCATCAGGATGACTCCCCGCAAATATAAAATGATTAGCAAGGACATGCCAAATTCTAGCCCATACCTGGAAATCAGATGTTTGAAACAGAACTACTTACTACTTAGTCCAAAAAACACAGCAAGATCTTGAATTAAGCCCAACGTATAACTGTGATTTGCAAAACTTTGATCAACATATATGGATTCAAAAGAAGCTGGCTAGGGACACAAAGATGATACAGACTTTCACAAGAGTTTTCGGTAAGTCATGTCGTTAAATTGAGAAGATTCATCGGGCTTAGTACTTTCATGCTAGCAGTAAACGATCTCTTATATTACTAGAAAAGGTCTTGAGAAAGGATTTAATATTTGTAATCAAAGCTCCGGGACAAGAACTAATGGCCTCCGGAAGTTTCAGTTTGACTTCAACAACCCTATTTTGTTCTTTCTATTTCTTTTAAGTAAACATGGTCTTAAAGAAAAAACAATAGCCAAGCAAGCGAACACATGTACATTGGACATCCAAGAGAAAGAGCAGACAGAAAGAGAACAGAAAACCTTTTCCGGCAAAGCCGCACAGGCATGTTGAGACAAATTGAAACCAAACAATAAAATTAATTATTATTACTATTATCACAGTAATATATATATATATATATATATATACATATTAAAATAGGCTAGACAAGACGCCCAAGTTACCAAAATGGCCTCTGAGGAAGAGCTGACCCCGCTAGATCTCATGGGAAGAAGATGGCAGGGTGAGCCTCATTAAATAAAGTATAGTTACTCTGTATTTTAACCAATCTCATTCTCTGTCCTTCTCTGTCCCGCAGTTCTTCACTGAATGAAAGGTAAGTACTGCACACTAGCTAATTTGTAATTGATGAATGCTACAGGCAGGTGTTACTAGTTTAGCGAAATCATTGGCAAGGTGCTTAAGTTATAAGGTGCTTTCATTCTAGTGGTATATACAAACCTTACTTATCTTGCATTAAACTTCATGCCAAAAAGAAAATTCCTGAACATTATGTCAATTATGAATACTTATTACTCCCTCTGTCCCAAAATACTGGTAATTCTAGAGTGGTGCACACATATAAAGAAATACATTTATTACATATCAAATAGACTAAACTACCCTTATAATAGTTCAATTACCTAGGCAATTAATTGCTCTTACAATGTACATTCCTAACCATAAATAAGGGTATATATGGTAAACTGTGATAAAGATGTGTAGGTAATATTAAAACAACAAGTATTTTGGGACAAAATTTATCTCCTTCAACTATAAGTATTTTTGGACTGAGGGTGTAAAACTTGACATTGCACACGAAGTAGCCAAAGTCAATGTTTCAGTCCCCACCGATGATATGCATCTAGTTTAAAAGGAATTCCGCCAATGGAAACTAATGATATCCTTCTTATGAATACCCAGTCTCACTGAAAAAAGAAAATAACAAGCATTACTTAAATAGGAAAGTGATTACCATACGAATACGAGCCATATTGTAATAGCTGATCTCAACAAGTTTTTGCAAGCTAAAAACACGAGCTGGATTCTGTTTCAATTCCTCGGCTGACACATTACAGAGAGCAGTGAAGAACTCCACAACTGCTTCACTAGGGAGTTTAACACTGTTTACAAACACTTGTTCTAATGGTTTCCCAGTCAACTCCCTAAGAGATTGAAGAACTGCATCCTTAGAAATCTGATTTGATCCCTGCATAACAGTGGCAGCCATAGATGGAGTTGTTGTTACATACTCCAAGCGAGAAATGATTTCCAAGATCGCAATCCATGATTCTTGCAAGGCATCAGTCTCTGAGTCGCATAAAGCCAACAGAGTCCGTAATGCTTCAACATTTTTACTATGCATATCCTTTGGTGCGTGTAAAAAAGTGAACCTACAATTGACCAAACCCATTATTCAAAATAACTCAGATTTCTTCTCTCAAAAGAATGCCAAAACCATGTTCTGATCAACAAAGACTTCTTATCTTACTTAAGTAGTAAAGTGAAGTAAAAGATTTCAGAATATCATCAATCGAATATAACAATAAGTGTATAAACATACCTGTAAGAAGAAAACGATATAAGCAATATGTAGAGGTAACTACACAAAAACTAGAACTTACCTGATCAGGGATGACAAAAAAGCATATCGCATTGTATCCATTCCAAGAACATGTGTAATGTGTATTCCTGCTTTGAACCCTTCCATACAGAGAGCTACTCTTGGCTTATTTTCTCTCTCCTCCAAAGTAACAGCAAAAGTAGCAAGCAAAGGCCATCCTACTGCTTCAACCATGGGCCTTACAAGGTCAATTTGATGTGCTGTATAAAATGTTCCTCTTTTTGCTCCTTGGTTCCGGAAAATAGCTTGTGTTTGCTTCATGATGGCTTCACTCTCAGACTTGGTATCAGATAATGTTTTACTTTTTGGAAGAGCCAAATTTAAAATACTGACAATACGACTACCCTCTTCAGCTTCGGGCTTATTTCTGCTGCTTTTAGAAAAACCAGGACCCTCATCCTTCATTTTTATTTCTTCTTTAACAATTGAATCATAGATCTCTTCCAGAAGTTCCTTAGGAGCACATTCTTCAGCCTCATTCCTGGCATTCATGCGTACAAAATCGGCCTTTGACATTTTAGGCCACACCATTGGGTTATGAGCATCAGTATTCAGCATGATTACTGCATAAGCAAGGACATATGCAGTATCTGCATTCTTGAATAGAGTAGGGTTATCTGCACAATAACTGCAAAAAATAGTGTTAATCTACGGCCATGTTACTCACTAGCAGTAAATGGGGCATAAGCATGATGCATATTCACTGTCACAGTTTACAGTTACAAGTAACTTATGCAAACATCATCATCAACATGGCCGCCAGGTTTATATCAAAAGAAGTATATAATTTGTCCTTGTGGTCATAAAAAAAATCTTAACGCAGCAGATGTGATTTTACGGAAAATAGAAGATTAAGGAACTCAAATAATTGAAACTTAACTTCAAAGTTTGTCACTTAGGCCTTACTCTGATACACTGAGATACATATAATGGTTTACAGTGCTATCAATAAGTATGCTAGTATTTCCAGACCAACCCACAAGACAAACTTTAACGAGTCTATGATTCAAGCACATTCTACGATTGCCGAACGGATCAAAATAAACTGACTTTCATTGCTCTCCATCATAAATAGGGATGCAAAAGATCAATTTGTGGTCCACATGCCAAAAAAGTAAGTCTACCTAATTAAAAGAATACACCTAATCAATGAGCCATGACATCGGAATTTAGATATTACAATCACCATATTAAGTGGACTCTAGACCTTCAGGAAAAGAAATGAGTTGGACCCTAATACAGACAGTGAAGTTAATAGTTGTCCTGACAAGTAAAGAGGGAAATGCACTTAAATCTAACAGATTGAGCTCAATATTCAACTTTTGTCTTTCAGCTACTCTCTTACTTGACATCCTTTTGGCTCATTGATCTCTTGATAGTCATGACAAGTAAATTTGGTGGAGCCTAATGGCAGGTTCTCTTCTAAATCGGTTTGTAAAAGTCTTAATCGGTCTCCTAATCCTGTCTTCTTTCCTTTCCTTCTTTTATCTGGAAGCCCTAGATTCCTTTGAAACTGAAGGCCTTCGTATGTCTACAATGTTGAATCAAGTAAACATCGACGACCTTCCTCAGAGGCGTAGACCTTATAAGCCTCTATTCCCAGACATCCATGTGATGTTTTGTGGCCAAACCAAGTCTGCTGATCATCTTTTATGGTCACTGTCCTTGTTGTTGGTGATTGAGGTGTACACTGTTAAGGATTTTGGATGAGAGTTGGGATTTATGTACTTCAATTGAATGTCATTGTGGGGTTTGGTAACAGGAATGTGGTCTAACTGTGAAGATATGGAATTTTTGTGAGTTAGCAATGTATATGGATAGAAATGAATGTGAGATTATTTCAAGAACTTTATCAGTTTCTCTACTTACGGAGAAGATCTAGTTTCTCGCTTCCTTATGGGTTCCATCCTCGTGTGTCTTTAAAGGCTGTCAATGACGGATTTAAGTAGGGATTGGAGAGGTTTTCTCCGTTAATGGTTTCGGAACAGATATTCCAGGTTTGTTCTATTCTTCTTCCTGATAGGAAGATCGCCCTGGCTGTTATTTGTATTGTTGGTAGTATCTTTGTATCGTTGGTAGTATCTTCATTGTATTTTTCTTCTAGTAGTTGGCTTGTCCTCGGACTTTGTATCTTTTTGTCTTATATATACATTCTACTTCAGTTCTTTGATTAAGGGGAAAAAAAGTCTCAAACTAATGCCTGTAATAAGGATAAGACACTTATATTTGGTTTTAGTCCTTATTTCTTCAGAAGGATGCAAGTGCTAGAGCGCACATCCAGAATCTTTCACATGCACCCAAGGCCAAAAATCAGAGAAACGACCAGACATCATTATAGAAAGACTGAACATAGAAGAGATCAGGCTAACCCATGATCCTCCAAGATACCTTGTTATATTATTCAACCTAAACTACAACCCAACATTAAGAAGTGTCAAGGCTCATATTTTTTATCAGAGAAGAATTGAACTATATATAAAATATAATGAGGTGCAAAAAATAATAGAATGAAGTATGATAAGATGGATGAGGAGATTAACAGAACACATAAACAAAACGAAAAAGAAAAAGCATAAGAAAGGTAGAAAACTAGGGGGGAAGCACTCCAAACGTCAGATCTCGAAAAAAGAACATCACGAGAACTGTCCCGCAGCCGCCCAAAGAGAATCCAGCAGAAATAGAACTTTTTACCCACAAAAGTAGAAAGTCTGATTTATGAAACTTAACGACTTACACTCTTCAACCACTTAGCGACAAATCAAATAAATATGGGAAGTTAGAAATTAACTGTCTCAAATTTCATATTCAGCTACTTCCGTTTAAGAAGATTGTTTTTTGCACCATCAACATTACTTCCTTCTAAAAGCCAATATAGTCTATATTACAATACACATCACAAAAGGACAAAACAACAAAGAGTGGTTGAGATCAATTCAATAAAAATTTAATGGCCAGGATTCTTCCAAAACTTACACTTCACCCCCCCCCCCTCAACTTCTATTTTCAAATCAGCCCTTGAAATTTCATGTCACGCTCTATGATGCTCGGACTCTTCATTTCACCCGCCGCACCCTTGTCGACACATGTGTCGGATTCTCGTAGGCGAGTCTGACACATGGCTATTTTACACTATATTTAGTGCAAAATCTTTTATTTTTTCCTATATTACAATACACATCACAAAAGGACAAAACAACAAAGAGTGGTTGAGATCAATCCAATAAAAATTTAATGGCCAGGATTCTTCCAAAGCTTACACTTCACCCCCCCCCCTCAACTTCTATTTTCAAATCAGCCCTTTAAATTTCATGTCACGCTCTATGATGCTCGGACTCTTCATTTCACCCGCCGCACCCGTGTCGGATTCTCGTAGGCGAGTCCGACACATGGCTATTTTACACTACATTTAGTGCAAAATCTTTTATTTTTTCCGAATCTGACACTCGGATACGTACCAGTATTAGATACTCCTAGGCGAGTCAAAGTAACATAGATCACGCTTTAACCCCTATCTTTTTTATTTTCAAATAAGCTCCTCAACTTTTATAGGTTACACTTCCCCCGCCCCAACTCTTTCTTTAATTTTTAGATAAGTCTCAAAACTTTCTTAAAAAACGAACCGGATGCCTAACAGTTGGGAAGTAAAAATTATTGTGGGAAGGCACGGGGTGGGTACTAGTATAGTTGCATATATGATCCAATAGTCTAATATGTGGAAGCCAAATACAGAGCTAAATATGAAACACCTGAATAGGACAGCTAAGTGTGTGATTCTCAATACAAGGTCTAAGAGGGGCCTATTGGTAAAGAAAAGAGAACGTACATAGAGGGTGGACCAAATGTTCACCACAAAAGTAAAGAACATAGAGAATTAGAAAATCACAGAACTCCAATCCCAGGAAAATCAGAGATAGCAAATGTGCAGGAAGCTCCTTCGCAACTGACCACAACAATGCCACAAACCATACTTCTCTCAATAATGGGGGAAGAGATGATCTTGAGAAATGAGAGCATTATGTTTGATCCAAAGAACCTAAAGCATATTAGACATAGCAAAGGCGATATGCAATCCCATTCTTCCATCTGCAGAAACCCCTAAATGCAGAGAGTAATAAATCCTGTACCCAAGGAGAGCAAATCCACCAATCCCCCATCTTGTTAAACAATGCATTTCAAAGCCTCCAAGCTAGCAGGAAGTATAAGGAAATATTCTCATAAAAATATCACCCCAACTTCTAAAAATCATGCACGGAGAAAATGATTTGTGAGGTCTATGTATCTGTCTCAAATCATTATTATTCTGTCAGTTCAGCTCAAGAGATCAGGTATAAGCATCCAATGATGGAAAGGAATAGTCGAATTTAATATCCCATAATGAAGTTAACAGCCACAACTACGTCTCATGAAGACCATGAGCAGAGATGGACGGGAGGGGGGACATGAGGTTGCCTTTTAAAAAAAGTGAATGGCTCATGTAAACAGCTATAGTAAAGCAGTAACAGCTAAGTTAGCTCTCATTCTCACACCACACACAAGAAATACATGTACAAAGAACTTACCGTTCTGCAAACTTTTCCATTATACGATCAATCTTTTGTGCTTCCCCAGGAAGCCGAAATCCTTTGAGAAACTCACGGATTGCAGTACCAAATTTCATTCCTGAGAAATTCATGGAATCCACAAAAGCATGCATAACTGCAAGAGGAAACTCCTCGTGCTGCCCCAAGTAGTCACCAATCATTGCCTGAAGACGAATAGTGTTAAAAATCTAGCTTACTTCAAGGTGTTTGTCCATTAAGTGTTTTTTCAAATAATAAATTTGAAGTAAAAGTAGCAACAGTTCAGGAATGCTAAACAAACAGTTTTTTCTTGAACATATAACATTATTGACCTTGTCCAAACTGGGCGTATGAGTATTCCTTAGAAATTGGGCAACTGAAACAGGTGTATTATCAACCAAATTATTTGATATCAGAAACTCGATACCCTTCACTGGATGTCGGTTGAACTGCAGTGATTGAAAGATTTTAGTTAGTTCCTATACAGGCGCTGCACCAGCTTGCAAAGATACAAATACACACGCACGCACACACATTAAAATCTTAGGAAGCATGGTATATTACATATTTAATATACTCCTATCAAGTGATCTTCCCAAATTCTAGTTCTTAAGATGCTTGCATATGTGCAGATGCAAGTGAAGTGTAAAGTTTTAATCAATTACCTCTGAGATGGCAGCTTCCATCGTAGATTTATGAGCCTTCAGCTTCTCAAAATTATGAGGCAAATCGTTTTTGCCTTTTGTCTCATCCGATT
The DNA here is from genome assembly GCA_026119855.1 of Campanula takesimana. NCBI lineage: Eukaryota > Viridiplantae > Streptophyta > Magnoliopsida > Asterales > Campanulaceae > Campanula > Campanula takesimana. The sequence continues at coordinate 398,456 of JAOWBW010000265.1, read as the reverse complement.
CTCCAGCTGAAGGCTCTTCTTGGACGTACTCTTTGCCTTCGCCCAGCTTTTGTGATTCTCGCCTTGACTTCTCCCAATCAACTAACGATTTTATCACATTCACAAGACACTGAAAATGTAAAGGAAGAAAGGTCATCCAGTTGAGATATCATATCCATAGTGAAGCATAGCAGTCTAGTAATTGTACAACGGAAAGATAAAGTTCCAGAATACACACACACACACACATGGCCTATGGTGACTACCTCTAATCTCAACTATTCATTATAGATCCAACATCATATTGCCATGAATATGCTTCATAATTATGCTTATCGTCATTCAATTGTTTACTTGAGAAAACAAACTTTTAATCCAGAAGAACTCAACGATTGTACTCTTTCTAGCATAAGCACTGCTCAACTCACCCGAAACCTACTCATCCTTATTAGTATTTTTTAGGTTTATTGGGCTTTAGTCGACTAAAGAGAAGTAAATATAGGGATTGAGACAGTTATTACTCCCTCTATCCCGGAATAAATGTCGTACTTTCCATTTTCGTTTGTCCCAAAATAAATGTCGCCTTACTAAAAATAGGGTATGAAGTTTGGTGATCTTCCTATACTACCCATTCTAATAGGCACAAGCATTGCAATGCCATAGGAGGTGTCACTCTACCTATATGAATAGATTGGGGCAATCAAAGAAGCACAACTAAAAGATTAAAAAAAATTGACTTGTCAACTATGACATTTATTCCGGAACAGAGGGAGTATATGTTGGTAGGAGCAAAATATTATTGCCTAACCAGATTCAAGGTTACGGCTAGTCATTATATCGACTTTCTTCTCTACTGTATAACATAATATCAGAGCTCCAGGGCATGATCTATTGAAATAATCAGTCAACCCATGTAGAGCTGACTACATCGGTTCCACCTTGTCGAAGGGATGTTTTGGGTAGAAGAGATCAGTTTTTTCGAGGATTCTTGTTGTCGTGACTAATGAAACGCGAACAGTGCTGCATAAACAGTAAGTTCATGAAAACTGCCGAAATTAGTTTGTATTGCGTTTGGGGAAGGGCTGCATTGTTTGTGAAGTGAAGTGAGGCCAAGTTAAATCATTTCTAATGGCTGAACCTACAAATGAAAAGAAATATAGTGTCACAGAGATGATTCTGATATGTGCAAAGATTATAAGAAATCCATTTTCACCTGTGATCACAGTCGGTAAACCACAGCAAGTTTGTTAAGGAACTCATGGAGTACCTTGATTTCTTATTTTGTGGCCAAGGTAACATTATTCACATTTATGACTTGTAAAACTTAGTATCACCCAAAAAAGCAAGCAAAATAACTTATGGAATAATTTATGGATTTTAAGTGTATGCTGAGGTTAATACACTTCTTCCTTTTAGTCTTGATATGAAAGTTCAACAGACTCAACGAGAGCAAATGGGCTATATGAGTTTTTTGGCAGGATTATCACACGAGTGTGCAACTATAAAAGGTCACAAATCTTCGCTAGACCATAGGTCCCTTCTCTTGCTGATGCTTACCAATATGTCTGTGCTGCGAGTAAGGTGCCTTATTCAACTATTTCGAGCAAGTCAAGTGCTCTTGTGACTCATCTCGTGGAATGATGGTACGAAAGGTGGGTTGAAATGTTTGTGGTGGGAGAGACGGTAGAAATTAGATGGGGTAGAACCATTAATTGAGGTGCAGAATCAAGGTGCACCAAAAGGGCATGTTTGAAGTTATCAGAGACTGCCACTTCTGCAGGGAACATAGTTGTGAAAGGCTAGCGCCTTCCTCGCCCGCCTCGCCTTTTTGGCGCCTTTAGGGGTCGACCGCCTTTTGGATCTATGGCGGGCTGTTGTACGCCTTTTTGGCTCAGGCGATGCCTTTCTTGGTTATGGGAAGAGACGTAAAGCAGCCGTCTTTGTCAAAAGGCATAATAGGCGTATGTGTAATGTTAAAATGTGTCATTTTGTAATTTTAGTTTTGATGTTTTAACTTAAAATGTTTTTTTTAGAAAAACATGGGGTAAAGATATCTTGTGGTTTGCGAAAGAAACAAAAACAGCCCTAATTTATCAGAGCGGTAAACAACTAATTAGAACAACGACAAAGAACTGCGAGAAAAACACTACTGGTAGCTTGCTTTTTATTCTAATATTTAAATGGAGGTTTGCAATCTTTATTATGATTACTAATTGTTTTTTCTCTTTACTTCGGGTTTGCTTTTGTTATTTGAAGTTTTAATCATCTCTTTATATTCATCTCCAAACATGGTACGATGTGTTTGAAATTATATATTAGCTTAATTTCATATATCATTTTCTTTTGTACCATGCTTTGAAATTTATTTTTGTGCTTTTAAATGACTACTTGTTTACTAATTTGAACATCAAATGTGTCTTTTGTCTTAGAATTATCCTTTTTTTTTTGGGGGGGGGGGGGGGGGGGGCTTAGTTGTGTTAAGTTGCTATTATGTGTGGAATTGTGGCGCTGATTTAATGCAAAATTCCTTTTTTATAACATGTTTAAGCCTTGTTTAATATATACTGTTACAAATATATTATTATACTATATTTTTTTTGTTCTATTTTACCGCCTAGCTCGCCTTTCGGCCGCCTTTCAACCGCCTCGCCTCTCGCCTTTTCTAGGAACCTCACGCCTTTCGCAAATATGGCAGGGAATCAGGTCATTTGCCGCGATACTGGAAGCTGCATGGTAAGCCTTAACAGCAAACACAGTTTGTCAATCTTGCTACTCACGATAGTCCAAGTGGATCTTTGGTTACGCCTCAACCACAGTCTGTTGTTAAATATGTGGATAATTATGATGTATTTATTCAGTGTCAATCTCTACAACAACCCCAAATCCTTCTAGGACTACTATGGTCCAGTCAGGCAAATCCACCACATAACTCGCTTCATCCTACCGCCTCAACCACAGTCTGTTGTTAAAGTGGATGAGTATGCTATGTTTATTCAGTGTCAGTCTCTACAATAACCCTCAAATCCTCCTAAGACTACTACGGTTCAGTCGAACAAACCCACCACGTAACTTGCTTCATCCTACCATACATCGGTCATTGATTCAGGTGCCATTCATATAGAATACTTCTCATCATTTACTTCATCATCCTCTTCTCCTAGTGTTACTTAAATCAATGGTTCAATAGCATCTGTTACTAGTGTTGGTTGGTACTCCTTGTCCTTACCCTACTTCCTCTTCTTTGTCTTCTATCGTTATCTTACGATGAGGATTATTGATCGAGGACGTGTGTCAGGGGGTTCTATGTTCTTGACAATGGTTTGGGTATGCTGAAGAAGTTGCACGTTCAAGCGTTGGCTCATAACATTCATTGTCGGTTGGGATACCGATATGTATTGAGCCTGAAGAAAATGTGTCCGAGTCTATACTCTGTCTCCTTCAAATTGTGAGTCCGGTCAACTCTCCATGTATCATCGAGTGCCTCGTTTATTAAGAGACAATGAACTGGTTGCGTCCCTTTGAGTTAGGTCACTAAGATGTTTGGGGGTCCTTCTCCTTTTGTTACCTTTGCTGATGACTGCTCTTGAGTTATTTGGTTATATTTTATGAAAAGTCGAGATGAATTATTTTGATTAGTTTGTTCATTCTTTGTTGAAACTCAAACTCATTTAACCATCTTGTTCGCACTTTGCGAAGTGATAATATATAAATCGTACATGTCGAGGCAAGGTATGCTTCATGAATCTTCATGTGCCAATACGCCAGCTCAAAATAGGGTGGCGAATGGGGTTGTGATTGAGTTTGGTTTATGGCACAGTTCTTGTGATCATTCTGTGCACATTCACCACTCTGTTGCGGGTATTATTTTGTTAGTGGTACATGTTGCTGACATTGTCAATACTGATAGTGAACGTGTTGCAATCTCAGCACTGAAATCATTCCTTCAAAAACATTTTTAAACAAAGGGTTTGGATTTCTTGAAGTACTTGTTGGGGATTTAGGTAAAGCAGTCTAAGAAATGTATTTTTCTCTCTCAAAGAAATCATATCCTTGATCTTCTTCCTGAGACTGGAAATCTAGGGGCTAAGCCTTGTTGTACGCCTATGACTCCAAATATGCATGTCAGAGCAGATGAAGGTTAGTTGGGAAACTGAATTATCTTACAGTGACTAATCCTGACATTGTGTATGCAGTTCGTGTAGTAATTCAGTACAATCTCCGAGGACTACTCGTTGGAATTTATTGGAGCATTATGAACATTTGTTTTAAAATGCATGGATGAGAGTAAATGCACCATGGGTCATGGTGCGAACCACCCATCATAGAGCCAACCTATGCATACAACCCTATATGTATACCTCACAATGGTTGGAGCCTCGTGCACTGGGTTGCTCTCTTCTTTTTTTCCAGATATAAATATACATACACACACCTGAAGTGCTGATCCCTTGATTGATCCGGTAGGAGATGCAATTACTGTGCTTGGATCGACACTTTGAGTTCCTTGAGCGATTTTCGATAGAGTTGTAGCCTAATGAGATGAAAGAAAAATAACGAGAATGCATCACATACAATCCAAAAAGATTCGGTTCTTGAAGTTGGAAGCATAACTACTCAGTGTATTAAGTAATACCATTCTTTCAAACAGATTAGGAGCCTCGAGATCACAATCATAGTTCACATATAGATCAACTAGCATTTGTGAATCCTTGCTGACTTTCTCTAGCATCCTGCAAAAGTGGTTCTGACAAAATGTTACCTAGCATATAAAACACTAAGCATTTCCAGAATGAAGACATACAGGCATTCTGCTAAATTAGGAAGAGAAGTCGGGTAGAAAATATTGGACAATCATAATTAACCATACCGAAGAACGCTTAGTTTGAGAGTAAGAGGGCAATCTGAGCCATCCAAAGATCGTAAAACAATCAAGGGAAAGAATACCCCTATTTCACCCTGAAAGTGATTGTTAGACCCAAGTTAAAAGAAAATGAAGACATTGACTAATCATCAGAAAGAAAGAGAAAGATGGCATGTCCAAACTTGTACCATACTTTAAGACTCTCTCTAAATCGCAACAAAAGAACTGAGAAGATTCCTGATGCATACTGCAGAAAAAAAGTGAAAACATTGTGAAGATTCAAGTAAAATGTTTCATACAATTATAAGTCAGAGATCAAAGTAAAAGCACCTAATTATACCTGGAAAATGGTAGGGGATCGAGAAACTGCTGCTCGCAATAAAGCATATGAGAGGTAAGCTTTCACCGAGTCAATGAAATGAAAATTTTTGGTGAATGCCCGACTGACCCCTTCCAATAAACCCTGCAAGGTCATCAATTAAACTATGTTCAAAAGATCCTATATGGCACAAGATTGATAGAGAAACACAAAAATATCAAATACTAATGCGCCTACATTTCTAAAGGTCCGCTGGGGGAGATAAGATCCATCGATCATGTAACAGGTAACCCAGACCTACCTAGACAGTAGACTTCTGTGCCATGAGGCCCAATCCGATTTTGATTGTACATCTTGGGTCACCTTAAAAGTCCCTATCATAAGAGACTAGAGCAATCATAAACACTTCCAGATACCCAAATTTTAAACCTTGATAAATGATCCTTTGTCTCACGCGATAACTGCCTTGTAACAATCTTGCTGCTTCTTACACTATAAACTAATGGCCATAGGGATATCTGATAGGGAGAACCTAAATAGTAGACTTTATCCAAAAGGCTAATGTGTAATTCCATTTCAAATCGTTCATTACTTCTTATCGACTAAAAATGATTGACGTTAACAGTTCAGTACAAAGATGACCACTTGATGTATAAAAAACTTAAGTCCAATAGAAAAACTGCCTTGTATTTCTTCAATTGCAGGAAAGGGATGCAGCAGCATTACTATATGATGAACCAGTAGTATCCCTATCGGAAAAGACTAGACCAAACGTAAACACTTCCGGATACCTAAATTTTCAACCTTGGTGAATGTTCCTTCGTCACACGAGATAACTGGCTTCCGACCCTCTTGCAATTTCTAACACTATAAATTAGTGGTCATTTGGGGAGATATGATAGGGAAAACCTTAATAGCAGACTTCATCAAAGAAGACTAATCTATAATTTCATTTCAAATCCTTGGTAACATCTTATCAACAAGAAATGATTGACTAACGTACAAAGGTGTCAATCTTGATGAATAAAACTTAAATCCAATAGACAAACTGACTTAAATTTATCCACAAAATGACAAAAGTGTCATTCTTGATGAGTAAAAAAAACTGCCTTAGGTTTCTCCAACTGCAGGAAAGGCGAAAGGGATGTAGCAGCATTACTGTGTGATGAATCAGTAGTTTCGGAAAAAACGAAGGGAAAATACTGATTAAGAATGAAGAATTAAGGTATGCAGCTACTCAAATGAATGCTGGATAAGAAAGCGAAGAGAAGACCGAAAGAGATAGGTGAGAAAAGAAAGAGAACGGCTGATTGCGATAAGCTGCATCATACAACTTAATCAGATCATAACTTTTTGCTGATACAAGACAAAGGATATCATTATTCACATACATGGGATAGAATGATGAAATATGGAAATTGGACGGGTAATAGCTTTAGTCAACTGAATCGTAACGAGTGAAATGTGTAAGTTATGGGAGTAGAAAGAAGATATGTGTAACTTGGGCAGAAAAATATAGATTTTTGCTGAAGGATGAGGGATACATGACAAAAAACTACTTCCTACCGAGGTGTCCTCTCTGATTTCATAAGATTTGTGCCTGCATATCTAAGTAGAAAATGTTTGCATGATAAGAGTAAGTTGCAAAGATAAATTTAAGTTTATACATGCAACCATGCTTCACAGACTAAGGGAGTGCAATCTTTTACATCCGAAATTCAGTTACTGAAGTATCTTTCGGCTTCTTAAGATCTGTGCATTATCCAAGATCTATCATATGCTTATGCTCCACAGATGGCATTTAATATGGTGAGGTTGGAGCACTTCATAAGCCTAAGAACAATTTGCAGCCAAGACAATACACTGGCTAACCCCAAATAATAAAATCACCAAAGTAGCATACAGAAACCAAAAGCTACAACTAAGGACACACGTATTATTTCCAGAAAGATAACCTGTAGGAGCTCTAGAGATAAAATCCGTGTCTTGGTAGTGACTTCATCATTATCTTCCTTCATACCCATCTGCGAACATATTCAACATTTAGGACTCCTGCTCCAAGAGCAATTAATTATAAACAAACGACAGGGTAAGAAGGAAGCGAACCTTGCAGAGGGTTCGGAAAAGGAGCAAAGCATCATGTTGTCCAGTGCTCATGCTCTCAAGGTCAATTCCTCTTTAAGAATTTATAGTTACAAGCACCAAGTAAAAATACAAGGTTAGATAATATCTCCGTGTGTTATGACGGTAAAGTTCCCATAATAATGGTATATCCATACCTTGTGATCTTTCCACCATCTTCAAGATTCACAGCCTTGTCAAGAACAGCTTCCAGGCCCTATACGACAAAAAACAGTAGGTTAATGTAAGTGAGAATCAAGCGCCACAGGCCGACAACAGAGAAGAAAAGACTCATAAATAAATGTTTATGCTAAAAGATGAAAATGAGAGAGAAAAATACAAGAGGCCATTTCATTGGTCTTCTTCCACCAAAAGAAAACAAAATGGAAGAAAGAAGGGTGTCACGTTTTTATATATGGTAAGAGGACAAGAAGCAATTAAGAACCTTTATATCAGCCCCACCGGCAAGATTCTGAAGTTCCTCAAGTGAAGCAAGAGATGTATCTTTGACTTGGCTCACAGAAATTGCATCTCCTAAGGTCGATCCTTCACCTTTCTCATCACTTGAAGACTCCTCAACATTTGTGGCCGGACTAATTTCTTTATTTGAAGCTGTGCCATTTGGAGTAGACACCTGAAATGCAAAGAGGGTCATAAAACCTATCCAGAGTAAGGAGGCAACTTATTTCATCATGGTGGATATGAAAAGAACCAAAAACAGCAGATGCAGAGTTCAGTATTTCAAACCAAATCAGTTTCCATTCTCCTGAATACGATGCTGATCATTTGGGTCAACATTGCCTTTGACGTTGCTTGGTTTACAGCACTTTTGCTACACATAGAAATTAGATCTAATCACTTCTATTTGTCTATATGGAAAGAAACTTTACTCAAGTTACACTTTACCTGTTAAGAGCAATATTATAGCACACTCTGATTACTCCGAGCAAAGGTTCCCCATGAACTGCATTCAAGTGCATCAGAAATATCCAAGATCATATGTTAAGTAAAAAGGATCCTTTAACCCAAGAAAAGAAAGCTTAAAATGCATAATATGGAAAGTAGCCTTCTAAAAAATCACATGTTATCCATGATGTCCGCCACGGGGCCCCACCCACTCACCCAACGGCAGAATGACAGCGAACGCAAACTGTAATTGCTTTGTTAGTGGATAGATTGCATGACAACATATTCACGCCCTTCCCTTCCATACATAATTCTCAACATGAATATCAATTTTGGGGGCAATATATCTTTAAGAATATCGCACAAACTTAGATAAGCAAATACCAATACGTAATTATATTTAACAAAATTATCTCTATGAGGCTTCTTTTAAATTTGCATAGAGTTTTGTAAAACCTACGATATGAATTAAACGTCCAACTGAGATTTTTCGCAATCTTGCGGTGCATAGGCCACGACGAAACATAAACAGCTTCTAGAGGCAGTAATTATTTGCCAATTTATATTATGGATATTTTCATAGTATCAACATAAATATAAAGATATACTCCCTCCATCCCAGAACAAGGGTTACTAAAATTGAATGCGCATGAGTTAAGGAAAAGCAAATATAATAATGATAGTGGAGTAGATGTTCTGAGTATGAAAGTAAAGTATGAGAAAGAATGTGGAGTATAGAATAGTAAGTTGATGTTATTGTGAGGGGGCAAGCGGGTCCCACTGAATAAAGAAGTATTATGAAAAGGGAAATAGGTAACTTTTATTATGGGACGACGAGAAATAAGTAACTTTTATTATGGGACAACGGGAGTACTATATATACACACCCCACACTTTTAAAATTAAAACTCACTCCAATCCATCCCAATTGAAGAGTTACACATTCCCTTGCAAGTGAAGGAACACATCCATTGTGGGGCTTGTTTGGTGCATTAGAATGGTATCTAGAATGGAACCATTCTTTAGTAATGTATAAGTGAACCCACCACTCAAGGAGGAATTAAGATACCCATGGATAATGTGTATTTGATACCCATTGGAAACACTAAACCCTTATTCCGTAAAATAAACACACAAAACAAAGGTATAGATTACATGGGAATAAAAGACCCATTTAACCCCTAGATTCTTGTGTCTCAAACAAGCCCTTATCCTTACGTTATTGATACCCTTTTCGTTTCCGGATGTCATATTAACTAAAGTGACTTGGATTACGACCACACAATTCCAGGGTATGTTAGACATTGTTTTTCAACCTTTTCTTAGTTTGGTAAATATGTCAAAGGGTATCTCGTTCATTGGACAGAGGGAATACCTTCTTTTATCAATTGTTACTCATGGGCTAATATAATTCCATTATTCATAAGGGGAGATCTTAAAAAGCTACCATTTCATTTTATAGAAAGTCAATATGCTCGTGAACAAACAATTTCCTAGTTTTAAATACATAAGGAACATGGCACCATACAAATATATGTAAATAGTTTATCAAACTTATGTTTTATTTCTTTGACAAGTAGAAAATTTACTGATCAAGATGGGGAGCTTATAGAGGGAGTTGTGATAACATAAAATCAAGCTGGTCGGATAATGCAGAGAAGTGCATTTGTATGTTATGTAATACCTATATACCCTTTATGTTGAAAGAAATATTTTACAAAGATAGACCGTGCTTTCTAATAGAAAGGAATGTTAGGAAACTAAGAAAGACATGCTAACAAAATGAAAGTAGGTGAGAGATAAAATATTTAAGATAGATATGTGGTAAAACCGAAAATGACAAATTTTGAAAGTAACGGAGTCTTGAGACTATAAAATTCCCCAATGGGAGATACAATTAGAGAAGATCACTAAGACGGTGGTTGGGGTGCTTGGTGAGTTACTTTTGAAGTGTGAGGAGAGGGGTCCCACAAAATGTTCTTTAGTGAGTAGAGGTGATATAGGTGTTTCTCACCATGAGTATGTATATGTTACCATTTTTAGTTTATGTGGGAATCAAAGGCATGAGGGCTATTATATAGGTGCTTGGTATGTTATTTTTGAAGTGCTTGGCAAGCTTGAAAGTTGAGTTCTTCAAGTGTAGGATGGTGTTATTGATAAAAAGACACAAGCTTTGAGTGACTATGTAGCTATAATTTCTCTCTTGAAAATACGCTTATCTTGACTGAGCAGGGTCTTTCTAGTTTTTCTATTATTTTGTTCTCCCTCCTTAAGCTCCTAGTAGGAACTAGGAAGTGATCATTAGAAAACTCCCGCAAAGTGGAGCCGGCTAGAGAGCATGGATCATTCAGCACCTTGGCATGATGTGTGCATACCCAATGAGAATTGGGGACCTAGGATTGTGAATCTATTTCTTCAAAACATTTCTCTTATTGGTAAATGCTTTAGCGTTTTTCCTTATAACCTCACTCTCCCTTTAGCATACAGTTCAGTGTACTCAAGAACGAACGCGGTGTTAATTTTATATGTCTTCTCACTTATGCCAGACCTTAGAGTTTAATCCATGAGTGCTATCATATCCTGCCGCCACACATCAGATATGTGGAAGGAACTGGGTACAGGGTTCAGTTTTGGGGCATTATTGGGTTAACCCTTCCCACTTAGTATCTTTTTACCTCATTACTCACATTAATGATACTCCTATTTCTAGTTTTCTTATTTAGGAGCGAAGAACTTGTATTGGAACTTTAGCTCCTTTAGGAATTTGAGGGAAATAGATGCCAAAGAGGTAATTGCTTCATATCATCCTTCTGAAAGGATAACTAAAGGTGATGGATTTCAAATTGAAGTAGTCTTTTTTCGATCGAGTCCTTCATGAAAATCCTACTATATCTCATACACCAAGTGAGTTTCAACTCAGTGTGAACCTGCCTTAAGGTAGCTAAGAATGGGAATCGACCTTCAACAAAATGGAGCTCATCTTCAGGTTTGGACGTGCTTATATCGTCTCGGTTAGAGAAAATACTTAACAAGATTCAGATGCTTCAGAAGATCCTTAAGATTCAAATGTCTTGGAGGATCCTTAGAAGCGCTTATATCGGCTTGGTTAGAAGAACTGTTCAATAAGATTCCAATGCCTCAAAGTATGCTAGAGGATAAGTATTGCATTCGCAAATTATATATCTAGGAGTTTACATTAGAAATTTATTTACGATAATGTGCTAAGTCATCTTTCTTGCACATAGTTGTTTAACAAAATTATTTTAATCGCCTTTACAAATTCTCATTATTCTTTGAGAATCCTGAGAATTAAAATGGGAAAAAGGCTTTTAAGATAACTTCAAACTTGGAAGTTTATTGAAGCTATCTACTTAGGAGATTAATGAAAATATTCAAAGAGTCACTTGAATCAATAACAATCAATATCACCTCGAAAGAATGATTATGATTAAGGGCCCGTTTGGGGATGCGTTTTTGAAGGGCAGACGCGCGTTCCAGCCTTGACGCAACGCACAATCGTGTTTGGAAGATAAATTGCGTTTGCGGTTTGGAGGCTTTGAACGCAGAAATGTGCGTTTTTGCAAAAGCTCCTCTCCCCCAGCTTTCGCAAGAATCACTTTCGGAAAATCAGTATCAAAACTGAAATCTTTGATTTACCCCTAAGCATGGCTCAATTTCACTATGCTGCCCCAATATCAAACTTGACAAACTAGTATCTGATGGCACGCTTCTTTCGAACGATGGAACGACGGCTCAATTTTGTCTTTGATTTCGCAAATCCTGTAATGAAATTGGGGCCGACCTCATAACCGGAAATTAACCCATCCTTAAGCCATCTTAGCTGGTGGAGGAGATACTGGGCAGTGTTGGAGAGGTGGAGGAGACAAAGCAGTTGCGCAATTTGGAGGTCAGACAGAAGCTGATTTAGGCGGTGGTGGTGGATGCCCGGAGCCGGTGATGTGATAACTGGTTCTCAAACGGCCTCTAAAATTTGTAAAGGGTGAAGAAAATGTCATCATGGGAAAGAGAGAGTCTAGAACAGTAGATGGTGAAACAAATTAAAGAGAGAGAATAATTTGAGAAACCAGATGATGGAGGAACGAAGGAATAGACTTTAAAAAAAAAAAAAAATTGAACTGAGGAAGAAAGTGAACTTTTATGAGGCAGAAGTGGCAGGACTATCTTCGGGTTAGGAAATTGAAATGGGATACAGCCAAGCATATGTAAGGGTACTTTAGACCTTTGCTGGTTTACAATTTATTCAATGTCTGGTAAACAAAATTTAGAATTGCCATTAACGCATTTTTAATATTTTGTAGCCAAACGGAAGATTATGGTTTATATAATCACTTTTGCTCAAATCACTTTTGCCAAATCACTTTTGAATAATCAGAATCAATGCCAAACTCACCCTAAGTCTAGGACATAATTCCTGAAGATCATGTAGCTGGTAATGAAAAGAAAGAACGTATATAAGATCTACCAATTGGATTAAAAGTGCATGATCTAAAATACCAATCACTTGAGCCACTTTCATTTCTTAACATATTTAAGTGTCACTTATCATAACCGATACAAAAGACAATTAAAAGAGACTAAGTTTGTAATTTTGAATAATAATACCCATAACCATTGTGTCTTACCTCTGAACTTGTTGGATGCCACAGCTGTAAGAAGCACTTTTAACACCTGTAGAGTAGTGCTGCATGCAATTTGGACAGAGTCAACAACCATCAAAAAATGATAACTCTTCTAAGAGAAATTTTACCCACACAACAGGCACATACCTGTCTGGTGACGAATTATCAACACAACTGCATACCATGTTCAGTATGTCCGTGAATAGAGAAGCATTTTTACCACCTTCTAGACCAGGATCACCCTCTAAATGATCATATGCAATGAGTTTCTGTATTTCCAATATTCAAATTGTGCATGTCAGCATACTTTACATTTCAAATACTTTTATCAGAAATTTTCCAGGGCCTTTTGAGCAATAAAGCAATCATTCCAAATCAAACAGTGAAGACTGGGAAGAAGCTTAAACTTCCACATCGCAAAACAAGACCTCTGAAATCATATACTTAAAGAAAGAAGAAACACAGTTAAGACGTACATGTAGGCAATCCAACGCAAGCTCTATGACTTTTGGATTCTTGGTCTCAAATGCAAGACGCAGTGGATTCAAGACAAGTTCTGCCTGAGATCCTTCTAGTGTATGCCCAGCAGTTGCTAAGGCAGTTGTAATAGTTCTGCTTGTGCCAACTTGCATGCTAATCTGTTCAGCCTCCTCAGAATTCTGCGGTCCAGGAGATGATGAACCAGGCTCCAGTTCAGTGCTTGGTACTCCAGTTTCTGGCAAACTGAAATTGAATTGAAGTGAATGAAACACTTTTACAGAAAGAACTGTAGAAACATCAAGACAACCACACATCAAAAAGGGACATGCCTTCCTTAATGAAGAGGTCTTAGTCTGAAACAAATCTAAGAATAACAGCCCAACAAACAAATTTCATTGAACAAACTGAATAATAGGATCATTAAAGCCACCAAATATATCTAATCTAGCAAAATTCGCATGCTCCTACACATAAAAGCCTTCATCAAGAATAGTTTTCAGACAACTAGAAAGAAAATTATTGAAACAACCAGAACATTTTACTCTCAATATTATAGAGTCCTAACTGAGAGAGCATCGGAAGAGTTGTAAAGGAAAAAGTTTGAGATATTTACTAGTTTAGCAATGAATCACGTAAGAGAAGGACAATCTAGGACAGTTTGCTGTAATCTGTACAGATACGGTATACATCCAGCACCAAACTGATGTGTAATGGAAGCAGTAGAGTCAAATACAAATATTATATCATACAGAACACAATAGACGGCTCTTTAACATTCTTGTGTGTTTAGAATAGATAATGTTTGTGGATCGCGGTCTCACACACTAATCCCTACAGGTGCCCGTAGTAGGCCGTATAACTCATTCCACCACTTTTCCTGACACATTTCTCCCTTATCTTATTAAAGTCTGACGTCCGACCATAGCAGATCTTGATGTACCATAATATTTAATAGAAATAGGATACCAACTTCACCAACGGCGAAGACCTTTTAAGGCTCTGTCGTTTTATATGTGTCTGATGTGCTACAATCAAAGTAAACCTCACAGCTATCGCTTCTTATATCGTTCAGTTGCTTGGTGAGTTTGGTGTGAGCTGTTACTGGTTTGGGGGGAAGCTGGATCTGCCCTTCTGCAATAGAAGATATTCTTAGAATCAGGTTTGTGGGTTTTGGAAAGGCCAAAGATGCTGGACAGTTATGGCTATGGAATCCTTATGGCGTTTTGGTGTTAAATGGATGGAATGGGATGCTAGAATCTTCCGGAACAGGCCGATATCATTTTTTCTTCTTAAAGAGAGGATTTTGTTCCTTGCTTTTTTGTGGGCATCTGCTGTGGGGGGCTTTAGGGGTTTATCGTGACAGACTTGTGCCAAGATTGAAGAGCAGACATATATTAAATGGGGCCTTGCATCTTGGTAGCTTTCTTTTGGTTTTGCAGTCAGCTTAAGTCAACGTAAACTGCTTTAATTTTCCTACTTTTTTCCTTCTCTATTTCTTCAGAAAAAAATCCGTGAAGGTCAGCTTGTCCTCGGATCATTGTACTTATTCTTCCTTCTAATAAAATTCTTCTTTCTTCAAAACAAAAAGTAGCTCGTCTCTTGTTCAATTTGTTAATGAATCATTAATGCTAGATTTAGTGTCTGACGGCTGTTGGCAATAACTATTTGATTTTGGGTCCTTTGATTGACGCATCTATTACTCTTTGAGGTATAATTTCACGGAGGGACCCGAAAACTATGAGGAAGGGTGGAAAAACTTTTAGGATTATTTCAGTAATTTTTGAAGCAATCTCAAGACTTTCTCAAGATAAATCAGTAAAAAGGATTTTGTCAATGGCATTAGATTTTTCTACTTGAGGTTGGGTGATTCAATCAACTTTTATGGCTTCCATAGCCTCCATCAACTGGCTTCTTTCTCCCTACTATTTCCTTTTATTAACAATGCAAATGTCAAATCCACCATACAAGAGGGGAGAGAGAGAGAGATCCAAAGCAACAATTGCATGAAAAACTATTGAAGCGAAAGCAAACAAATTAGCGCGAGAGAAAGATATAAGAGAGTATAACAATCAGGAATGTAAGCACCTCTTGTCACCACCTACTGATGTTGATGGATTTGTCTCACTGGATCCCAAATTTTGATGGTCCTCTTTCGCCTTGTCTACAGGGAAGAGAAATCAGAAGGAAAAAAATCAATATCATTGAAACAGCTGAAATCATTAGGAAGCAAAGTATGTACGAACTTCTAGGCAATAACTAAAAAGACTATTAGGGCCTACTGGAAGGAGAAAAATCTTGACACAAGATATGATTATTTTGCTGTAACATCCAAGTTGCTTACTCACAGCTTATCTCATTGCTTTCCATGCAAACAAGATCATCAACTATGTTACTTGGAGTATAACAAAGGGCCATTAGCTTCAACTAAGAAACTTTTTTTAATAGATAGGTAAATATGCATTGAAATTTCGCCCAGGAGCAGAACCCTCTCATAAGAGGATTTCTCCACACTGGTTTGATATACATAATCCCCTCCAAAGGCAACAAATTCTAAACAACCTTCAATGATAACAACCTTTTTGATGACTTGTATACATCATATTGAAAGCCACTCATAAAAGTCATTAATCTCTTCCCAAATGAGGAGCCAACTTCCTCACCTCAACACAAAACTACGAGAGTGAGGGAACCATGGACTACATCCTTAATGTTAAAAAGTAAAAGTTTGTAATGATAATCAACCATGCACAAACATTCTCAAGTTGTCATAATTATTCCAACCATTTCACAAAACAACTTCCATTGAGGGAAATCTTGGTAAAAATCCCAGTCTTCCACACTTCTCCATGGTTCACATTTGAGGCGAACCTTTTTAGATTAAAACCATATTCTTCTTATTATGAGGACTCACTTCAACCTGCACATCTTCTCCGAAAAACTTGACAAGGGAGACACCCACTAGATCCACCATAAACTGAGGAACCCAATAATCAATGCCCGCTGGAAGTGAACCAAACTCCTATATCCAAAAAATAAGTGTACATCTTTGTAGATGGTTTAGTACGAGGGGAGTACATTTTATAGGAATGCAGGGGGTTACAATTTACTTGGCATAAATATGAGGTTAAGTTTTTCCAATATGGAAAAGCACCATCACCATCAAAAGGAACACCTACATAATAGTCACCAGATAAATAAATTCTTCACATTAGATAATGCTTTAGTTTGAAAGACTAACGATCTAGTTATACCATAGCATAGATGAAGATTTCACCGACTATAGCGTATTGTTTTTAATTAAGTTAATTTGTTCAACAACGTCAAAGGCATTTAGACTTCATATAATAGTGACTGCCATGGTTTTGAATATGTGGATGGATAGTACATTGTACTACTTTGTCCCAAGCATCAAAAGAGCTTTTTCATCATTCTTATGTTGATCCAATAAAATACCGAACTTGTGTACCTTGAATTATGAAAATGGGACTCTTTGTTGGACATACTAGTAGAAAAGTAGGACTCCTTTTTTGTGTAGGAGGGAACGTAAAATAAAAATGAAAATAAAAACAATGATGAAATATTTTAGATAAATGGCAAACTGAGTCTACATGCAAAAGTCATCCTAAGTCAAGTTCATTGACCATTGACCATCTTAGTGCAACAGAAAGTTTCACAACCATTACAGAGAAAGGCCAATGTTGACTTGATATAAAAATGGGACACTTGGTGGAACAAATTAAGGTTTTGTTATATCACTTATATAAACCAGAGTGACAAATGTAAATTGTGCGCGTGCAATGTGAGTGTTAGGGCTTGTGAGTATGAATGTGCATGAGCATGTAACACCACAAACATAGTTTATAGTGCAATGCCATGGTTTGCTATAGCCCCGGACGTAGTCAATTAATTTGATGAGTTGGGTGGATGGAGTCTGATTTTACTTCTCTCTCTCTCTCTCTCTCTCTCTCTCTCTCTCTCTCTTTTATTTTTATTTTTAATTTCTTCTAAACATTCACTTTTTTAGTTTAAATTAGTTTCTTTTTCTTAGCTCTTTTTTTCCCATATGGAGTATATATGTATTCTATTTTTATTATTGTTATTATTAATATTATTTTCTCTTCTTTTCCTTTTCCAAAATTTGCTCCCTCCTATTTCGTCTTTTAATTTTTTTTCCTCATCTTTTCTCTGACGATTACATATGAGGATTCATGTTAGCCGACCCCAAATCATTTTGGGACTAAGGCTTTGTTGTTGGTGGCGGATAACTTTATGTGCTCCTTTGTCTTTTTTTTTATCGTTGTTCTTATCGATCTCCTCATCTATAGCTAATTTCCCAAAACCTGGTATTAAAGGTCCAGGTTATTATGGACATTCATAGTTTATTCTAGGATCAGTGTTGCATAAATCCAGAAAAATTAAGGTTGAGAGATCCGGGATCAGAGCTTAATGATTCAGGCAATATCTGGGTTGCACTGTTGCAGAGATCTGATGATGAATTGTGGGGGCGGTCACCGTGAAAGGAGAGAATCATCTTTGCAGGTGCAACCTGTGATGCAGGAGGGAGGCATAGCCGATTTGCCCACGTGAGTTTCTCGCAAAATTGCAGGACTTAGAAGCAGCAGGTGCTAGGGATTCCAAGATTGGGTGGGAGAGTGCCAATTCAGAATGATCTGGTGGAAGTCCGCAGAGCAAGAGAGATCCATTTCAGAGCGATGTGTTGCAGAGAAGACATGGCAAGGCCATGTTGGCAAAGAGACATTGCGGGGAACGAGGATTTTGAAATATCAATAAAAGGCGAGCGGGGATTTGCAGAGAATAGTCTCACGAGTGGCGAAGATTCACGGCAAATAGGTAGAATCTACACTCCGCTTCAACACGTCCTGATACTTGAACAAGAGGCCCAGCGCTGTCGCGGATCGTGCCTCACTAACCAGACTCTCTCACTCCAGGTGGGACATTGATGGGTTCGTTCATTGGGTTTGATTAGTCTTCGGGTAGGAGATTGTTGAGGTTTTTAAGCCAAACCCAACAATGGAACAAGGAAGAAACACGAAACATCAATCTGCAAGGCAGACAAGCGCATCGGGCTACGCTATAGATGCAGGGAGTGACTCGGTAATTCAGGGGAACACGGGAGGCGAATGCTCAGAAAGGCTAGACATACCATATGGCAAGCTTCAGAGGAAGTTACAATGTCTCAATATGGGGTTACCGTACGGCAGCATGTCAGATTTGAAATGGGGTTTTGTTGCATCACGTATCAACCAAAGTCATGCCTATAAATTGTGTGCACAATGTGAGAACGCGAATGCATTTGTGTGAGTGTGTAACACCACAGAGAGTTCATAGTGCAATACTATAGCTTGACAGCGCCCTAGACGAAGTCTATTGATTTGACAAAATGGTGGACAAATTTTAGTGTTTCATTGTCTTATTTTATAGTTTTTGGTGTTCTCCTCATCTATGCTACAGGTTGATTTCCCAACAACAAGACTGAACCCCTTAATGCACTAGTTTGCAGTTTCATCTTCCATTTCACTCTAGAATACAGACGAGTATAGTAAAGCATCACTATTGCCTCCCATCTAAAGCCACATTCAATTTTCTGAAACCTAATCTATTTACCAAGACAGCAGACAGATACAGGGACAAAGAAATTCATATTAGAAATTGTTATTGACACACTACAAATCAATAGCGCAACTTTTAGAATATCATGAGCAAAATCAATATTTCATAAAATTTGGGTCAAAATTCAATTGACTCACCCACTAGATCAAAATGGGACTATCTTTTCAGCCGGAATGTGAGTATTTTATTTCACTGCTAACTGAGTGCCAGATCCAGATGGTTGACAAAAAATCCTAACAACCACCTCTATCGCAATAGCTATCGAGGAAGATCATGCACGATAAATACTAGTCCAATTAGAACAGAGAACAAACAAAAAAAGATTTGAGAAAACGCGAGTTTCCACTCTACTAAAATTCCGACGAAACATTCAACTTTACATTACATTTCAGTTCAGAATCAATAACAAGACAATTCTAGAGATCAGAGAGATTAAAATCAAATAGAGATCTGATAGAGAGTGGGAGATCAAATCCAACCTAAATAAGTGCGGATTGAGGTCTGAAGAGAAGTAAACTTTTTGCCGGAGCATTCTTTGAGCATCGATTCAAAAGCCCGAGTTAAGAAACCGCCGGCGGCACCTCCTCCTCCTCCTCCCGTAGCTCCGGCCATTTTCTCTCAATTGAATTCAACACTTTTCGCGTTCGTCTGTTTACAGAGTGGAGATGGAGCTATTCAAATCAGACTGAGATCCGGAACTAGGCATTCTAATACGTAGATAAAGTAAGAAGTGCACAACAAACCCCTCTACTTTGGTTTAATTGTGATCTCCGGGTCAATTGCAGTTTGGTAACCTGAGTTTAAACAATGTTGCGATGTGGTTTTTAAATTTGTTTTGTTACAATATGATCCCTATATTTACAATTTATTGCAATTTGGTGTAAACATTCCGTCCCACCCGAAACAAAACGTTTGCCATTTTAGGTGTTTTACATGAAATGAAATAGGACATCTCAAATAGAATATTTTTGTTATTTTTTTATAAATGAGATTCATACTCACAAGTAGGGCTGTTATACGAACCGAGCTGGCTCGGGCTCGGCTTGTGAAAGCTCGAGCTCGAGTGAGCTCGAGGTGAAGCTCGAGTCGAGCTCGAACCGATTGTCAAGCTCGTTTTTGTTATCGAGTCGACCGTGTTCGGCTCGTTTAGCTCGTTAAAAGCTCGAGTTCGGCTCGATAAGCTCATTAAAATTGAATTTTTGTTTTCGAACGGCTCGAACTCGGCTCGATAAGCTCGAATTCGGCTCGATGAGCTCGTTAAGACCATATTTTTCTTTAAAAAATGTCTAAGCTCGAGCTTGGCTCGTTAAAACTCGAGTCGATATCGACTCGAGTTGTTCGCGACCAGCTCGCGAGCTCGATTCGACTCGAGCTCGAACAAGCAAGTGGGCTCGAGCTCGAGCTCGATAAGTTTTAAACGAGCTCGAGCTCGACACCCCAAAGCTCGACTCGGCTCGGCTCGGCTCGTTTACAGCCCTACTCACAAGAGCTTTTCATTTACTATTCCCTACTAACCTTCTCACTCTCCTTCATAATCACAATATCTACTTTTTAAACCATTTTTTTCCAATACAATATTAGTATTTTTTTAATTCCCGTGTCAGGACCAAGAATCTTATTTTTGATGGAACGGAAAGAATATATATATATTTTTTTTTATGAAAATGGATGAAAAACTTAATGAGCTTCTTTGGAAGTTATAATTTTAAACCTCAATTGCTAAGTTAATTTCATCACATCCAAAAGAATTAACTCTTTTCTAGACTAACCATCTCCCACCACCACACCACAGATAACAGCCGATAACAAAATCACCAAGTCTCAAAATTCAAAACAAAATCTGACAATCATCTAGAATTTTAATAATCAACAAAACTATTTTCAAAATGAACAGAACAATCTCTAAGCATCTGAAAATTTTAACTTTCGGAGATGTGAGCTAGAGGGAGGGTGAATCTGATTTCTAATATTATATACATATCTTTATCATAATCTAACACCATCTCCATCGCAATTGTCATCTTTGTTCGCTTTCGTTGAATCCCCTCATGAATTGATTGTCTCGAAAGAGGGTTAAATCTTGTCTTCATTATTGGACTGGTATGAGGTGTCGATGATGATGGAGAATGAGAGGGTGTGTTTAACTCTCTTCTGCTTCCCCCTACTTCCACTTTTCAACACCTACCACCGAAGGTCGTTGACACCTTTTTAGCCATTGCGTCCACGGTAAGACTAAGGTGTGACCGTAATTGGTTTGATGTTGGAAATGTTTTGTAACTTTTTTTTATGAAAAACATGTCTTATGTGTTTTCTTGTTAGTGAGATTGGTCATGTGGCATGATTTTTATGGGTTAATCAATATAAGGTCGCGATTAACTTAGTTATGTGTTTGTTCTATAAAGTGAATTCAGTTTTAATTATTGTATTTATTTTGTCAAATAATAAAAAATATTATTTGAATAATATTGAAGTGTGTTTTTAAATAATATAATCTAAATTAAAATTTTGATGTTGAATTGTTATGAAAAATGATTATTTTTATGTTATTTTAAGATTTAGTATTTATTTTAAGTTTTGAACATTTCTGGTATAATCATAACAGCTGTTAGAAACTTAGAATGAATGAAGAAATGAAGCTAAAAATCATACAATGGACAGATTGACGGATATAAAATATGACAAATGTACAAATCAACCCAAAATAAAAGCAAATTTTATAGTTTACGCATTCATTAAAAGAAAAGAAAAAACTCATTGAAATGAAATGAAATGCGTGGTTTTATTAATCATCCTTGGTAAGTACACTTATTAATGAAATCACATACTGTACGATAGAGAACTGATTATTTCGAAACGGTGAACCTCCACAAAATCATGAAGAATACTTTAACATGAAGCATGCACAAGCACGTAATGTCATAGAGCGATGATTTGGCTTGCTTAAGATGCGGTGAGGTATACTTAGGAGTCCTTCTTTGTAACGACCCCAAAACCCGTCTCTATTTATTTTATATTTTTGGATATTTTAATTTGACATTATGTGTGCATTTTATGTGTTGCATCATATTTTATGACTTGCACATATTGTTTGATTAATTGTGTTATTTATTTGGTTAGTAGTAATAATGGTTAAATGAGTTAAATGGAGTAGTTGAAACTATAGGGTCCTTTGTAGAATTATAAGTATAGGGGTTAAAGTGTTTAAAATGAAACTAGAGTGACCTAAGTGTAAAAATGGGTAAAAATCTTTTTATAAAGCATGCTTATCTCTCCTTCTCTGCGTACACATACATATACTTTTCCTTTTTCTCTCTCTGTGTCAACGAAGAAGGTAAGGGTTTCTACATATTTGATTTTCTTTCTTTTTATTTACTACTCCATTTTAAAATCTAATTATACCAAAATGTTCAGGGTGTTGAGTAGAGTATTCCTACCCGATCAAATATTATTTTCTCGATACTTTTCCGGAAATAGGTAAGTTACTAATTCCCCTTTAAATGTTAAAATGGTCATATATGTTATATTTGATACTTGTACTTGTTAATTTTGTGATTTGAATGATTTTTGTGATACTTGTAATTTTGGGACAAAGGGAGTAGTATGAGATTTGTAGCAACAAGTGTTTTGGTTTAGTTCAAATGTGTTCCTGAGTGTTCTTTGCACTTATATGGGTAGAGAGTATGCTTCAGGTATAAGTATGTTAGTACTTTGGGACGGAAGGGGTATGTAAAGAACCAGGTTCAGTTTTGGCCCAAATCGGGTACCGAGCGCCCGCCTGGGGGGCATCGAGCGCCCGCCTGCCAGCCTTTGGAGCGCCCGCGCGCGCATGAGTGGAGCGCCCGCTTACCTTGTGTTTCATGACCAAATTCCCTGTTGACCTGGAGCGCCCGCTTGGTCCTTGCAGAGCGCCCGCCTGGTCAGTTGTCGAGCGGCCGCCCGGTCTAGTATGAGCGCCCGCTCGCCCCTATTTTCAAAAATCCTCCTTTTGTTTGATTAAGACTAGGATGTATTCTTGGTTTAGGTTTTAGGTACTACTCTAGTTGATTTAAATGGACATTGTGGAACACTCTAGTATTGGAAACAGTTCCTTTGTGAACATATGTGTTGTGGAATTTGACTAAATGTTAATTGGATATTGTTGAACATCTTTTGATGTGTTTTGGATTGGTTCATCTTTATGATGAGTTTTGTGTGGTTCCTTACTTTAGAATCATGCCCCGTTTAATGTTATTGAGAATAAACTCTATATGATTAACGTGTTTGCATCTTGATGATGAGCTTGTGTGGTTCCCTACTTTGGAATCATGCCCCGGTTGTTGTTTAAGCAAGTATTTATTACTATGCTCGTGTTTAAAGTCCAGCTGGTACTTATTGTTGTGATATCGGGCAGGGGTAGGGATTATAATGGCACACGAGCCAAGTTCGTTGTAAGGCTTCTATCACTGGTTTCCCATTTTTAACCCCCTTCCTTGGGCCAGAGGTTGGGCATTTTGGGTTATGACTTTGTGTCATTTCCCTCCCCCCCCCCATTGTTGTTGTTGTTGTTGTTGTTGTTGTTATTGTTTGGTTCCGGAACCGGTTTCAGCCCTTTGGTGCTGCTCAGATGATAGCTCTCAGATGATTATATGTTTGATTAGAGAACCTTGGCTCAGTATCTACCTATGAGTGTTTATTTTCGCCTTATATGTGGTATGATGAGTTGGCTTTGCTTCTCATGTTATGTGATATGTAAATGCTTATTGACATTGTTCAATTACGAGTATCATTTCAGCATGTAACGTAGTTGCATTTTAGTAGCTTACTGAGATTTATTCTCACCCCGTTCCTTGTTTATTTTTTTTCCTTAGATAAAGGCGAGCCAAGGGGATAGGTCACTTCACAAGGGAGGACGTCGGGTTGATAATCCATTTTGGAAAGTAAGTGTGGTTTAAAGGTTACATTATATAAATGTATAACCTTTGGGGTAGTGTACCCGAGACTTTATCCGTGTATCACCTATTTTGTTAAAGTGTGGTAATTGTACATTTGTATAAGAGTTTGTAAGCCTTCGGGCTAAGTACTTTCGTTTGTAAAAGTTGTTTGAAAGTTAAATGGAAGTCTTTGAACTTCGAGTGTGGATTTTGTTAAACTTTATGAAAGTATATTTCGAAAAAATTTCTAAAAGTATTTTATGACGTCTTCCGCGTGTGTCCTGAACGTGGGGCCAAGTAGGACCACGGGTTGGGGCGCGACAGTTGGTATCAGAGCTAGGTTGTAGATGGTCTAGAATGACTAAGTGACCTAGGAGGGTAGTTGTGTATAGAGTGAGTGACGTTGAGAGTCTTATGCAGGTACTTATTGAAAATGGTTGGGACATGAAGAGATCAGTCAGGGCCTTCAAGGCAAGGGGATGTTTGAAGTAGCCATGAAAACCTTAAATGATTAAAGACCAGGAGAAGATCAAGTACCTCCGAGATATGGGCTAGAACAGTTCTTAAAGATGAAACCAATAGGCTATGATGGAGAACCCGATGTAGCTAAAGTGGAAAGGTGGATTGAATCGATGGAGAAAATATTTGATGTTCTGAGATGTTCTGATAAAGATCAAATCAGGTTTGCTACTTATAAACTGAGTGGAGCTGCTGAGTACTGGTGGAAAGCTTTGAAGACCAATTGGGATGAGACTCATGTACCCTATACTTGGGAAAATTTTCTAAAAGAAGTTCAAGGAACATTTTATTCCCCGGGTGGATCAAGACAGGAAAGAAATAGAGTTTCTCAACTTAGAGCAAAATGTTATGTCCGTGGTTCAGTATACATCTAAATTCACAGAGTTATCCAGGTACTATACTCATCTAGTTACAACTGAGGAGAGGAAGGCAATGCAATTTATGAGAGGATTGAGAACTGTGATCCGAACTCATTTAGTATCCCACAAGTTACAGGATTTTCAAGATGTAGTTGATAGGGCTTATCAAGTGGAGCACGATATTGAAGAATATAAGAGAAAACTTGAACTATCAGGTGCTGGAAGGTAAGGAAGACCTCAACCACAACATGGTGACAATCGAGGGGATCAGGGAACATCATTTCAAAACAAAGGACAACCTCAAGGGCAATCAATTGCCAACAATCAAGGTAAAACCTCGGGAAATCAAAGTAGAAGGATATGTAACTATTGTCAAAAGAAAGGGCATTTTGATGAAAGGTGTTGGAAGAAGCTGGGTGTTAGGTTAAAATCCGCAAGTGCACGGTTTGATATAGTATAGATAAGTGCAAGTACGGGTCGATCCCACGGAGACAAGGTTATTTTATAAAATGATTGCTTTTATGTAAAAAATAATAAATAGAAAATGATTGGGGGGAAAATATGTTTGTCACTTTACTTAGAAATAAATTGTAATGCTTTAGCTTTAAATAGAAAACTCTTATTCTGATTGAATTCCCGGGATTGGGACTCGAACATTCACACGTTCATCTTTTAATCATGCTCTCTTAGAATTAAAGATTTCATTTTAAATAAGGGTGGTACGCTATGTTGTGTCAACTTCTCATATCCAAGGCTTAAAACACATGTATTTTAATACTAACACGGCCTTTCTCTCGATGGTTCCGTTCATTAGTAAAAACCCATTAAGTTCTTTTATATAATATCCACGTACTTCCACTCAAGGAGCACCCCTAGGCCATTAATCTACTCTCGTGATTAATGAAACCCAGTCAATTCATATGGTTCCGTTAATCGAGATTCACCGCTAGGTCCTTCTCTCGATTAACTGAGATTCATACAAAACATGGAGCTCATCATGGTTGTAGGCGTTTTGTGCAATATGAATAGATTGTTTAAGATGAAGAGTAGAAGAGAGAGCATAAAATTAAAGTGATAAACTTGTGAAGTTGAGTTTCCAACCCCAAGGAAAAAGGGGGATTACTCACAAGCCATTTGTATAAATTAAGAATAAGGAATAGAAATAAAAATAAGGGAAGAAATACTTATTCTTGATGATTGAAATGAAGAAAATTGACTCAAGAGAACCTCATAATATTAATTCTCTTTAAACTCAGAAATTTGCTCAAGAATTGTTTTATAACTTTTCACAAATTCCGAGAATAATTGATGTTTGGAGTATAAATTTTTGCTATAGTAAGGTTACAATGATTTCTCCTCTCTCAATCTGGTCTATATAATGTCTATATATAGTGCTAGAGGCTAAAAGTTGCATCACTTCCCGGATTGGTGCTTTATCCGAAAGGACTCCTCTGAACAGACATTCTGGCACGGTCGTGCTTTGAAAGTGGCACGGCCGTGCTATTTGGATTGGCACGGTCGTGCTTTGAATGTGGCGCGGCCGTGTCGAAATTTGATCCAGGCGTTTTTCTCGACATGGTTGGCGCGGGCGTGCTAATTTTGGGACACGTCGTGCCAACTGAAAAATTCTGATTTTCTCTTTTTTCCCAATTTGCTCAATTCTTTAACTCCTTTTGTTCCATTCCACCATTTGACCCATATTTTAGCCCAAAAAGGTCCCTGCAAACCTGTTCTATCCATAAAACAACACAAAACACCAACAAGCATAAAATCCGCGAAAACATAGATAAAAATAAATGAATTTAATTAAAATCTAACTAAACTAAGATGAAAATATAGCATTATAGAACCCTAAATGACTATAAAATAGCCATTTATCAACTCCCCCACACTTGAATCTTGCTTGTCCTCGAGCAAGTTTAAACATTTTGAATAAAAGAGAGGAGTGAAATGACAATAATAAGAAAAAGATAAGAAAGTTCATCAATGCTCCCTCAGAATATTGTTATATAAAGTATTTCCTTTATAGAATTCTTTCCTTCTAAATTTTCCGTCCCAAGAAATTTGTGAAGAAGAATGTAGGATGATATTGAAAAGTAAATAGAAAAGTTTGAATGTTAATATAACATGAATAAATTCCATTGAATAAGAGCATATTGAGATAACTAAATGAATTTGTGGGTCACAAGTAAGGATTGAAAGATAAATTCACTCTCTTTGTGAAGAAATTTTTCATGCTTGGAAATACTGTAATATCCGGCCTATTGGCCCAAAATTATTTTAATTATGAAAAACTTTTTTTTTGGGCTTAATGAATTAAAAGAGTAAGAGTTGGTTTAAGTTGGGCTTTAGGAAAATAAAACCCAATTGGACTAAGGAAACCTGTTTTAATTTGGAAAGCAAAAACCTAACCTAGTATAAAATAACCTCTCCTAATTCCCTACCTCTATTATTATTATTCACAAAAGAAGGGAAAGAAAATAAAGAACGGGAAAAGGGAGAAGGGAGGCGGCGGCAGAACAGGAGACGCAGAGAAGAGAGAGATCGAGAGAAAGAGAGGAGAGGAAGAAGATCAATCCAAGGTAAGACCCAAAACCCTACGAGTATTCTTCCTTGTCTGGAACCCTAAAAGCCATGATTATCAACTAGGGTTTAAGAAATTTGGGTTTTGATAATGAAAAGATTATGAGAATATATATAGGTGTGTGTGTGTGTTCTGCGTTCGGTGTGTGTGTGTTCTGCGTTTTGAGTGTGTGTGTACTGTGGGTGTTTTGTGTGCTGCGTTTTGTGTGTGTGTGTGTGTGTGTGTGTTTGATGGTGTTTTCAGTGTGTGTGCTGGATACAAAAGATGAATTAAGGTTTTGTGTGTGTATTAGGATTGAAATCAAGGTATTAGTGATGAACTACAATGAACAATAATCTGGGAATAGTAAACTGAGATGTATAAGTTGTGAATAGTAGATTTACGCATGAATAGTAATCTGGAAATTATGCTGGGAATAGTAATATCGCGCTGTGAATAGTAATCTGAATTATATAACCTGTGAATAGTAATACAACGCTGTGAATAGTAATCTGGGGTACATAATCTGTGAACAGTAAATGTACGCTGTGAATAGTAATTGACGCAGTGAATAGTAATCTGGAATTTAGTAGGCTGGGAATAGTGTTTTGGGTTGAAATAATGGAACCTAAAGTGTATTAATGAAGAATAGAAACCATGTAACCTTAAGGGTATTTTAGTAATCCGAAAGGGGTATTTTGGGAACACAAATAATGGGTAGAACGAACCCTAACAAAGAGTTTAGGATGATGAACTCGAAAAGTTAAGAAAGTAAAATAAAGTATATTGGGGACGGAGAATTAAAGTAATTTATGTTCCTAAGAAAGCCGTATTTGCGTGTTTGTAGGTTTTGCACGTGAAATTGCTAAGTGAAGACTGCAAGGCTAAGGTAAGGGATTACGTTCCTTAAAGTATTTGAATATCATCCTTTGAAATGGGATCCCTTTTATTCTTTCAAGTGTAGCTACTTATGGCCGTAGCATTTGAACTCTTATGACTCGAACGTCTTTTGAACTATCTTACCCATGATATGTGTTGTTCATAGGGTATCAAAGAGAATTGAATTTGCTTTAAGTATTCTTGTACCTAGAATGCTTTGTGGAACATTGCTATATCTAAAAGAAACGGGTATAGTTAGCTTAGTCTGATAGAAAAGGGCTTAGCTAGAATTAGTCTGACTGAAAAGGGCTAATTTAGATAGTCTAATTTGAGAGAAAAGAATTAGACGCAACGCTACTTGATGAAGTGGCTTAATGATCATGATCAAACTTAAGAGGGAGCACCGTGAGAAGGTGTAAGGTCCCTCGACACCCTGAAAAGGTGTAACACCCTGAAAAGGTGATGAATGTAACTATGGAATTGACGGACCTGTATTAGGGCCATAACTTCTTGAACTTGATAACTGTGCTTTCGTATATATGTACAGTTAAGATTATTGATTTTAGCCTTTCATCGAAGATATTATGTTGGCTCCGTTCTTTCGGTCATCTCTCCTTAGTACCCGGTGAGATCCCGTATGAACTTACTGAGCATTGTTCGCTCACCCCTTCTTATATTATTTTTTCCAGGTAAGGATTAAGGACCAAGAGAGATTGCAAGGAAGGGCAGTCGATGGTCAAGTGAAGGGTTTTATATACTTTTATGTTTTATGTTGAGCTAGTGGGATGTACTAGCCGTTAGAATCTAAACGTTAGTTACGCTTCCGCACTATTTTGAATTATGGTTAGATTATACTAGCCGTTGTTTTGAACGTTGGATTTGAATTATGTTTGTCGTTTGAGATTTCCCATGGTTTATGGATATTATTTATTATATGAAAGTTTGGGTCGGTACAAATACATTTCTTTAACTATTATTTTTATTCTTTATCAAAGATATTCATATGATGCTATGCACTTTGAATCACAAAAGATGGGAAGGGCGGAGGATGGTAGTGGAAAAAGGCTTTATTGATTATATTATTTTAACGTGGCAATTGAGTTTCTGATTTAAATTGTCATACTCTATAATGATTTGTTCATTTAGATATTCGAGTGGACAATTTACAAGAAGATTATATTTGTTTATTTAGCCTTCAAACTGGAAATGGAAAGATGGATTAAAACGAAAGCTTTTGTGATTCGGGAAGAGCATAACAAGAATGTAAACCTTTGGAAAAGAGTAGAAATGAAAGTTTTTGATATGCAAATACAAGAATGTTTTAATGTTTTTCACAAGTATATTGTAACCAAACTTAAATGCCCACAAGTTCATTAAATAAAGTAATGCTTCTATTCAATAAAATTTAAAAGTTATATTAATTTTGAAAGTTTCCTATTTAATATCCAATACAATCCTAAGTTATTTTTATCAAATTTTTCAAGAAGTAAAGTTAGAAAGAAGGGATTTTACTTAGGCAAATGATAGTTAATGATAACATTCTCATCATAAATGGGAGCATTGATTGATTTTTTTTTTATTTTTTTTGGAACCTACAAAATAAATATTAGAAAAACAAAATAACAATAATTATAGAAATTCATAAAATATAATTAAATAAATCATAAATTAATCCATCGGTTACCATCCCGATGATGCTTGTTTAACGTCATTAGCTCGACGCCTTTCTTTTATTTGGAATGGGCATGTCATGATTTCGAGATGGCCTATTGTCCTTGAAAATTCGTCATTGCATGTTCACTGGAGTGATTGAGGTCCTATGGTCAATACACATGCGCCATCCATTTTTCTTTTTTAACGGGATTATCTCTCGGTTATCTTTACATGCTCGCCATCCCGTTTTCTTTGGTGCTACCTCTTTTGACTTTTCAATTATGTCATCTCCATCTTCATCGTCATGTAGCAACCTTTTCCAGTCTACACTTTTATCACTAGCCCTTGATCCCTTTATTTCTTTGATATGTTTTTCATAAGTATTAAGATCATCTATATGATCCCTTTTGGAATCCACAGACTGAATGACATTTACTTCCCCATGATTTTCTTTGTGGCAGACATTTTCGATTGTAGAGTTATTCTTACTAAATTCTTCTTTATCGTTTCAGACGTTTAAAGTAAGAGTACCCTTTTGTTGGGTTTCTAAGTAACATGCGCAGCGGAATATAGCAATTAAAATTTTAAGAAACCCAAAGCCATGGATCCGTTCATATGATTAAATCAAATACAACAAGATGAATAGAGGAATAACTAACCCTTGATGGCTATGAATTTTCTCTTGATCTTGGTGGAGAAACCTTGAAGCTTTATCGCGAACAAATCACGAACTTTGCAAGATGATAAAATTCACCCTCTAGCGGTATCCACACTTCGAACGAATATCAAAGGAGCTTCTTTGATCTTGGTTGCTAGACCAATATATGAAACACACTTTCACAATATAATAAAGAACTATATGGAATTTATTTGTGAATTATTTTGTTCCTCAATCAAGGATATCTTAGAACAAAATAATATCTCTCTCAAACTCTTTGAGACTCACAAAATCACTTGTCCATATGGTCTGGCCGAATTGGGGTTTTTATACACAATTAAGACCTATTCCAAATAGGAATCTTGTGCCAAAAACCTTCCCAAATCGAATTAGGAATTTTCCTGTCGGCAGCACCAGGCGCCCGCCTGTAAAGGGCCAGGCGCCCGCCTGAATGACCAGAAGGTCCCTGTCTTTCTGGAATTACTTCAGGCGCCCGCCTGGTCTGAACCAAGCGCCCGCTCGGTAGACCAAACAGCCCAGAATGTTTCCAAAATTCCTCCAAGGTCCTTTGACTCTAAATTCCAATATAGTCCTCTTATTAAAGATTCGTTCTATTGTGTGTGACCCTCTAGGATTATACTAAGTTGGCAATGGGCTCAACATGATCCCATAAGATATGATTAGGTTCTAGCAAACCGTCATACCTACCCAAATAGTATAACTAGATACAAGTTCGCATTCCTTTAGAATATGTCACAATCCCTTTGTCCACGATGTCATTGAACACAAGTCATGGTCAAACAGTCAACTTGTTTTTGTTCAATACTTTCTCGATTCCGAATATGTTGATAATCCAAATGACATTGATCCAATCAATTCATTTGAGTCCGGCCGAACATTTCATCAACATCATTCCTACGAGAGGCCCAAGCTTGACATCTCTCCGTGGAGGGACAAATCCATTTAGCTTATTATTCTTCCCAACGGGAATCCGATTATGCCAATCATACCCTTTATAACTACCGTGTTAAGGTAGCGTTTGAATATGTCAAACACAATGTTCATCAAGTGGAAGACTATAATAACTTCATGTCTAAGGATTCAAATGACATAACTAATATGAGATATATGTTCGACATAGACCATGACATAAATCTCATACAGCGGGTCATGTCCAGTACCTTGTTCCAAACAAGTACCCATAAATCTAACATGATCATCTCATGATCATTTAGCCTTTATACTAGTGCTTAATAAGTACTAGGGACGGGGATTATTATAAGTAAGCATGAACAACAATAATAATCAAAACATCTCTTTATTGATATGAAATAAATGATAACAATTACAACGTTTATTAAACGTGCCTAGGGCACCACTACCAACACCTTTTTCACATCTATGATTGCTCTTGCGGTGGCAAGGAAAGGCCTCCCAAGAATGACTGGAATATCTTGATCCTCCTCAATCTCGAGGATCACAAAGTCGACAGGGATGATTAGGTTCCCTATACGACAGGGCATGTTTTCCATAATACCTATCGGGTATTGTATGGATCTGTCCGCCAATTGGAGAGATATGGTGGTGGGCTTGAGTTCCCCTACACCTAATCTCACACTTACCGAAAAAGGCATTATACTTACGCTAGCCCCTAAGTCAAGCATTGCGTTCTCCATGTTGCACCTACCGATATTACAAGGGATTGAAAAAGTGCCGGGGTCTTTGAGTTTTGGGGGAAGTTTCTTTTGTAAAATCGCACTTACATCTTCCGGCAAAGTAAAGTTCTCAAATTCTTCTAAAGATTTCTTCTTAAAAATCATTTCCTTTAAAGGTTTTGCATAATAAGGCATTTCTTTTACATCATCGGAATAAGGAACTCTAATATTTAAAGACTTCAAAATTTTCAAAAACTCGGCATGTTGATCATTAACCCCTTTCTTGATTAATCTTCGAGGATAAGGAATCGGAAGATCAAAGTATCTATTAAAACCGGGGTATTTAATCTCGTTTTTAACCTCTTCATTAGTCTTAACTAACGGCGGGGTCGGACTATGGTTCTCTATTTCTTTGCCCTTCGAGATTATAGCGTTAGCGTGCTCATTAGGCCTTTGGGGTTGACCGGGAAAACTCCCTTGTGGTCTATGCGATGTGCTGGCCTGTTGAGCTTGTTGATTTTCAAGCATTTTATTATGCGCGGCTAAGTTATCAAACCTAGCATTTAATTGCTTGAAACATTCCCTAAACTCATTATTGATCTTTTCTTGACAATTTTTACTTTCAACAACAAAGTCCATCAAAAGATCCAATTTAGATTTTGGGGGAGGGAAAGTATTTTTATTATTAAAATTCTTTTGTGCGAATCCCGGTGCTTGTGTAGAATGTTGTGGGTTTAAAACGTTGTTGCTTCTGTAGGAAAAGTTGGGGTGATTTTTCCATTCAGGGTTGTATGTGTTTGAATACATACCCCATCTTTGTCCATTAGAGGCAACAAAATTGGCTTGCTCACTAGAAGTAGTGTCAAGAAATAATTCACAACTTTCAGAGTTATGTGAGTTTGACCCACATAACTCACAAAAAACGTTAATACTAGCCACGGGATTTACATTCAAATTTTCAATTTTTTTAAGAAGCATATCGACTTTAGATGAGAGAAGAGTAACAACATCTACGTTATACTTACCTGGAGTCCCTTACGTTTGCTCTCTCTCTCATTTGACCACTGGTAGTGGTTTAGTGCAATGTTCTCGATCAGGTCATATGCTTCATCCACTCCTTTGTTCATCAATGCTCCTCCTGCGGCGGCATTGATGGTCTCTCTTGTTTTGAATGTGAGACCGTTGTATAAGGTGTGAACAATTAACCACTTCTCTAGCCCGTGGTGTGGGCACATCCTTAGGAGTTCCTTGTACCTTTCCCAAGCATCATAGAGTGACTCATTACCGTTTTGACTGAAGTTGGTGATCTTAGTCCGGATTTGAGCGGTCTTGGATGGTGGGAAGAATCGCCCAAGGAAAGCCTCCTGAACTTGATCCCATGTTGTTAAAGAGTGTGAGGGACCGTGTTCAGCCATTGTATAAATTAAGAATAAGGAATAGAAATAAAAATAAGGGAAGAAATACTTATTCTTGATGATTGAAATGAAGAAAATTGACTCAAGAGAACCTCATAATATTATTGCTCTTTAAACTCAGAAATTTGCTCAAGAATTGTTTTATAACTTTTCACAAATTCCGAGAATAATTGATGTTTGGAGTATAAATTTTTGCTATAGTAAGGTTACAATGATTTCTCCTCTCTCAATCTGGTCTATATAATGTCTATATATAGTGCTAGAGGCTAAAAGTTGCATCACTTCCCGGATTGGTGCTTTGACTCTAAATTCCAATATAGTCCTCTTATTAAAGATTCGTTCTATTGTGTGTGACCCTCTAGGATTATACTAAGTTGGCAATGGGCTCAAACATGATCCCATAAGATATGATTAGGTTCTAGCAAACCGTCATACCTACCCAAATAGTATAACTAGATACAAGTTCGCATTCCTTTAGAATATGTCACAATCCCTTTGTCCACGATGTCATTGAACACAAGTCATGGTCAAACAGTCAACTTGTTTTTGTTCAATACTTTCTCGATTCCGAATATGTTGATAATCCAAATGACATTGATCCAATCAATTCATTTGAGTCCGGCCGAACATTTCATCAACATCATTCCTACGAGAGGCCCAAGCTTGACATCTCTCCGTGGAGGGACAAATCCATTTAGCTATTATTCTTCCCAACGGAATCCGATTATGCCAATCATACCCTTTATAACTACCGTGTTAAGGTAGCGTTTGAATATGTCAAACACAATGTTCATCAAGTGGAAGACTATAATAACTTCATGTCTAAGGATTCAAATGACATAACTAATATGAGATATATGTTCGACATAGACCATGACATAAATCTCATACAGCGGGTCATGTCCAGTACCTTGTTCCAAACAAGTACCCATAAATCTAACATGATCATCTCATGATCATTTAGCCTTTATACTAGTGCTTAATAAGTACTAGGGACGGGGATTATTATAAGTAAGCATGAACAACAATAATAATCAAAACATCTCTTTATTGATATGAAATAAATGATAACAATTACAACGTTTATTAAACGTGCCTAGGGCACCACTACCAACACCTTTTTCACATCTATGATTGCTCTTGCGGTGGCAAGGAAAGGCCTCCCAAGAATGACTGGAATATCTTGATCCTCCTCAATCTCGAGGATCACAAAGTCGACAGGGATGATTAGGTTCCCTATTCTGCAAACCTGTTCTATCCATAAACAACACAAAACACCAACAAGCATAAAATCCGCGAAAACATAGATAAAAATAAATGAATTTAATTAAAATCTAACTAAACTAAGATTCTTCTGCCGTGATAGGAGGTATAATTTTTATGTCTAGTTTGAGGGCACGTGCACTTATAGACCCCGGCTCATTGCATTTATATGTGTCTGTGCATTTTTGCATCTTAGTTACATTTGTCTCCTGAGTCTCTACCTTATGTGTTAGAGGTGTCCACTCCTATGGGGGAGTGTTTGGCAACTGATAGAGTGTTGCGTACTTGTGATGTGCATATTCGTGAGCATGTTGTACTTGCTGATTTAGTTATATTGCCATTGCAAGATTTTGATATTATCTTGGGAATGGATTGGGTAAATAATTACCATGCTTAAGTTGATTGTTATAAAATGATTGTCACATTTTCTATTCCTGATGTGCCTGAATTTACTTTTGAGGCTACTCCTTTGGGTAGGGGGATTGGTATTATTTCTTATGTGAAAGCTAGAAAATTGTTACACCGTGGTTGTACGGGTTATTTGGCTAGTGTTTTTGATACTACTAAAAAGGTTGCTTGAAATAGAGGATGTGCATATTGTTATAGAGTTTCCTGATATAATTTCAATTGAGTATTCTATGCCTCCCGATAGGGAAATTGAGTTCTGTATTGATTTACTTCCAGGTACTACACTGATATTTGAGGTACCTTACAGAATGGCTCCATCTGAATTGAAAAAGTTGAAAGTTCAATTGCAAGAGTTACTTGATAGTGGTTTTATCCGACCCAGTATATTACCGGGGGAGCTTTTGTGTTGTTTGTAAAGAAGAAAGATGGGTCCTTGAGACTATGCATCGACTATAGAAAGTTGAATCAGGTGACTGTAAAGAACAAATATTCATTGCCTCACATTGATGATTTGTTTGATCAATTTCAAGGGTCTGTTGTCTTTTCGAAGTTTGATATTGAGGAGTGGTTATCATCAGTTGCAGATTCTTTCTGAAGACATCTCTAAGACTACTTTTCGTAGTAGATATGGTCAATATGAGTTTCTTGTCATGCCTTTCGGGTTAGATAATTCTCCCATTGTTCTTATGGATATGATGAACCGGGTTTTCAAACTTATCTTGATACCTTTGTGGTTGTGTTTATCGGTAATATCCTTGTTTATTCTAAATCTCGAGAGGAACATGAACAATATTTGCGAATGGTTTTGTCTGGGCTCCGAGGAAGCAGTTAGTTGCGAAATTTTCTGGGTTTAGCGGAGTATTATCGAAAATTTATTGAGGGGTTTTTCAAGATTGTTACACCATTCACTCAGTGGATTTAATAGAATGAACCATATATGTGGGATGAAAAATGTCAAGTCAGTTTTGAGGAATTAAAGAAGAGATTGACCACTGTACTTATTCTTGCGTTACCTAATGGGAATGATGATTTGGTTATTTACAGTGATGCTTCGAGGAAGTTAACTCCTTGCGAACAGAACTATCCGATCCATGCTCTGGAACTTACTGCGATTTTTTTGTGCGTTACATAAGTGGAAATATTGTCTTTATGAAACAATGTTTGAGATTTTTACAAATCATAAGAGTTGAGATATCTTTTCTCCTAGAAAGAGTTGCACAACCGACAGCGTAGGTGGATGGATCTTTTGAAGGATTGGTGTCCTTATGAATTAAGACATGGGGTGATAATTGCGAATATTCGTGTTTTGCTAACCTTAATTCAATGGATAAAAGATTCTCAAAAGAATGACCCCGAGTTGAGAAAATTAGTGGATAAAATCGAGGCTAGAAATTTTGAAGATTTCTCTCATAGTCTTGAAGGAGTATTAACTTATAGAGGGCAGTTATGTGTACCAACATTGATGGAATTAAACGCCAAGTTCTTGATGAGGGTCACGAGTTCAAGTATATTATTCATCCCGAGAGTATCAGGATGTATCATAATTTGAGGCAGCATTTCTAGTGGAATAATATGAAACGGGAAATAGCGGATTATGTAATAAAGTGTTTGACTTGTCAACAGGTTAAAGCTGAACATCAAATACTCGCAGGTTTACTTCAACCTCTAGAGATACTTGAGTGGAAATGGGATTATGTCACGATGGATTTGTGTCAGGGTTACCTCGTACTTGAAGAAAGCATGATGCGGTTTGGGTAATCGTGGATAGATTGACAAAACCCGCTCACTTTCTACCTATTGAGATTGGCTATTCGATGGAAAAGTCATAATGGGCGTTTTGAAATTATAAAAAGAGTTAGAAATCTTGCGTACTATAATGAGTTGCCATCTTCTTTGGGGAAATTCATAACGTATTTCTTATCTTCGTGCTTTGCAAAAATTTGTATGATCCATCTCATGTGTTATCAGAGATACCAGAGGATCTAGAACCCAATATGTCTTTTATAGAGCAACCATTTCGAGTGATTGATACCAAAGTTCAAGAGTTGAGAAACAAGAGTATTCCGCTTGTTAGAATGATATGAAGGAATTGTTGGGTTTTGATGCATCATGCGCAGCGGAATAAACAGATAAAATCAAACACCCAAGAGTCCGGATCCATGTTGATTAAATTAAATACAAGATGAAAGAAACATACCCTTGAAGATCGAATCCATGAACACGGACTTTAAGGTGCTAAAGGAAACACCCTCCATCGGTATCCACACGTCGAACGGATATCAAGAACACCTTCTTGATCTAGATTGCTAGACCCAAGGCTTGATGAAGAAACGATTTCTTCGTAAGAATTATTTTGCTTCATTGATTATTGAGTTATGATGATTCTAAATCTCAAAACTAATAATCCCCTCTATATGTGTGTAATTGTTTTTCACAAACAATATGTTATGATTTCTAAAATCAACCATTAGGTTTCTCAAACCCGACTGCACACATATATAATAGGGTATAAACCTAATTCCTTTTGGGATCAGAATTCCTTGTCAAACAAGAGATCTGAACAAACTGTTTTCCGCCTGGACAAACCATCCGTACAGATTGGTTAGGTGGCTCCCAAACCATCCGTACGGATCCTTCCACCAGGATCCAGTTTTTCCCGTTTTCTGTGCCTTATTCAATCCGTTCTATTGTGTGTGACCCAATAGGATTATACTAAGTTGGCAACGAGTCCGAACGAGTCAGAACCCGTAAGTCATAAGCGGACTCTAGCAAGCCATTATGACTACCCAATTAGTATAACTTTGAAAGCCCAAAGTAACCTTATAGAACATATCACAATACCTTTGTCACACGATATCATATTGGACATAAGTCATGGTCCACGTCAACTTATGTTGTCCAATGCTTTCTCGATCTCGAGTAGATTGATATGAGAAAATAACATTGAACGCTTCAATTCATTTAGGTACGGCCGTACACTATTATCAATCTCACTCATCGAGTGGCCAAGCAGATATCTCTCTTGAGAGAGGGACAAATCTCATCTTGACTTATTATTCTTCCCTATAGGAATCCGATTATGCCAATCGTAGCCTTTATAACTTCCCGGTTAGGGGTAGCGTTTGAGTACGTCAAACATAATGTTCATCATGTGGAAGACTATGATAATCTCAGGTCTAAGGATGAATGATATAACTATTATGAGATTTAATTATGACATTTGACCATGACATAAATCTCATAACGGGTCTATCCAGTACTTGTTCTCCAACATGTACCCACAAGTTTAATCCGCATCCTATGCGCTATAATCATCATATGATTATCCATTAAACTCATGCTAGCCCTTCATAAGTGGTAGGGACAATGATTATTATAATAAACATGCAAAAGACATAATAATCGGGTTTGTTATCTCTATAACAATGAAGCTATGATATAACGCATAGGCCATTCTCAAGGGCCTAGGGCATAATATCCAACAATCTCCCACTTGCACTAGGCCCAATCAACGTGTATCCAATACCCATTGAGCTAGTTATGATCTCCATCATAGTTGCAAGCAGGCTTATGTAAGATGATTATCCTTGTTATCATCATATGGTACTTTGCATATTTAGACATCTCCTATCTTTGACGATTTCTTGGAAAAAGATAGAAACGTCCAAGTATATGTTTAGATAAGACATTAGCCCCTTATATTGTGCAATAACAATTATTGGCACAATGAAGGTCCATAAAATTAGTGACACTAAAAACAATTTCTAGTTTACTAATTATTATCTTATTCAAACAATTTTCTAGTTGCATCACATGCGACTAGATACTCAACCTTTTGTAGAATAGTAATGGTATACTTAGAACTCTTCTAATACCATTATTAAACTTAGACATGTATTTATACCACAATATTTATCTTTGATGGTTTGTAAGAATGCATCTTTGTAATTATTTACAGGATCATCTTATATTCCATCAAAGATCAAGAATGCATCATTTAGTTCTTCTAAAGTACTTAAGGATGTTTCTTAACTAGTGACTTTTCACTAAGATCCGATTGGTATTATCTCATCATACTCCAAGTATATGAGACATCCTGTCTTAGTATATTAACATGGCTTACATGATAGATCCAATTGCCGAAGTATATGGAATCCTAATCATGTACTCTTTGCTCATCAGTCTTCCAGTAAGACTAAATCTTGCAAAGATTAATGCCATTAGACTTTTGCAAGTGACCTCTCCAAGAGTCTTTCATAGTGAACCTTTCACTATATTGTCAATTTTAGTACTTTGACTTTAACCAATCAACCTTTTAGATTTATCTCCTTAAATCAGTCCAAGGATGTAGGCGGCTTCATCCAAGTCTTTTTTAGAAACTCTTTCAAAATGATTTATATATCAACCATATATATATTAGACTAAGAATAAAATTACGCTCCCACTAAATTTATTGTAATCACAAGTCTCATCCTTGATGAATTTCAAACTCTTTGAATACTTCATCAAAATGAAATTTCACTCCAAGTAGTTTGCTTCAATCCATCTTATGGATTTCTGCAACTTGCATTTTTTATTAAAATTTTATGGATTAATCAAAACTTTTAGGTTGTATCAAACACATCCTAATGTAAATTTCTGTTAAGGAATATAGTTTTGACATTCATCTGTCATATTACATATTCGAAATATGAAGTTATGACAATTAGAATTCTAATAACATTAAGCATGACTACGGGTGATAAAGTTTCATCATAATCGACATTATGAATTAAATTTTCTCAATTAGTCTTGCTTAATCAATATACACTTTTAGATTTTATGACTCCAAGTCATTGATCTAAATCCGGAGCGGACTTTGCATCTTGATAGGTAATAGGTCAATCATTCGCAATGATATCTTCCTTATTACTTTCTATTACGAGAAATCAATATTTCTTGTTATAGATAGTATCCTATCAGTTATGCAAATTTTTTGTGTATACTTGAACGAATTTCCACAACTCCTTGTGAATATTTGTTCAACTTCCATCTTAGGTTCCATGTCATTTTTGGGTCTCGAACTCTTCGAGATACATTTTACTCCCACTAGTTCTTTAGAGATAAACGATTTATCTAGAAAGTGCTATTTAGAGTGACAAACAATTTGTACTCTAAAGGGTGTAAAATTAATATCATTAAGATATCCCATAAAATACATTTATTAGATTTAGGTGTGATTTTGTCCAAGACAAAACTTTTCTCAAAAGTATCATATCACAAATCTTTATGAAAGACAAACCAAGTTTTCTTTCATTCCATATCTTATATGGTATAACGAACCTCCTTAGATGAATCTCAAATTAGTGTAATCGCAGCTGTTTCCAGCACATAATCCAGAAGGATAATTAAAGATCAGTTTGACTTATTATGAGATGAAAAACTGCATTTTACAGACAATCTGTAAACTTCTGGAACATCATCCGTACGGCTGTTGTTTCAAGATTCTGTTTTTTTTAAATTGCAGACTTTCTGCAGAATTCTCATCGAGTCCAAGGCTCAAATATTCATTACTTTGATCTAATCAGAGTACATCAATACTTTTGCCATGAGGTGTTGAAATCATTTCTAGCATTGTTACTTTAATAAACTACATACATCAAAATGTATAAGTTCAAAAGAGTACTTCCTCTTACTACTATTAGTAAAAGATGTCTTGATCAATTTCTAAGATTCACATCTATCACATGATTCAAAATCATATGAATTTAAAAGTCCGTCCCATGGAATTTAGATATGTGTTTCTTATCATTGATATAGACATCAATGCTTTAAGAATGTAACGCTTACATCCTTAGATTCGGATTTCCATTATTTACGTTATACTTATTATTTTGTTCTTCCAAGATAAGGATATAAAGTCTCATTAATATGATTAGCAGTACAATAAAGCACATCATATTTAATGGAACATCTTTTTATTCGAAATAAGAAATATCCATAATCTTGTAATGAAGAAACCAAAATAATATTTCTTCTTAAAGTGGGAACATCATGATATTTGTTCAAAACAAATATGAACCCAATAGGTAAAGACACTTCGCAATTTCCTATGATTAATGTTGCAACCATTGCATCATTATCAACATATAGGTTAATCTTTACCCTTTTAAGTAGAATTTTAACATAAATACTTGAAATGGTAGTCCAACTACCCTTTCTTTTGATCTTCTAATTCAAATTGTAATTTCTCCAACGGTCAATCCTATTGCCAAGGAGAGATTACATTCTTTGGATTTTAGATTTCGCCAAAATTTCCT
Organism: Campanula takesimana; assembly: GCA_026119855.1. Taxonomy (NCBI): domain Eukaryota; kingdom Viridiplantae; phylum Streptophyta; class Magnoliopsida; order Asterales; family Campanulaceae; genus Campanula; species Campanula takesimana. Next base: position 356,938 of record JAOWBW010000265.1, on the reverse strand, counting down.
TTAGGCTTGACAACTCTTGTCTTACCTTTATATTAAATCATTGTCCTTATTAACCTTAAAGTTTGAGAAGGTTTCCATTTGATATTAAGACACAACATTTTAAACATCAAATGTCGCTTATAAATTAATATCAAATCCGTTTGTTAGTTCCAAACTAACTTGATAACCAAGCCAACTAAGGTAATTAATATGTCTCTTCATGTTCAAAACATGAGAACTTATTAATATATCTTTCATTCATCACATGAATGTTAGGCTCTTAATCAATCTCAAACTTTATTTGCCTTTCTTGCTTGTAGGAACGCTTCCTACATAATTGCTTATCGCATAAGCATTCATATGTTTCAGATACTTCTAAAGTTCCGATCATATGATAGCAAGTCGTAGGATAGTTGACATCTATAGAATCATCCACATGTTTCTAATCAATGTCTTTATCCACCTTAAGGCATAAGGTTTCTTAGGAATAGGATTAGCCCATGAAATGTATGATGTTTGAATAGGGGTCAATTGAGTGACATATTTGCTATATCTTTTATACTATAAACATTTTGTCAATTTTTTTCTCATATTTTAAGTTCTATTAGACATTGATCTAGCTTTATACTAGCAATTATTTTTTCAAGTTTATATCGTATATATTGTTAATTTTGTGCAACATTTATTTATTTATTTATGATGGCGTATTATATTTATTTGGTGTCTTACATTGAACAGGAGACGGATATAGTTGTTACATTTTTGTTTTTATTTTGATAGCCATAGAGTTTAGTGGTAACAATACCAACAATGTCACCACCCAAAAGCTACTAGAAGGACTTGGACTGCCAAAGAGGAACAAGCATTGATGCATTGTCTTTTGGATTTGAACAGTCTTACATGGAAACAAGATGGAAACTTTAAGGGTGGATATCTTAAGAAACTTGAAGCGGACTTGCAAAAGAGGATCCCTGGTGTTAATTTAAAAGCAAACTCACACATTGAGTCAAAGATGAGAGATTGGAAGAAGTTACATAATCTTATAGCATCACTGGTTGGTCTCTCTGGATTTGGTTGGAGTAGCAACGACAACATGGTGACGAATGATGAAGAGGAAGTGTGGAATCATTATATCAAGGTACTAGACTTTATATTTTATGTTACAACATTAGACTTTGTTATGCTTGTGCATATATTCATATATCCTATCAAATTAATTTACTTGATCTCTTTTTATTTACATGTAGAGAGACCCAATCATAAAAAAAAAAAAAAAAAAAATCAGAACCATGTCTTTTCCATTTTATCCATATTGGTGTAAAATATGGGGGAACGATAGGGCAACTGCAGAGTTTTCTGAAACTCCTAATGATGCTGCTGAGGAGCTGAATCAAAGTAGAGTTGGTGTTGGTATTGAAATTCATGATCTGAATGATTCTGATGTTGGACTAGATGACATAGATTCTGTTGGGAATATGCCTTTGAATCAATATGCGTATTGGTTAAGGACAGATCCGCAACAAGTTCGGTAATTCATGGGACTGAGAATTGTGAATTCCTTTTGGAAAGAATTAAGGACTTATTCAAGAATAAGGATTGTGGTGTCCTTATGAGAATAGAATTGCTTTCTCTCTAAGAAAAAAGGAAATCCTTTTGATACAAGGATTAAGGTTTAATTAGGTTTCTTATTGGTACAATGAATTATTCAAGAATTAGGAAAGTTGTTTCCTAATGAGAATAGAATTACTTTGTACACAAGAAATAGGATTCCTTCTCCTTTAGGGCTTTAGTTATTTTGTACTATAAATACAACCCTTCCCCTAGCATAATAATCAACTTGTAAACTAGAACTAGAACTTGAGAGAAGTTCAAGAAGTTAGACAGAAGTTCCAAATCTGTAATTCTAGATCTTGGGTTTGCAAAGTCAGGAATTATTGTGACCATAATTCGTGCAACTAGATTAGTGAGATTTGTATCTGTGATTGCCAAGTAATAGTAATATATTCTCCCTCCTCCCGTGGACGTAGCCAAGTTGGTGAACCATGTAAATTTGTGTTCTTGGGATTGCTTTCTTTTCTCATCAAGTCTTGTTTGTTGCTCTAACAGATTCTTCTGTGCCTCTTAGTCAAAATAATATGCCCGAAAAAAGGTGGTCCAGCCAAGGAAGCGTAAGAGGGTGAATGAAGATATAGGAAAGGAAATGAACAAGAATAAAGGCGGGTCGAAAGGAATAAAACGAGTAGCAGATTCACTAGAGGTAATGTCCATGCGTTTGGGGCATGAGAAAGATAAAACTAATAAAACGTAGCAACTTGACGAATTGATTGAACCACTTGAATTTACTATAAAACAACAAATGTATATAGTAATGCAGCTAGCCAAGAATCCTCTAATACTTGATGTGTTTTGCGGCCTTAAAACCGACGAGGCACGTCTTGAGATGACGCTGGTGATCCTCTACAACGATGGTATCTACATTTCTTTCGTACATTATTGTTACATTCATGATCAATACTTATAATAAATCATATTCTTATATTTTTGAATTAAATATTGCTTAGGAATCATATTTTTTTCGAGGTTAGATTGATACTTTATGTTAATTTCATTGGTTAGATAATTGAATTTTTGAAACAAGAATTTGGAAATTTATCTTCGGTTTTGATATGATTATAGTTTTAAACCTGATGCATTTTGTCTTCTACGGAATGCCATCGTTACAAGAATTTGGAGGTTACGCTTTAAAATATCAGTAGCTTTCAAGAAGTATTCCAAGTACTTTCTTGGAATATAATTTAGGTAGAAATAACCTTGATCAATTTTATGACATTTCCCAAATGAAGATAGTACAAAAATTAGTGAGGAGTGAAATTGGTCGTACTGTCACCATGCCATCGGTATCTGTATGTGTACTTGTTTTGGAACAAAAAGAGTATGATTTTTGTAGTTATTAAATTTTCTCATTGAAAAAAGTTATTCATTTTAGGACAGAAAGAGTATGAATTTTATAGTTAACAAATTTTATCATTGAAAATTGTTTTGAATTGTTTAGTTGAACGAACTGTGTAAAAGATATGTCACTACTTTCGTGGATAATTGTATTGTAGGGGTATACTTGGAAATATATAGTACTAATGAAAAATATCTTTTGGTTGTTAGATAATATTTTGGATAATGATAAAAATAAACAATGTTAATCCTAGTACTACCAAACACCAAATACATGATTGTTAACTCAATGGAATAATAACCAGCAAACTATTAGCACTAGGATTAATAATACATGTTAATCCTGACGCGCTACCAAACTAACCATAAATGTTAAAATATAATCCTTCACTGCTAACTCAATGTGTAACACACTACTAACTCAATGTGTACACTTTTTTTTTTGACATGTCATTCATAAATTTAACTTTCTAAAATGGATTTTTTTTTCTTTTTATTATATTTACATTACCCTATTTATTTACTCACACAATTAAACGGTGTCTATACTAAGTTATACTACCTCTGTCCCTAAATGAGTGTCCAAATTTCAAGGGACACTGAAAATCTCAACTTTTTGATCAATTTGGTAACAACGATTCATATATAATCTTGTAATCTCCTTTCCAAACCTTTAGTTTTGCACATATAAAGAAACCGGTGAAAAAAATTTCGAAAAAAAACGTTTATGGAGAAAGTTGTGTTAAAAAAAGACACTCATTTAGGGACAAAGATTTCTTGAAAACGGACACTCATTTAGGGACAGAGGGAGTAGTATATTATTTAAATAAATAGATTAACATAAAAACATTGATCAAATTAAATAAAGTTACTAAAAGAAAAAGTGGGACCGCATAATACTCCCTCTGTCTCGGAAAGTTTGTCTCATTTTGACTTTAATGGTCAAACAAATAACTTTGATCAAACATTGATGTCTATCCAATCATTCTAATGAATTTCTAAAAATTTTAATTGGCAAATCATCAAGTGATTTATCAATTATCAATTTTTAAAATTTCATTGCGATCATTAGATCGACACCAATGCTTGCTCAAAGTTCATCTTTGTTGACCATAAAAAGTCTAAATGAGACAAAATTTCACAGATGGGATAAGCAAATTTGAAGTTTTGAACTGCAAATGCTGACCAAATATACATGTTTTATAAACTATTACAACATCCACCCATGTAACTTGCACAAGTCACTTTGACCAACTACAATCATAAAGAAGAATTGAGAAGAAATTTCATAAACTCGGATCTCTAGCCAGGTTAGAAACAGCTTATTATATGTGGGTCATCTTCTTGTGACGCGATGACGTTCTCTTTTGCGAAACGCTCAAGCATGATTTCATCTGTTGCCGCTTGCCTACGCCCGACCACATCTACAGAGACTCGGTCGGTCTAGATTCCAAACCACTATTCTCTACCCCAGTGTTCTTGAGCAACCCCGGATGTTGTTCTGCAAAGACTTCAACTTTTAGACAATAAATTGAAGGGAAAAAAAACTCCCACCAAAAATGCACAATTTCCTTATATAGAAATGATGATTATTTCGGGACAGGCCAACAATGGAAGTATGACATTTACTTGATTTGGGACGGAGGTTGTAGAATCCAATCTAGAAGTTTGCATGAACCTTAGGCGAATGCAGGTATAATGAGAGTTGAGACAATTGACATCTCGAAACAAGCATACAAAAGGACAGTGGTGAACCTAAGGCACTGTATATAGGTGCAAGTGCACCCAGTTGATAAAATAGTTTTTCTAGTTAGTGGGTAAAGTGCTAGGTTTTTAACCTTGTGGTTGGGGTTCGAGTCCCAAGTTGTGTCAGTTTGTCAGTTTAGTGGGTAAAGTTCTAGGACAGTGGCGGACATTGTTACGGGACGGAGGGAGTACTTTCTAAAGCCTTAACAGAGTATGAAGAAAACAAAATATATCTTCCCCTTCTCTAAACAGGCACTTGCATGTATAGCTGTGTCGGTCTGTGTGCATGTGTACGTGTGGAAGTGTCACAAACCTCTTCTTTGTTTCTCAGCATAGTCTTTGCCACGTTGGAAATAGTCTGCACTAAAGCTTGAAGGTATGCCTGAGTCGATCTTGGCTCTACCAACAAGCCTTTTCTCCTGTAATAGCTTTTTGGCAGCCTCTGTTTCCTCAATATTTTTCAATTTGTATCTGCAAGGTTAAAACAGTGATGCCAATGTCAAGGTCAAGAATATTAAACCAAAAAAAAAAAAAAAAAAAAATTCTACACATAAGAGCTAAAAGCCTAAACCCTGTTTTGTATTGCACTACTGTATTCTATTTTATTATACTTTTGGCCTGCTCAAAAACAGCTACTTATACAGAAATATTTGGATTTAAAAAGCGTATGCACCATAATCTTCAATTTGATGAATTATTTGGATTCAGTTTGTGGAGCAGCTACCAAATGATAAATTGCTTTTAGTAGATATGGCTTTGGGTTGCCCATACACAATCTAAAATGTTTACATCCATTTACAAGCCTGAAATATGATAGATTATTTCCCACCCCACTCTATTCGCTTTTTATTCTTCACAACAGCCAAATCAAGCAGACAAGGTTGCCTGAATTGAACGCAACAATGGAGAAACGCCTGTGCTTTAAAATAATGGTTTCCCTCAAGAATCGAGAGAATAATAAATAGGCATATAGAACATGAAATAGAAGTAGTGGGTACTCAATCGGAAGCTGGATTTCTGCAATTCCCGTAGTCCACTGAGTAGAGCTTTCTTCAGAATTCCGCCGCTTCACCTAGGTAAAACAATTAGATTGCTCAAAACAACAACAACAACAACAACAACAACAACAAAGCCTTAGTCCCAAAATAATTTGGGGTCGGCTAACATGAATCCTCATATGTCATCGTGATAAAAGGAAGAAAGAGAGAGAGAGAGAGAGAGAGAGAGAGAGAGAAAGAGAGGAAGTGATGTCCACCCTCCGTCGTGACAAAAGCTAAGAATCATATTTTATTAACTTAAACTCCCTCCGTCCCAGAGTATATGTCCACCCTCACATTTACACGGAGATTAAGAAATGGTGGAAGTGATGTAAGTGTTGTGAGTATAAAAGTAAAGTAAGAGAGAGAATGAGTGGGAGGGGGAATAGTAAGTTTATTGGTGTTGTGAGTATAAAAGTAAAGTAGGAGAGAATGAGTGGGAGGAATAGTAAAGATTCTTTGCCATTTTTGGAAGTGGACATAGGCTCTGGGACAGACTAAAAAGGAAAGGTGGACATATACTCTGGGACAGAAGGAGTAATTTTTTTTAAAAAAAATAAAAAATCATGTAGTGGCGCAGCTGTTGTTCGTTTTGTGCATGCGTGTGTATGTGTGTGGGGAGGGGGTGGGGGTGGGGGATGATATAATTTTTGGATGGTTTTCAGGGGTTCTATAAGTAGTTACCGAGGATGACATTATGCTCTATCTAGGGCAGGTTCTTTTGTTCATTTACACTTGCAACAGAGTGAAACATAACCCAGGAACAATTAATTCATGTAAAACTGTAGGAAGTCAAGAAGAATAAGACAATACAGCTTGCTTACTTTAAGATGATCAGGAATTTTGTATAATTCATCCTCCGCGTGTTTTATATCATTCTCAACTTGATTTGCCTCATCAATGTTCTTGCCCCTTCTCTTAGCCAACTCTTGCTCAACATACTTTATCCTGCTCGTTGAAAAAGAAATAATTATACCCTTCATCAAAAAGACTACGATTCTTTATATTCCCTCGGTCCCATAATAAATGTTGCACTCTCTTTTTGGACTGTACTAAGTGGCGTGTTTCTATGACCATCCACATTCATGAATCATGACTTTGGGTGGAGTCATAGGTGGTATGCCAACCCATAATTTCCCTATTCATGACTCCAACTTTAGTCATCCATGACAAAATGTTTTTCGTATTCAAAATGACTCCAAGGCATGAAGAGAGAAAGAGTGAGTTCAGTGCAAAGGAGTACACGGAAGACTGACACTTGTCCTTTTCAATAAATATTTTCTCTAAAAAAAATGCAATGGTCATATAAGTAAATGGAAAATATTTGGAAAAAAAAACAAAAAAAAACACCAATGTTAATAACTTCTTCACACTCTATAAAGAGATCCAACTCTGTATATTTTGCATAATTTTTTGAAATACTATTTTGACTATTTTTAGGTCATTTTAATAGAAAGTATTATACTTCCGTTGTGATTGGGGCTAAAATATTTTGAGTTATGAATATTGATGACAATGATGTGCGGGTGATATGGAGGAGAGAGTAATACCGCGACTCTCATTTTGGGAGTCATGACTGTGGACGCTCTAAATAAGAAAATTAATCCAAAGTGCCATGTACAAACAAGTCGAGCACATTCCATACAAAGATTAACATGTCAAATGTGGCATTCATTATGGGACGACGGTAGCACATCAGAAAATGCACCAAGAGGAAAGATCGCCTGAAACTGGGTGGTTGGGTTTGGGTAAAAACCAAAGCATCATTAAGATTTAATGGATAAATTGGGTGCTAACAAATTTACCAATTTCATATAAAAAAATAACTTTGGGTACATCCAAACACCCAATAACACGCGACACCTAACCAAGAAGAATGTACAAGGACACGTTAAAAGGAAGTAGGTGCTCTTTCCGTCTTTTGGTCCAGGAGGATGGGAGATAATAAGTTTCTTAGTCTAATGATAATTCAACTATCTAAATCTGTTGGCACTGTGCTTAGTTGCTGTAAAGGTTCAACCATTCAAGAACTGGCATCTGGTTGCTGGAAGCCTAGATCATGTACCCGGATAGGAGAAAAGGTTATTACTAATACCACAATGGTAAGCTGTAAGAATAGCTAGTTCTTAACTATGATGTCGTATGAATCATTTTTATCCTGATGGAACTACTTCATTTATACTGAAAATTACCCAAATGCTGCAATGCGCAAACCTTAGACTCCAGATTAATGTCTGTTGCGTAACCCCTCCCCCCAACCCGTAGCTTTCACTTTCTACATTATGAAGTTATCTAGTTTCTCTGGCACATGATTTAAGGTGTAGCATGTGAGGTTTGGGTGTCGTGGCAAAGCCACACCCCTTGGCGCACTGGTGGAGGTGTTGCCGTATGACCTTGGGTCACGGGTTCGAGTCCTAGAAGCAACCTAAGCCTTGCCTACATTTCACCCTTGTGGTGGGGACCGGGGCCTCGGTCGCCGGTCCCCTATCATCAGGTCACCAACTTCCTTGACCCCTTCCCCAGACCCTCGCTGCGCGGGATGCATTGTGCACCGGCTGCCCTTTATCATATTTAGTAGAAAAAACTTTGCACTTTTTACAATCATGACCCCCATTTGAATCGCATCCCTAAATCTCAAACGTCAAACAAAGGATCACCGCAAAAGCAACCCGAAACAGCATTGACAGAGCATGAATGTTGAGTGAGCAACATAAGCTAGTGTGGCTATAACCTACTGCGCCCTATTCAATTTACTTGGGATACAGACTTCTATCGGGCTAGAGGCAGCTTCTGTTTTTCAATTGACTTCGAGGACACTTTAGGAAGGCTAGACAACATCATTATGCCTGAGCAGAAACAGATAGAATATGCACAGAGATAGCACGAAATTTATAGGATGACACAGCCTGCAACAGATCCAGACCAACATGCACATGGTATCCCTGAGAAATTACCCCCACACGTTATTAAGGGAAGTTCCAGTTAAGTGACTAGAGGGAACTCGACGACAGTTGTGGAGCTATGGACCAACGGATATATACCTAGTAACTACCTAAAATAACAGGGAGAAAGCTCCTAGCAAATTGAACAGAATACAGAATAAACTAAGGTCTAAAAAAGAGTAAGCAAATCATAAAACACGAATTAATCCATTGTAGGGTATGAAAACACTAGGCATTCATAAGCGTGAACGGCTTAATCACTATCTGTTTCAGGATGAGAATGTTTAGTGACTTGTGGGCCTCTTCGACAAAGTAGGGCCTTCTTATTCAGGAGCAAACTTGGACATCGAATCCCCACATGATTTGACTCGCAGTGTTAGAAACCATGTTACCAACATCACCTTCTCTATTCTGTAGGCTTGGCCAGGACATCATAGGTGTGAGACTTGGCGTCCAGGCATAAGAATTTATGCTCAGTGTCCTGCACCTCTCATCAAATGTCGCTAGTTGGAGATGCCAAAAATCAGAGACGATGCCTCTTTGACTAAGTAGGGCCTTCCTATTTAGGAGCAAACTTGGGAGCTAAGACCCGACATGATTTGACTTGCAATCGTCAGAACCATATCACCTACAGCAAAACCTATATTTTGGTCACTGAGCTTTATGCCATTTTCAAATGTGGTCGTTTAACTTTTATTTTTTCAAATGTCATCATTAAACCTAGGCGGGCTTTTGATAACTATGATATATACTCCCTCTGTCCCAGCTCACTTGACACCTTTTGACCAAAACTGGTCAACTTAAGGTCGGTTTGACCAACACTTAATAGAAACATTTATGATCCGAATAAAAATTCAAAAAATGTAAAATGATCACCATTAAAAATCCTCTCAATAACAGTTTTAAATTTTTTTTTTGGAACATAAATATTTCTATAAAGTGTTGGTCAAAACGTCTCTAAGTTGACCATTTTTAATCAAAAGGTGTCAAGTGAGGTGGGACGGAGGGAGTATATATATATATATATCAACCCCCATCACCCACATGAATTTTTGCCCTCCACTCCGGCCTCTTCAATGCCATATTATCATCAAATCCAAGTAAACTCATATCATTTTCAATCACCCTAATCCAAGTTTGCTTGGGTCTTCCCCTACCCCTTGCCATTTTATCACTTCTCCACTCTTCAAGCCTCCTAACTCGTGCATCACTCGGTATCCGTCTCACATGATCAAACCACCTTAGACGATTCTCCCTCATTTTATCTTTAATGGGCGCAACTCCTACTTTACCCGTGATCACCTCATTCCTCAATCGATCATACTTGTATGCCCTCACATTCATCGTAGCATACACATCTCCGCTACATTCATCTTATGAACGTGACACTATTTCACGGCCCAACTCATACTTAATGAATAACGAAAATAAAAATAAAACCAGAAGCTCCATGGTCTTAAAACATTATTTAAAAAAAAAAAAAAAAGGAGGCCCAGAAAACCATTAGTTAATCCAAATATGCCCACACTCACACCACCCCACTTTGTCTTCCCCAAATCTTTACCCCTTAATTTGCCCCCCCCCCCCCCCCGTCCTTCCATGGTTAAATTAACCGATTTCACACATTCTTCCCCTGCCAACACTAAAATCTGGTCGATCTACTCCCTTTCCCCTTCCAAATTTCGTCCACCCTTTCGCACTTTCCCCAATAAGAAAGAAAACACATTTCAAATTTTCTCTCTCTAGGTAGAAAGATCCACCTGAAGACTAAGATGGTTGGACTATGGTGCGCCGATGATTGTGGATAGTAGGCGATTGAGTAAGATCTGATGAAATTGATTAAATTTCTAACTCAGGAAACTTTTTAGTTTAGTTTTTTTCAGACCCAAGAAGATTAAGCCATATATTCCGGCATGGCGTCATTCTGAAATCCACGAACTCCATGATTTCCGGCTTCATTTTCCCTGGTTTAGTGATGATGAATTTTGAAGATTGGTCTGTTCTTTGTTCTAGGTTTTGATTTTTATTTAATTTTGGTGAATGTGGTGATTTTGACGGTGTGGTTATGGCGGGTTAGAAATTTGTTGTTGTTGGTAATGTATGTGATGAGGGATGCGTGACCTGCGTTGGTGGGAATGGTAGTGGCTGCATTGGGTAAGGGTTTGTGAAAAGTAACAAAATGTTCCAAAATATAACAAAGGTTATCACATGAAGTCAAGTAACTAACTTTTCTTACATTTTTAACAAATATTTGAACGGAGTGAGCACATTTGAAATAGTGTAAAAATTTAATGATGACATTTGAAAAAATAAAGTGTGATCACATTTGAAAATGACTAAAAGTCAATGACCACAATATAGGTTTTGCCTATCGCCTACATCAACTTCACTATTCTATATGCTTGATCAAGACAACATAGGTGTTATACTTGGTGTCTATAAGTATGATAATTTTTGCTCACGGTGTCCTACACCTCTCATCAATTGTCTCTAGTTGGAGATGCCATAAACCAGAGGCGAGTGTTTTGTTGGAGACCATGCTGGGAAATGGTACAGTTCGCTCCACATGCAGTACTCCGATATCACCATAGAAGAGCAACTGCTCCTCATTACCAAACCAAGGGAGCATCCCCATCTTTATCAGTGCCACAAACATGAATCTGAGGAAGATGAATTATAGACTTAAAACTAAGCCAAAGTTCACCAGATTACTCCATATAATGATTGCATAGGTATCTATTATCGCTAAACTAGACAATCTGATGTAAGAAAATCTAACGTACTTGCACTTTGCACAGCAATGGGGAAATCCTTAAAGTAAGCCAATGTTTTTGTATCATAACCTTAATCATACGTTGAGTGTACCTACGAACACAGACAAAAGATAATAAAACACACACACACACACACCACAAAATCCTGGGTGGCAGTATTGATTGGTGTTTTCATCATTTAATGGTTAGGCGCATAAACATTTCAAAAACTACCACATAGGATTTGTGAACAAAACTTGTGGGTAGTCTTAGCATTAGTCAAATACATTTATTTAAACCACACAAAATTCTGTTCTGGAATCCCAGAAATGACATTCAGGATGAAGAGAAAGGAATAGGAGAGGAATCAAGCTATTAAATCAAGTGCGAGACTGCAATAGCAAGATATAATAAGAATAAAACCAGAACTTTTCCAAACCAGAAAACCGAAAATATTGACAAGGACGCAACGCACAGTAAAACAACTAATAACAAGAACCAGCCAACTTCCTCCGAAAGGAGACATAACCACCCCACTTTCATGATTCTTCCAATAGGAAATCCTTAAAATCGTTTCCATGTTCTCAACCACACAAGAATCTTGATAGGAAGTAACTAGAGTGGTAACTCAAAAGATAGGTTATAATAAGGGTAATATAACCACCTAGGGAAAATTAAGGTCATCTTCCACTGGATAAGACAACTAAGCACCCTTTCCACAACCAGGAAGTAACTAGAGGGCTAACTCAAAAGAATTGGACACTTAATCAACATTGCATAAACCCTAATCATATGATCATTGCCATACTAGGAAGGGAAAATTTTAACCTCAAAAACAGACTCAAGAATCTAGTTAAAGTAAATATTTCTAAGCGGGTTGCCTTGACACAAGCCCATGCACTAAACCACACTTGAGCATAACGGTTCACAACACATAAACAACAAAGAACAAAAATGTCCCAAATCCTCTACTTTCTATCTCCCCTCCCCTCACTACTATGGTTAATTACTTTACAAAATCTGAAAGAAGAGCTGTCTCCATTCTTTTGGAAATGAAGATGACATTTTGGTCCAATTCAGTTGACATCTAATGATACCAATTGAAGTTAAATGTGATCCACCAAAAAGCCATGCCAAAGTGGCATTTATAATGACTCGTTAACCACCGTAGCAACCTAATAAATTCACTTGTGATACGGGAACGACAATTGGAGGTGTCCCGGATGTGAAGATTGTTTAACCAAATGCTTGGGCCAAAAATTACAAGAAAATGGAACTCGGGAGTTGTGAACTATCATTTACATCTTATATGATTAAAAAGTAAATAATTTACTCTCTCAAAATGATAATGTATACATATTTAGACAACTCTACAATTCAACATTAAGCATAGTATATGCCTCTTCATTCAGTATCGTGTACTCCCTCCGTCTCACCTTATACTTCAAAAACTTCCCTCTCAAGTGTCTCACTCATTACTTCAAAATTCCAAAAAGGAATGTTTATAATATTCCTTAATTCAATGGGCTCCACATGTCATACTCCCAACAACTACCCACTTTCTATACTCACAACATGCTACCCCAGCTTCTATATTTTATAATAAAAAGGATTCTTCTTAATTCTTGAGCCCATAAGTACTTTTGAAGTATAAGCCGGGATCCATACCCATTCACATAACAAATCAGCAGCTTTCAGCAATCAGAAAAAGAAAACAAAAGGCACCTAGGCACATGGTCTGCTAATTAAGTCTAGAATTTTATCATCATATACAATGATTGTCAACAATAAGATCAGTCTAACAGAATTCCGGAAACAGAAAGTAATTTCATAAACCCAATTTAAAAAAAAAGGAAAAGAGATGCATACATATGTGGATCTTCCACCATGACAGCAGTTTCCTGAGCGAAGGTATCCTGTAAAACCAACTCATCATTTTCCCCATCAGCGTCATTCTTGTCGCTTACCTTGGAAGCCAAACCACTGCCGGTAGTAGAACCCCCATTCGCGGAAACCTGCCCTGCTTTACTAACTACCGCCGGAACTCCCGACTTCTTCTCCCTCTGCTTTTGAAGGAATTTCACCTCTTCAAGAGCAAGTCTGGTTCGATTTTTTAAGATCAATTTCAAAATTCAATCATTTGATATGGATGTAGCAATTAGCGATTAAGATTTCTGAAGCGAGCAATTGATTATGGACTGCGTACCTTCTCTCTTGTTCTTCATCTGAATCTTTTTCAATTAATTGAACTTCTCCTTCGTCTTCTCTAGTCCTTTTCCGGAAATTTTTAGCCTTCATTTCTCTCTCTCTCGATTCCGAACCTGCGACTACTATGGCTGGTTTGCCGCTAGGGTTTGGTTTATTAGCGGAAACACACCAGTTTTTCTCTGTTAATTATTGAAATCCGGTTTGGATGCAATTTTCCAAAATAAGTGTCTTTTTTTTTCATTTGCACAATTCTTAAGAAATGTAATAATTATCATGACTTAGTGACAAAAGTTTCAACTTTATCCCTATTAAATGTGCAACTTTCTTACATTAATGTCTTACACTAAGAAAATTAATAAAAGAGAACAAGTTTCAATGCAAGGATAAGAGAGACATTTAGCTCAAAAGTGTCAATTATTTTGGATCAAGTTTTTGGTGCAAAAGTGACAGTTATTTTGGACCGAAATGAGTATTTCTATGAGTATTGACTTTAATTCTCTCCTGGGATGGCAAAAATCTTGAACCGGTCTCAAACCAGCTTTAACTTGCTTTTAATGATGAAGAGGGTTCGGGAATGTTTATTTTAAAATCCGTCGAGTTTGGGATTACATTGAACCCGACCTGTTTGGCCTACCCCGCCTAATATATACTCCTCCGTTTTGTATTTATCGTTATTTTTCGTTGACCGTATTTGAACTTTAACTAACATTTTATGCTAAACTATTAATCTTCATAAAAAAAAATAGTTATTAAACCACCAATAAAAACATTATCAATAATCATCTTTAAATTTTTATAGAGATTAGCAGTTTAGCATAAAATGTTGGTCAAAGTTCAAATATGGTCAACGAAAAGTAGCGATAAGTATGGGACGGAGGGAGTATTAGTTTTTTGTTTAATACTTTTCTAAGTGTTAATAATACTTATATACTATTACTCCTATTCGTATATAATGATTCAATGTATTCTTTTAACTTTATTTATGTGCTAAAGGAAAGAATTCAGGACAAAATTAGCATTGCATTATGAAATAATAATCTTCCTTTTAAATGTTATATAATAAACGAGGCGAGTCTCGACGGTTTCAGTTTTTGGTACTTTTGAGCTGGGGGCGGGTTTGGGAAATGTCGAACCCGCCCCGTTGCCATCCCTACTCCTACTTCACAAAAAATCTTATAAAATCAACTTTTCTTAACATTTGGGGGGAAAATGTTTTGTTTGGTATGCTCAATCGTAATTAGTGTTTAGATTTGATTGATTCATCACCTATATTTTACTTTATGAACTTTAAAACCTTATATAAGAATTATTTATACTTTAATTTTTAGGCTAGTCCATTTTACAGAATAAGTTGTATGTATAGGCCTTATTTATAAGGTTAGGTCTATTAGTTTTTAAGTTTATTGCAAAACTAACATGCGTACTTTCATTTATTTTCAATTTGACTTGCGAACTTTGGAAACATCAAATGTGGTTTGCGTACTATCATTTTCAAAATTTTGAGACGACATTTTTAACACCCGTTAAAAAGCTTAACGGGACACTCAGAACGTTAACAGAATGGGTCATGTGAAAGGTAATTTTGTCATTTAACTAAACAACATAAGAGTTTAACAGTTATTCAACCTTTAATTTAATCTAGGTCTTCTTCTTCCTATTGCCACCACCATGCCACCACTACTACCACCTAAACACCACCACATAACCTCCGATTGGACACAAAAAAAGACACAAATCTGACCGAGTCAAATCGCCACCCCCACTGAGTCAAAGTCTGTTGTCGCACAACCGGCCCTATCCACACCTTCACACGCCAGTCGCCACCACGTTACAGATCTATTTCCCCAAACACACCTCCGACAGAATCCAATTTTGGCCATCTCCATAGCCGCCGTCACAGCTCTTCACGTTACAGATTTCCTTCTTGTTATACGACCGTTAATATCATCGGATTCATCTTCGTCACCGCCGATTGAACTTTCTCTACCGCCCTCGGTCGAGCTAGCAATTGATGTAGCTCGAAGATTGAATTCACCGCCCTTCCTGTATATGGTCTGTGTTATCGTGTGATGGTGACCCAATTCCGGTTAATCGGAAAGGTGAGGCCAGGGTTGAGGAACAATGGATCTTGAATGGAGCTAAATTCAAACCCAGATTTGGGTTTTTGCTTGAAGACGTGTTTTTCATTTTCTTTTTTTTTTTCTTTTCTTTCTTCTTTCTTTCCTTTGCATTGATGATCTGACCAAGTGGGGGTTAAATAAGTAATTGCAAATATAAGGAGTCATCTGCACTGCAGATGCCTACTTTCCGTTAACATCCGTTTAAGGGATAAACGTAATTTGGCGTGTTTCGTTATCTTTTTAACTGGTGTTAAAAAAGTCGTCTCAAAATTTTGAAACTGATTGTACGCAAACCACATTTGATGTTTCCAAGGTTCCCAAGTCAAATTGAAAATAAATGAAAGTACGCATGTCAGTTTTGCAATAAACTCATTAGTTTTTAGAATCAACTTTTGAATTCAAGATAACCTTTTAAGCACTCCACATATGGCGTCAGACACCTATGTCAAAGTTGCGTTCTATGCGCCCTTTCAAAGACTCCCAGCGCCACCAAAGATTAGTAAGCGCTAGTTTATGCGCCCTATATATAAGCGTCCTATTCAGTTGAACTCTTGCCCGTTATCAAAAGGATTCTAATACTTAGAAGAAACGTTGTCTTGAAGATCCAAAGCAATGAAGACCAAACTATGCCAATGATCGCACGGTGAATCAAGAGCATGGTAGCAATCCAAGATGAAGACATATGTCTATAACGGCTATCAAAATTCTTTGTGTCTAACGGCTTTAAAAATACACGTGCTTTAATCAATGAGCACTAACACACTGTCCTTTTAGTTTATCCATAAAGATTCACAATGGCTAGTATTTCAAGCTCGCCTATAAATATCTCATAACTTCAACCATTTGAAGTTGCTAAAGTTTATGCTTTGAAAGAATTGCTTGAAGATTTGAAAATTGCTCATTGATTTCTAAATTTCTCAAGAATGCATATGTTAGAGCAATAACAAGACTTGATAAGAAAAGCGAGCAATCACAAGAACACCGATATACGTGGTTCACCAACTTGGCTACGTCCACGGGGAGGGGAGAGAATATTATTATTAATCTGGAGAAACGATTACAAGATCTCACTATTACTGCTACACGAATTTTGATCACAAAATTCTTAACTGTGTAACTGTAGAATTACATACCTATTCTGGGCACTCTAATAATTTATCTGAGACAAAACAACTAACTTTGATCTAAACTAATGGCCTCTATTTATAGCTGTGAAGTATATCTCAAAGTATGCAAGGAACTTGGAATTCTAGTACGAAACTGACTTTAAAACCTTCCCTTTTACGTCATTGCTGAATACTGCACGAAATAGGTTTCTGGGGTCTTGGTCCGGGCGGGTACTGACCTTGGTCCGGTCGGACCCATAGCCTTGGTCCGGCCGGGTGCCTTCCAAGGTCCGCCCGGATCTACTCCTCTATATCATGCAGTTTTTCCAACGTGCTTTGGACTGCCCGGGTCTTGAGCTTGGTGCGCCCGAACCCTCTAGGTCCGCCCGGGTCATCTGTTCTGGTCCACCCGAACCTTTAGTGCTGCACTGCCAAGGAATTGCGAAATATTTTCTGTTGCTTAATCCTTTAACTTAGCATCCCAAACTCAAAGGCATTAACCCAACAATCTCCACCTTAACTTTAAATCTCCATGACAACAAACCTTATTTCTCCCCTCGCCTCTTCTGCTATCTAATAGCTGCGAACATTCAGCAAGTCCAAACAATGTTGGAACTTGCTTCCCGTCACGGGTTTTGTGAACATATCTGCAGGGTTGTCCGACGTCCCTACCTTCATCACCTTTACCCATTTCTCATCCCTTAGAAAGTGATATCTGACATCAATGTGCTTGGTCCTCTCATGATGAACTTGATCCTTGGCCAAACAAATCACGCTCAAACTATCGCAATAAATAATAGTTTGATCCTGATGTATCCCAAGATCGATGATCAATCCCTTCAACCATATTCCTTTCTTAGCAGACTCTGTCAATGCCATGTATTCTGCTTCTGTTGTAGACAACGTCACTATAGCCTGCAAAGTAGCCTTCCAACTGACAACTGACCCACCAAGCGTGAATACATATCCGATCATCGATCTTCTTGTATCAACATCACCTGAATAGTCCGAATCTGAGAACCCCTCTACTGCACACTCTTCTCCACCTCCATAGATGAGACCGACGTCACTGGTACCCCGAAGTTACCTAAAGATCTGCTTCACAGCCTGCCAGTGCTCCTTACCCGGATTACCCATGAACCGACTAACTGCTTGTGCAAGATCCGGCCTAGTGCACACCATAGCATACATCAAACTACCAACTGCACTAACATAGGGTACTCGAGCCATATACTCTTTCTCCTCAAATGATTTGGGCCCAAACGCAACTGACAACTGTGCATTCGCTGCACTCAGAGTATCTATAGCTTTAGCTGTCGACATACCAAACCTTTCTAAAACTTTCTCGATGTAACTTTTCTGGGATAAGAACAGTTTTCGTTTGGCTCTTTCTCTATAGATCTCTATACCCAGAATTTTCTTTGCCCAAATCCTTCATCTCAAACTCTGTAGCTAGTAAACCTTTCATTTTCTGAATCTCTGACTTCTTGACTGCTGCTATCAACATATCATCAACATAAATCACCAAATATATGTACGACCCATCTACCAACTTATTGTGATACACACAACAATCATATGGGCTCCTCGTGTATCCGATCTCTGTCATATAGCTATCAAACTTCTTGTACCACTGTCTAGGCGACTGCTTAAGTCCATACAAGGACTTATTCAACCTACAAACTTGATGTTCTTTCCCAGGAACTTGAAATCCTTCCGGCTGTGTCATGTATATCTCTTCTTCCAACTCTCCATGCAAGAAGGTTGTCTTGACGTCCAGTTGATCAAGTTCCAAATCTCTTTGTGCCACTATTGCTAGCAACACTCTGATCGAAGTGTGTCTGACCACTGGTAAGAAGATCTCATTATAGTCCAACCCTTCTCTCTGTGTGAAACCCCTTGCAACAACGCGAGCTTTATACTTGACCCCCTCTGCCGGTGACATTCCTTCCTTCTTCTTGAAGATCCACTTGCAAGTCACAATCTTCCTGCCTTCTGGCCTTGTAGTCAATACCCAAGTCTGATTCTTGTGAAGAGACTCCATCTCATCACCCATAGCCGCATACCATTGAGTTGATTCTGAACATTTAACTGCTTCTTTGAAAGTAGAAGGTTCCGTAAGATCGGGCTCTACTTCCTCAGCAACCTGCAGTGCATAAGACACTATATCTTCAAATCCATATCTCTTATGAGGCTTCCCAAAATTAGCTCTTCTAGACCTTCCTTATGCTAACCCATGTTCCTCGGGAACTGAATTTGAACTTTCTGGTGCTTCAGTCTCAGTCTCTGTCTCTGTTGGTGGATCCTGATCAACATCTGTCTGTGGGGCAACTAACTCTTTAGTATCTTGTTGCTCCACCTGTTTATCAACACCACCAACACTTAAAACATCATAGATCTCATTGTTGGTAGTGGTGCCCTAGGCACGTTTAATAAACGTTGTAATTGTTATCATTTATTTCATATCAATAAAGAGATAGTTTTGATTATTATTGTTGTTCATGTTTACTTATAATAATCTCCGTCCCTAGTACTTGTTAAGCACTAGTATAAAGGCTAAATGATCATGGGATGATCATGTTAGATTTATGGGTACTTGTTTGGAACAAGGTACTGGACATGACCCGCTCTATGAGATTTATGTCATGGTCTATGTCGTACATATATCTCATATTAGTTTATGTCATTTGAATCCTTAGACATGAAGTTATTATAGTCTTCCACTTGATGAACATTATGTTTGACATATTCAAACGCTGCCTTTAACCGGGTAGTTATAAAGGGTATGATTGCCATAATCGGATTCACGTAGGGAAGAATAATAAGCTAAATGGATTTGTCCCTCTTCGGAGAGATGTCAAGCTTGGGCCTCTCGTAGGAATGATGTTGATGAAATGTTCGGCCGGACTCAAATGAATTGATTGGATCAATGTCATTTGGATTATCAACATATTCAGAATCGAGAAAGTATTGAACAAAAACAAGTTGACTGTTTGACCATGACTTGTGTTCAATGACATCGTGGACAAAGGGATTGTGACATATTCTAAAAGGATGCGAACTTGTATCTAGTTATACTATTTGGGTAGGTATGACGGCTAGTTATACTATTTGGGTAGGTATGACGGTTTGCTAGAACCTAATCATATCTTATGGTTTCATGTTCGAACCCATTGCCAACTTAGTATAATCCTAGAGGGTCACACACAAGAGAACGGATCTTTAAAAGGACTATATTGGAATTTTGGAAATTCTGAAAATCTGGGGAAGTGGGCGACCGCACAGTATGGACTGGGCGGCCGCACACTTAGCTCAGTTTTGTACCAGTTTGTTTCAGATAGTTGTGCGACCGCACAGTGGCTTTTGGGCGGCCGCACAGTAATGTCGGGGGGCAGATTCCTAATTTGATTAGGAAACGAATTTTGGACGGATTTTGACACAAGTTTCCTATTTGGAATAGGTCCTACTTGTGTATAAAAGACCAAATTCGGCCAGCACTCTTAACCAATGTTTGTGTGAGTCTCAAAAGAGTTTGAGAGAGGATTTATTTTGTTCTAAAACATCTTTGATTGAAGAACAAAATAACACATAAATAAAATTCCATATAGTCATATTAAATTAAGAAAGTGTGTTTCATAATTTTGGTCTAGCAACCAAGATCAAGAAGCTCCTTGATATTCGTTCATGGTGTGGATACCGCTAGAGGGCGAAGCTTATCATCTTCGAAGTTCGTGTTCTTACTTTTGTGATTAAAGCTTCAAGTTCTCCACCAAGATCAAAGCTAGAATTCAAAGTCATCAAGGGTTAGTTTTTCCTCTATTCATATTGTTGTATTTAATTTAATCATATGAACGGATCTATGGGCTTTGGGTTTCAAAATTTTAAATACTAAATTCCGCTGCGCATGTTACATCGAAACCCAACAGTGGTATCAGAGCCCCGTTCATGTTGATTATTTTAATACCTAGATCATGTTATGTGTATATAAATTGTTTATGTGCCTTGCATGATATGAATATTGGAATATATGATGTCTATGTGTTATGTGATTTTATGTGGTTTATTGTTTTGCAACTTTAATCGCACGATTCAATCGCAATAAATAAATTATGGTGGATTCAAAATTGTTGATTATTAATTTTTTGATTGGATCAAAGTTTTAATAATCGGGGAAAAACAATTTTGAGACAAAATTTTCGAATTTTGAAAATTCTACACATTCTGATCATCGTGGGCGACCGCACAGAAGATTCTGGGCGGCCGCACACCTTTGGGCGACCGCACAGGTCTTTTTGGGCGGCCGCATAAAGGGATCAGAAAGTCTGATTTTGGTTAAAAACAGAATCTGGAATTTTTCGAAAAATTCAACAAAACCAGTAACAGAATCAGTCCAGACTTGCTGATCTGGAGTGGGTTTTGGGTAGTTGGTTTGTGTATGGATTTTGGGGTTTGATTTTCCTATTTGTTTTAGTCTTGTGATTCTAAGATTGGTTCAAGGTTTGGATGGCTAATCTGCGTTCATCGAGATTGTGTTTCCTAAAACTTGATCGCAATCAAAGTTTCAAAGATAAAACGAAGTTAGAATTATGAAGAGTTCATAATTGCTAAAATTGAGAAACAAAGTTGTTGATTCAAAGATTGGAGATCCATGTGGAATTGTGGATGCAATTAGCCTACGTTCATCGAGACCATCTATTGCTTAGTTTCGGCCACATGGACTACTTTCTTGGTTTCTTGAATTAGTGCGGGATTATGGTTGCCTAATGGCTTAGTTCGACCGCACTTCTTGTTGTCTTGATTTGGAGATAATAACCAAAGTTGAAATAGTCTCATCCTCATAATTATAGAGAAACTAATGACACATAAATATCATGCTTAAATTAATGGAGATTAATTTAGTGGCTAAACTTGATGTGTAACATGTTTATATTATGTACTCATAAATGTGTTATATGCTATATGTGATGAACCTTCAAAGAAAGTTTTAAGTCCTTCATTGCCATGCCATGGTTAAAACACTTGTTTATACATGGGTGATCTTAATGTGGGTTCGCCTCCGCGAGGTGCATTAATTTTATTCATATATGAGCAAGATGAGGTTCATTAGTTTAATGTGGGCTTGCCTCTGCAAGGTACATTAAATTGAATGGTTCCTATGCGTTTAAAATGGTTGGACTTAATTAGGCGTCAAAACGGTTTTGGGCCTAGGCAAAAGATGAGATTAAACATGCTTTTGAAATTGGATTTCTCAAAGAATCTCATAAAAGGATCTAAGAATCATATGGGATATGATTGACATGATTGTCTACCTAATTAATTTAGTTTTGAGCGGTCCGCCTCCGTGGACTCAAAAGTTAAATTAAAGTTGGATCTTAGCCCAATTAAATTATATTATACATTGGATGTATATGAAGGTTATATAATTTAGTGGGAGTATTTTGTTTGAAAATATATTGTTTATTTCTTTAATGAAAAACGGGTACTTATTAAATTTTGGAAATTTTGCATATTTGTAGATAATGACTACTAACACTTAATCAATTTCGTTGCGATCGATCCTTGAGAAGGATAAGCTCCAAGAGAATGGTACGAACTCTATGGATTGGATCCGTAGCCTAAGAATTGTTCTTAGGCAATAAGATAAGTTGTACATTCTCGATGGGCCTCTTCCTGCTGAACCAGAACCTACTGCCCGTAGGGCAGAAAGAGACAGTTACAAGAAACATCGTAATGATTCAAGAGATGTAAGCTGTCTTATGCTTGCTACTATTTGCTCGAAACTCCAACAAAGTTTGGAACATTTGGAAGCCTATGACATAGGCGTGGAGTTAAGAGCCATGTTTCAAGAGCAAGCTAGGCAAGAGAGGTACAAGACCATTTTTGCATTCACTACTTGCAAAATGAATGAAGGGCAACAAGTGAGTCCTCACATGCTGAAAATGAAAGGTTATGTAGAGCACCTTGAGAAACTTGGCTATCCAATCCCATTGGAGCTAGCCACGGATCTCATTCTTAATTCATTGCCTAAAAGTTATAATCAGTTTGTGATGAATTATAACATGTATGGAATGGATAAGAATCTCTCCGAGTTGCATGGGATGCTTAAAACTACGGAGATGAAGATTGCGGAGAAAGGTTCTCCCGTGCTTTTAGTTCATGATGGGAAGAAGGCTGGTGCCAAAGGAAAGGGTAAGAAAGTTGTCAAACCCAAGATAAGCAAGGCAAAGGTTGCCAAGGCTTCTGAGGCAATACCCGATTCACAAAAGGATGCAATCTGTTTCCATTGTCAAGAAATTGGTCATTGGAAACGTAATTGCAAGGCTTTCTTGGAAGAGCAAAAGAAGAAGAAGAGTAGCAAGGCTGCGTCGACTTCAGGTATCTATATGATAGATATTCTCCTTTATACCACTGATTCTTGGGTATTGGATACCGGATGTGGTTCTCACATTTGTTTAAATGTGCAGGGTCTAAAGAATAGGAGACTACTTAAAGAGGGTGAAGTAGACCTACGCGTGGGGAATGGAGCAAGAGTTGCTGCATTAGCCGTAGGGACTTATGAAGTCACTTTACCTTCCGGATTAATTCTTGTTTTGAACAATTGTTATTATGTTCCGGATTTAAGTAGAAATATTATTTCAATTTCTTGTCTGGATAATGAAGGTTTTAAGTTTCTTATTGAGAATAAGAAATTTTCTATTTATTTAAATGATGTGCTTTATGGTATTGCTAATTCATTTAATGGCCTTTATGTCTTGGATGTCAAGAATGAAAATAATGAAAATGTTTATTATATAAATAAGAAATCTAAACCTAATGATGTAAATCATTCTTATTTGTGGCATTGCCGTCGTGGTCATATTAATGAGAAGCGTATCTTAAAACTCCATGGGGACGGTCTCTTGGGTTCATGTGACCTTGAGTCATATGATACTTGTGAGTCGTGTCTTCTTGGAAAAATGACTAAGACACCTTTTACCAAGTTGGGTGAAAGGGCAAGCGACTTATTGGGGTTGATACATTCCGATGTATGCGGACCATTAAGTAGCAATGCTAGGGGAGGATTTCAATACTTCATAACCTTCACTGATGATTATAGTAGATTTGGGTATGTTTACCTAATGAAACATAAAAGTAAAGCATTTGAGATATTTAGAATATTTCAAAATGAAGTAGAAAAACAACTTGGCAAAAGTATTAAGGCACTTCGATCAGATCGTGGTGGAGAATACTTGAGTCAAGAATTTGATGATCATCTAAAGAATTGTGGAATAGTCTCACAATTAACTCCACCCGGAACACCACAATGGAATGGTGTGTCCGAGAGGAGAAATCGGACTTTGTTAGACATGGTTCGATCAATGATGAGTCAAGTTGATCTTCCAATATCCTTTTGGGGTTACGCTCTAGAAACCGCTGCTTTCACACTAAATCGTGTTCCAACTAAATCGGTTCAAAAGACTCCATATGAGATGTGGAGCGGAAAGAAAACTTGTTTATCTTTCATGAAGATTTGGGGTTGCGAAGCCTTTGTCAAAAGACTTGTCTCTGACAAACTTGCACACAAATCTGACAAATGTATTTTCGTGGGATATCCTAAGGAAACTAGAGGATATTACTTTTACAACCGTGAGGACAACAAAGTGTTTGTTGCCCGAACTGGTGTCTTTCTAGAGAAAGAGTTTCTCTCCAAAGAAATCAGTGGGAGTAAAATAAATCTTGAAGAAATTCGAGACCCAGAAAATAACATTGAACCAATAGTGGAACAAGAACAAGAACCATAAGGAGTTGTGGAACCTGTTCAAAATACACAAGTAACTCGCAGATCTAGTAGGTTACGATCCGAGCCCGAGAGATATGGATTTCTCGTAACGGATAGTAATGAGGTGGAAATCATTGAGAATGATAAACCGACAACCTGCCAAGAGGCGATGTCTTCTCCTGATTCGGACAAGTGGCTTGGAGCCATGGAATCCGAATAGCAATCCATGCAAGACAATCAAGTTTGAAATTTGATTGATGCACCCGAAGGTGTAAAAACCATAGGATGCAAATGGGTCTTCAAGAAGAAGACTGACATGGATGGGAAGGTGCATACTTACAAAGCTAGACTTGTAGCGAAGGGTTATAGGCAAGTTCATGGTATTGACTATGATGAAACCTTTTCACCCGTAGCAATGATCAAGTTTATAAGAATTTTGCTTGCCATTGCCTCATATCATTACTATGAAATATGGCAAATGGACGTCAAAACCGCTTTCCTAAACGGAAAACTCCAAGAGGATGTGTATATGACACAACCAGAAGGTTTTGAACAGAATTCTAAAGTATGCAAATTGCAGAGATCCATCTATGGATTAAAGCAAGCTTCAAGGAGTTGGAATCTCCGTTTTGATGAATCAGTCACAGAGTTTGGTTTCATCAAGAACGAAGATGAACCTTGTGTATACAAGAAGATTAGTGGGAGCATAGTGCTATTCCTTGTTTTATATGTGGATGACATATTGCTCATTGGAAATGACATTCCTACACTTCAGTCTGTGAAGACTTGGTTAGGAAAGTGTTTTGCAATGAAAGATATGGGTGAAGCCGCATATATACTTGGCATTAAGATCTATAGAGATAGATCAAGGAGGCTACTTGGTTTAAGCCAAAGTACATACATTGACAAGGTCATTAGAAGATTCCGTATGGAAAATTCTAAAAGAGGCACCTTGCCCGTGTTACATGGAGTTTCTCTAAGCAAGACTCAATGTCCTAAGACAAACGATGAGCGCGAGAAAATGAATGATGTTCCATATGCTTCGGCAATTGGGTCCATCATGTATGCCATGATTTGTACTAGGCCGGATGTATCTTATGCTTTGAGCATGACGAGTAGATACCAATCCGACCCTGGCGAAAATCACTGGGTAGCTGTAAAAGCGATTCTTAAGTACTTGAGAAGAACTAAAAACTCGTTTTTGGTCTATGGAGGAATGGAAGATGATCTCGTTGTAAATGCTTACACGGATGCAAGCTTCCAAACCGACAAAGATGATATCCGATCGCAATCGGGTTTTGTGTTTATGTTAAATGGTGGAGATGTAAGCTGGAAGAGTTCCAAGCAAAGTACAACCGCTGATTCTACAACAGAAGCTGAGTATATTGCTGAATCAGATGCTGCAAAGGAAGCTGTTTGGATTAAGAAGTTCATTACTGAACTTGAAGTGGTTCCTAGCATTGCTAATCCAATAGACCTTTATTGCGATAATAATGGTGCTATTGCTCAAGCAAAGGAACAAAGAGCACATCAGAAATCCAAACACATACTTAGGCGTTTTCATATCATTCGAGAGATCGTTGATAGGGGAGACGTAAATATATGCAGAGTACCTACTGATGACAATGTTGCGGACCCGCTAACAAAGGGACTTCCACAAGCTAAACATGATGGTCATGTTAGGTCCATGGGTATTAGATACATGGGAGATTGGGCCTAGGGCAAGTGGGAGATTGTTGGTAGTGGTGCCCTAGGCACGTTTAATAAACGTTGTAATTGTTATCATTTATTTCATATCAATAAAGAGATGGTTTTGATTATTATTGTTGTTCATGTTTACTTATAATAATCTCCTTCCCTAGTACTTGTTAAGCACTAGTATAAAGGCTAAATGATCATGGGATGATCATGTTAGATTTATGGGTACTTGTTTGGAACAAGGTACTGGACATGACCCGCTCTATGAGATTTATGTCATGGTCTATGTCGTACATATATCTCATATTAGTTTATGTCATTTGAATCCTTAGACATGAAGTTATTATAGTCTTCCACTTGATGAACATTATGTTTGACATATTCAAACGCTGCCTTTAACCGGGTAGTTATAAAGGGTATGATTGCCATAATCGGATTCACGTAGGGAAGAATAATAAGCTAAATGGATTTGTCCCTCTTCGGACAGATGTCAAGCTTGGGCCTCTCGTAGGAATGATGTTGATGAAATGTTCGGCCGGACTCAAATGAATTGATTGGATCAATGTCATTTGGATTATCAACATATTCAGAATCGAGAAAGTATTGAACAAAAACAAGTTGACTGTTTGACCATGACTTGTGTTCAATGACATCGTGGACAAAGGGATTGTGACATATTCTTAAAGGATGCGAACTTGTATCTAGTTATACTATTTGGGTAGGTATGACGGTTTGCTAGAACCTAATCATATCTTATGGTTTCATGTTTGAACCCATTGCCAACTTAGTATAATCCTAGAGGGTCACACACAAGAGAACGAATCTTTAAAAGGACTATATTGGAATTTTGGAAATTCTGGAAATCTGGGGAAGTGGGCGACCGCACAGTATGGACTGGGTGGCCGCACACTTAGCTCAGTTTTGTACCAGTTTGTTTCAGATAGTTGTGCGACCGCACAGTGGCTTTTGGGCGGCCGCACAGTGATGTCGGGGGGCAGATTCCTAATTTGATTAGGAAATGAATTTTGAACGGATTTTGACACAAGTTTCCTATTTGGAATAGGTCCTACTTGTGTATAAAAGACCAAATTCGGCCAGCACTCTTAACCAATGTTTGTGTGAGTCTCAAAAGAGTTTGAGAGAGTATTTATTTTGTTCTAAGACATCTTTGATTGAAGAACAAAATAACACATAAATAAAATTCCATATAGTCATATTAAATTGTGAAAGTGTGTTTCATAATTTTGGTCTAGCAACCAAGATCAAGAAGCTCCTTGATATTCGTTCGTGGTGTGGATACCGCTAGAGGGTGAAGCTTATCATCTTCGAAGTTCGTGTTCTTACTTTTGTGATTAAAGCTTCAAGTTCTCCACCAAAATCAAAGCTAGAATTCAAAGTCATCAAGGGTTAGTTTTTCCTCTATTCATATTGTTGTATTTGATTTAATCATATGAACGGATCTATGGGCTTTGGGTTTTAAAATTTAAATGCTAAATTCCGCTGCGCATGTTACATCGAAACCCAACACTCATAATAGGGTTAATAACAGAATTCTCATCAAACACGACGTTCCTACTGATAATCACCCTATTTTCTGATGGAGACCAGATGCGGTTTCCTTTGACACCATCTCCATACCCCATGAATACTCCCTTTCTAGCTCTAGGTTCTTGTTGGTCCCAGAGACACAACAAGGGTATGAAAAGAGGCTAGAGGGGGGGGGGGGGTGAACAGCCTATTTAAAATTCCAACCCTTTTTCAAAATTCAACCTTAATGCTTACACTTGAATTTTGCGGTAGATGAAATACCACGCGGTCAAGTATAAAATGCACAGCGGAAGTTTTCGTTGAAACATGTTTAGAGTTGTTTTTGATAAATTCAATGTGGTAGGTATAATGTACGTTAGGTTGAGAGTGCGGTCGGATGAGAGTGCGGTCAGATGATGTGCGGTAGGTTTGAGTAAGGTAGGTTGAGAGGTTGAAAACTTGTATCTTAGAGATTTTTGGCAAATGATAAGTTAGTTAGATTTTAACTTAGGCAATAAGGTAGACAAACAAACACAATTCACAATTGTTCTTAAATCTGAAAGATCAAACACTAAAAGGACAAACAAGATTAATATGAACAAGTGAAGAACAATAAGAACAAGATGAACAAGACTTAAAGAAAATTTGCAGAAATGTAAAGAGCAGTAAGTAAAGAACACAATGATTTGGAAAGGTTCGATCTGTTAAAAGATCTACGTCCTTTACCAAGATGGTCAGTCTTGGATTTTGAATGAGGTATATATTTGTTTCACTTGAGTACAGATTACAGAGATGAAGTATTTGAATCAACACCTATTTCTATGAAGAACAATCCTAGACTTAGACCAGTGTATCCCTAATGATTCAATCTATGTGATTGATCAATCGGGGTGCGTGTGTGTGTAAGAATCAAAAGCTCTTTGGAATCTATATGATTTTAGAGCGTAATGAATCTTATGTGTTGAGGCTTGCGATATGATTCTTGAAGGTTGCTGGAGAGTTGTTGAAGACTTTGAAGGTTTGTGCTTGAAAATTCGAAGGATTCTGGAAATCTTGAATATGATCTTCAATCACCAAGAATTTCAACAGCAATTTCTCTCTTGTATCTCAGCTCTACTTCAATAAAGAAATCAAGGTCTATTTATAGCCTTGATGGAGAAACTAGCCGTTTGAATTCTTGGAGGGAAAGTTTGGAGGACAATGAGCTGTTGATTTCTAATTGGAGCTCAGTCTGGGTTGTCCTTTTGTTGCAGAGTCATGGTGGTCCAAATGTACTATGATGACAGTTGTATTCAAATTTGAAATTTGAATTTGCAACGTTCTAAACTAACCAAGGTTTTGGACACAAGTGTGACCATGGTTAAGTTTGAACCAAACTTGAGTTTATTCAACTCTGGTTGCATGCGGTCGAATGAGCCATGCGGTAGGCTTGGATTATGCGGTCGATGTCTCGAATGAGCCATTACCTACTATAACAAAGGCTAATTCATTGTACTTGGTAAAAACATGTTTTTAAGAATAAACATTTTATTAAAGATCTACGTCCCAAGTCAATGCACACTCTAAGCCAGTATCATAGATTTCTATCAACCTAAAAGAAAAAACAAATTACTAACCTAGAAGATAGAAATATCATTTGAAGCATTTCAAGATAAATAATCAAAGAAGGAATAGAAATGCAACAAACACAATAAACAATCATACTCCAAAACAATAATCATTTAAGCATAGGAGTAAAAGCAAAAGAGAATATTGTTTTGTTACACCCCAAACACATAAACAGAAAATGAAAGTGTTTTAAAACATCAACAGTTTTCATGACCACATGCGGTCATATCAAATGCGGTAGCAATTAAATGCGGTCGACTTCAAGAACATCTTCATCAAAGCTTGCCGTGAAAGGAGAGGTGAAAGGGAAGCGGTAAGCTGGTAAGTTCAACCCAGGAATAATGATTGGAGATAGAACTCCGTCTTCTTCATCCTCTTGATCACCTTGAGCATGAACATTACCTTGACCAGCTTCAGGAGGTTGAATAGCTTCTTGCATAGCTTGAATCATGCCTTGACGGTTAAGCCTGTTTATCACCGTATTGACGCGGTTGGATAGGAGGTCAATCTTGGTAGATTGTCCTTCAATTCTGACGTTGTTGACCTCAATACGGTTGGTTTGAATTTTTATCGCTTCAGTCATTGCGGCAATCTTGGGAGTAAATTTCTCTGCAACAGTTAGAAGTGCGGTATTGGTGTGAATCATGATTTCCTCTTTTAGTGATGATTTTATCTTCTTCAGTTCCTTGCCCAGCTCTTCCTTGATTTCAAGTTTATCATCATTCATAGATTTTGAGAGTTCTTTGCTTGCTCCTTCAACACCACTAACAACACTGTTGCTGATGTAATAAGTTTGCTTTCTAAGAGCTTCTTTGAGTGCGGCAAGAGTGAGGGAAGGAGTATCTGCGGCAGGAGTTGGAGGTGCGGTAGAGCTGCTAGTTGTTCCTTGCATGATGTCCTTTACTGCCTTTTTTATCACAACACTCTCCCCCTTAATGGTCGAGATCAACTCGGAGGGAAGTGAGGTAACATCTCGCTTTAAAGCGGCTTGGTCATTCTTCAACTCAATAACCTCCTCTCGAAGCGCCACCATACTAGACACTAAAGATTCAACCTGAGATTGAGTGTCTGCCTGCATCTGAGTGAGTAATTTGACTGCGGCAAACAGTTCAGAATTGGAATAACCAGAGTCAAGAGCAGGAGATGCGGTCGAGGGAGGGACTGCGGCAGAAGGAGAAGTAGGAACATCGACCGTAGAGGCAGCCTTAGCAGGCACGGTTGTCTCCTCAATATTGGCCACTTCAACCGTTTCACAAGGATCCATCTTTTCAGTAGCAGCCTTGTCAACAGCATCACTCGCATCTTTGTCAGTTGAGCTCTCATGCTCCTTTTCTTCATCACTTTCATCAATCAATCCCTTATCAATGGGCCTGGAAACAGGTGCGGCAGCATCAGCATCTGAGTCCTCATTCTCACCATCTTCATTGTCATCCTTCTCCTTATCAGTGGTCGCGGCATCATCACCATTGTCATCTTCACTTTCAGTTCCTTCCTGATCCTCTGTGGCATCACCACTCTGAGAGACTTCCTCCATATCATCCAACTGAGCATCCAAAATGAAATTTTTTGGCAATCTTGGGAGGAGAGACGGTAAGATCCTCATCAGAGCCAAACTCAGGGGATTGAACTCCAAGAGAGGGAGATTTCACCTTAGCCTTTTTGGAGACCTTAACTGGACTTGGCGTATGAGAACGCTTCTTAGCAGGTTTCTCAACAGGTCTCTCCCCCTGACTTGCGGCAGGCTTAGATTTTGAAGCCAAGGAGACGGTAGGCTTGGAAGGAAGGGAAGGTTTGGAAGGTTTTTTCTTTGGTTGAGGTTCAGGAGAGGGAGATGGAGATACGGTAGGAATAACCTTTGGCTTTGAAATGGTCTTGGGCTTTGGTTTTGGGGCGGCAAATTGAGGTTTTGCGGCAGGAGCAGATGATTCAGAAATTTTGAGACTTGCGGTAGAGGTAGACTTGGACTTCTTAATAGGTTCACCAACCTTTTCTTTGCCTTTTACGGATGGTGGAGGAGAAGGAATAGCAATTCCTTTAGCTTTAGCCCTTGCCACGGTAGCTTTCAGACGCTCTGCTTCAAATGCGGCAGCCAGTTCAGAAGTCATCTTATCGCCACCCAAATTTGCGTCTCCGCGCTTGGTGTACTTAGGCATAATATACTCCTCAACAGGATCCTTCAACAGATAGGATCTGTACATCTCATCTCCAAAGTTGTTGCGGTAATTGACCCTCATGGACTTGCGGCAGAAGTCCTTTGAAGTGGAAATTGGAGCCTTGTAAGTCTTGGTCTTCTAAAAAAACTCCTTGATTCTGAGTGTGTGACTCATGAGGTGGGAAATGAGACTGTTGGTGCGGTATTTAGTATCACCAGAGTCTGTCGCATCCTTGTAAGCAAGGATGTTGACCTTCAGAACATCATAAATTATCTGGCCCCAATCCAGATATCTACCGAGGTAGATAGCAGCACAAATCCTCTATTGAGTATTGTTAATGTTGGCATGGTTTCCAGTCTTGCACAACAATCCATGATCAACTAGATGGCCTATGTGGTACATGATCTCCCCTACATCTTTACGTTGGATCTTCAAAATATCAGTAGATCCAGCCAGCTTCTGCGCGAGGCTTCGAAGTTCTGCCTTTGAGATCTCCTCTGGACCTCCCTTAAGTCTTTTGATTCCCACGACGTGAGCCAAATCTCTGGCATCAAAAGCCATGTCAATGCCCATGATCTTGGCCTTAATGTACTTAGGGTGAGCATCAGGATTTTCAGCATCCTCCATTTCCACGGCAGTAGTGAAAAACTCATCTACAAATGCAGGTAGGTAGAAATCTTGATCAATGGTAAAGAACGGCAGAAGTCCACATTTCTTTAGGCGCGCAAGGATGTTGCGGCCGATGGCATCCAACTTCAGATCCTCAGAGTCAATGATGATTCCAGGAAGAAAATGATTAAGATCCTGAAATAAACAAAGTTTAAAGTTTAGAATGAGGAATGACAGTGCGGTCACTTGACAAGAGAGAAGTGCGGTAAGTGTGGCACGGTCAAGTGAGACACGGTAAGAATAGATACGGTAGACAAACAAAAAGGGGGGGTTACCGCAAACACCAACATGATGTATCAACAGAGATTTAAACAGGAATAGTATACAAACATGAAATGTCAAAGAGGGGTAGACCAAAATGGATCAAAAAGTGAACACAACAAGAACACGAAGAACATGAAGAGCATCATATACCCAGATTTATCAGAAAATGACCAAAAATGAAAAATAATTACATGACCAGAATCGAAAAAGCAGATTGACCAATAATATTGTATCAATTTCATGAAATAAACAACAAGTAGCCCAGAAATCGAAAAGGGAAAATTAAAATGGAACACGAAATACTTATAAACCCATTTGATAAGAATCAGTCCAAACAAAGCAAGAACAGTGATATATCATGTCTAAATCATAAGAACAAGAATTAGAACTAATAATAAACAAACATATCAAGATTTTAACATCATTAAAGCATGAAATCTCAAGGAATTCTAAGGGTTGTCGAAAAACTCATCAAGAACAAAAATGGCGGAAAGTGGAAAATCATACCATAATGATGACTGGAGGAGTGGATTGAAGTTGTTCTTTACTAGACTCAACTGATTTCGAAGTTTTCTTGGTTTGTTTAGAAGCCATTATATAGGAAGAGAAGATTGAGAGAAAAAAATGGTGGTTTAGTGAGATACGAGAGAGAAGTTAGAGAGAAAGAGAAGTTAGAGAGAAAGAGAGAGTTTTTGAAAAAGAGAGAATGCAGAGAGTAGTGGGAAAGAAGAAGGTGGAACGGTTTTGGTGGAGGGTGGTTTGCAGAGGCCAGAGTGATGGGAAGATGGGAGATTAACTCTGTAGAAAGGACGGATGTGACCTAGGGTCTAGTTTACATTAAATGCAAGGTTGCAGAGGGTCACGTCGGACTAGCCAATGACGGCTCAATAATTTTTTTTAAGGAATCAAAATTAAATGAAAATTTAATGCTTCAAAATATTTGAATTAAATAAAGCGAGGGAAAAATGGAAGTTACCTTTATGCCTTTGAGGTAGATATTATCGAAATATTCTAAATATCTTTAAGTTAGAATAACTTACCTGGGGTCCATTGAATGCGGTAACCTTGAATGTTGACCGTGACATGTGCGGTCGATGTGAGGCACTCACCTTGCGTTGATTTTTATAAAGTGGTGAACATGTGTCATCGTTTTTCATCATGAGGTTTCTTCAAAACCTTGAAAGGAATTTCATCATGCTGCAACTTCATTCATGCGGCAGCATGGGATTAGTGCGGCAGACTTTGTTATTGTGTGGTCAGATAAGATTTGAAACTTGATGATCATTGATCTTGGTTGACCGTGACATCTGCCATGTACCTACTTTGATTTTGAACTAAAGCTTGGATAACACAAGATATTAGAATACAAAGATATATGGACAAGAGTTAGAGTTCAAGCATACCCATTTCTCCTCTTAAATACCTAAATCTCTTGGAATCGAGAGCCTTGGTGAGAATATCTGCAATTTGATCATCAGTACTCACATACTCTAGATGGATATTACTTTTTCCCACATGATCCTTGAGAAAGTGGTATTTGATATCAATGTGTTTGGTCTTAGAATGCATGACAGGGTTGTTGGAGACAGCAATGGTAGATGTATTGTCACAATAGATTGGACAATTTTCTTCTTTGATTCCGTAGTCAACCAATTGTTGATTCATCCACAGCACTTGGCAGCAGCAGCTTCCAGCAGCTATATATTCAGCTTCTGTGGTAGATACAAAGACTGAGGCTTGTTTCTTGCTTGCCCATGAAACTAGTCGATTTCCAAGGAAATGACAAGTTCCACTCGTGCTTTTCCTGTCGATGGTACATGCTGCATAATCTGCATCTGAGTAACCTATAAGATCAAAAGTTGGATCTTTGGAGTACCAAAGTCCAAGGTTAATAGTCCCAGATAGATATCGAATAATACGTTTAACAGCAATAAGATGTGCTTCTCTAGGATCAGCTTGATAACGAGCACAAACGCAAACACTAAACATGATATCTGGCCTACTAGCAGTTAAGTATAGGAGAGAGCCAATCATACCTCGATATAAGGTTTGATCAACCTTCTTTCCTTTCAAGTCTTTATCTAGCTTGTTACCAGTAGCCATAGGAGTGTCGTATGCCTTTGCATTTTCAAGTCCAAATTTCTTGATGAGATCTCTTGTGTACTTAGCTTGGTTGAGGAAGATGCCTTCAGCACATTGTTTAATTTGTAGCCCAAGGAAGAATGTTAATTCTCCCATTATGCTCATCTCAAATTTGCTTTTCATGAGTTTCTCAAAACGCTTACACAACAATTCATTAGTAGAACCAAAAATAATATCATCTACATATATTTGAACAAGTAAAGTATGATCATTATATTTAGTAATAAATAAAGTTGTGTCAATCTTACCACGCTTGAATCCCTTTTCAAGGAGAAATTTAGATAGAGTATCATACCATGCTCATGGAGCTTGTTTGAGTCCATACAAAGCTTTACAGAGTTTGTAGACATGATTTGGAAATTTGGGATCTTCAAATCCGGGCGGTTGAGCAACAAAGACTGTTTCTTGAAGTTAACCGTTGAGGAATGCACTCTTCACATCCATTTGATATAGCTTAAATCTTTTGTAAGAGGCATAAGCCAAGAATATTCTTATAGCTTCGAGTCTCGCAACGGGGGCGAATGTTTCATCGTAATCAATGCCTTCTTCTTGTCTATAGCCTTGTGCAACCAACCTAGCTTTGTTTCTTGTGATGCTTCCATTCTCATCCATCTTGTTTCGGAACACCAACTTTGTACCAATCACTCCTTGATCTTGTGGCCTTGGAACCAAGGTCCAAACTTTACATCTTTCAAATTGGTTGAGTTTTTGTTCTTAGCAACAACCCAACTTGAGTCCTGGAGTGCTTCATCAACTTTCTTGGGTTCAACTTGAGATATGAATGCAGTAAGTGCATCATAGTTTGATCTTCTTGTTCTAACACCTGAATGCAAATCACCAATGATATTCTGAATTGGGTGATCTCTGACCTCACGAACTTCTTGAGGTATGTCTGGTTGAGTTGATGGTGGTTGTAAATCTTCTAGAGATACATCATTTGAGACATCCCAATCATAAGTGATTTGAGGGATAGTTCTTCAACATTTATAGGTGTTTCAACTTCAACTCCATTTGAGGTAGCAGCAGATGTGGTAGCTTCTGGTGCTTCATATGAGGTAGATGGAGGTGCAGTTGAAGTAGATGGGTTTCCTTGAGTTGATTGATTTTGCGGTCGAGTTGTACCTGTCTCATTAAGCTCAACAAAATCATCAGCAACATTTGGAGCCATATGTGGCTCAAGGAGAGAATATTCATCAAAAGTAACATGGACAGATTCTACTATCTTAAGAGTGGTTTTATTAAATACACGAAAAACTTTTGAGTGTTTAGCATACCCAATAAATATACCTTCATCGGCCTTAGGAGCAAATTTACCTCGATGTTCTTTACCGTTGTAGAGTATGAAGCATTTGCATCCAAATATCTTGAAGTATGCTAT
The DNA here is from genome assembly GCA_026119855.1 of Campanula takesimana. NCBI lineage: Eukaryota > Viridiplantae > Streptophyta > Magnoliopsida > Asterales > Campanulaceae > Campanula > Campanula takesimana. The sequence continues at coordinate 320,900 of JAOWBW010000265.1, read as the reverse complement.
GTTGGGGGTTCTTCCTCTCCAAAGTTCATAAGGAGTTTTGTTGTAGGTCTTGTTGATGAGGGATCTATTTTGAGTAAAGCATGCTGTGTTGACTGCTTCAGCCCAAAAGTATTGAGGTAGCCTTGCTTCAGCAATCATTGTCTTTCCAGCCTCTATCAACGTTCTATTCTTACTTTCCACTACACCGTTTTGTTGTGGAACTCCAGCAGCAGAGAAGTTGTGGTCAATACCATGATCATCACAGTACTGAGCAACACCGTTGTTCTTGAATTCTGTACCGTTGTCGGATCGAACACTAATGATATCATCTTCTTTTTGAGTTTGGAGTTGTCTAAAGAGTGCGGTCAAAATGTCATAACAATCATCTTTGTAGATCATCATCTCGACCCAAGTATATCTTGAGTAGTCATCTACCACAACTAAGGTATATCTATTTCCACCAATACTTGCTGTAGTAACAGGTCCAAACAAGTCCATATGTAGTAGTTGCAAACATCTAGAAGTTGAAGGTGTCGTCTTGCTGGAGAAAGATGCTTTTGGTTGTTTACCTAGTTGACATGCTGTGCACTTCTCAGCGTGGTGATCAGATACTTTGGGTAGACCACGAACTAGATTTTTTCTACCAATCTTAGAGAAATACTTGAAGTTTAAGTGACTTAGTCTTTTATGCCACAGCCAACTATTCTTACTAACATTCTTTGCTATAAAACAGAGATTAGAAGAAATGCAAGATGAATCAAAATCAACAACATAAACATTTTTCTTACGAATCCCTTTGAGCAAAGTGACGCCGGATATGCCATCCTTGATGAGACAGAAATTTGAGGTAAAGTGGCATTGCAATCCTTGTCGCAGAACTGAGATATTGAGAGAAGATTGTGTTGTAGTCCAATAACTAGAGAAACTTCTTGGATGGTGATTTTTCCTTTACGAATAACTCCATATCCTACAGTCTTTTCTTTGTTATTATCTCCGAAGGTTACTGATGGACCTTTCTCTTCACGGACATCTTCCAATAAGTTGATATCTCTGGTCACGTGCCTTGAACAACCACTATCAAGATACCATAAACTTGATTTATCCTTGGAATGTCCAGACATTAAGCAGAGGACCTATAAAATAAACATTTAAGAACGAGGTCCCCTTTTTATTCTTTGGGTCCAAAGGGTTAGCAACTTTTAACAACCCACACTTGCCTCACAGAAGGGGGTTTAAGCCTTCTGGGATTTGGTGTGAATCCTAAAAGACTTTCAGCAGCCTTGTGACTATAATCATCACACACGGAACAATGGTGGAAGCCACCCAACTGAGGGTTAACAAACTTAGTTGAGGTCTTAAGCACAACATCATTTACTGGTATGGATGAGGTATCCTTAACAAAATTCATCCTCTTGAATTTTGCTGCCTTGCCGCCACTTGCGGTCGATGGCTTCCATGCGATCGCCATCTTCCTTGGTGCGGTCGATTGACCTCGCGGCAAGATCACGCGGTAGGGAGCACCATCTACCTTGCTAGAGGAAGCCTCTGCGGTAGGTTCATCTATGGCAATACATTTCAACTTTTCCTTGCCAGTTTGTTTCTTAGGGTAGACATAGTTGAACTCTAGTTTCTTCATTGGTTCTTGTCCTACAGCCTTTGAAACATGATGTTTAGCCTTCGACCCTTCCAAAGTTTGCTGGGTAAATTTCTCATCTCTTTCCAACAAGATGCACATTTAAAGTTGTCACTAGTTTGAAATCCTAAGCCTTCCTTATCACCACTAGGCTTTTGGGATTCTAAGATTTGTTCCATAGTGACACGAGAATTGGTCCACTCATTAGTAATCCTTTTAAGGTCATTTATCTCAGCAACCAATTCATCGTTTTAACTTTAAATATAGCATTTTGTTCTTCTAAGAAACGGTTTCGATCAATAAGAGGAGTCATGCTCTTGATCTGCTCCTTAAGGAGGGTGAGTTCAGATCTTAGTAGAGATTTCTCCGTCTTAAGCTGAGAAATTTCTTCAGTTGAAAGTGCTAAAGCTTCCTTCATGCCAGAAAACTTACTAATTACCTGTTCAGCTTTCATGAACATCTTTTCTTGTTCATCGAGGGAAATGTCAAACTTGACTTAAGGTGTGGTAGACAGAACTTCCTTCACTTTGGGATTTAGTAGAGCTTTCTTTGCTGCACTCACATCACATCTTGAAAATAGAAGATCGCCATTCTTTTGAACTGGAGGTAAGAATCCTTTTTCAGCAAGTTCATCGGCCGTATAACTTATCCGTTTAGGTTTTGCATTTGATGAGCGACGATTTTCATTATCATCCTCATCATCGGACTGAACGACCAAACAAATGTGACCTTCTTCAGAATCCTCATCGCTTTTATTAGAGTCTGACTCTATCCAAGTAGCTAACTCTTTTGAGGCAGAGTCTTCTTCAGCCATCATTCCCTTTTGCTTTGAATATCTTGGAGTAAAGTTACTTTTCTTCTTCATATACTCGTACTTGGGAATTGGACATTCTGATGCGAAATGCCCTGGTTTCCTGCAATTGAAACAAACAAGATCTTCTTTCTTCTTGGAGAAGTTGAAGTTCTCTTTCTTCTTTGAAGGGCTGCTCCTTGAAAACCTTGTTGGAGCTTTGCTTGTTGATCCGGGTCTTGCTGTCTTTCTGAACTTTTGGAATCTTTTCACGAACATAGCAAAATCATCATCATCCATATCAAGCAATTCTGATGTGGAGATTTTTGGATCTTCTTCCTCGATCACTTCTTCCTTTTGAGCGACCAACGATAAACTCTTAGTTTTTCCTTCCATTTCTTAAATGTTATGGAGCTTGATATCAAAAACTTTGAGGTTGGCATAGAGGCTTCTGAGTGACATATCATCTAGAAGCTTGGTATCTTCAAGAGTGTTTCCTTTATGAAGATATTGAGAACCAAGAGCAGCGAGAAAATTAACATTGATTTCTTTCTTGGTAAGCTTCTTTCCGAGTGCTGTATAAGTACTCACCATCTCACAATAACGATCATAAGTGACTCTTAGTGATTCACCGGAGATCTTAGCAAAGTTTTTGAATCTTCTTTGAATTGCAAACTTTTTGCTTTCCTTGCAAGCTTGATCTCCTTCGATGTAATTTCAATTGCATCCCAAAGTTCTTTTGCAGTAGAACATTCCATGATCTGTCGACGCTGTGACGTACTCAAGGTACTTAGAAGTATGCTTTTTGCTTTTACATCCATTCCAACCAATCTCTTTTCTTCATCGGTCCATTCAGCTTTTGGTTTCTTGAGAGTCGGATTTGCACCATTGGTTTCTGGATCCGGATTAGCTTTCATTGGGAAGTATGGTCCAATGGTAAGACAATCACCAAGTTGCTCGTCCATGGAGTAGAACTGAGTTAGAATGATGTGCTTCCATACGTCAAAATTATCTTCGTCGAACGCTGGAACATAAGTGAAGTTAACCGTTGCCATAGTTTTCTGACTTGCCATTTTGAATCGGCACCCAAGCTGTTAAGCTTGAAAAAACAGAAGTTTTATGAAGGTGTTTGCTCTGATACCACTTGTTGGTCCCAGAGACACAACAAGGGTATGAAAAGAGGCTAGAGGGGGGGGGTGAATAGCCTATTTAAAATTCCAACCCTTTTTCAAAATTCAACCTTAATGCTTACACTTGAATTTTGCGGTAGATGAAATACCACGCGGTCAAGTATAAAATGCACAGCGAAAGTATTCGTTAAAACAGGTTTAGAGTTGTTTTTGATAAATTCAATGCGGTAGGCACAATGTACTAGGTTGAGAGTGCGGTCGGATGAGAGTGCGGTCAGATGATATGCGGTAGGTTTGAGTGAGGTAGGTTGAGAGGTTGAAAACTTGTGTCTTAGAGATTTTTGGCAAATGATAAGTTAGTCAGATTTTAACTTAGGCAATAAGGTAGACAAACAAACACAATTCACAATTGTTCTTAAATCTGAAAGATCAAACACTAAAAGGACAAACAAGATTAATATGAACAAGTGAAGAACAATAAGAACAAGATGAACAAGTCTTAAAGAAAATTTGCAGAAATGTAAAGAGCAGTAAGTAAAGAACACAATGATTTGGAAAGGTTCGATCTGTTAAAAGATCCACGTCCTTTACCAAGAAGGTCAGTCTTGGATTTTGAATGAGGTATATATTTGATTCACTTGAGTACAGATTACAGAGATGAAGTATTTGAATCAACACCTATTTCTATGAAGAACAATCCTAGACTTAGACCAGTGTATTCCTAATGATTCAATCTATGTGATTGATCAATCGGGGTGAGTGTGTGTGTAAGAATCAAAAGCTCTTTGGAATCTATATGATTTTAGAGCGTAATGAATCTTATGTGTTGAGGCTTGAGATATGATTCTTAAAGGTTGCTGGAGAGTTGTTGAAGACTTTGAAGGTTTGTGCTTGAAAATTCGAAGGATTCTGGAAATCTTGAATATGATCTTCAATCACCAAGAATTTCAACAGCAATTTCCCTCTTGAATCTCAGCTCTACTTCAATGAAGAACTCAAGGTCTATTTATAGCTTTGATGGAGAAACTAGCCGTTTGAATTCTTGGAGGGAAAGTTTGGAGGACAATGAGCTGTTGATTTCTAATTGGTGCTCAGTCTGAGTTGTCCTTTTGTTGCAGAGTCATGGTGGTCCAAATGTACTATGATGACAGTTGTATTCAAATTTGAAATTTGAATTTGCAACGTTCTAAACTAACCAAGGTTTTGGACACAGGTGTGACCATGGTTAAGTTTGAACCAAACTTGAGTTTATTCAACTCTGGTTACATGCGGTCGAATGAGCCATGCGGTAGGCTTGGATTATGCGGTCGATGTCTTGCATGTGTTGAGTTAATTTTTGCGGCAAGCATGAAGCATGCGGTAGATGTCTTCATGCGGTAGGTTGAGCATTTGCCACATATCTCCAGACTTTGGAAAAATTGAGGGTCCTAATCTGCTAAGCCTATCAAACTAAAAAATGGACTATTCTAAATGAAGTACAAGTACTTCTTACAATATATCCTAAAGTCCACAAAGAGTTAAATTAGGTTATGGGATCAATAAAATTTAGGTAATAGGAGTGGTTCATAATAAGCATACCCAACAGTTCTAACTTCCCATCATCCACATGATAATAAGCAGTACACCCAAAAGCCCTTAAAATAGAATAATCAACAGGTTTACCGGTCCATACCTCATGGGGAACTTTGAGACCAATATCGGCATGAGGTCCACGATTAATCAAGTAACATGTTGCACTAACCGCCTCTGCCCAGAAATGTTTAGACAACCCTGCATTAGAGAGCATGCACCTAGCTCTCTCAAGCAATGCCTGATTCATCCGTTCTGCTACACCATTCTGCTGTGGCGTGCCTCTAATGGTGTGATGCCTAGAAATCCCTACCTCTCTGCAAAACAGATCGAAATCAGTAATGCAGAACTCCAAACCATTATCTGTCCGGAGCTTCTTGATCTTCTTCTCTGTCTGGTTCTCTACTACTGTCTTCTAGTCCTTGAAATTTCTCAGAGCCTCATTCTTGTGCTTCATGATAATCACCCAAGTACTCCTTGAATAGTCATCAATAATAGATAAGAAATACCTATGCCCCCTTAGAGATTCTTGACGTGAAGGTCCCCAACAATCTGAGTGAAGATAATCCAGAACACCTTTTGTGTTATGTATACCCTTGGGAAAACTATTACGCTTCATCTTCCCTAGTACACAATGATCACAAAATTTAAAGTCGTTGACCTTATGGCTACATAGAAGATCCCGTTTGGTCAGCTCCTGCATCCCTCGAGTGCTCATGTGTCTGAGCCTGATGTGCCACAGCTTGGACATATCTCCCTCGTCCACCTCTGATGATGCAACCATAGCCGACCCTGCAAGCGTTCTTCCTTAGAGGAAATACAAGGAGCCCTGCTTAAGGCCTTTCAGTATCACCTCTGAACCGTTACTGACACTGACTGCTCCACCTTTACATTTGAAACTGAACCCTTTGTTGTCCAACTGACTAAGAGAAATCAGATTCTTTGTCATAAGCGGAATGTGTCGAACCTCGTTCAAAGTGACAAACTTACCATCATGAGTCCTGACCTTGATCGAACCGATACCAACTACCTTACAGACTGCCTGTAATCAGTAAACCATTCTCTCCTAGGACTGATATGGTACGATGCTCCTGAATCAAGAATCCATGCGTCAAATGCACGTGCTGATTCTGATGTAGTTAGAGCATAATCCTCATCTGAACTGCTATCCTTGGTCATCATAGCCTCTACTCTGACAGGTGCCTTGCCTTGCTTCTTTCTGGGACAGTCGAACTTCCAATGCCCCGTCTCCTTGCAGAAATTACAAATATCCCCAGGCTTTGGACCCTTCTTGTGTGAAGAATTACCTTTATTTTTCTTCCTCCTACTAGAACCCCTACTGTTGCTACTACTAGCAACCAAACCTGATGACTGGGTACCTGCCTCATTCCACTCGCCTTTCGGCGTAACTCTCTCGTCTTGAGAGAAGTTTTCACTTCCTCTAGAGAGATACCATCTTTACGATTTATGCACGAATCGATATAATATTCATAAGACATATGTAAAGATACAAAAAGTTGCAAGGCTGCATCCTCGTCTTCCACAACTACTCCTATATTACGCAGTTCAAGTAATGCAAAAGTAAATCTATCAAGATGATCATTTATGGGCGTACCTTCAATCATACGACAATTATACAACTTCTTCTTTAGGTATAGCTTGTTGGTCAATGAACGTGTCATGTACATATCTTCCAACATTAACCAAAGATCGCTTCCGGAGTCCGTTCATGCAACATTAGTTAGGATCTCGTCATCCAACTGTCTGACGATCTTGGCGTGAGCCTTCTGATCTAACTTCTTCAATGCCGCCGCCTCCTTCGCTGTTGCTTGCTTGTCCTTCTCTGACTGTTCTGCGGTATCTGTTGTGGTGGTTGCCTTACCCTTGGGATCCTTGTGATCCCTGATTGCAATCTTCAACGATTCTCATAAATCTTTGTCAATCAACAAAGCCTTCATCTTGATCTTCCAGAGAGAAAAACTATTATTCCCATTGAACTAGTCGATCGAATCTGCTCCTTGACCCATCTTCTTGTTCTCTGCAGCGGAATCCCTGAACCTCCAACCACGAACCAAAGCTCTGATAAAACCAGAGCTCTGATACCACTTGTTAGAGCAATAATAAGACTTGATAAAAAAAGCGAGCAATCACAAGAACACCGGTATACGTGGTTCACCAACTTGGCTACGTCCACGGGAAGGGGAGAGAATATTATTATCAATATGGAGAAACGATTACAAGATCTCACTATTACTGCTACACGAATTTTGATCACAAAATTCCTAACTATGTAACTGTAGAATTACAGACCTATTCTGAGCACTCTAATAATTTATCTGAGACAAAACAACTAACTTTGATCTAAACTAATGACCTCTATTTATACCTGTGAAGTCTATCTCAAAGTATGCAAGGAACTTGGAATTCTAGTAGGAAACTGACTTGAAAACCTTCCCTTTTACGTCATTGCTGAATACTGCACGAAATAGGTTTCTGGGGTCTTGGTCCGAGCGAGTACTGACCTTGGTCCGGTCGGACCCATAGCCTTGGTCCGGCCGGGTGCCTTCCAAGGTCCGCCCGGATCTACTCCTCTCTATCATGCAGTTTTCCGACGTGCTTTGGACTGCCCGGGTCTTGAGCTTGGTGCGCTGGGACCCCCTAGGTCCGCCCGGGTCTTCTGTTCTGGTCCGCCCGGACCTTTAGTGCTAAACTGCCAAGGAATTGCGAAATATTCTCTGTTGCTTAATCTTTTAACTTAGCGTCCCAAATTTAAAGGCATTAACCCAACAATACATAGCTTAATACCCAGCTTAGATTCTTTAAAGCCTTGTAATACTTAAGATTTTCACGTGCTCTAAATCATATAGACTTAAAAGAGCCTTGAATCTTTGAACACACACTCACCTAACTAAGTGTGATCTCTTAGATCCTTTTTCTTTAGATACATTGGTTTTAGTCTTAAAATTTGTTCTTAAGTAGATTAGCATCTTTTGGGTTGATTGTTCTCAAACTTGTAATTTGTAATCACCTCATTAATACTATAAGATATGGCATTAGAAATTCAAGACTAACCATTTTGATAAAGGACATAGAAATTTCTTGGTCGAACCTATTCATATAGTTTGTCGTTACTTTTCACTTTACATTTCCATGTTTTTTATTGTTCTTACTATTTCATTGTTTGTTCTTAATAGTTTGATTGAATTTTGTTGTACTCCCTCCGTCCCAAAATGATCTTCTCATTTGTTATTTCTCATTGTCCCAAAAAGTTATTCACATTTCTACAATTTAGGCTTAAAAGTGCATAAACAAAACATGGCTAGTGAACAAGTGTTCATATCTTTAAAAAGTTTGAATAGTCAAACATGAAGATCATTTTGGGACGAAAGGAATATTATGTTGTGTTTTGAAATTGACTTAGTATCTTTTATATTCACTCTTTAAGCCAACGCGCCCCATTACTACTGTTGTGTGTCCCCTTCATTTTTGTGCTTATTTAAACTTATCAAATTTTAATGTGCATTCTTTAGGCGCATTTCATAACGTTTTATGATTTAGTGCGCATTTGTCATTGTTTTGCAAAATGATTTTAAAAGATTTCAAAACATCTATTCACCCCCTTCTAGCTATTTTTCTTACCCTTGTTGTCTCTTTAAAACCAACGAGTTCTAAACACACACACACACCGACATTTCAAAACACTCATTTAACACTTAATAACACCATCAACAACACTTTTAAACACTTACGCTTACACTTTTAAAAAAATCAAAACAAATATTTCTAAGCACCAATACTATTACCTCTATACACATTGAGAGTTTTTATTAAAAACAGTGACACTTTTAAATATTGACACTGACACTTCTAAACATAGCACTTAATAATATACACTCTTACTTCTAAATACTAAAAATATCATCACTTATTAAAAGTGTTAAAAGCACATGTTTAAAC